>CM017909.1:15454934-16113434 GCA_008369825.1 Triplophysa tibetana
CGTTAAACCTTGGCTGTTCTGGAAGTGAACCGAGTTAGACACATTTACATAACCCTGCCATACAAAGATACCGTTGTACCAATGCGACTATCAAACACAGTCTCAAGGGAATTTGTGATATCGTCACGAACTGTAATCTGATTATTCGTGTTAAGGAGACACTACATTTTTGTTGTGTCACCCAGCACTACTTTCAATCTAAAGTATTTTAACATGCAATATCGTTCATATGTATATATATATATCAATGCAATCTGATGGGAATTCATACCTATTTTACAAGGTGGTTTATTCGTGTTTTTTGTCATGATTCTTGACTTTTCCCTCCATTGACTTCCATTCATACGTATGGGAATGCGACAAACCCCAAACCGCAAGCCCGTCCAGAATATTTCATTGAGTAGCAAAGTTCGAGTTTGGTGAACCCTGACCTGTGAATTCGTGTCACATGAGTGCTAAGACCCATAGAAGATCAGAACATCACAGCGTGACCTCTCGATAAAGAAATAAAAAAAATGGAGTTAATTGCAACCGCCCTTTTCGCACTACCCTCCGAATGATCTTCGCATCTCCGATCAAGTCTGACCGCTGCTTTAGGGTAGCCATTTATCGTTGCTTTTCCACCTCGTGAAATTCACGTTATTAGCAAAATTACCATTTGCGGCTGTGATTTTTGGGTTTGGCGTGAGGTAAAATGTTGGTTGGCCAACTCCTACAATATTTACGACTTCTTTTGTTATCAGGTTATAAATATATAAATGTACATACACACGTGATTTGTGTATTGAAAGTTGTGCTGGTGACACGAAAAAAAGTTGTGCTGAGTGACGAGAAAAGTTTGTGCTGAGTGACACGAAAAAATTGGGAAATTTGGGATTGGGAAATAATCCTGTGCACAGATTATTCAAAATTTCGTGCCGATGCCACAAACTGCCTTGAGACTTGGTTGGACTATCAAAATCCGAGACAGACCAGGAGGCAAGAGGTGATTTATAACAATTGATAAAATAGATACGTTTCTTTGATCTATTGAGCACAAAGAAAAATATTTTGTAAATTTTGAAGGAAGGGAAACTTAAAACATTTTGTCAAGAATTACCCCCAACCCATCCAAATTGTTCCAAAGCTGTTTACATTTCTTTGATCTATTGAACACAAAGAAAAATATTTTGGAAATTTTAGCAATTGACATTTCTGGGACATCATTGAGTACCACAGTAGGAAAAATTACAATTGTAGTCAAAGGTAGCTGAAAACTGTTTGCTTTCCTAAATTCTTCAAAATATCTTATTTTGTGTTCAACAGAACAAAGAAATTTGCACAGGTTTGGAATGACTTGATGTTTATGACAGAATTTTCATTTTTGGTTGGAGTATCCCTTTAAATGAAAGTATTACGCATGCCCTTACCCTCCTGCTTTCTAATCATTTAATAGACTATGTAAATCGACAGCGCAACAGCTGAGCATTGCTGAGTGCCTCTGTGATCAAGCCTTGAAGAAGTGCAAGTTAACTTCATTTTTATTATAATTGTGGATGTAGCTTGAAATAAAGCCTTTTTCCTTTCTGTTTGTTGATGTATGATTAAGTGTTTGGATAATGTGACCGTACTCTTGTAGCGACCGAGTGAAAAATGCCATTGTTCTCTTTGGATGCTACATCCGCCGGATGTAACTGAGCTGGCTGAGACAAAACGCGGAAGCGATCGTGCGTATAGTCTTTAGGCAGAATGGTTGACAGGAAGAAAGACTTTCAGAGTCATCACATTGGCTAAACAAAGAATGTGACCTTGACATGTCCTGTGGTCACATTTCCTCTTTGTTTTGTCTGCCCTAAAGAGAGATGCATTTTTGTCTTGTTTCAGCAAAATATGTTTAAATAATATCTTTAAAATACAAAATTGCTTAATAAGCAAGAAAAGCAAAACACAAGACTTGTTTTCAAGTTTTTCTTAACCCACTGGCAAACACTTTTTCATGCATAAACCAGTTTAATTACATTTATGCCTAAAATAGGACATATGCAATGAAAACAGAAAACAAAAATTTAGAAGCAGTTTTGCATAAGTAAATTTTATTGGAAAACAAGTTAAAAATTTTTTGCATATTTCACAACACCAACTATATTGATATTATTTAATGATCTATTTATGGGGATATTGAAGTATAAAAAATTGTAGTAAAGGGTCCTGTAGATGCGAATGCACTTTTGCACAAATCAAGGGACCTTGCTTTTACCCTTGCTTTTAAAAAGAAGAAACCTGTTCCCTCAAAATTTGAAACTTTCCACAATGTCATAAAACTTCATGATAACCTTGACAGTGTTTCTAAGCCCCATAAATTTAGCTGAATTGCACATATATCTGACGTTAACAAGAGTCTTACACAGAGCACAAGCCATGGCAGGAAATGACACATCATTAACCCAGCGCCTGAGCTTACGGTTATAAGAAATAGAAGGGGGGACAGAGATGGAGAGGGAGGCGCCCTTGCTGGTTAGAATGCTCTTGCTGGAGAGCCAATAAAAACATGGCAGCTATGGCTAATGTTCTTGTCCTGTAAAATTCCTGTATTGTGAGTCACTATTGTATAAATATCTAGGAAGATCCCATCTCTTTCTCTCTATTTCCCTCTCTGTCTCAATCTTTTGGGCAGCGCAGATTCACCAGATTCAACAAATCACTAAAAGGGCTTAACGTTCCAAGTTTTATGGATATTTATTTGGGTTTTCATTTTCTCAGCTTTGCTGAGGAAGAGATGGAAAGCAAGCGTGAACACCAGGCGAATTCCTCACCAGCTTTATTGAGCCCAGATAAATTGCACGAGTGCATTTCCCAAAGCAGGACGTTTTCAAAGGGGCTCCCCAGGGGCTTTGGAGAGTTGTTGATAGCCCGCAGATCTGCGAGTGTTAACAGCCCTCTCGCTCACTGAGCACACACATTGTGCATCCAAGCACACAAACTACTAGTGAGGGTGTTTGTTAAAGATGCAGCAACATAATCGTGCTTTGTTTTCGAATGGTCCTTTCTCTTCTGCTGCAGCAGCAAGGCGTTCGGCAAGTCTACGGTTTCCTCATGCCAAGCCGTTTTTCTTTCCCTGGTGTGTTACTGACCTTCAAACCGAATCGCCAACCCCCAGATCAGACAGCTGCCAGCTTTCAAAGATCCAAGACTGAGCAGATTACACTTATGGATGACTTGTGTATGTTACAGCTGAAGTGTGCAATTTTTGTTATGTTAAAGTGCGGTCTCGTATTGCAGAGTAGCATGAAGAGGCCACTATAAGCCAGCCGTTTGTAATTTGATTCTCTCATAGTGTAAATACTGTTGTGTGCCAATATCAAAACATTGCATCTGATGCAGTAACATTGGCTCCACCAACCGGGTTGATGTTACTGTGTTTCTGACCAAAAGTAGCAGTTGGAAAGCATTATTTTTCTCTGCCGCTCGTGCTGCACAAAGCAATCTTTCTACAGAAATGTGCAAACGACTGCTCTGCCTTTTTTCTTTCCAGGATACACAAATCATTGGCATGGTTCTGTCTCTCAGTTCTTTGGGCAGGCGGATTGAATTGAGTCCAGAGGCCAGCTGAAGGAACCTCAAGTCTTTTTTATTCAGCACAGAGCTCCTTGCACCCCCAAATATATAAACACACTCCTTCTTCTCCATCACCACTTCAAACAAAGAGCTGCCTCATCACATTCTGTTGCTTTGAAACCACACACACTCTCTGCTAATCGCACACACACACAAAAGCAGAGGCGCACACAGCTGTGGCGTGCCTCCAAAGAGAGATGGAAACATGGAAAGCAAAAGGTGGGACGACGAAAGAAAGCCAGAGGTTAAAAGAGAATGTGTTTTCCTTTTAAGTCATGCGTTTCAAAAAACTTGGCCGGGCTTTTTTAATGTTTCTCTCTCTGTTTTCTTTTTCTTTTCACCCGTCCATCTGCTCCATGGAGGCTTGATCTGGCTTCGGTGTTTGTGGCCTTGGTTTGGCCTTGGTGTCCCTGTGTGTTAGCTGTATTTTCCTTTTGCAAGCAATTATTTGGAGAAAATTTGCTCGAAATGAAACACGCCCACTGATGGCAATGTTTATTTGCATGGCAGTCTGCAAAGTTGGAAATATAAAGCAAATCAGTTACATCGCTTTGTTGATTCTTTTAAATAATATGTGCACCTGTTTCAACTCATATAGATATATGCATATCTTCATTTATGCATTTGCAGTGATTTTAATGTATACATTTGATAAATATTCATACTTTCTATACACATATTTATTGAGCTGAAAAGCAGGGAGAAATATTCCCAAATGTAGTGCTCTTTTCCATTCCCTATGTCTTTCGACCCTATTTGGCTTTTCTCTTTCTCTGTGTATGTTTGTGTGTGCGCAGCTGACAGACTAAAGCTTTTACAGACATTGGAGTCTGAGAGGCTTGTCAGTCCCTGACATTGCTTCTAGGGGATAAACATGACAAGAGCAGATGTACATTCATGAACCGGCTTCTCTGCTTTATCTCATCCTTGTTCTCACATTTCACTTCTCCCCTCCTTCCCACACTCATTCTTTGCTCGTACCCTTGCAAGTCTGCGTGGCTCTCTGAATTTGTTTTTCTGACATATTTGAAGATGAAGATGAAATTCCAGTCGGCATGCAACTCTCTGTACAGCCCGTGTCAGACTTTGTTAAGTCTCTTGGCTCTGGATCTCTCTGACTGACTGTCTTGTTTGCCTCTGTACCTGTCCGTCTCTTTGTCTCACTGTCTTTCTCTCTTGTGTACCCGGTCATACTGGCTCTGTCCAGTCTAGACATTAGAAACAGTCTAACAGCTGCTTTCAATTATTTCTCTTTCCCCTGATCTGGCAGCACTGGATGGTTCTGCTTTTCTCAACGTTCAGCCTTCATTCTCACACTCAGAGCTAATCTGATCACTGCTGGACAACAGCACTCGTAACCTCCTCTCTTCACTCATCAGTGTTTCTCTCAGATTTGAAATTCATGGACCAATTTTGTAGTTCAACAACAATGTGAAGCACATGATAATTCAAATATGGAGGTAAAACCCCAATAACCTTAAACAACTACCTACAATTGTGATCAATTTAAAAAATAACTTTAAAATAGCTTCACCTTCACCCATACAATTTTTTCTGCGCTGTGTTGTTATGGCATTGAATTTAGCTTTCTATTGAATCTAAAAGAGCCGACTGTTTTCAAACACTTGGACTGTTGGATTAAAACACATAAAAAAGGACCTCTTAAGTAGTCCCCATTGACTTCCATTGTATTGACACATAACCACTGAGACATTTCCTGAAATATCTTATTTTGTATTCCAGAAAGGTGTTAAAAAACACAAAGGTTAAATAATTACATGGATTTTTAGTGTTCAAGTGTAACCTATCCCTTTAAATATTTATGCATCTGTAGCTGTCAGCTACTATTTTCAGTTGTAATCTCCCTCTTTTGCTAATTTTTTTACTTTTAATTTGGTACATTTTTATCTCTTAACGTTAAACACATTAACACCGTCTAAAGACCGGATGCGGTGCGATGCAACAATCGCCTCGCCCGGTGTAGATATGGACTGTGTCTCGAAATAGCCCCCTATACCCTTATATAGTGCACTGTTTGAGGGGACATCCATTTTGAAGTGGTGTCCGAAATTATAGTGGACATTCTTGAGTGCACTCATTCAATACCATAAATCACAGCAATAACGAGTGTACAATCGATGTACACTCAACGGTTAGACAATACCCATAATGCACCTTGAGGCACGTGCTATTTTCAACCATCATTAAAATGCATAGAGAAGAAGAGGCACGCACTGACTAAACGCATCATCAGAAGAAGATGGCGGTTGCAGAATCATACAGATGTAAGTTAATAATAAATCATTTAATTAGTTTCCGTGAAAGATTAAATCTATATGCATTTTTAACACAAGAATTATTGCACAAAATCTATGTTGGTTGAATGCGTTGTTTACACAAAAAAAATATTTATATATTATCTGTTTATTTACACAATACAATATTTGTTGTGTGTCTATAACTAAAATTATGTGTCACATAAAAATTACTGTTATTTACGTAAAGATTATACTGCAAGTCCGAACTACGTAACACTTTAAGTCCGGCACTGACGAAACACTTCCGGGGAACTAGTCTCCGAATTCATTCACTCGATTTCATTCACTACTTTAAGTGGACTATATTAGTGGACTAATGTGAATAGTGAAAGAATGTACACAGCCACAGTGTAAGATCTCAGAATCCCCAGCATTATTCTCTAGGACAAATTCTGTATGGTCAAAAGTGATTAACAAGTGTGGTTTCTCTAACAGCATGATTTACAGACATGAAACGAATGTCTTAATGACCTGGAAACAGCATAAACCACACTGATTTGGCAGGTGAACTGAGAAAAAACAATTTCTAGATAATTCGCTATTGCGAATGTCATAAGCAATTTTGCAGAGGAAGGGCAAGAATGCTTAGCCATCCAATGACTGTGTCAAAACCAGGGATAATTTTTTGTTTGTGTGTATATACAGTAGGCTTATATATACAAACAGTATATATACAGTATTTATATATATATGTGTGTGTCCCCGGTTTGCTGGAATCAAACTAGTTCCAGCTTAGATAAAAATGTCAATTTTTTAAAACAGGGTTGTTTTAAAACAAAATGCTGGGATGTTTCAACCCATTGGTAAAAACAACTCAGCATGAATTCATAATCAGCGGTTGGTTCTGTCCATATTTTACCGAATGGGGGTAAAAACAACAGATCTTTTTTTCAAGTATAGGTAATCGAATATTAATTTCCATTTTTAAATGAAATATAATTGTCCCCATGTAACACTGTAGAGAACAGATGGCTTGTCGACTCTTAACTGTAAAATTCCTCTTCTACCAAAACGATCCGACAAGCCAACTTGATAAAGGGTCTACATGAAAGTTTTTGTGTAACTTTGCGCAAGCCACACATTTCCGCATTTGGTCTTCAAGTTCTTAGACGTGGAGCTGATATATGGGTCTTTTACATCTACAAAGGGATTTTGATGCATACCCCCTCCCAAAACCCCTGTCGTTTTTTTGACCATCTCACCTCTTAAATTTGGCCTCCTTTCATTCCAGGGCCATATTATCTTCAAGTCATTAAAAAGCAGATATCAATTATTCACATCCTGCCTCTTAAACATGAAAAAAATCCAACATTTTAGCAGGATGTTCTTTTGGCTAGCTAAAGGCACTTGAATATTTCAGTGCAGGAGAGATGTTAATATCTATATTTTAGCTTGTGCCCAAAACTGAACCTCTGTGAGGAAACTTTGTGGAAACTCTTGCAAACTTGTGAGCACTAAAAAGCACAGCATAACTTCTAAGATTTCTAGAGGCAAAATGGGGTTTAAACTTTCCAAGCGTGAATGTGTTTTGCTCACAAACACTCATTAGTTCACATTTAACAAATAGGTTGTGGTTAGTGAAGTCCTTATAAAAGCTGTATGAGAGAAATATTGTATGATAAGCAAAACAAATCGACATCAAGAAAATGTGCAGTAGATCTACTTTTTTATTGGAGAGACTTTATCAACTGTACGTGCTTTCGCACATTATTGACTGACACTTCTGAATCACACTAATGTGTAATTGTGCTATATTTTACTGTGTACAGATGTGTTTGGAGACATATAGCATACCTTTAGATAGATATGATCGGTCCCATGGCTATGCTTTCTAAGCATGAATGCATTCAATTGTGTGCGTGCTTGTGTGTGTAGTCTCTGAATTTAGTGCCGTTTCTAATACACTTGGCTGATGTCTCTGCCATGGTAATTAGGCACATTATTTATTATAGTGCTATTAATATTCCATCTTTCCATCCGTCTCTTTTTCTTTCGCTCATTCTGGAAGCAGTTTATCATCTTTCCAAGATCATTTCAGCAAAAGCTATATCTCATGATATTAATGAAATGGACAAAAACACAGCAAACAAATGGTTTCCTGTATCCATGCATTTCCTTTCGAAAAACACAAAGTTTGGGCAGGAGATAACTTAGGACTTTACCACCATTTGCTACTGGCCTGTTGCATGTGGTGTTAAGGGAGGGTAATTTACAGGAAAACGTTGTACATTTTAAACAGATAGATTGGATGCTAACTGCTTGTTTGTTAAGCTAAAACAGGAGAGGAAACAAAGGTATGGATGCTGTGTTTTTTTAGAGAGAAAGAAGGAAAGTGGTAACACATGTTCCTCTGCTGGGTTTCATGTGGCGAATGAATGAGAAACAGGAATGTAAATAGACCCAGCTGAATAACTGTGCATATATATGTGAGTGCAGCTAGGCTGTTAGACTTCGCTGGTATATTAGCATGAGCTACGAGTCATGGTCATCCCTCTGAGAAATGTATATTTGCTGGAACGCATGTCCTAATTAAACAATTGAATCAGATTGCTAATGCTGAGTTCTCTTTTTCTTGTTTGTTTGCTACCCAATTACACTTGGGCTGTGTTATTTGAACATGATGTTAGCCAGGCGGACTAATTAAATTGGTGAGCTGGTGTCCCTCTGAGCACAGTGGTGTGATGCAAGCTCATAAACATTTCTGAACCCACTACAGTCAAGCGGTGTATGAAGCTCAAAAGAAAGAACAGTGCTGTTGCGTTTACAGTTCTGAAGATTTTTGTAGTAGGTAAAGATTTTGTGTTTCAAAATGCCTTTATCATGTGTTGAAGAAAACCTGTGTACCTGTACCTGGGTTTTCAGCAAACTGCATTAGCAGCATAAAGAAACACACATCGCAAAATATATTTTCCTATTTATTAACTTTGAATAGATTATTTCATTTCATACATATTTCAAAATATATAGAATACATTGCTATATTACAAGATAAACAACGCTGATTTAACGCTGTTCTAGAAAAACCTCCTGTTTCACTACACAAACGTTTGAACAAAATTCAACCCACATAGTACTTGGAGTCTTTGAGACTTGGAGGATTTTAAGACTACTATAATAATTAAAATAAATAAATAAAGAACGGAAACCAGAAGTGCTTTTAACCAGTGTTTACATCTTGCCAAGTGTTCTATACTGAAAAATAAGGAATTGCTGCTCTTCATATATTGAAAAATATAAGCAGTTGGTTCCGATATAGGAAATGTATTATTTAATATATTGCCTGATATTTCCCAGGATATTCCCATGTACGTATATTTGTTTCAAAAGGGATACGGTGGGGGTTCCCAGGGAAGACAAATACAAATATATGCATTTAATGCACAGTTACTTTGAAAAAAATCACTGGCCAAATGCATTAGGGTTGAAAAATATTTAAACCTCGATTTAAAGGTTTTTTTATTTTTTTAAATATCCCACATGATTTACTTCTTCTCTCTTTGGTGGTTTTTTCCATGTACCTTGTGTTAGTAAAGTTGATTTTCCTCCACTTTTTGAACATCACACCCAAGTGTCTCATTAAATGTATCATCACATCTGAGAAATCACACCTGTCTCTGTGATAAAGTGAGTGGCTGAAGTTTGAAAATGTATGAAATAGAAATGTCTGAAATTCACACCTGTAATATACAGACCATGTGATGCGTAACTAAATTACTGAGAATGTCCAATCTCAAACACTGGATTGAATTTCTAAATGTTTGAGCTCATAATAATTGAGTTATATAAAGTGTTTACAAGATATGTGTGAAAATTCTTCATTATTAATTAGCAAGTTTTGTGGAACAGTGTTGTTCAGAAGTTTAATTGCTATCTGTGACATCTGAGCTCTCGATATGTCACTGCACCCGAACAGAAAGGACGGTCATGCAGATATCAACAAGAATAGAACATATCAGTAAATCTGTGATCGTTTAACTTGAAATCGAATTCGAACAAAATAGTTTCTGTTCAGGTTTTTTCAGAGCCTATTCAATAAACTCAAAACATTTTGTTGTTAGTTTTTCAAGGTTAACTTTGCACTTGAAATGTTTTTGGATTGTGTGCATATGTTTGTAATATCTTACTTCAACACAACTCTTATTATTTCTGCAACATGTGTTACTGAGCGGAAGTTGTTTTTTTACAGTGAATTTTTTTTTGGTAAAGGTGTATTTTTTTAAACTAGATATCTATACAGGAACAAACCCATGTATTGACAACAAAAGCTATTAAGCATGTTCACTTTTATTTTACAGGAGGATAGATAAAGTTCACTGAACATGGATTGACCTTTAGTGACAACATAACCTAATTTGTCAGAATGCATCCTACCATTCAATGAAACCAACAGCCAACCAATGTGTAAATTGGCCTCAAAACCTTACAGTATCCTTTTCACCCTTTTTGTATCAGTTGGCCTTATTTGCATTCATAACTCTTCATTGTTATCTTATGCCTTACTCCTCTTTCTGTTTTCCTTCTCTTTCTTTCATGTCTATTTCCTTCTAGCAGATGTCCTGCGGTGTGACACTCTTTGAACAGAGATTCATAAATCAGGGCGAAATGTTGCAAGGAAAAGTGAGATGCACACGGTGACACATGGCAAGACTACACTCACAGGAGCCTGAGAAGAGCACACGTACATTTGACAGCAGGCTTTCTCGATATTTTTTTCTCATTGTATTCTTCACAGCGTGACAGACAGTGAGAGAGGCAGAGAGGAAAGCAGAAATGACTCGTTGACAGAACTGGAATATTAAACCACAGACAAGAGTGCGCTCACCATTACACAAATGTCTATTTATACAATATAAAAGTAGCTGATGTTGGATATTGTCTTGCTCATCGTATGTTTATACTTTTGTCAAAAGGTTAGTGTGTAACAATGTTTACTTTCGTTGTGGACAATAACAAGTAGCAACAGTTTTTACATTACGTTTCTACCACCATGCAGCTTAATGTTAACACATAAAGGATCCCACATTCACAAATGCTTCGACAGAGTAGCTGATGTGTGTTTGTGCTCAGACAGGCAAAGCCAATGATAAATGAGGTGTATTTTTAGATGGCATGTTATAATAGGCACTATTGGTAAAAATGACATTTCCTGACCACTCCACTGCCATGGTACAGAGTGTTCCACATACACCAGTGTAAGCCACCACTAAAAAACAGACACTCGTGGTTCTTGCAACGAGTCTTTTTCCCCTCTTTCTGGCTCTGTAACAAAACATAGTAAGCTGGACTGCTGTCTTCTTAGGCAGACATTATTCCTCATAAGTGACTGATTTGGAACACTGCACAGACAGCAACAGCATTTGAAGCTAAGGATCGCCTTCTCCGTGATGGTCTGTGCTGTAAGATATGCTATACGTAAAAAAGCAGCATAACTCATTTCAAAATAATTTCTGTGATGCCCTAAAATGCGGCCCACATAGGCAGCTCACTAGGTTTTGGAACAGAGCCATTGTCTCATAAACACGCACACAAGTGCCCTTTAAAACTCCAGCTTTTATTTTAGTCATGAGACAATCACATTAATCATTAAATGCTGCCGGTGGACCCCAAAGACGCATTACTGATTACTGATAAATGCTTCCTCTACTCCAATCCATAAACAGATCAGTAACTGGTTATCGTTCAGTCACCCATGTGGATCTTGTGATGTCCCGGAGCGGGATGCCTTCCCTCTCTGCATCCACTTGGCAGGCGCCCCCAACCATCATGTGCTCAAGCCGCCTGACCCATCTTGCTCCTGACAAAAGGGAGGAAGAAGAAATCCACATATTAAAAGATTCATGACTTCACTGTGTACATGCCTTGCATATTTCACATCTGGTGTTCATTTGTACGATCTGCTCTTGCCCTATTATGAGGTATGTAAAGATTGTAAATTGTTGTTTTATTTGATTCATGTTCCTTGCATTTTTCCACAGATCTGCTTTTAGTACCAATTCATGTCCTTGGTCTTATACCGTTAAATAGTCATGGTTATATTCGATTCAACCCAAACTTCATTAACTGCTCGGTCCTCAAGTGGAACTAATCAAGTTTCATTGAGGCCGGGGGAATGCATTCCATTCTCCAACCAAAACAGAAAGAAAGCGCTCCAGGAGACCACAAGGATGGACCTGAAAGCCTCTGGAATCGTTATTTAGGGAAGATAAGCAATGGTAAAATGTCAGTACAAAAACATAACTTTAAGCTGCACTAAAGCCCAACAGCTGCTTGTTTGGACATATGCTCTCCGGTGCTCCGATGACTGCTCCGGCAAATGGGAATGTAGTGGCATCGCTGGTTGTCAGAAATATATCTCCCAGATGGATAGATGACTGGTATCACCATTTGGAATCCACATTGGAGCCATCAATTACTTTTGTTTGCTATTTCGTTCTCTTTCATTGTACACACCAACACATGGCCACGCTCACATGCTGGTCTACAGAAAGTACCACCTTTTTGTCAAGTTCAGCAGATATACCACAATATGTGTTGGTCGCTAATACGAGCCATTGAAAATCAGAAAGGGGGTCATGCGACACACGGATGAGTCGGATTTTGTTTATAGACATCATAAAGCTTAAGCTATTTCTCCCATTTAGTCATCAGCTATAGCTCAGTCTTGAGCATTGTGTTAAAACCCTATTAATTTCTAACAGACCTCTTAAAAAAACAGCCATTCGTTCTTTTTCTGACACAGAAAAATAAACAACTCTGCAAAGCTTAGCCACATCAGCGAAAACAAAGAACTGAAACACAGAGAAAAGGCAATAGAGAAAGTCACTGATGCAACAAGAAAACTTCATGAGTGGCTTATGTTATTTGACTTTTAACTTTGTGGAAACGGGTGTTTATAGGAACAATGGCAATGTTAGTTAAGTGAGGTCAAAAAATCTATTGTTATTTAAACATTCAAACAACTTTATAAAATGCAAAATGTTTTTCTATCTTTTTCTAGGTCACTAAACAAATGTAAACAAATATGTGACATTACCGTGTTAAATCATTGGTTCAAAAGGTCAGATGTCCTTGCTCCCAAAGCTCATAGTAACATTCTTTGGAACATTTTCAAGTCATGCTGGGATAACATGGATCTTCAGGTTTGTAAAGCCCATGCCAGCTTAAATGAAGGTTATGAAAGGAAGCAAAAAAATCTAAAATGAATGTCAAAATTAATGATGTACTGACAATATAATAAAGGGATTAAAATTCTGAATGAAATGTATCAAAACTTGCAAAAATGTTTAACCCTGCTATAAATGAACATGAGTAGAATAAAAGCATGAAATGGAAAAAGAAGAGGTTTGAAGTAAAAGACTTCATTGTTCTCTATTAGATCGAGGAGGCTGGGTTTGTTTAGAGAAGAGTGGAATGGTCTGCTCTTAGTTTAAGCACAAGGGGGGGGAGAGATGAAATACAACTTCCAGACAAAGTTCGTCTTCAAGCCTTTCCTTCCGTGACATTCTCCAGTCATTTATGTATGTCTTTTATTTATGTCTGCCAGCCAAGGTTGTGGTGTGCTGTTGCTTTCTGATCAACGCCTTCCAACGCTTCCTACGAAAATATTCCCCTGTAACCCATCAACGACTTCTACTGACCGACTACGCCTCCAGATAGAGAAGGAACAAAGAAAAACAGGAGAACCACAAAGACTCGAGATGGCATCTGAAGACATTTTGGTTTGTGCAGACATCTCTGGATCTTGCTTATGTGTGCTCAGAGGGAACTCACCATGGATGCCCTGAGACTAAATTGAGGAGAGCGGAGAGTTGTAATTATGCCTCCCCCTAAACAGCTTGTAGGCTGCCTCCCAGAATGCCTTCTGTGTACTGCAATTGTGTGTGTGTGCATGTGTATAGCAGTGGGTCCGCCAGCTGGACAGATGATTCAGGGGTCTTTAATATCCTGTGGAGACCCTGTTAACACATAAGCATGTGTTCTTGCGTTCAGACACGGACATATGTGTGTATACTCAAAAAAGCAAAAATTATACGCAAGCGGTTCCAAAAATTGTGGATGATGAATGGAGTGCAGGGAAATTTGAGACATTTGAGCAAAACTAAGAATAAGCTTTAGAAATGCGATACAACGCGCAAACCCGCGATCCATTTTATGCCAGAGTTAACAGGTCTTATAGTGACAGATGCAACGTGAACTTTAAAATGGTACCACGGAGATTGCCCTGATCCAGATTGTTGTGCATTTGTTAGCCTGTTTGTGTGAGCCTGTGGGTGTGTATGTACATATATATTCATAGACCTACTTTGTTAGGGACGGAAATCTGGTGCTCTGCTACTCACGCTCAGTTCTCCACCATATGGCAGGCATGAGACTTGGCGCATTGCGAGGGCCACAAGAGACAAGAAGAGGGAGACAGAGAGAGATTGGTAGAGTTTACTTTGTGCAGTGTGTGTGTCTGTGTGCGATTGTGTGACTGAGCGAGTGATTGAGTAAGCTGGAGACAAGAAGGGCGTTCTGGAATTGATTTATCACCATTTGGAACGGGAGGGGTGCGTGTGGGCATAAACGTGTGAAGGGATCGGGGTTTTCTAAACTCTTGGAGTGCCTGACTGACAGGATGCTTACTATGCTTTACTCTAGAGAGAGAAAAAGAAATAAAAACGATGAACAAGCTTTAAGATATTGGCAAATTGGGAGGATGCAGCTTGTGCAAGGATGCAGCTTAGATCGATGCTTGTGTACCTCCGAAGTATGGATAATGCATCATTCCGTACACGATTTTTACATTTTCTGAAGAAAATTTAATGGGTGCCTTTCCATGTAAATCCGCCACCATGATGCCATAGGTGGTTGGGGTGGTTGCCAAGGCATTTTTAAATGGGTTGCTTTGTGGTTGCTTGAGCGTTCTGGGTGGTTGTTAGACAATTACTGAATGTCTCAAAGATAAAACAAAAAAAAACTCCCAAGTACCTATATGGCTAAAACCTCTCTTTTTAATGTGTGTCTAAGGCATTTCACCAGTTTTGTCATCAACCAGATGAAAATTGTAAGATTGCATAATAGCCCAGCTCTCCACAAGAAGCCATGCAATAAAGAATATTATATTATTTATGTTTGCAGCACAATCGGTTTGGGACAAGTTACAAGCCAAAGTTTAATTCTAACATGACTAATGGTAATAATGATGCTTGCCTTAGCAAATTCCCCACATAATGGCTAGTTTACCGATACAGACACTTTAAGTCACAAAACACTATGTCCAAGCTTGTGCTACACAGGTTTATCAAAGCGAATTCTATCTCACCGCACACTACTGTAATCTTCAATCTCTTCATGCTCAAGGGAGGGTACAAAGAGCTTCCCATTGCTCTCCTCTCACATCATTACTGCTCTTTGAAAACAGAGAATCTAGAAAAAGCGTTTAATTCCAGACAAACTGATACATCATTGCACTTCTGTAGGCCACAAGGGCTTCATTGATCGGCTTGTTTTCAGGGCAGAGAAGAAAGAGTGAAAACTGAGCCACTTCAATTTTTTTCTCAATTCCTTTCATCTTCTTTGAGCAACACTTTGTGATTTGGCAAAGCAGTAAACAGTCATTTTAACAAAATATATTTTTCCTCGTGGTGCTTATGTGCAATAGCTTGGAATGCTCTAGCAATTTTGTTCATTATTCTAATAAAGCTCAGTTGATCCTGTGATGGGAAGAGACAGATGGAGACCAAAGCAGAGATTGCGCATATCCCCAACAAAATGTCAATCATCTTCTCGTATTTATGAAGATGAGTTTTTTTTCCTCGTAATTCCATTACGACTAGTCACTCTCTAATATTTCATAGGGCTAAAATGATACGTGCTAATTAATTATTGAAAAGTATGAAGTATTTGAGCAACATGGGTTATGATCGGCACGCTAATATATTGATTTTCAAAGATTGTGTTTCAGCCCTGTGCATGCTTTGAGACTGCTAATTACAATCGCTGAAGAAACTAAAAGATGTGTAACATCTCTCGCTGGGTATCTCAAAAGTGCACTAGCTCATTATGGATGAACATTGAGACCCAAAAGAAGCAAAGAAACAGCAGATCTAATAGCTGTTGTGTGAAAGGCTTGTTCAAATTAAACAGCAGTCTTTGTTTTCTCCATAACTCTCACTGAGAGGAATAACAAAGATAACAAGCTCTTTCAAAATCTCTCCTTCATGTTAATGACTAGAATTTTGCCTCAACAACAAAAATACTTGCTTGACAAAAGAGATGGCGACTAAGATGATGAAAAATCAGAGCGGTGGAGTGTGCATGTGATAAAGTGATTCAGCATCTTTTGTTCCTCAAACTCTTAGCCTGCTGTCCCTCTCTCTCAGGGTGTCTGATTGGCGGCTGAGTGGGAAGTCAAAGGTCATGTGAAGTCTGACAAAGGGCCCGGGCCAATACAAAAGTTACTAAGTGTGTCAGATTTTTTTGGAGGGGGGGTACTGAAGCAGACCTCCTGCTCGGTCTCGTAACAAAGAACCATCAGCATGTGAACAGCCACGAGTGTCAGCACTCCAGTCCGAAGTTCCATCCCCCACGGTGGGCCCCTCTAATGGCATGCCCTCTGTATGTGCAGGGGGTGCTCGCTGGATAGACATTAAATCAGTGGCTGGCATAAGGGACTGTGTGTGTGTTTGGGTGAGGGGCTGCTTTACGTGATGGGTTCAACAAAGAACAACCAACGTGTGCCTCTTGTTTTCGTTTAAATATATAACAGAATAGAGGAGGGACATTGTTGGAGGGCACAAATTGTAAGAGAGGAAATGTGAGTCAGTCAATTTGCAACTTGGACCTAGGCATGGATTTTTTTCCTCAGCCATTTAATTTCAAACCAGCGAAAGTGAAAAGTTTCCATAAAACTCACAAATGAGGCTACTTATTTGTGTGCTCCGAAAATGGCTTAAACAATGAAAACAATTCTGGTCATCGTGGTCACACTGTAATGAGAGCAGTGCTGTGGTGACCAGGGACAGTAAAAGTAAATGAATAGCCAGAGGCCATTAGGGTTTAATTTAGCCTCTTAACAAATTTAGCGCTTAAACAATGCTAGCCCGGGCCAATCCATCTTGGCATCCGTCTTAAAGCTAGCGTGCAGAATTAACGACCTCGACTTAATGGCTGATGGCCAGGGCTCCCACGGCCCGCTTATTAGCCCCACTGTTCATTTAAGCTATTTAAACAAAGAGACTCAACTTCTTTCTCTATTCTCTCTTGTGTTCCCCCCTCTTCTGTAGTTACAGTGATGAGTCTCGGGGGCTGTTTGGGTTTGAGTATATTGTCAACAAAGCTTAGCTACAGAACTGGATCTCATCAGTTTTCCTGTCTGGGGCTGTTCTTAATTATCAAACCCACACTCTGATTCAAGCTAATTGCTCATTAGCCAAATAATTAGCGGAAATGCTAACACTGACTAGCAGTAAAAGTACCCCAAACTAACATTTAGTGTTTTAGCGCTTTATGCTATGCTTGCATTTAGAGAAGAGGTTCTCAGCGACTTTATTTCACAGCTATTTTCTATATTAACGTGTATTTGACAAATAAAAATTTTTAATCTTGAAATCTTGATGGGGTGTTGGAATTGAAATGGTCTTTAAATTTGACAATTGTGATTTAAGAGACCTGAACTTCTGCCTTGCTTTTTTTAGGACTGAGAAACTCATGTACCAGATGAAATTCCACTCTGCTCGTTATTTACACTTCATATTATGCGTTTGGCTAATGAAACGGAAATTAACAAAATCAAACTGTAAGCAATTCAGAATAAAGTACCTCAGAGATGACACGTTTTTGTAGGCCAAGCTGGTAGTTAGCATCACATTGGTTCCCTCAACCGAAAGCCTATGCAGTTTCCCCATAGCCTTTTTTTTCTTCCAAAAATAAGTATTTGATTTACAATGGTTTGATGTTCACACATTTTGTCCATCAAGATAATCTTCACGAATTTACACAGCATTTAAACCCTATATTACACCTTAGAGTTTTTTAATAACCACATATCGTATTTCTGGCAATAAACCTAAAACCCATTCAAAAAAACATAGACTTTGGGGCGATGGAACCGGAAGTGCTAAAATGCTAACTCGCTTCCAGGGTTTGCATAAAAAAAATTTTATCTCTGAGGAACTTTATAGACAGTGTTTTTGCCATGCAAATTCATTTTTCAGAGCTGCATTCAAAGAATGCTTAAACTTAGACTTAGTGGAAAATAAACCTAGGGCTGGGAGGAAGGATCTATTTTTTTGATGAGACATATTTTCCTGGATTTTCCTTTCAAGCCTTAAAGAAACACACACTGATTTTCTTCCAAATCCACAAATGGAATAATCCGTGAATGTTATGAATCGATAGAAAGACGATGATGAAAGGCGAGAGATTGTGAGTGCTGAGGTCGGCACTCCTGAGCCATAAAGTGTTTGGATAGACAAAATGGGGAGACGATCGCTTCCCTTAGCTATAAAATGATCCGGTTTACCCTCCATTGGAACCAGAAAGATAAACAAAGTCCTGTTTTTATAGGTGTGTGTATGTGTGTGTCTGGGGTTTAATTGAACCCATTAGAAAGCGAGATAGAGTTACCAGCCTTAACTCAGAGGGGGTTCTCTCACTCCCTGGGTCTTCACGTAAATAACTTTTATACAGGAAACTGTCACAGGCTATAAAAAGTTTCCCGATTTACAATTCATCATTTAAAAATATTTGCATGCCTTAGTTTCGAAATGGAAATACATTGGAAATACAACAGTCGTTTAACAATGTATAATTCTCGTTCATAACATCGGACCTATTTAGCGCAAATGAAATAATATTTTCTTTCCCTTCTAAATCAAATTGAAATTCTCAGCTCCGAAGACGTTTATTTGATACAAAGGGGTGCAGATCTGCAGGCGAGAGTCTTAAACTGCCGAAAATCCAAAAATAACATGAAGAAGTGTGAGAAAGAAATTGGAGAGTAAGAAAAGAAAGTATTGGAGAAAGTGTTTCTTTGTGTAAGGTGATCTTTCGCTCATAAGAGTTTCCACGGAAATCAGGCTGACATTGTGAACACGTGGCACGCTGGCGTCCCAGACTCCCCCAAAAAGACCCCCACACATCTGCCAAGGCAAGCAGACTGAGCAAAAGCTGCAACAGAGGGAAGGAGGGAGAGAGAAAAAGAGGGAGGCATTAAATCTATTGCATACTGAATGAACCCCCGTCTGAAATATGTCACCTTTCGGCTCCCATGCACCAAAGTCACCATTGCCCCCAGAAGTGTGCACGTCTTTGTGTGCCCTGAGAAAAGAAGTGTGTCGGAAAAGTGAACAATAGGTTGTTTTTACCCCCATCTCTGGAATTGTCGTGTTTTGTTGAGTCATTCCCCTCAAAGAACAAAAACTCTTTGAACTAAAAGAAGAGATGTTGCTCCATTTTGAACAAAAACACCGACTAAGGAGGCTCCATTTTACACTACACAGCTCTCTAAACAGAGTAGGAAAGCAGTGTGTTGATCTTTTCTCGAAATCTAAAGTTGTGTTAGTGTGTTGTGAACTCGAACATGAAAACAGAAATGAAAGTGGAGCGAACACAGAATAAGAACGGAATTTTGTGAAAGCGGTATCGAATAGGCGCTGGTTAGCGGCGTGCCGACTGGAGCGAGGTATCACCGGCTACAAAAACAAGTGATCAGGTGACAACGTAACAGCTGCCAGGCGTGCACGAATCGGCCTCTGTCGTGCAGGCACGCACTTGCCCTGACATTTTAGGACAAAAATCAGATCATGATCTGTGTCTCCATGTTATGGCTGTGAATGTGATACTGAACATCAAACGCCTGGTTCTTTGACTTTTGTTAACTGTCTTGCCGCTTTTTAAAAAGTTTGTTTTTGAGCTATCAAACATGTATTAAAGTCTAGAAATATATTTGGAGCATTTAAAGATATGTATGTACAGTGATTGAAATGCATCTTTAAAAATAACTTTTTACACTGTCTATGTTGACTATAGGCTGCCAATAGGAAGCATGTGTCATGGTCTCTGAACTCCAAACATTTAACTTAGGGAGACTAAATGTAAGCATTGAACTGGAGAAAGATAGTATACCTGAATAGAATATTAGTATTGAATATGAATTCCACTGAGCATCAGATCTATACGTTTATATAAAGTAGTGATCTTAAGTGATTCGCACATCAATTACAATATGTGATTGTACAATTATTGCTGACATGAGCTGATAAATGCATTCACAAATCAGGTTGTGCAAAAATCAGTGGAAGTCAAGACAACCCTTTGAAATGTCTTGAGATGTTAAAAGGTAAGCAAGATGAACAAAAAGAGTAAATGGATAACCTCAGCCAAAATAGAGGTTGGGGGAGGGCAGATTGTTCTCCCTGACTCATGTGGAAGAAATAAATCTGCCTCCAGTATAAACAGAAAGTTCATATAAGTGACAACAGTAAACTACATCTAAACAAACACACGTGTGCGCACCTCATGTCCAGAGAATGTTTCTCCTGTCGAGCTCGCGATTTATAGAAGTTGCGCGCATGCACGCGTGCAAACTCTTTTAAAGTAGCCCCCCTTATTTTAAGACATGCAATAATAAAGGTTTCATGAAGGAAGCACGCCGATTGCCTGTGATCAAGTCGCCTCCTGACACGAGTCAAGGAAACAGAGAAAAGCGTGCGGGGAGAGGAGGTGTATTTGAGAGTAAAGAAAGGAATATATGAGAAATACGGAGGAGGGGAAACGAGTTGCCACACAGGCAGCAGATGCTCGCGTGCCTTTACAAACAACCACCGTGCCCTTTCGACCCCCGGTGCCGGGGCATTCCGCCGTGATTCCCAACCCCCTCTCCCCATTATTTGGGGAGGGATGGTCGCTCTGCCTCCCCGCCGGTTTCCACGGTCCTTCTGCGTATTGCGACGTCCCACCTGCCATGCTTCATTGTGTGCGTGATCCTTTTTCATTTCAATGACAAAGTTAATTCCCCCACTCCCCCTCCCTGTCTTCGAGCCTGGGGTGACTTTACGACCACAGCTTGAAAATGCAGCGCAAATCCGCCTATTAACAAAAAAAGCCATCTGAAGCGAACATATGACGCCGCCAGATTTCAACACCCGCCAGTATTGAAGGCCCTGTATTCTTAATTGAGCTAGCGCTGTAAAACTATTTAGATGATTATAGCTTAACCACAGTTCAATATTGGTCACTTTAAAAACAAAGAAATGCTAACCAGGTCTTTAAATCTGCCAATTTAACAATAGTCGTGAGGGATCAACAACTCTTCAAGGATACAGATTTTTGTTACATCTTCTCTTACTAGGCTTAGTCTTTCTGAGAACTGGAAATACTGACTGGAAACCTTGAGAATGTATTCTGATTATTTTAAATTATAATGAAATGAGTTTAAATTTAAAGGAATTCACTCTCACACTTAGTTTACTTTAGGAAGAGTACAATGGAAGGACAAAAGTCGAAGAGAAGGAGCAGGGTCCTCTAATAAGCCCAGCCCTGGATATTTCACGACAGATGGACAGACAGATCACAGGACTGAATTTCAACAGTCTCACGGTACTCCCGTCCATCAAAAGTGCCAAGTGATATTCTACTGAAATATGTAGTTCGCAAAAGTTGCGAAATAATTAAAACTGATTTAAATATTTCAGTGAATGGGGAATTCTAAAAATACACGTGAAATAAGCATATGTTTAGATGACTAGTAAACAGAAATTGTCCGAACTGGATTGTCAAATAAAGAACTGCTGTCAAAATATTGTGTGTCGCTAAAATTGAGGTGTTTTTCGCAGGACTAATGTAATTACTGGTTTGGGTTTTCAGGACGTTCTAACCAGATGGTCGTGAAATATCCAGAAGCTCATGTTTGCTTTTTGTGTAGGGGTGAATGAGCATAATGATGCTAATGACGCACAATCAGAGACGGTGAGTCGTATAGCGCCATTGTGCGCTGGGGGCCGAGTGTGACCTCTCTGAGAAATCACGTTGACTGCGGGTTAACGGAGGTTGGGGGAGTTCTTTTCACCGCGCGCGCGATTAGCCACACGCGCACACTCCTTCAATGAGACACAATAGTGCGCTCACATGCGCTCGGATATCATCCAGTTTAATCTTCTTTCTTAATAGGCTATTTGTGTTGTATGTCTAACAGTTCGCCGTGCATGCTATAACTATACTTTTCCATATTAGTAAGTGCACTAAAATGTATTCACTTCCATAAAGAAATTGTGATTTAGTTGTAAGAGATAATTAACGTTTCAGACAAAAAAATCAAAGGGAACACAAAGTCTGCATTTTTTTTATAAATGCAATATATGGCGCAGTCATCGAAATAAGGATAAACATATATATATATATATATATATATATATATATATATATATATATATCATTATTAAATTTTGCCTGAACTGCAATATGCAAGTTCATCTTGAAGTTTCGGTACGCGTTCTTTACTTTAAAAGTGTGAGAGAGGAAAATTCACATAAACTGCAGTGGAAGGAACCCAAAGTGTGCCGGCTTGACACGAGAAACGTTGGTCTTAATACATGTGACTTTTTTCCATTGTTATGGCACACTTCTAAAGTTCTGGCATGATTTGCTTGCCAGCTCCACCTCAACCACTCCATTCTGTCTCTTATTCATTTCTTTTTCTTTTCTGGGATGTACAGCCGTGGGGCGAGGAGGGGTAGCTGGACAGATTTTTGGAGAGGGAGGGGGCCACAGTCTGAGGTGGGCTGTAATGGGCCAGTCACTGTTCTGAGAGTCACAGACAGAGCGCGCGCTCACACGCACACAAGGAGTTGCGCCTCCCACACACACGCGCACCAATTCACACACAGAAGGAAAGTGGATGTGTGCAGCAGATCAGTCCACGGCTGAAATACCGCTTCGGAGTCCTGATGCTTTCTCCGAGGCGCTGAAAACAGAGGAGCGCTGATTCCTCGGCCCTGCTTGCATTTAGCTTTAAATCTATGCACGGCATCAAAAAGGGAGGCGAGCGCATCTGAGGATTTAACATGCTTTCGTTGTAACGAAACAATTCACCGGGCAGTTTTCTCTCTGTGTGGAATAAATACTTTTCGAAGATGGGAACGACTAAACACTCCAGGGATGTGCTGTTTTGCAAAAAGCTCTTGAAAGTTGTACTTTTGGCGGCCGTGGCACATGTCGTCTCAGGTAAGACTTTAAAATATAAAGTTTTGGAGGAGCAGAGAGTTGGTACGGTGATCGCCAGACTGAAAGAGGATGTAGCCAGCGTTTTATCCAAACTCCCGAGCTCCGTGTCCCCGCGGTTCCGCGCCATGCAGAGGGGCAGCACCCCATTGCTCTCCGTGCGCGAGGAGGACGGCGAGATCAGCATCGGCACCAAAATCGACAGGGAGAAGCTTTGCGAGAAAAACTTAAACTGCACTATCGAGTTCGACGTGATCACCCTTCCTACGGAATACCTTCAACTGTTTCACATCCAAGTGGAAGTTTTGGACATCAACGACAACGCTCCGCAGTTCTCTCGCGCCATCATACCCATAGAGATATCCGAGAGCGCATCGGTGGGAACGCGCTTTCCTTTGGATAGCGCGTTGGACCCGGACGTCGGGGAAAACGCGCTGCACACGTACTCGCTCACAAGGAATAACTTTTTTAAAATCGATATCAGGACGCGCACTGATGGCGCTAGATACGCGGACCTAGTGGTGATGAGGGAACTGGACAGAGAAACGCAGTCCAGCTACCAGCTGCAGCTCACTGCCTCGGACTCTGGCGTGCCGCCGAAATCTGGCTCAACTCTGCTTAAAATCAGCATTTCTGATTCCAACGATAATAGCCCGGTGTTTGATGAGCAGGCTTATGTGGTCAACCTATTGGAAAATTCCCCACAGGGAACGCTACTGGTGGATCTTAACGCCACAGACCCGGATGAAGGCAACAATGGCAAAATAGTGTACTCTTTCAGCAGTCACGTGCCAGCAAAAATCTTAGAGACCTTCAAGATAAACCCAGACAATGGCCACATCACACTGATTAAGAAAGTTGACTTTGAAACCACACCTTCATATGAAATAGATGTCCAGGCTCAGGATATGGGGCCGAACTCCATTCCAGGTCACTGTAAGATAATCATCAAAGTGGTTGACGTCAACGACAACAAGCCAAAAATCAACATCAACCTCATGACTCAGGGCAAAGAGGAGGTGGCCTACATCTCAGAGGCATCCCCTGTTGATACTTTCATCGCATTAGTGCGCGTGGACGACATTGACTCAGGTGTCAATGGTGAGGTTGTGTGCCGTCTCCATGGCCACGGGCATTTTCGCTTGCAGAAGACCTACGAAAACAACTACATGATTCTTACTAATGTGTCTCTGGACCGTGAAAAACGCTCTGAATATAGCCTGACGGTGATTGCTGAAGACCACGGCACACCAAGTCTATCCACTACCAAACACTTCACAGTGCAGGTCCAGGATGAAAACGACAACCCTCCACGCTTTGAAAAGAGCCGATATGAAATTTTTAAGTCTGAAAACAATTCGCCTGGAGCATATCTGACCTCAGTGATGGCCACTGATCCAGATCTGGGCGCTAATGGCCAGGTGACCTACTCTATTGTGGAGAGCCAGGTCCAAGGCAGCTCCATATCGACATATGTGACTATCGACCCATCCACCGGGGCCGTGTATGCACTACGAAGCTATGATAGGGAAGACGTGGGCCGGCTCTCATTCACCGTGCAGGCACGTGATAGTGGGAGCCCAGTGTCTCTTAGCAGCAATGCCACTGTTCTACTCACTGTACTGGATGAAAATGACAACCCACCCATCATTGTTTCACCATCACTAAGCAACCACACAGCTGAGGTGCCATTATGGAGGCACGCCGAACCAGGTCATCTGGTAACGATAGTCAAGGCGACAGATCGTGATGCAGGGGCCAACAGCGAGCTGACTTGCTCCATCATTGCCGGTAATGATGACGGACTTTTTGTCATTGACCCACGGAGATGCGAGTTACGCACCAACGGAAGTGTTGAGGTCTCGGGTCGCGAGGGATTTGATCTTACAATCCTGGTGCAAGACAGAGGGGCCTCAAATAGACTCTCGGCCAGGGCCGTCCTTCATATTGCTCTACGGGACTTCCCGGAGAGCTACTCATTGAATCCTTCAGACCTGAACAACCAATCCACTCTAGATGTTTCCATGATCATCATTATCTCCCTTGGTGCCATCTGTGGTGTGCTTCTCATCGTTATGGTCTTGTTTGCCACCCGGTGCTCAAGAGAACAGAAAGACCCTCGACATTCTTATAACTGCAGAGTTGCTGAGTCCACCTACCAAAACCATCCCAAAAAACCTGCCAGGCAGATCCACAAGGGGGACATCACTTTGGTCCCCACAGTTAATGGAACTCTTCCTGTGAGGGCCCATCCTAGGTCCCCCTCAGCATCCCCTGCTCCTGAGAGCCGCCAGAGTCATCACAGCCGCCAATCACTCAACAGCTTGGTCACCATATCTTCCAATCACGTGCCAGAGAACTTTGCACTGGAACTTGCCCATGCCACACCACCGGTCGAGGTAAAACATTTTTCAAATGACTAAAGCATCACAGGATAATTTCCTCTGCTAATATGAAGGCCTATGATCAAATTCTTAGTGCATGGTTTGAAATTATATGCAAGTAATCAATATTTTTGAATTCTTTATTCCTGATTTAAAGACCCATCTGTTATGATATTCAGTATGATTGTTTTATTTATGGCATGTTTATTCATACACCCATATATTATTTCATCACGTATAAGTATTCTTCCATACCACTAGCATCTTCCATCCTTCAACCCCCTAAATCCCCGCACACCCCCCCCCCCCCCATTATCACAACCATGGTCATCTGTATTTGTGTTGGCTTGTTGTCTGGTCTGCCATTATTCATTTTTTATTTCCATTTTTTTTCTTTATTTGTCCCCACCCTTTTTTTGGCTATAGCAAGTCTCACAGCTTCTGTCCATACTTCATCAGGGCCAGTACCAACCCAGACCCAGTTTCCGTGGCAACAAATACACCCGGAGCTACAGGTAACCAATCACACTTCAGACTGTTTTTGCTTTTAAAAATTGGCCTGCAGGGGTTCAACGGTAAAATTGTTTATTTGTGTGTAAACTGGGTTCTTCCTAAAAACGAAATGATTAAAAAGTAAAAGATTTGAATTAAGATAGATTTGCATTTATGCATTTGGACGATGATCTTTATCTAAAGTAACTTAAATGCATTAAAGCTTTATATTTTTATTGATTTATTATGCTCTTTACGAAATAAAAATGAGACCAACTTTAAGACCAAAGATATTACCCATACTTGTTAGCTAATGGTCTGCTGTGTCTGTATCTAGGTATGCTCTAAATGAGATGGATAAGTTCAGCCTGAAGGACAGTGGCAGAGGGGATAGTGAGGCGGGAGACAGTGATTGTGAGATGGGAAGAGAGTCCCCTCTGCTCGGAGAAGGCTTTGGTGAACTCTTCACACCTGATGGACATCACCGACTGCATCCATGTAAGCATAAAAGTGTGATGTTGATAAAAGTTTTGTCTTTACACTCAGTGTTTCAAAGCAATGCCATAGAATAACCATTTTCGGTTCCCCAAAGAACCATTTACACAAAGGTTCTTATAATATGCATTTCTTTCTTTCTTACTTTTTATCATCTAAAGAACCTTTAGTGAATCAAAGTTTACAACTAAAATTTAGAGCATCAAAACCAATGTTCTGATTTTTAAGCATCTATTACTTCATATTGGAGGAAACCATATGCAAACTATAGATTTTGATGGATGAAAATAGTCATTAGAGTGACTATCCCAATCATTGGGATGCGAGTGGAGATGGGCCATTGATTTCTATAAATCAACACTCTCATCATTTATTCTATGCATGAGAGAAACTGGGCTAAATGAGGGCCTGTTTTGCAAATGCACCAGATTGGGCATTTATTAACTCTAAGATGTATTATAAATGGCCTTTCAAAATTAATGGAGCTATAATCAGTCCCTGGAACATGAATGAGTAATGGTGAACATGTTCAATGAGGGCTACAAGCTGGCATATTTGATTTGTTTTGCATAGCCTCGAAAAAAAACCAAGCGGGGTTGGATGAAGCTGAAACGCTTTGCTTAGTTGTTTTGTTTCTAATAGACTTATTTGACTAGTTGGGTGTGTGTGCAATTTTGCATACCATCCAAAAACAGCATTCATTAACTAACCTCTACCATCGATGCTGTTGTTTTATCTCTGATCAATATAGCAATGAAGCTATGCACCGAAGAGTGTCGTGTTCTCGGCCACTCGGACCAATGCTGGATGCCTCAGTTGGCCTCTCCAGCATCTTCAGATTACCGTAGCAACCTCTACATCCCCGGTGAGGACCCCCAGCAGAAAGCCACTCCTGAAGCACCGCAGTCCGGAGAGTCGACGCTTAGGAAGAAAAGTTTCTCTACCTTTGGCAAGGAGAATGAGGAGGGAGAGGGAGAAGCAGGTGATGGGGAAGATTTGTGTGGATCGACTTCTCTGCTGTCTGAAATGAACAGCGTGTTCCAGAGGCTCCTCCCATCTTCTTTGGACTCTTACAATGAGACCAGTGAAACTGAAAAGACAACAGGCTGTGCAGCAGGAGCAGGCTCACTGGAACGAAGGAAAGGTCACCTGCCCGGCAAGCCAAGCACTGCCACCTATCAGCAGGGCGTCGCAGTTTGGGCTGCTAATACACACTTTCAAAATCCTGGACATGGTCACCCCCCCGCTAGTCACATGACAGCGATGGTGGCTCCACTTCCTGCACCTCTGCCAGCTCCTATGCCAACATCAGCTTCCACCTCAAAATGGCTGCCTGCAATGGAGGAAATACCAGAGAATCACGAGGAGGATGAGTTAGAGTCTGTGCTGGGTCATCTGCACGGAAAACGCTGCGACAGTCGGAGCGAAATTATGGACGCCAGCGAGCTGGTTGCAGAGATAAATAAACTCCTACAGGATGTCCGGCAGAACTAAAGAAAATTCTCTTTGTCTCTCTCTACAGTTAAATTAAAAAGATGTATGTGAAAGGACAAAAAGACAAATTGAAAACTAAATAAAAAAACACAGAGCCCTGCAATTGTCGTTAAAATTGCATTTCTGGATGTTATGTGTTTTGTGAATGCTAATTATCCAAATGATGTTTGTATTTTCTGGTTTCTGGCCACAGTGTACACAATGTTAGTGTATTTATCTTTGTATTTTAAAAATACAATTTGTAGTCTTTATATTTATATATTTGTATATACATAAGTTAAAAATGTACATAATTTCAGATTTCTATTTTTATACATGCATGTTGGAAAAATAATCATGAACAACATGCTTTGGTGTAAATATTCTTATTTATGAAAAAGTTTGTCTTTTCTTTTTGTTCAATGGTATTGTTATATATGAGCATAATATAAGTACATTCATATTATTATTGAAAATGTGTTATTTGGTGGGGTGGGACAGAATACAAAAAGCATGTTTTGAGGGGGGGAGTGGTATTTATAATGGTGTATTCTATGTGTCAAGTTCGGTTTTACATTAAACAAACTGCGAAATAAAGAGAATTGCAGATATGTCACACATGCACAGCTCTTTTGACTCTTCATTGTTGCACTGATATATTTCTAAACAATATATTTTTTCTTTTTTAATCTTATGTTTTTTAGTTTTTTTTAAAGGCATGAACATTCAACCCAGTAAATTACAGTATGTGCTACTCTATTTAGTTTGTATGTTCCTGAAATATCCAGTAAAATGGGAGTAGGGAGTTTTGTCCTTCCTCTTCACAAACTGATCCAAACAGCAGACTTAAAAAAGAAATTTTAGTCACTCACGTCCGTGCTGCATTTGTTGAGCGCCCCCTACTGATTAAATAAGAGAGGATTTAGTCAGGAAGCAATCATCGCAACTACTGCGGAGAAAGAGTAAGATACAAGACGACATATAATTTGATTTTGTCCTCAATTGAAGTTTATGTAAGGAAATGCAAAGTAAAGCTGAATAAAATGCCACAAAAGTAATTATAGAGGTATATTTCGAATAGAGTGATCACTGATGTGGAAATGAGATTCGATGCTAGAGCCCCCTAGAGACGATAAGGCGCAATAGCAACAACACAATCTCCCCCCCCTCTCTAGGTTTACCCATTTTCAAGGAGTTGTAAATCTTTTGTGCAACAGTAACACACTGAATGACTGATAAACAGTTTGGAGTTGTAATTTAGCTTGACCTTTTCCATCCAATTTCTCAATAACCGGATTTACTTCCCTACAAACACGTCGAAATTACACCAAACGAAATGCATTGCAATGACATTTAAAGGCGGAAATGACTGAACGCAACGTGGTATTTTGTAAGCTACAGATTTTACAACTCAAATAATATTAAAACGTTTCTCCCCCTCTTAGTTTAGCAGTTCAAGACAGAAAATGACAACCTTTCTGAGCGCTCATTTTGACATGCAGCAATTGGCCTTGACTTGCAGTCAAATAAGAAAAAATGCTTTTTTACTTTCAATCTTTTCTGAGATACATTCATTTTGCCCTTCACTCTTAAGCACACGCACATATGTACGCACACAAACAAATACAATCCTCTATAACCTTTTTATATAAGAAAAACAGAATGCTACAGCCCTGAGGACACTCAACAGAGCTAATCTACCCAACTTAGGTTTCTTATGTGCATTGTAATTCTATTTCCTGGTAAAGTTTTATTGCTTTAAATGAATAATTTATTCTGTTTCTCCCTCTCCTACCGTGCCTGTTTTTGCATCTGGTTAACTGTTCCAGGTTAGATCTTTTTTCACACCCCAGTTGCATACGCATTGCATAGAAAGCCATGTCTCTTGCTTAGGCTTCTTGTCACCAACCAGGTAGGCAAATTGACATAATTACTGCTGTGGATTTGTGATTAGCTTGCGGTGAAGTCGAGAGTGTATATTCACATCTTCCTCTTCATCTCAGACATTCTCTACTGCTAAAAATACACCTGTCTCCCTCTTCCATCATTTCAAGACCTGAGGATAAGTCTGCCAACAGTCTCTTATCATTATCACTTTGTGAGTATATGTGTGTGCGTGTTGATCTAGTATTGCAGCAAGGTGATTGCGAGCTGTTCACATTACAGAAAGATAGAGAGAATCAAGAAATAAGTTTTGTCTTATTTGCTGGCTTTAAAGTAGGTAAAAGAACATCATTACTCAATCTCTTTTGTTCATTCTCCTAAATTTTACTACTCTCGCTTTGAGGTAGAACATATTTTCTGCCCAAATGCTTTCTCCCAGGATGCATCATCAATAATAACACAAAAACATCTGTGGCTCTTCAGTCCAGATGTTGGCTAAAGTGATGCCGTCTGTGTTTGGCAGTGTTCACATGTGTGCTTTAGTGAGTTTCGCACACAACTGTTTTGTCCGTTAAATTACGTTTTTGATAGCAAGACAGGCAGCTATTCACTAAAGCATGATGAAATACATGTGATGGTTGGAAGAGTGTGCATAAGTATATGTGTGTTAAATGGTCTGGAAGTGCCAATGACTGATTATCATTTAAGGTCTACATGTTCCATGCCATGCAGGAGAGTTGGTTTGAAAGTCATCTGGGTCAAGCAATAATCTTTCATAGGGCTATATATACATCCGCTGGAAAAACTAAGAGACAATTTCAAAATTATTTTCTGAATTTACTTTCAATAAATGTTTAGGTAAAATGATAATTTTTGTTTCATTCTGTGAACTGCAAACAATATTTCTCCCAAATTTCAACTAATGATATTGTTTCCATTTGCATTTTTGTGGAGAAAATGAAACTGGAGGAACAGATCAAAATATCAGATAAGGCTTCCAACCTCAAGTACTGCAAAGAAAACAAGTTTATATTCACTTTTAAGCAATACAACAGTAATATTTATCCGGATGTGTTTCACGACTCTGGAACGATCTCCCTCTTGCTGCAAGGTCAGCGGATTCTTGTCTTTAAGAATCGGCTAGAAAAATATCTCTTCTGTCAACATCTGACCCATAAGTACAGTCTTCTACTTCTTTTCTACTTTCCTACCCCCTCGAAAAAGAGAAAATCTTAGCTTTGTGTACTATGGTAAACCTATGCATTGTTGTTCTTTAGTTGCACAAATCGCTTCTTTTGTTTTCCCCTATGTTGGATAAAAGTGTCTGCTAAATGACTAAATGTAATGTAAATGTAATATTTGTACATTTATTAAGTTGAAATAAAAACTATGTGATAACATCTATCTTTATCAGTTTTCATGTGTCTTGTCATTCTCTCAGTCTTTCACACTGCTGTTGGACGACTTTATGTCACTCCTAAGTTTTGACTTTGTTGAAATTGACTGAAATGACAATACATCTAGAAATGGTGATTAAATGGAATTTGGAATTTTTACCATTTCTGTATTATACTGTATATGATTACCATAAACAAAATGGACATGTGCATGGGAATATCGTAACAGTGCTATAGTTTTTATTTGTGAACACATTCATTTCTTGTTATTAAAAATGCAGTCATGTTTGATATTTTGTCAAATAAACAAGCCTCCTCTAAAAGTTTCAAATTGGCTCATTAATTCATATCTAATAACTGTGCATATTAATGTGGAGCTCCTTTACCAGAAAGGCTATGGCATCATCAAACAATTCAGATTTTGAGGTCAAACATGTTTCAAGACCTTTTAAAATAAACAGTTCAATTTATTGCTCAGATATAGATCCCTGTTCCTCAGATCACTGATCACTGTTCACTGGTCTGGCTATTTTAATACTTAATAGTATTATTGTTGTCTTTGCAAGCTAGTTCTATCTGGTAACCATTTTTATTATGGTATTAATTGTACAGTAATAAGATTACATATCAGTATGATAGTGCAGTGGTCACAACATGAAGCACTGACTCTGAAGCTTATTAGATTTACTTAAATCAAATCCATAAGAGGTCTCCTCCAAATAATGATTTGCTTAGAAAGCAGTACCACACATAATATAACATATGAGCGTTCAACTGAGCACACAGCTGTAGTACCTGAGACCTCATGAGATAAACATTGTTCATCAGCTATAATGCAAGTGCCTTTAAACAGTGGCATATATGCTGACGGACTGTTTGACTGCCATGGGTATGTGTGTGTGTGTTGTGTACATGTGGGATATCACCGGTCTATCTAAGTTTCACCACTAGATGGCATTATTTCTACAGATGGCCTCTTCCTTTGCTGCCTTTGCTTGACATTTCATTAACATGCATATCCAGTCATTCATTATCATTGGCCGGATTAATTATCAGTTCATTAAAATATATAAAGCTGCCCCGAGGATCAACCGCATGGGGATCCATGGAACCACTAAAATCAAACAGCAAAATCAATTCCCTGATGCAATGAAAGGCATTATTGATATAATATGCTTATATTTATAAAAAGAAAGTCATTGCTATTAAAAGGTATGGTTCATGGCCTCTATTCCTTCCACTTACTGCAGACAGCCAGTAAAATAAACATTATATCAGTTTGAGCTTGGACTGTTGGCAGGCAGTTGTAAATCTTTGATGTTGGGTGGGTGACAGATGATATTCCAGAAAGTTATTCTGCCTAATGAGAGAAGGTAATGTAAAGTCTTTCAACTGATCTCTTTCTCGTCTTAAAGGTGTGCAAAATATTAAGAAACTGTTCAAAGAAAGTTTCAAAGAAGGTACTTTCCACAATTTTTTGGCACATGCATTTGAGCAGGACTCTGAACGTTTATATACTATGATAGATTATACACTATATGAACAAAACAATTGGTATGCCTGCTTCTAATAACATCGTGTGAATGCTTTATTTGTTTCCGTGAGTACAAATCTTAATGTTACAGCATATAAGGATATTCTAGAGAATTTTGGGGATTTCATTTTATAGTCTTTTTTTATTTCAACATAACAATGCTCCTGTGTACAAAGCAAGACTTAAGTAGAGATGATTGAAGAACATGAATGGTCTGCATAAAGCCAAGACCTGCTAAACACCTTTGCGCCAAACACTCATCACCCAAACCCATCAATGACTTGTACAAAAATACCTTTTACAAACTGTTGCAACAGAGTTAGAAACACAGTTCTTCATTATGGTATTGTACGGTGTAGCATTAATATTTGTTTTGATTTGAATTTCTGGAATAGATAAACATGTTTATTAGAAGGGGGCATCCCAATACTTTTGTCCATACAATGTACGATACCTTTAACTTAAAAATTAGCAAAAGTATGTTTTCTTTGAAACTATTTAAACATCCCAAAAGAAACCCTGAAAACGCTGACACTGATATTAAGCAAATGACATTAATATTTATTAATTTATATATGTTCTGTATATATAGTGGAATCTGAAGTGAGAAAGATGGAAAAAGGTCATATAATTAACATTAAATCAAATTAAATACCAAACACATCCTCTTAAATAATTGTGTGGTCTAATTGTTAATTCACTGGGCGGAATGCTTAACGCTCATTCAAGCAATGCATACACTCCATCGACCATAAAATCTCTTCTTGATTCCCAAAAATAAGATACCCATCCTGCCTCCTAAGATACGACTTTGCAAATATGCCACTTTTAATTAAAACACTGTTAATTAACACCATAGACAATATAGAAAATAAAGATCACCACTTTTTGTCACTGTGTCCCATTAAGATCAAAGTTTGTAACCAAAGAGTTGAGCGCCCAATTTCCGTTAAACCAAAATACCTCCATTTTAATGTAACACACAACACGCTCAAGAGTATGCCCCGAATTAACAAATTTGCTGACTGCGGTGACCCTATCAAGAATGACGATCAATGTCTAACAACAGCCATTCGCAAGCCTGTCGACCCGGCGAGTGCGGAGGGATTGGGGGAAATAAATTAGTACTCATATCTTGTACAGTAATGCTCCTACTGCAGAGTACATAGCAAGACAGTCAGATAGACAAATAAAGTGAGACGTAGGCCACTGACCCCAAAAGTGAAATTCAGCATGTATAAATCTCAGAATTGTAGCCGCATCGTAGGTAATCTAATATTGAGAGCTAAAATTTGCTGATGTGGTCTTAGTGTGTGAGAGTGTGTGTGTGGGGGGGGGTCAACCTACTAGTTAGATAGCAACTTTCATTCAGCTGAGAAATTAGAAAAAAAATGTTACCCATCATTCCTTTCCATCGGTTATCGTCAGCTCATTTAAACATTGGTTAGTGGTGCAATTTAAAGGGACAGTTCACCCAAAAAGGAAAATTCTGTCAGGCACCATGGACTACCGAATACCCTTTTGTTGTATATATATATATATATTTTGTTCTGTTCAAAATTTTGAACACAGAACTTTGAGGAATTTAAGAAAACAAACAGTTCTGGGTCACCTTTGACTACCATTTTCATTTTATTTGTACTACGGTATGGTGCCTCAGAAATCTCAGTTGCTAAACATTTTCTAAATATCTTTCTTTGTCTTTAACAGTATGCATGTTTAACATGTTTGGAACAACTTGAGTGTTCATTTTTGGGTGAACAATCCCTTTAATGCACAACAATTAAACCCTACAGCATGAATTCAGATCACAGTTTGATATTTAATTTAATTTAGTTTTCATTATCAATTTTAAAGTTAGTTTGAGTAAACTGACTATTATCACAGTGTCTCTTCTCCCTTTTCAAAACATTCATCTTTTTAACACCTTTTATTTCTGTGACAAAATACAGAGCATTGCAAAAAGTGTCCTGATTTCACATCTGGATTGTTAACGCCCTCTCGTAAATGTAGCCTTGCCTTTAAATTAACGCCTAGAGCAAGAGATATTTTATTCTAGCTGTAGAAGATCTGCATGTAATATTGTATCTTTACCAGACCTGCATCGTAATAGTCTGGTTATCACTTAGGGCATTATAGCAGGTAACAGTTAAAGAATGAAATGTTTATTTTTTGGCCTATTTCTCTGTTAAACATTACAAGTTTCAAGATATTATCCCTACAAATATATAGGGGCATATGTGTGTGAAATAAAAATATCATCTCTCATCTGATATTTACACGCATTTATATAATGCTGTAAAATGTGTTGATTTATACCCCACAAGCATCCACTAACTCAATATATGTGCCATGTGTGGGTGCGAGTAAACATTTATTGAAAAATTGCACACAGCCCAGGCAATACATAAGAGAGTTTCCCACTTTTCCTCAGTTTCCATTTTCATTTATAGACCAAATTTCATTATCAACCACCACAGCGAAGTTTCATGAGTTCAGAAAGAGGCCGAATGAAGGTTACAGAAGCCTCCCTCCTCCTGTCACATTAAAGAGTCAACATATTTTCAACATAATTCGAAGCTTCCATTCTGTCTTAAAAGGATACTCCACCCAAAATGTTTAACTTCTGTCATGGATTAATCCACCCCAAGTTGTTCAAGGTACAGGTTTGGAACAGCTTGAGGGGTTGAGTAAATGATGACAGCATTTTTGGGTGAAGTGTCACTATAACAAACTAATAAGAGAACCCTACCCCACAGAGTTTGACAAAAAAAATCCTTATTTTTTAAATAAGCAAAATTGCTTGTTTCAGTCAAAAGCAACGGTTCAGATTATTCAGATGTGTCCATTTTCGCTCTCTATTCTCTTTGAGGTAAAAGCATCAGAGAGCCATCTATAAACCTTTCGAACCCCCTCTGCTGACGACCTAGAAAAATACTGTTGGATCAATAGAGCTAAAAACAAAACGTTCGAGGGGTGCTGATCTTCTCTCTGAAGATTGCGTAACGCAGCGCTCTGCTACAGATACCGTATTTCACTTTCATGGCACTGATGAGTGTGATCTGTTTTTTAGTAAAATAGATGTTGTGCCCGCTGTTCTGCAGAACGCTCACATTATAAAGATGCTAACATTCTTTGAAACATTCAGGTCTTCAAACTGCCCGTCCACGCTACACTGTTCCTGGGATTTTTCAGTCGATGAAGTGACTCATCATAATGAGACATTACAAATTCAGCGTCTGAAATAACTTTGATTATTCTACTCAGCAAGTGTCTCAGAAGAGTCGTTAGCCTACGGCACAGTATGCGATTTTTAGAGTCGGTATCCAGATGCACTTTAACCTGTGGTTAACAATAGAGCAATCGAATGCCATGTTTGATACTTTTTTTAACCTATGTCAAGAGTAGTAGCTGTTAATCACAACACAGAAAGGATATACTGTCCGTGCGGTTGAGCGGGCAGATTCAGAACTACATCGAGGTTAAAGCAAAACCCTTGTGTTTTAGAACTATAGCTCTTGCTCCTGTCCACACAGTTAATACTAGCTGTCCAATATGACAGCCGTGTCTCTCTGTGGACACGGGCCTGCATATTCTTAGAGCATTCACATTTATTTATTCTGAGTTTTTGGCACACAGGATAAACCGGTCCCCTCGAGAGGCTACATCTCATTTTCTGGAAGGGCTCTGAGAGAAAGCTGCCAGATCGTCGTTGTAACCTATACCTGGTATACAGTTACCGCAGGAATCTCTTTTCAGGCCCCAAGGAGGATATGAGGCATTTTGGGGTTTCTAGGCATGTAGAACAAGAACGCTTATGTTTAATTTTAGACAGTCTTCTGTATTCATGAAAATGATATTTGGATTAGTGATAGTATATTGCTGCTTGTTACATAAAAAAATATAATATCAGATATTGCGCAGTGCAATTTGGGAGAGTAATATTGTTCAAATTGCTTTGATCTGACTGAGCAAACTTTTATTCAAATATTGGAGAGGCAGCGTGTTAATTATGTATGGATGGCAGAGTAGTGATTATCTTCTCTCTCTCTCTCTCTCTCTCTCTCTCTCTCTCTCTCTCTCTCTCTCTCTCTCTCTCTCTCTCTCTCTCTCTCTCTCTCTCTCTCTCTCTCTCTCTCTCACTCTCTCTCTCTCTCTCTCTCTCTCTCTCTCTCTCTCTCTCTCTCTCTCTCTCTCTGGGAGTTGAATATGTCAGTCTGTAGTGTGGTCTAGTTATGTCAAAGTGAATGACTCAACTGTCACCTAACATTCGACTACACAGGGATGTCAAAGAACAAAGATTCTATAACAAATAGTCTCTGCAATAGCTCATAAACCCATCAGTATGAAAGTAAATATTGCACTGTACTGTATACAGTAAATATGCATTTAGTTCTTATTCGGACATTCCTATCAGACTTTCACTACATGATTATTGTGGCCAAAAGAATTCACAATAAGAATATTGCTGAAATATGTTAATTCGAGTCTTCCTGGCAGAACTCACGCAAACGTTTCTATTTACGTTATTACCATACAGTATGTGCAGAATTAACACAATATCAATAATCATGGCTTTTAAGTATTGACAAGTATTCTGAATATATCGTGGCACCACTAGTTCTTTTAATTAATATTTATATGTTAATATTAATGTATTGTTCAGTGTTCAAGTTGATAGATCAGTTATTTAGGTTACACTGGATATGTATTGCATATCATTTCAACATCAAAGCTGTCTTCTCGTCCATTAAGGAATTTCTTTGCCATTTTCTGGAATGCAGAACACTTTCAAACTTTTAACCTGTATATTTGCCATGAATTTGCCAGATATTATAACCAATTTATTTTATACATATTGCTTTACTTGTACATGACACCAACTTTGCTAAAAAAAAATGTTCAAAGGTGAGCTGCCTGTACTTGAGGGTGTTTCGTCATATGTAAAAGGTAAATTAATTCCTTCATGTTTTAAACACTGTTTTAAAATGTCAAAAATATTCTTCAGCTGCGTTGTGAAATTGCACATTTGGAAAAGTGCTATACAAATAAAACTGAATTGAAGAAGTGTAGATGAACCCAGGTAACTGAGCTTAAGGTCACCACAAAATGAAAGTTGCGATTGACTTCTTTTCTGTATCGGGTATATTAGAGTGAAACGGCTTTTGAAATTAGAGAAAAAATGTAGACAGTCAGTATAGAGAGGGAGAGGAGCATAAAGGGGTCATATGGCATGAATATGTGTTTTTCTGTGTCTATGGTGTGTTATAAGTTGCCCATGCATGTATTGGAAGCGTGAAATTGCAAAAAATGTGTCGGAAGAAGAGATGCATTCTACCTAAAAGCGAATGCTCACCCTGACCTGCCTGAAACTCCTAGTGTAACCACACCCCCAAAAATCCATGTCATTTTGTGGTATGATTTGATTAAGATCGCCCAAATGTATACGCATGTAAGGTGGGCGTACATGTCAGTATGATTGCTTTTGAACCTGATGTTCTAAATATAGTAAGAGCATTACATTTCCATCACATTTTTGCAGTATTCGACCAATCACTACGCACTGGTTAACTGGCCAATCATAGCACACCACCCTTTTCAGAGCGATGAGCTTTGTAAAAAAACACGCTTTTCAGAGAGGCGGGACAAAGAGGAGATACAAACATGCATGGTATGTGGAAAATACAGCGTTATCGTGTTAACACTATACATTACATCTAAAACAAACGATAATATTCGTTTAGTCGTGTTATATGACCCCTTTAATGTTTTTGATTAAAGATAACAAGTGCAAATGAATAAAAAATAAATAAATGATTTATCATAATCATTGTAACAATGTGTAAAACACTTAGAATTTTCATGTTTGGTGACTTTAAATCAGCAGCAAATAATAATCAGAAAACACATATTTTAAGAAGTCAGAAAATCTATATTCAATTAAACATAAAGCAATGACTATGATTTCCAAATATAAAACCCCTCAAGTATTTGTTATTAATTGAACGACTACTCTATAAATATTCTTGTCATTTGGTAGAACACAATATGTGACCTCCTTGCTAGGTCTGATCTTTGTTTTCAGTACAGAAAGACCTGCAGGCCTCTGTAAGGTGACCCTAATGAATGACTAATATGAAATTCATACAATTACAGATAACCTGAAGAATCAATTAAACTAGAAGCCTTATTGGAAGGAGTCACACTGTCTCCATTTAGGCGAAGAGGGTTACAAATGAACTGTCACCATTGTGTTGTGCATGATGTTCCCACAAAGCTGTTCTCCTTTCAGAGAAGCCATAGTTCTAAATGTATGGCATCATGAACATTGGACAAATTAAAGTGGCTCTAACAGTATAACAGCTATAAGTCATCGGAGAAAGAGAGAGAGAGAGCATAAGCGGAGAGGTTCATCTCCTGAAGGCAAACCTATTTAATATTAAAGTTCATTCATATGGTTTTATATGAGAGTTGGGAGATGACACATTAATCTTGCATGCTTTCGGGAATATGAGGGATGGTTTCCGAGTCATTTGTGCGAAATTGCATTGTACAGAGTGTGTAAGACACGTTATAAGACAACAAGGGCAATAAAGAGAGGTCACTGTCTTTTCCTACAGTTCAACCGCTATTTATCATTGTGGTAAGGTTGCTCAGTACACTTGAATTCAGGGAATTCATTTCCCAAAGGAACACTGTTTTTATTGCTTAGAGGTCACTGATATATAGCTCAAGAGATTTTATTGAGTTTCAGGTATGTTTCATTTAAGTGTTCACTTCGTCTCACATTTCTTTCAAAGTCCCTTGAAACAAAAATAGTCACAAATAAGACAACCGTGTGAGCTATGAAAGGAATGCAGAGAGCATGGCTCATAATTTGGTCTGAGAAATGTATGAATACATACTAAAAATGTTCTTAGGAACAATAAAAAAATATCCCTCGCAAGTTAAAAGCACCCACCCGTCTAATGGTTTACCTGTTTGTATTGGTGATTCAACCCCTCCGTGTTCTTTCACTGCATATCAACTTATCTTCGTGCCATCCACCTTCATATTCCTTTATCTATTTCCCTTTTCATCTTTGTCCAGAGTATGAAAGGTTGTCTATGACACAGAACGATGAGAAAAAAATCAAAGGCAATGCTAAGTCAACTTATCGTTGGGTAAAAAATAGCAGAAAGAAAGGCCCGATGGGAAACCAGAGATAACCTTAAAGATTTCCACATTCTCTCTCTCTCTCTGTCTCTCATTCTTTTTCCTTATTAATTTAGTCATGCGCTGCACTGCCTCCCTTCAAATTCCTTCTCTCTTTTGCTTGTCGTTTTGACCTCTGTCGACTTCTGCTGCCCTCCTTACACATTTCGTAATGATTGAAGGAACATTGAGACAGAGGAGAATAAAGTAGTCTCTTCACCACATTTCTTTCTGAACTGTCGGGCTCATTGTCCTCCACAAGACTGGGTCAAAATTTCAATTGCCCAAAGCCAGCTGAGGAATATATGGCTATTGTACTCTGACAAATAAAATTTGGCTTCTTTTCTGTAATGCATCTGTCAAGCAGCTAACGCATGGAATTATTACACAAATTAGTTAAAGGAATGGTTCACCCAAAAATAATGTCATCATCATAGCTATTATAAAACAGCTCTTCACCATAAAATAACAGTACTTAATGGAAGTTCCCATTGACTTGCAGGAAATAATATCTGCAATTTTTTTATGAATACTTTACTTTTCTTTTTAAATCCGAGCAGTTAAGTTTGTGTTTTGGTCATTTGCTTTTGGGAATAAAAGCTAGCACTAACCATATGCTCCTCTCGGATATAGATTACTTTGGTCTACCCATCTGCCCTCAGGAAACCCAATCCGCAACATAGATGACAGGTTAAAGAAAACAACAGATACGACCAAACAAAAAGCTCAGCATGAAAGAAGCAGAAAATGAGCCGGTATAATTATGCCTGACCGGAGCCCCGCTGTTATTCCACCGAATGTGTCTCAAATCGATGAAGAACATTTGGTCCGAACCCTTCTTTCTCCAGACTCCACCATTGTCTAAAAGTCCCTAAATGTATGGTATTGATAAGTCACTTCTCCGGTCTCTGTCTGCGGATTTCAGGGCACGGCCCCCAGATTTTCAAAGCCATGCCTCATTTAGATCAAACGCCAATGAGTGTGCAGCCCTGGTACATTTTGTGATTTTCAAATCTGAAATGCTCATTGATTTCAGACTAGGGTGGGAGGGGGGTGTATTACTCTTTCGACTTCTTCTTTCTTGTTTGTTTGTCGCACTCTCCATCTAAGGTTCTGTTTCTAAACTTGCACCCTTAATCTCTCCATCCGACTCCCTAGTGGCTCCCCTCAAATTTTTTAACTCTCCCTCTCTCACATTTTGCACAGTACTAAATCTTTTTCTGGCGACTGTAATGGTCTGAGAATGAAAGGAAGGTCAGGATGTGAAGCTGCTGAGATCTGTAAGTGCCGGATCAATACGCCAATTGGATTTGCCCACTCGCATTAAGCAGTGCATCTAATAGCCTCTCCTGGCCATTGATGCAGCCAGCCATCATTTAATTACACACACTGTGTTACAACTGCCTCGGTTCAGGCCAGTCATTTCAATAAGGGGGCAGATGGCCAATCTCACATAACTATACTGAGGATATGAAAAATGCCTCTGACTGTGTGTCAAGACATCTAAACAGGCCGCATAAAAGGCGAATATGGAGAATGTTGACTAAATATTTATACGCTCTCCTACTTGTAAGTCACTTTAGATAAAAGCGTGTGCTAAATGAATAAATGAATAAATGTAAATTAATGAATCAATTTATTGAAGAATCAACATGATCACTTTAAAATATGAGGTAATGTTCTATGGGGATGCTGGGGGAAGTTGTCACACGTCAGGAAATACTTCAGGATATGTTTGTTTTCTTAATTGGTCTATAAAATGTGATGGGGCATGTTGTCACAATCTCTAGTGTGCAACTTGTCACAATGGTAACCTATCATCACATAGCTTATTCTAGATTTTTGATAAAAATGGAAGACTAAAGACAATAATTACACATCAATACATCAAAGATCGAAACAGGAAAGGTTAACCATTTTTGGGCCAAATGAAACAAATTAATTTACTTTAATTAAATTTTAGTAATACAAGTACTTTACTAATTGTTAATTAAATGAATAATCTTAAAACACATAAAACGTGTCAACCTGCGCCGCCCTCGTCTATATTTCAGTGTAAATTTTAATTCTTCTTTGGATGTATGCAAATGTAGTTTCATTATGTTTCATATAATACTCCATGCAATACATGACAAAGACCGCAAACGCATTGTGTTTACACCATAACTGTTGCTTTGACTAAATCAGAAATCTCACAACATTTTAATTCAATTGAATCCCACATCAGCACGATTCATATTGTCGAGTGCTGCATTGTTGATTCACATCGGAGCGCAATATTAAAATCTTTGCTTTTATCTACTGCCTTCTCGGATGCTTTGTTTCACTTTAGCAAACTGGCACTGAGAAACAAAATTTTTCTTTGACTGTCAAGTCTTTTGATTACACACCCGAATCTGTGAGATGGAGGATGAGCAGCTCCAGACTCGGGGGGTAAAGACAGCTGACGAGACAAACATTTGTTTCAATTTTTTAATTAAAATGAAAACAGGCCATTGATTCCCCCTAAGTGAGAGCACTGGAGCCGAAAGAAGCATCCATCTCATTTGAGCATGTGACAAGGGGTATTGGGGTGGATGTTTGAGCAGCATGAAGCAATTAATAAGCGCTTTCTTTAACGAAGACTAACATTAAAGCGTCGTTATGAAGTACTGATCCTGCTTTAAGTCTGTCCCATAATGGAGAAAGCTGATTGGTTAGTCCAATGTTTTCTGGATTGGTTGATCAAGTGTCAATACATCTTGGGTTCGGTTCAATGAGTGATGTCTATGTGGGTTTCTCAAACATCCTTGTTAATGGAAAATGGAAAACTTATAAGCTATAAAGCAATGCATCCATGGTCAGCCCGCAGCGCATTCTGGGAATACAGAACCACATTACTTACTGTTTTGACATGCAAATATAGTTGTTTAAGTTTAGTTGTTTAAGTTGAACTTTAAAATAGTAAGCCTCCCGCCCCCACACACCCACAAAATTCTCATCAACAAATACAATCTCAAAACATAATTTACTTGATCTGAGAATCATTCTGATATTTAGGTTAGCTGTCTAAAGTCTTCATAACACCAGTGACTGATAGTTTAGCATGTCAAACACAAACTCATTTTGTTCTGCTTTGTGAATTTGAATTCTAATCTTTCGTTAGTGATTTACAACGTTCCAGTTTTTCCCGTATTGAAGTGCAACACTCTTCGTCTTCTTTTGGACTTGAGCCAAAGAGGATCTTGGAGCAGGGCCCACACAGAAAGACTTGTGCTTCCAAAAGCAACAGAGAGACAGGAACTAGACTACAACTCCAGGACTCAGATCATACAATCCAAAACACACTCTACTGCGATCTCTCATTTATCTATAACTCTATCAGACTTCAGGGTGAGCGCACTCCGCACATACCTTGAAGGAAGAGGAAGACTTCATTATACTTATGAGAAAGAGCAAGGCAGCAAATCTAATTCGCTTTTGAAGAAACGCACTGTTATTGCTTTTCTACATTCACTTTCTCTCTTCCTCACTCTTTCTCAGTCTGTCGCTTGCGCACATTATTCGAGCGCTCACCTAGGGAGTCATTTCGAGCGGACGAAAATAAATCCCTGATATAGTTAAGCATTATGAGAGTTTAATGTTCTAACATGTCTGGGCACTAATAGAATAGGTTCCTCACTTTCATTGATGGAAGCCATTTTATTTTTGGATTGAAAATGGAACACAGGGGATAAAGAGGCCGACTGTAGGATTCACTTACATTTGTTTGGTTGTTTGTTGCTGGAGGCAAAAGTAAGCAGATTTGGTCCAAAACACCTTACGACTGGGAAATTGAATGACATGACAAAAGTCACGCTCATAACGTTGAGTAGGAACCACAGAGGTAATTAGGGAATCAATTAAATAGAAGCTTAAATTGGGATCTTAGGGCAAAATGCTGAGAAAACACAATAACGGATGTTATAAAAGAGGACCATCTGAGACCTACAGTATGGGAACAGTTTAGTTCAATAAATACAGCAGAATAACTTGAACAAAATGATGACAGATGTAAATGCAAACTGTCTATCTGAACTGTCTGTCTATCTACCTTCACTATGCACACATTTCTCGAGTCATGTTTAATTATTTGCATTTGAAGAGCTCTTTTCCAAAACGCATTAAACACCAAATAAAAGAAATGAGTGTGTCATGCCATTTTGCTGTGTACTAAGCCTATTCACTGCTCCATCAACGTTTCATGCCGAATCGCTATATTTCCTTGTTTAAAATGTACTGCAAGTTGCAGTTTCTTTCCAAAACGCTATAAGTCCCGAACCTGTTTTTAGCCTAAATGCGATATGTCCTCTCGACCAATCAGAATTCGCTTGTTAATGGTATTTGTATGTGTTATTTCAAAATGATTTGTTGTATGTGGTGGAAAATATTGAAACATGAAATTGAAAATATTTATTTTATTTTACTATTTAGTTTGTTACTATTTATTTTATTTGGCTGTTATTTATTTCATGCATTTGCATTTATTTGATTTATATTAATTTATAGTATGAGTCCCTGATGTCATACGTTTCATGTTCTCTCGTTTGTTTGTTTTTAAAAAGAAATAAACCAACATTTTTAAAAAAAAAAGGATGGATTTGTAGAAAAAAATTAGAATTTATAATCGACGATATTGTTGTTTAATTTAACAATCATTGTTTAACATGTTCAGACAGAGCCAACAGACAATTTCAACAGGATATATTGAATATTAACAAAATATATGGGTCTAGATAAAAAAAGGTCATTTTCATGAAAACTATTAAAATGGATTTATAGCGTTTTGGAAAAGAGCTCTTAATTTACTCACACTTTCAGAACAGACATGTACATCATTTCCGAGTAACATATTTTGTAGTTAAAACAGGACTGAACATTACGACATTCTGTGCTGCACATGAGTATATAAAACCTTCCTTTACTCTCTGGAACCTGATGATTGACAGCTCACCTCCATATACACACAGACTTGAGTCTTGATCTGGCCTTGAACTTATTACCTGCAGCATTCCTCTCTTTGACCTAACCCTACCTCTTTCGCATCATTCAACGTGTAACTGGACGGCTAGCCTGTCAATCAATCACGCTTTGGGCTGACAGGAAGTCTAATGACTCTCAAGCGTTACACAGACACCCTCACCTCTCCCTGGGCTTAAAGACTCCCAGTCCAATCCGACATCAGAGAGGCTTCTTCTCGTCTCCTTTCCATTTTAAAATGGGACTCCGACCCATTTTCTATCAGCATGCGGAGACAGTAGTTTTTCAAATCACACACCACAAAAATACAGACAGTCATAATGAACCCAGGATTCTAATAAGGGTGGGCAATCTTCTGCTCTCAGTGCCTTATCTGTTCTTCTCTCTCGTTCTCTGTTTGCTCTTTTCCATTGTTTGTGACACGGCTCCCATTAGGCGAGTGTTTCTCCACAGCTTAAGGATCAATCATGTGGCCAGTGTGTGATTACAGCCTCTCTTTCAGTGAGGACACCAAAACAGTCAAGCAATAACACACAGATTCCACAACATTAGACTATTTTACTCTCCTCTGATTGCAGGGGGACGAAAGAGGCCCTGCGTTCAGATAGAAAGTGAGACAGAGAGAGAAAGAAGAGGTTTGGAAAGTGAGCAGAAGGAGAGACTAGTCAAGGTTCTTTATCTTTATATGGAGATTCTTTCTTAGAGAATATCGTTTATATGGCACACAGTGCAGTTCACCCCAAAATAAAAAATCTGTCATCATTTGCCCACCATTATGTCATCACAAAACTGTTTGATTCATTTTTTTCCTGCGGAACACAAAAGCAGATATTTTAAGAAATGTCTTAGTCGTTTTGTGTCCATACGGTGGGGGTCAACGAGGGCTCATGTTGTTCGGTTTTTTCCATAGATCTTTAAAATATTTCTATTGTGTTGTACAGAAGAATTAAGATCGAGTGAGTAAATTATAAAAATTAATAATAATAAATAATAAAATACATTTTATTTTGGGGAACACTATACCTTTAAATCTGATTTACTGGCCTGTTTGTTGGTCTGTACGAATGACAACGTGGCCAAACGTATAGGATTGAGACACAAATAGACCTCTCCATCACATTCTGGTCCCTAGATTTGGTTTGTGTTACCTAATTTAGTACTTTTACCCTTTGTATCAAATATAATAGCAATCAGAGTTTGGAACCCAAAATTGATCTAACCTTAGGGATGATAAAAATAGACAACGATTTGTAAGATATTATAAAACTGCGATCTTGTGTACTTGCGAACTCAGCACCAGAGCCAGATTGCAAACAAAAACACAGTCATTACTGATCCGAAATAGAATTACAAGCCAGGCCTGAAAATCTGATGTGTTTTTGAGAGGGTAATCTGTTGTCATGTATGTGCGTGTGTGCACGTGTGAACTTCCATCTGCATGGATTTGGTTTCACCTAACAATTGATCTGTCTCTCATAATGCACACACGGGAACGTTGGATGCTGGCGACAGGACGGTGGCGCCATATCGACCGTGCAGTCTCATCTCGCACAATGTCCACACAACCTTGAGAAAACTCTCTGGCAACGTTTGCCAAACGGCTTTCCAGTACATCGGAAATATATCTCAAGTCATCATAATACTGGAAAATACCATTGCTGCATAAATACCTTACTCTCCAAACTGTCTTCATTTGCCTCAGCACCATGCATCAACTGCTTATGGGAGATTTCAGTGCTGTAGTTGTTACTGCATTAGTTTATATCAAATGCACTAAACATGCAACATGCTGTAGACAATGCTAGCACATTTGTACCAATCGGACATATGGGACACATCCTATGACTTCCATAGACCAGCGTAAAATTTCATGGATTTAATTACGATTAATTGAAACATTCCTCAAAGGGACAGTTCACCCAAAAATTCTGTCAACATTTACTCACCCTCAAGTTATTCAAATCTGTATAAATGTCTTTGCTCCTATAAACACAGAAAGATACTTGTGACCAAACAGTTCTTACTCATAATTGATTACCATAGTTGGAAAAAGATGGTTGTCAAAAGTGCCCCAGAACTTTTAGCTTTCCTACATTGTTCAAAATATCTTATTTTGTGTTCAACAGACCAATTTTTTTTTTATAAAGCAATTTTTCTACTATGGTGGTCAATAGTGACCAAGAACTGTTTGGTTACAAGCATTCTGCCAAATATCTTTCTCTGTGTTCACCAGAACAAAGACATTTATACAGATTTGGAACTCGATGGTGGCTGTCTTACAGGAAACAACCAATCGCTCAAAAAATGTAAAATATTCAATACATTTGTGTATGTATTTATACGAGGCATAATTCCTTTTTATGCACTAAACAGATACCTGGAAACTAGATATAGCTAGTGAAGACAAAAAATGTATCTCTGATACTTGATCTCATCTCAGTTCGATTAGGTCCCTGGCAACGAGTAGCATAAATACGTGTTTGCAGTGAAACAGTGTCTAATGGCTGCAGTTTGCCGCTGTTCACATTGATCTCTCCCTTCCAGAAACAAACACAGGCAAAATGCCTTTTAGCATCAGAGCCGTCTTTTGATGCTCTAAAATGGCAGTAGAAAGGAAAGCAAATTACATTGATTCCTTGAAAAAGAAACAACAGGAAAAAGAAAGACACAGAGGGAACGAAATGCCAGAAACGGGAAACCATCCCTGGTGGATCTGCAGCTTTGTTTAAATGTAACAAGCGTTCGCTCTGAGCACATGAGTGAGTGATGTGTTAGATACACAGTGTGGCCCCTGACCGAAGTAGCTTTTATGGTTATATTTGAACAGAAGCCTGAAGTAGGATACTAACTCACCTCCCTACTCTATTTTTCCGTTTTTCACCGGCTTTCTCGCTTCCCATCTCACTCGAAATGAACCGTATCTCGCTCGCGCACACAGCTGAGAGCCCGAGACGAGGTGTGATTGTTTGCTTTGTCACACAGCATGAAAGACCCCCAGACCCAGTACCCTTCTGCCCTCAATCCAATCTCAGCTCTATTGTAGTTTGTGTTTTGGAAGTCTAATGATAGAGAATAGAAAGAGAGAGAGAGAGAGAGAGAGAGAGAGAGTGAGAGGAATGCACAAGATTATTTATGACAGTGATGATCAGTGATGATGATGATGACGATGATGATGGGGTGGCAGTGATGACGAAATTGGTGACAATATCAGTGCATCAGCTCTTCTGTCCATGTGAAATTCAGAGAAAGCAAATAAGATACTTTCTGTGTGCACCATGATAGTGAAATTACTCCTCTCTGCTGCACGAAAAGGACTGTTTACCACCTCAGCACATTTCAGATGAAGGCACACTGTTATCACCGGTTCTATAACCAGTTATAAGGATAATGAAGTTTTCCATCACAGACGAAATAGGCCTATCTCCGTACGATCACCAATGGCTGAATTCAAAGGCAGCTCTCTCTTTAAAACACAGTCACACACAAAAGACACGTTTGTCTTTAATCTCCTTTTATGCCTCGGTTTTTCAGGTTTCTCTTAGTTTTATTTTGTTGAAAAGAATATAATTTGTTTAACTAAAATGTTAAACATTCCTGCTTGACCTGATGCATACATAATGACCAGTGTTCCAAAACTCTATTTAAACTCAATCTTATTTGATACGCTTTTAACAAATTTGTTGCTGAACCAGAAATAAATGAGATTTGTGGGGGTGACTGCTAATTAAAGGGTAAATTTACAGCAAAGAATTCACAGGTACATCCATGTGTTGTATTTCACTACCCACTCGCTGCCCAATTTTAACATTTACAAAATGTGCTGTGGATCCACCGCGAGTGTTTATAGGTCCAGTGTGTAATTATTTGGAAGATCTATTTAGAGGAATGTAATATAATATGCATAACTGTGTCTGAGGTGTATAAAGACCTTAAGTAATGAAGTGTTATGTTTCCTTATGTTTTATTACCTTAGAATGAGTTATTTCTATCTACATACACCGGGGGTCCCCTCAATGGAATTCACCATGTTGTCTCTACAGTAGCCCTAATCGTACAAACTGCTCCACCTAACGCGTTTCGGAAAAACTTTTGGAAAAGAAGCAAAAAACATGACAACATCTTTATTCTCTCTCGGCCTCCGTAGTGCTTAGAAAGGGAGGACCGGAGTGAGCAGTTTGTTGCAATTTTTAAGCTCACAACTAGATGCTGCTAAAATTACCTTTAAATTAGTCACTTTGAATAAAAGTGTCTGCCAAAGTCAAAAATGTAAATGTAAATAAAGTTACAGTTATTATTTTTAGTACAACCATCTATGTATTAAGGATAATTAAAGTATACATATGGACACATTTAACAATGAGCTATTAACACCCACAGAAAGCAGATGAACACAACGAAATCTGAAATAATGATTGTTTGAATATCCTATTTATTGTGGCAAATGTAATTTATGAAAAGGTAAAGAAGAATGATATCAGTATGTCAAGTAACAGAATGCAAACTAGCATTGCATCATCATTTTGAAGAACAGATTGATGGACTGTACCTTAATTGCTATAGTGATTTGGGTACTGGATGTGAATGAAAATAAACAATTTATTCTATGTTAATCCTACAAAATACTTAACTGTCCTGCTGAAAAAACAATACAGCTGAGCTCAAAACGCAAAAGAAAATGTAATGGACTTAATTGTTATAATGGGAATTGTATTGGTTTTAATGGAAACTGTAATGGTGTCTACTTGTATGTGATGGATTCTATTAATGGAACATAAATCCTGTTGTTTCTTGCCCAAAACACACTACAAAAGGGAATTTTATAATGCTTTTAATGGAAAAAGCTAATGGTATATATGGCTCATAATGGTATTTTAATGTAAACCATTAGAATTTCTTTAAAGGTTTCTATTGTTTTTTTTCCAGCACGGTACAGAGTTCCATACCCTAAAAACTTTCTACAACTAATACTAAAGGAAAAAGATTGATGTAGACCACTGCTGTATAATTCTATGAAACCCTTCAGTAATGGATTCTCAGACCCGGCAGACAAAAACAACAGACCAAAGCTGACCTTTCACACAACATCATGTGACTGATATTCCAGAGGAGGCTGAAGTAAACAGGATGCCCTTGTATGGTAAACATTGTCATGGATGAATATATTGACTCCTCCAATGGGGGGTACAGAAAGGTACTGATGTGCCTGAAGCGGGGGGAATTTAAAGTACAGACTGAAGTTCAAAAGGAGCAATGGCAGGTATGCATCTCGTCGCTCGGTAACAGCAGTCCGCATGGGATACGGGATTGGCTGATGTGTTTGGGGATCAGCTTTGATTTCTCACTCTGTGACCTCATCAAAAGGCCATTTGTCAAAGATACACCCGCACTCATACACAAACATAGACACGGTGGAAGTGAAAAGACATATTATACAAGCGCACTTGTGAGTGCGTATGTTTTGTGTATGAGTGGCGTTTGATGTATGTGGATTTATATAAGAATGAGTGTGTGGGGGTGTGTTTGAGTAACTCTTGCTGGTTGATATGCAGCTCACATTCTGGGTTTCTCTCACAGCCCAGCCCAGCAAATGACTCAGAAGAGCCATTCAAAAGCATAGTGAACTTGTGGGTTTGTGGTGGTTAGTGCAGGTTAAAGGGGCTGATCTAGCAAGTCAACCGATTAAGCAAAATTCTAAGCAAGAGTTCAATCAAAAATGAAAATCTGAATTCACCTTAAGAATGTGTGTCTCTTTACACCACACAGACCTATGGCCTATTGTCACCACCTTTCATGTTTTCTGAAAACTACACGCAAAGCAGACAAAAGTACAATCGGCTATGGTAAAAGCTAAACTTTAAAATGAGTTACCACAGCATAACCTTATAAACCAGAATTTCATAAAAACATAAACTGCTAACATGCTAATGTGAATGCTGAGGTTTCTATCTATGCGTTATTGTCCAGGATTTAGATGTTAAAGTAGACAATCTTCATAAAGCTCTCACCGTGTGCACAACAAACATTTGTCCCACTGCTATGCTAAGTTTTAAATAGCTGTGAAATGACTTGCTGTTGGTGAACTCCACTTAGCAATTGTGCTGAGTGCTAGTCACCTGACAGTTCTGTAATGTGAAATCTTTGTTACCATGCTAACACATAACTGTTACAATTTACTGCAGCGCTAGAGTGATGTTGAAATCCAAAACAGCATATAGGCTACATTCAAAAATAATTTAATGAAAATGAAAAATAAGTTTGAGTTACTTACACAGGGTGTCTGTCATTTCTTGTGCTTATTCCGATAGGATTATGATCCATGTTTATTTAAAGGCAGAGTTCACCCAAAAATGTCATTCTTTACTCACCCTGATGTAATTTCATACCTGTCTAAATTACTTTGTCCTGAAGAACTCAGAGAAAGATATTTGGAGGAATGTTAGCAATTATCAGTTCTGGAACATCATTGACTACCATAGTAGGAAAAATTTAATGGTACTCAAAGCTGCCCCACAACTATTTGTTTTCCTAAATTCTTCAAAATATCTAATTTCGTGTTCAACAGAACAATTAAAACACACTTTTGTTTTGCAATGTTAGTGGATGAAGTCCCAGAACTGAAAATTGCTAACAATCTTCCAAATATCCTTCTTTGTGTTCAACAGAACAAATACATTTATAAAGGTATCTAAAGGGGAGTAAATGAAGACGGAATTTATATTTTATATAAAGAAAAAAAGTAAAATGTATGTGTGATATGTAATAAAATGTACGAAATAAAGTAAAATTTATAAAAGGGATAGTTCACCCAAAAAATTGAACTTCTGTAAACACAGAGACAGATATTTGGAAGAATTCTTATAATCAAACAGAGCTTTCCCCCCATTGACTCCCATAGTAGGAAAAATCAATCAAAAGTCCCTCAGAACTGTTTGCTGTCCTACATTCTTCGAAATGTCTTCTTTTATGATAGAGTAATTTTCCCTACTATGGGAGTCAATGGGGGGCAAGCTCTGTTTGGTCATAACAAGCATTCTTCCAAATATCTTTCTCTGTGTTCTTCAGAACGTAGAAATTAGTAACACATTTGAAACACCTCGAAGATGAGTACTAAATGATGACAGACCTTTCCTTTTTGGGAAAGTATCCCTCCAAAAGATCACTGCTGTGGCTATTCTAAACCCTTTCTACGAAGTGCTTCTGATTATTGAGTTACTTTTCGTTTTATGTCAAATTGGATGCCAACAGTACTTGAAGCACCAACTGTTACTTTATGAAAAATCGTTCCAGTTGGTGTATTTTTCAAAGGTCAAACTAAATTAAGCACTGAGAAAAAAAGAATTCACAGTCATTTCTACAGAAAATAACCACAATCTAATACATTTTATCCGGATGGGATTAGATTCTCACAGGGCTGTTGAGTTGGCCAAAAAACAGTAATTAATTTGCTTTGTAATGTTTCCCGAAACCATGTAACATTTAAACAAGCTTAAAATCACAAAGCATGTCTACAAAACACAAGTTTGCTCAACCTCCTCAGGGAAAACTAGTCCCATCCGAATAAGGCTTTAGATTTATTTCCGCCAACCGCGAGCCTTGCACCACAGCATCCTAATTTACTCCTCTCATATTTCAGACACAATATAAAGCATGCATTCAATAATCTTTTCCAGCATGATGTTAACAAATCTGCCTTACTGTATCCATTGTATTGTGCAGTTCTTGCGTACATGGGCCGATGCCCTGAATGTCACTGTCAATCTATCCTTCTCCATAATGCTAATTTCATCTGCATCCGTCGCAATTATCTTTGACACTTTAAATTGCAATGCTTGCATGTACGGATGCATGCTGAGTGGCGGAAAGAAGCGTTTTTGTGCGTCTGAACATTCATAAAGGTGGTATTTTTAGAGTCTCTCGCCATGCATGAGTCACAGCAAGTGCTGCGTGTGCACATGTGCGCTGCCGTGTAAACTCTATACTACGGCTATACTTGTAGTCTTCCCGTGGTAATTGCTAGTCCTGTCCTCTCTATTGTTGAGCCTGTGCCGCGAGCTCACCCGTAGTGAGTGGTTCATGCTGTCTCAGGCTAATTCATTTCATTATAGTCTAATCAGAGAGGGGCACGTGGCATTTAGCCTGGTTTCGGCAGATCAAAGACACCACTGTGTGTTTAGCCATGGGAGTCTTTCATTAAGCCACATTCGCTCGCCCGGCAAGTGGACTGTGCACTTCCAGGAATGTTTAAAATACAATTGAGAGGAACACAGGAGAGGCAGAGGAAAGGTTTCACTTATGGGAAATGAGGACTTAGTGTCTGATATGATATCAGTCCCGAAATGGGACTCATGTTCATATTTGTTTATAGTTTTGAATGAAACACAGGATGAGAAGATGTGTACACTGTATTCTATCATTCAATTTTCAATGTAAGTATCTACCAGGGGCGGCGTTTGCACATGGCAGAGTATGGCAGTTGCCATACCCTAGAATTCAGACAAAACAGTTGAAATAAAGTGTTCATAATGATTAAAGATATTAAGAATTTTATTGACGGCTGGATATTTCTTGCATGGGCGTCGGAAGCATGTGTATTTTAGAGTTTAAAAACAACATTCACTCACCAATAGCCTCAATGGTGTAGTGAGGAAGAGGTGTGGTTAGTCATTTTGACTTTTGGTTCGAATTCACCTTTCACTTTCATCACATATTAAATCATGAATGCTTTTTTTTCAACAAGATGAAGAAACTATAAAAAAAATGCCCTACATGCATTTACTAATAAACTATATGGTATGGTGGGGTAGTGAGATCTTTAATGTCGATTTATGCCAATAAATTGACAGTTATTATTTTTCATTTTAACAGTCACATACTCATCTGCCCAAGCAAGATGTATAAATACTGCAAGATGAATAATATTTTTTGGCTTGTCTGTGAATAATTAAAAATACGACTCAATGTGGCAGTTTGCGCAGACGCGGTTCATTGCACGAAATATCCGCGTGTCTATTTGAATTACATGTGTTTTCATTTGGATGTCACAGATTTTGCACCGATCAACCTCGCCGCTATTATGCAATAAACCGTACTGCGCATGTAAAACTTGTTTTATATTTAATCGAGTTTGCTGTCAATTTCATTTAATGTTTGTCGTATATTTTAGACTCGTACCCGATTAACGTAGTCGTTGGTGGTTGTTATGACAACATCTGGCTGTGGGTTTGAAGCGATTGTCGCACACAGTATAAATGACAGATGGTTTAATATTTTGTCGGAGTCGCCCTTTTGCTTCAGAATTAGAGCTTTAAAACTCACATTTGAGGGTAGGGTTTGTTATCTGTAAGTCTCTGTGCATGTTCGTGCAATCATCCAGATTCTTTTACACGCTTTGTTTAGCTATGATGTGGTATAATTTATGGATCCGTTACTTTGGGATGTCGTTGTTATATGGCCAGAAGAAATTTAGCCATACCCTAGGTTTTGGTGAAACGCCGCCACTGATATATACAAAACATAACTAAATAAATGTAATTAAATTAAATGTTCACAAACCTGACCTTTTTTATTCTGTGGAAAACTAAAAGATATTTTAAGATATGCCTTGAAAAAAATGTTTTTTTTGTGTACATACAGTAGAAGTCAACGGAGGCCAATGTTTGTTACCAACGTTGTTTAAACTATCTTTTTTTCGGGGGTGAAAGAGGCAGTGACTTTCAACTGCTTTGAAATAAAACTAAGAAAAACATATCTTACCCTCAGCTTAATAATACAAATGAGTGAAAAAATAAATACTTAAAGAAAAATAAAGTTCAACATAAAATTTTAATTCTGTCATCCTATAGTCACCCTCATGTCATTCCAAACCTGTATGACTTTCTTACTTGTAGAACAAAAAAGAGGATATTTTAAGAAATGTCTCTGTGCTTTTGTGTCCATAGACGTTAATGGGGGCCACTGTTGTTTGGTTACCAACATTTTTCAATATTCTTCATTTATTTGGGTGAAGTATCCCTTTAGGAGGCGGTGACATTTAACTGCTTTGAAATAAAACATTGACAGGTTATATATATATATATATATTTTTTTTTTGGCTAAATAGACACAAGTTACAACAATATAATAATATAAGATTTCAATGTTGATTATCTTTATAGTTTGATTGCCTCTTGAATTTCAACGATTTAATGCTCTTCAGCATTCTGGCAGACAATAATTCATCACATAAAACACATTGTGTTTTTTATTGTTGCAAGTGAGGTCATAATATTGGCCTTATTTTTTGCTAACTTGGGTAGTGTCCTTCATGTTTGGGATTAGGCAATCTTTTATCAAATAGATTGACCAAAATACTGCAAAATTTGATTAGATCCATTTTCTTTCGACTTTAATAAGTAGCATTTTTTATTTGTTATTTAAATTTGCCAATTATACAGTTATACGTTTTGTCTCTGCTGTTTCCTGCATCCTAAGAACCAATTGTATAATTATTTAGATTTTCTCTTGCTAAATTGGCATACTTTTCACTTATTTAACCATCGCTAAATATATTTCTATCCAACTTTCTAACAGATATTCTTCACACTGTGCAAACACTTGTGCGGGTATAAATAGCAGCAAACAGAGTTGTTGTAAGAAAGGACCATCTATACACCTGCTCTGTCTCTCACTCGTTCTCCCCATGCCTAGCAGAGTGTTAATTCGTGTGGAGCAGAGCGCAGTGGGGAGCGCGCTTCCCGATGAGCTGCTGAATGCTATGTCGATGAGAGGATCATTACTGAAAGCTGACAGCTCTGATCACTGGGAAAAGAGCTAAATCAGCCTAAATTGTGTTATAGCCACCTCCACCCTCCTGCTCCAGTCCTTCATACACTCCCTCCATTTTCTGGAAGGGAGCGCCGGGCGTTAATTGTAGACCTCCAGGGAAGCGACGAAAGGAAAGTCGTGGGAGGAGAGAGAGAAAAGCATTTGTCTTTTGGCTACATTGATATTTGCAAACTATCAGGTGGAATAGGATCCCGTGATCCCACTCTCTCTCCCGCTCCCATTTCTTCTCTCTTACCCAAAACACTTCCCAAATCCCCCCATGAATCATTTCCCAATTCCATAGCGAAGTCACTTTTCTTTTTCCTATTACGTGCGGCAAGCTGCAGCATTAGCATCCGGAATTAACCACATAAATTGCTGTAAGTGAATAGCGGTGTTATTCTAGATCGCCTGTGGTGCAAAATCCACAAAACATACTGACAGACTTGTTACAATAAAAGCAAATGTGTGGCTGAGGCTGCTGAAGAACAAGCTGGGGATTTGTTGGAGGGGCATGTGGAAAACAATCAAGTTGAACAGAAATCTTTTCCACATCCAGATCGGACACATTTTCCATTTGAGTGAGGAATAGCTGTTTGGGCGTAATGGTATATTGGAAAAGCAACAAATGACCCTGTTAGGGGAGGTGATGGTGTCATTATGCACACACACACATACACAAACACAGACAGACATGCACGCAAGAACACATCCGCACGCCTGCAGTTCTAACCAGTTTTAAATGAAAAAATATTAGAGAGATTTTGAAGACATAGACGGCGCAGTAAAGCAAGGGAAGGAGATAAACCAGGAAAGACAAAGAGCGATAACTTCATGCTATCTCATAAACTACTCCATGATTTCAAAGAGTTCATAATTGCATCTCATAACCCACACATGAATATGAAGGGAGGCGATTGGAGCGTACACCGAGAATTAGATTCAGACGCTCTTTCTCCACCTTTCCCTGTCTGGAGCTAATGTGCCCAGAGGTTGACTACTGATAAACCATGAGCGATTGGACAAAACCGGCGAGAAGCAGCCCTCAGCACTCTGCATTTCAATCTGCTGCACTCGCCTTCATCCGCTAACCGAAAACATAGATAATGTTGCTGCAATTTGCCCATAGACATCCTCTGCACATCACATGCGTCCGGTGATGTCTCAATTTACTGGTATTATGCCTTCCTCTTTTGTATAATGTGGAGATTGTGCTGTTCTGTGTATTCTTGGTCGAATCGAATTCAAAATTGCTATTTATATACAAAGAAGCATAAACGAAGTTCACTCCAGACACGTTTGACAGAATTGAATCATTCAGACAAGAAAATAATGTTGACTCATAAGCAGAATCTCATTTCATAAGATATTTCCGGGGGTCAACTGTGCAGCTTAGGGGTTACCATGGCGATACATACCGCTCATATATGATGTGCTGAACCCTGGCTACCCATGAGCAGTCCATTATATGTCATGCGTACTTCCTTTTCAATTTGCCTAATTTTCCTCCATTTCATTGAAATACACCAAATCCCTAATTGATTGCAGGTTCACGAGTTTTGGTTTATTTTATCTTCAGCCCATGTGCTCCCAAAGAATTACAGAGTTAAAGAGTTGAGATGGTGGTAAGCTTATCTCTTTTCCTGCTCAGGAATACACTTTATCACTACGGCAACCTGCTAAGAGGTTACTATAGTTACAGTGCAGCGTTCCACAGTGGAGTGGTGCATTGATAAACAGTGAAGAGGGAGAAACAGAGCAGAGAATGGAGGGTGAGAGAGTATGTGGTGACAGTGAATCATACTTTGGTCGCTCTCTCTTTCTCTCATAAAGGGTGAAAGGCAGGAATGACAATAAAGAAATGAATGGAGGAGATGAGAGCGATGACCCAGCTTTAAGCGTTGAACGGTCTCTCTAATCAGATGCACAATGAACACACTTGCCCAAAAGGTTAATTAACAAATTTCGCTCTTTTTATGAAGCCTGTCCAGAAGAGCTAACAAAAGACAGCTTGCCGAGTGTCAGTTCTGATCGCTCTGACTGAAGCATCTGCCCTATTCTCCATACCCCTGAATGTAATGAGTGAAATGTCCAGGTAATCAAAACTGATTTTAAGTGCAACCAGGTTTTTTTGGGGTGCAACCGCTCGCCTAGACGCGCTTCCATCAATAATCTTATCTTGGTTGAACAGAGGACTGGAACTCTGCCTTTCAATATCATTTAAGCCCCAAAAATAGACGAAAAAAGGGGAAAGGGAGATCAAAGAAGAGTACCAGGAATGGGCAGGAAACCCAAGCCCAGAGTCAGCGCTTTGTCTAAGAGAGATCAGCGTTATCGGGGAGAGCTCTTGGGGAATAAGCGGAGGGGTTTACAGGAAGACATTTGCTAACAAGTTTGGAACCTGCGAAAGCAAAAATGAAAAGGGCAAAGGGAGCTGCTAATTGATTTTTACTTTGAAATATGTATACTCATGAATTCGAGAGCAGGCTGTAACGGGATGTTATTTTGTGCGTCCCCATCCTGCTTGCCTCTAGCAAGTTGTGCATTATTGGGTTGTCAATGGATTCTCAGTACACACTTGCATACTGTGACATTATAATCAATGTAATAATTATGATAATATGGTAAATAATTTAGCACTAGTAATAGTTTGACACTGCATTATGTTAAGTGGTGGCACACAATGTTACAAACTCTCTCCTATAAGTTTCATTCATCTTATATTTACTTTTCGTCTTTCTCTTTTTTGGCCCATGAATCACATTTAAACCTAGCAAAGAGCAAAAGTTGAACCATTGTTCCTCTTAAGGTCACATTATAAACTGGCACAGTATTATCATACGTCTATCATATGATTTTTAATATCACAGGTATTGTCGGTACTGGGGCAGGTATATTGAGACATCCCTACTCCGTACACTCATTTGCACAAATAGGAGCAAATACAAAAGAACCTATAGCATTATTATTTATAATAAATATCATGAAAATATAAATTCCGTGAATTATTCTGGCCATGATAATCGTGTGTTGGAAATCTATGGGACAGCCCTACAGTTGAGTGAAGATTACTTTATTTTGCTAACAAACATGCTTTGAGGTTATATACTTCATGCTTAACACAAATTTAGCATTTATAAGAATACTAAATTGCTTTGATATTCATTTATCCTGCCCAAAAATAAAAAAATCCACCCTAGAATGACCCTTCCCCTAATACTGTATCCAATGCATCTCGACCAGCAAGTGTAAATAACGATTCATTGCTCTCATAAATCTTATTGGCTATTTTTACTTTATAATTCAAAGACACAAAAGCCCTTTGATACATACCAGCCACAACAGAAATATGCCAACACAGAACATTTGTCACATTCGGTGTCGCAGAAAAGTGCGGGCATACTTCGGTCATAAAGAGAAAACAGAGACATACAGTCAAGGATCCGTAGAGGACTCATCGTTTGAACTCTGTGCTGTGGTAAAGGCCTCCTGCCTGGACTGTGCTGATGCTTCATAAACTCTCGTCTAACAGATGAGGAGAGGAGACAGACTCTACTAGGAAAATGATGTATTGGTTTACTGGAGCGGGCAGTGTGTGTGTGCCGGAGAGAGCAGAATTATGATGTGTGAGATGTGCTCATTTTCGAGCCAAGAGTGTAGCCTTTGTACGTATATCCTTACGTGTGTGTGTGTGTGTGTGCGGAGAGTGGGAGAGAAAAAGAGAGAAAGAGAGAGAGAGAGAGAGAGAGAGAGAGAGAGAAAGAGAAAGAGAGAGAGAAAGAATGAGACTGAGATCGGGATGTTGTAATATTCTATAGCTGCTGACTCTTATGATTGTTGGCCCATTACTTTTACAGGTTGTTTTTACATGCCTTTAGTAAAAGCCCACACTACAGTTATTTTATGAGCACTATGGGAGTCCTTGGCTAACCTTCATTTTACTGAGCCTCCGTGAGTTACAAAGTAAAAGGGATTATGTGTGTTCATTAGAATCATTTTAGTCGTATTTTTTCCAACATCCATTGCTCTTTGGTTTCTTTTAACACTTTTAATTTAAATGGCACAGATGCTTTGGATTTCAGCATGCCCCATAATCCATAAGCATTTCTCATATTTCTTTTATCACATACAGACGCAAACGTGCAAAGCATCATCAGATGCGTACAGAAGCAGGTGGCGGCGCCGCAGTTTTATTCTGGCCGGTAGGTGGCAGTCTTGCTCTGCAAAGCAGTTTATGAAGCACAAAAAAACTTATCCAGCCTCCATTGAAACATCATATTTGCTTAACATGACACACACGCCGAATCCTATAAACACTCTGAAATTGAAGTTACATAAATATGATTTTAAATCACATGTACAAATAATGAAAAGGTGTAATGAAACTATTCATGCTTGGGTAAATAATTATTTGTGTGGCAGAATTAAAAATAAGATTGAAATAATAAGAAGATGCGATCAAAATATAGAATCATCACATGTTGGGGTGTCGTGACTTAAAACTCCCGACAGCATTATAAATATAACGTCAAAGGTATGATGACAATCTTTTTGAAGATCATCCGACAGTGAAAAGAATTTTCACAAGAGACGAACTAATTCGACCTCGAGTGACTCTCCCTCTCTTTCTTTTTCAAATGATCTCATCTCTTGTTCTTTCTCACTTTCTGTCTGAATCTCCCTCACGCCCTCTCAACAAGCATCCTTTGCATTGTCTGGGTGGTCTTTTCCCCTTCCAGCTTTACCAGTCTGTGTACTTACATTCTCATTCTCTTCTACATCTCAGTAAGCCTTGTACCCTGTTATTTTTCTCTCCTGTGACAGGGGGCAGACGAGTGGTTTGGTCATGGCAAAACCGGCCTTCGAGATTTCCTGGTACAAAACACAGAGATCCAGAACTTAGAAAAGAAAAAATACCAGGGATAGAAAAAATAAATACTTGGCGCTATCCTCTCTTTATCTCTCCCTCTTGGTAATTTGGACTGCTAAGAGGCTCTGCTGTAATAAACCAATCAGATCTTGACTTGGGCAGACCAAGGCCATTAAATCTGACCCTTTTTCATTCTTTTCGAAAGGGCTCAGTAATTCGGTCCTACTCTTTTACATTCTCGTCCTATCAGGCTGCCTCCGATCCTAGCCTTTGACTGACCCAGAGGGTCGGCTATGAAAGGAAGAATGAGAGAATACTAGACATTTTGAAGCTATGGTAAGAGCCTTGTTAGACAAGAGACAGACGTCTTTGTCTAATAACTATTTAGCGGCCAGATCTACTGAGAGAAACATCCATTAGTGGAAATCTCAGCTTTAATATTTCCTAAATGTTGCAAAGTGCAAAGGAAAAGGAGAGAGTAAGAACAACACATGGTTCACCGAGATCATGGAGCTCTCCGTATTGATCTGGTTGGTTAACCAGAATCTCTCCGTAGGTTTGTGACAAAGCACATGGTTCCCCATTGCTCCGGTTGCACGGGTGGCTGGGTTTGCCCGAGATCCGTGCAGAAAAAGCTTTGGGGAGACAAGCTGCAGGGGCAAGATTAGCCGGGATGATCCACATACAAGCCCCAGTAATGGTTACCTCAGGAAGTCGACCTACCAGAGGCATAACAATGCCTGGTCCGGGAAGCCCCTACGTATCTGCCCAGCAGGGCTAAGGAAAAGGAAAGCATTATCTTCCGCACAGGGAACATTTTTGTGGAAATATCTACTATATTGATGCTGCCTCAAGACCCATGCAGGCAACAAAACTGGTTTCTTACAAAGGGAAATAATGTCAGTAAAATTGCACATTTAAATTAATATGCAAAAAATGGCATATTATATATATATATATATATATATATATATATTAGTGGTGGACATAGATACAATTTTTTAATCTAGATTAGATTCATTTTGGAATTAATCTGGATTAATCTAGGTTAAAATGGCTCATTTGAATTCTACCGAAGGCATTCAGAATATGTGTGCTACCCAAATAATGACTAAAAGTAAGTCTTTGAGAATGGGTTTTTCAAGGCAGGTGGGTCATTTGACCAGGGGCTCATCTCATGTTTCCAAAATGCATCACAAACTGCTTGAGAAAGCTGTTCTACTATGATAATTTGTGATGAAAATTAAATTATGTTCAATAAGATGAACTTGTGTTTACTTCCGCATTAGCTAAGGGATGCTTTGCGTTTAGGTGGTACTTGAGACTGGAAGAGCTCCTACAGTACTTTTACATTTAGTCATTTAGCAGAGGCTTTTATCCAACGTGACTTACAAGAGTTAGGGAGCAACAAGCGATATGTCATACAGGAGCCATAATACATTAGGTGCCAATACACAGTTACTGGTTTCAACTAAAGCTAGACCACTAACTGTTGAGAGAAAGTATTTTTTTCCATACAGTAAACCAATTCCCTATTGAACAAGGTGCAAACAACCTTAGTCTTGTCGAGGTTTCCATTGGGAAGCTTCTTAAAAATAAATTTTCCCTGAAGCAAACCCGGTGGCTTCATAGCTGCATCCATGTTAGCACGTCACGTTTGATGAGGTAATTTCACAGTAACGTTATGTTGTGTTCAGACCAAACGCGAATGGCGCGTCAAGCGCGAGTGATTTACATGTTAAGTCAATGCAAAGAGGCGATAGACCCACTTGCGGCGCGAATCGCGCGAATGAAGCCCTGGTTATGAGATGATGAGGCTGCGCGAATCACACGAGGTGAAAAATCTCATTCTCGCTCCATACAGTACAATTAAGCTAGGTATACATCCGCGCTACAATATCAATGTAAAAGTCATCATAGCTTGCGTAGTATAGACCCAGCTCCCAACCCAACTTTAAAATAGATTAACGGCGACATTTTTTTTATCAAGCGATAAGAGTCTCACGTTAACGCAGCACGTTAACGCCGATAACGGCCCACCACTTACGGACAGAGAATCAATTGGCACCTAAATACATGTATACAGTATACAGCCAACTACCAGTTCATTGTGAAGTTCTGTATTTTTAAAACCAAAGGGTCAACGAGACCCTCCACTTTCCGTGGCAGTTACAGCACTACTGTACATGAGAATTCTACACCAGGGTGCCTTCATAAGCACCAACACGCGTGCACTCTGAATGTTAATAAGCGTTTTGTTTACGCTGCTAATGTTATGTTAAAGTTGCAGTCATACTCCAATTTTCAATTTAGATTCCTGAGAGCATGTAATTCCCCATCTGTGTGATATACGATGTGAGAGCTCTTTTAATGCCGGCTAATGATTTAATGACTCGGGCTTTGCTGTACAGAGGCAGTTTTGAGTCAGATTGCAATTGCGCTACTCCATTAGTTTGTGTTCAAGCCGAATTTTCCACAGCAAAAAATAAAAAATAAAAACGCCACGGCTAATTCCCCACCAAACTTTCTGTGTAGCAAGCTGATTAAATCAAAATCTATTTTTATACAATTTGAAGGGTTTGCCTGGACGGACGCAGCCAGCTGTTTCGTAGACAGCTTGTAATGTTCGTAAAATGTATGCGATGTGCATTTAAGTATATGTGAACTCATGTTTAAATCACAGCAGGTTCACTGTGCAGCAAACGCGATGAGGAACGGCAGGTCAACGTCTACAACGTTCCTAAAAGCAGCTATAATCCAAGAACCAAGGATAGCCAGTGATGATTTCTGCAGCCCTGCTCCGTTTAATCACGCATGTGCAGTCGCTCGTATGATTGCGTAACTGTAGAAACATATACATTAAAGCACACCAGCTCCTTTGTTTTGCGTGCCACGGGTCAAGAATCAGAATCGACTGTCAGATTTAAACTACTTTGGAAGGAAATTTGACAGATATTCTTTGGGGATTAAGCAGTAAATTTGACAGGTACTCTGAGATGCTTTTGTAAATACTTTTGGCAGGTAATCTGAGTAGACGCTCGTGGCGGGTTAAGAAAACAAGTGAACCAGAAGTGTGCATATGATTCGATCAGACAGAGGCATTTGGGAAAACCGAAAGTGGAGGTAATGCTAAAAGCATCGGAGGCTTAATCAGTGAGACTATAGACTAATGAAGCCCTAACAAGCGCCAACGATTCCTAACAAGCATTTGATTGGTTCTCTCATAACAGTCTTAGCCCATGCCATATCTCATCATTTACAGGAAGAATGCAGGACGTTCCAGGAAGCGTTTTGGAATTGTTATATTTATGCAATGGGCACATGAGGTGTGATTTAAAGGGGAGGTCTGATGGAATTTCACTTCTTTCAATTTAGTAAGTAGTACAGCTGATTGAGCATAAACAATACCTGCCAAGTCGCAATGCTCAAAGTTCACAGAAAAGAAAGATATTTTCTTTAACAGAAATCACTTTTTCAGACTAAAATGTACTGTTGGGACAACAACAAGCTACAACAAACTTTTCCTGGGTTGGTGACATCATGAACCCGAAATTTACATTGATCCTGCCCCCTGGAAAATGGATAGGGTAATGGGCGGGGCATCTCAACACACACTCTAAGCGGTAGACCAATCACAAAAGATTGGCTCGGCTTAACCAAACAGAGCATTGCGGAAGAAGGGATTTCATAGAATCAGAAACTCAAAGGCCTGTTTTCTGGGAGTCAAGATGAAAATTGAAACCTGAACGCCTATTGTTTAGCACATCATAAACATAACCAAGACTTTGAAAAGGGATCGCTTTAATATCTTCTGCATCTAGGATTTAGTCCTTGTGAGGCCACAGGTTTGTGAAAAATGACATTTTCCATCATCCACTGTGGCAAAAGAAGAACAAAATCTTCACATCGTCAGTAATGTACACAGTTTGGACCTCATTATTTGTTGGAAAAAGGAAATTTGAAATTGCATAACGCTTATTTTAATCCAAATCTCTTTAACGTTCTCATTATAATTATGACTGTACAGTAAATTCAAAGTTCCCAGAAGGACTTGAGGCAACATTGGTTTTTGCTTTATTGCATCTGCGATATGCGCATCTACAATTATCATAAATGCACATTATGCACATTTATGCAAATCGAAGCCCACAATAGTTTGGACAAGTGGGTTGCATGCATGCCATCGCAAAGCGTGTGCGTAGAATGACAGAACGACAAGTTTGGAGTGGGGATAAAAAGACAGAAGAGGAAACGAGGGGAAGAGGGGAAACAAATGTGAAGGCTATCGTGCATGAAATTAAAAAGATACCTCAAAATAGTCATGCCAGGCAGAGTGTTTTATGACCTCCCATACACACACACACACTTCACCTGTTCTCCTTCCTCTCTCTTTGACATCCCCTTGCACCCACAAACTCACACTCTCATGTTTTCCCTGGTGTGTTTTCTATTATATTGAGGGTGACCATCTTTGCTCTCAACAAAGTCTTTATAAATCCTCTTACAAAACCACCCCGTTTCCACATCTTTTCTCCTCCTGTCCCGAGTGGGAGTGGGTGTGTGGAGGGAGTAATACATAGCTTGGTAACCTTTACACAACGTCCATTCAGATCAACTCCCCCTTTCCTCCTCAGGAGTCGGTATTCATGGCTTTATGTTGTTACAAGAGGTTGGCAGTGGTCAACAGGAGACAGATCGATATCAGGCCCAACTCGACACTCTCTCTTAAAATTGGTTTTACAGACTGTCACAGCGAGACCTATGGCCAAACTGAGATTTATATGAGCAGGGAAATAAAAATGAAAGCCTGGTCATTTGAATTCAACTTTCAATTTTATGGATGCTTCACTTAACAGAAACCAATATAAAAAAGGTTCATTATTAATGTTTATAACTTTAATGGTCACTGTGTTTCTGATGGGTTTTGATAAAAACATAGCCTAAGACTGAATTGTAAACTAAAACTCAGGTTAAATATATTGTGTGTTTTAACAAAATACATTTAATTTAAAAAATGTAATAAAATGGCAAATTTCTAGGAAACTCATAAGGAAATCCGCTACTTGGTAACATGATGCAACTTGTTTGCAAACAACAATCATCAACAAGTCAATTTTCCAGTGTGTTAAAAAGTTGTTTGCAAAGACAGGTGTGTAAAACTGTAAACTATCTTCTCGGTTCATTATTGTACACCTGCGAGACAAAAGCTAACATTCTGGGGCATTGTTTATCCTTCAGTATTTGGTTGCAAGTAGATGTCTTTGTTGAACAATGAAAGATTTGCAAGCTAAATGAATGGTAGCGTTACAGGTTTTTTTTTCACTACTTGACTGTTTTGGTGAATGACACACAGACGCACCCCAATAGGGTAACCTGAAAAGAGACTCTAGATGTGCATCAGAAAAACTTGGTGGGCCTCATGTATTATCAGATGAATGTGCAAGAAACCAGAATCTACATTACAGAAGTGACTGCGTGTAAAAGTGACGTGGAAAACTAGGCTCGCCTGAGATGGAAACGCATTTGCCGAATCAATTCTGATGTTGCGAACATGAAACCCACCAATTTCTAGCATTAAAACTTTTTTGGCGAATTAAGGGTTTTATTTTAAATTTGGCGCTTCCATCACTTGTTTCTGATGCGAAGCTGAATACAAGCGCACCGCAGAAATGCTTGTAACAAGCAATTTGATCAAAACACGCAGTAAACTGTTCATGTTGGGGGAAACGTCTTGATCACATGAGTCGAAACGTTTTGAGCAGTTCCACAAATACTTTAAGTTCAGGACCTTCCACTCCATCTCTATATTGCCTGCTCGTAATATTTCAATCTGGCCAAACAAGTCTATTATGAAAAGCAAGGAGATGAGGAGGCAGCAACCTTCATTCTATGGCAGTCCCTCTGAAAACGGTTGTTATTGCTAGCTACCAGAGTTTATTTTTTAAAATGAATAAATACTGTGTTGTCATAGTCGACAAGCATTTTTTAATACTTTTTATTGGATAGATATTTTCTAGTCAAAAAGCAGACAAATAATAACGATTTATGGTAAGAATCACGAAACATGGAGATACAAGGTTTCAGAATGACAACAGCGATATATTAGTGGCTACATTCTTGCTTACAGCATTCCAATGCACCCTCAACATCCAAGAAAGAGAGACCCTCAGGCCCCAGCATATAGAATGGGCAGCCATGAGTTGAGGGCAGCTGCTTCAAGAGCTTGGCTATTGAGATGAGCTATGGCCTCCGCCCTGATGAAGACTGTCGTCTCCTGATATGAAGTATGCATGCGTCAGAACATTCAAGATGTATTAGCCACAGGTCCTAGACTGCATTGGCAAGCGAGACCTAATCAAGTAGCCAACGCACACACACACACTCTCTCTAAGTGCAGACAACTACGTTGATAAGCGGCTGATATGTGGACTGAAGTAGATGGAAAATGTTAAGAGTAATGTGTGAATGTAAAGGTCAGATGGGCATTTTGTGTGACTCAATGGAAGAGATGAGGAATGCTGCATTCCCGCCCTGGGGCCAGTAGGTGAATTCGAAACTGATGCGTTTCCGCAGAAGCGTATATGTCAGAGATGGCTGGTGTTCCTAATGTGAACGTGTCCAGGGTTAAACGCGACTTCACGGTTCAGGAAAGGGTTTTCAGAATGGCCAAAAGTCTGAAATACAAGCAAACCTAACGCTGTGAGCAAGATGGTAAAATCAAATTGAAGCTCTGTCGTGTCCTTGAGCGCCTTACTTTATTGAAGGCCACTTGAAAAGTTAAATACTTTTTTGCAGCCGTTTATATTATGCATTCGTTCCTCACAACCCATGTCAGTTGTCTCTGTTGTGAAGTACAAACTACTTGCACGCTGATTTCTTTTGAACATCAACATTATAGGAATAACAAAAATGAAAGAAAATAGTTTGTTTAATGTCGACTGCTTTTCAGCTAACATGATAGTCCTAGAGTTGAATCAAAGCTTTATATGAGGAGGATCAAAGTAGTATTGATCCTCATGTCATTATATGAAGAACACCTGATGAGAAATAAATGCATCTCTTTCCAATAACAGCGCTTTTGCTATTCATGGTGAAAAAACATTCAATGTCTTTGTGATGGGGTTATATAATACAATTGTATTCTGTAAATCTGCTTATTTCATACCCAATTGCATCACCAGCCTCTAAAAAATATGTTTTTATGCGATGTACTGTATGTGGATTGTAGTCGTACCTGCACGGATAGACATAATGTTGACATTAAGCAGCGGTCACCTGTGGCAAAACTGACATATTGCAATGAGATGTGTATGATTGTCTCGACATGTGGCATTACCAACAGGCTTGAACGATCATTTGCTCAGTCATCTGTCAGTGACTCCGGGAGCGAGCCATCGCTGCAGACATGATGCTGTGACAATGGCATCTATATGACCAAATTAATAGCTCCAACTGTGCTCTCAACCGCAACACACATCAGAACAAGGTTAATAACGTATCAAAACATGAGTTTTATTCTTGCTGATTCACAGTTCACCATGATTTTGTGACACTTATTGTGACTAAGGATAGGAGAACTGTATGGAATATGAGTCCAATTCAATAAACAATTTGTTGTTGTTGTATTAAAGATGAGCCTGCCATATAGGTGGCAAAACTACAGCCAGGTATACTACATACTATATAAAAATTATATTTTTTAGAATCTTTCACAACAGCTCAAATTTATATATTTTCGACTAGGCCTGTCAAACGATTTATCGGGACAAATTTTTGTTTATATAATACTGTATATGTGTGTGTGTACCGTGTATAAAAATTATAAATACACACATACATTTTTATACTTAGGAAATATTTACATGTGCATGTACATTTTTATATTTGTATAAACTTTATATAATACATACATATTTCACATAAAAATAAAAAAATTCCCTTAATTGGATACATGCTGTATGTCACATATACATCATTATTATACACAGCACACACATTAATATTGTGTATGCAAAACATTTATTTTGCATACGATGAGTCATGATAAATCGTTTGACAGCTCAATTTCCGATCGTGTATGTGTCAGTAATACACTTTAAAGGTCACCCTAAAATTATTTCATCTTTTGTCATTTCCTAACCCTTTAAATGTGTGTGCCTTTCTTTTGCGGAGCACAAAATAAGATATTTTGAAGAATGTTGTAACCGAACAACATTGGTTCCCCTTGACTTGTATAAATGGACACTACAGAACCACTCCAGACATTTCTAAAAATAACTTCTTTTGAGAATATTCTTTCTTTTTGAAGAGTCACGCAAGAAATGACATGAAGGCGAATAAATGATAAATGAATTTGTATTTGTTGGTAAACTATCGCTATAAATTTATTTCAAAACTGAGTAATTAAATCTGATTGGTGATTAGTAATGTTACTAATTTAAACAGGAAACAATTCAAGACTTTTTTAGTTCTTCTGATCGATAAAGCTCACAAGAGTCATGATCTCATTTGAGTAATTAGTTGAAAAATCAGCTTAAGAATCATTCATGCTGCATGTTTATTGTTGCGTGCAACCAGCAAATTAATCGCAACAGAAAGACACATTGTTTATTCATCGCTTTGTGTTAGTTTGCTGCGTCCAGTTTTCTCATCGCATTTACATTTGAGCTCACAACACAGATAAACATAAGTCTTGTTACGAGGCGTACAAATTCAGATGCAGTGCTGAAAACTTGTTCGTGAGTATTTAGTACACCGTTCTCTCTGAATCAGCAGAAGAATGCAAACGGACAAAAACTCATAATGGAACTTAACGTCATGAAAACAATTTACTATTCTGCAGTTTATAAATATAACCCAAACATGCAGGTGAATTATTCTTTGAGGTTATTTTTCCATAAACACAAATTCAAACAGACACTCAGTTAATCATCCTTGACTAATAGAGGCCCATAGATGAAGCAGTTAATGCTTGGCTCTTTTCTTTCTCTCAGTTTTCTCCTCGCTAAAGTGAATCAAGCAGAGAGAACTTTCATTGACACACTGCGTAGTTTGTTATAAACTCAGGCCAAGCTTGAAAGCATTCTTCATCAGGTGTGTGTATGCTTGTGCAAAAGTCTATTTCAGTTATAACGGGCAATTTGTCTATTAAAATTGACTTGCTGACATGAACGATGCCATTATCGATACAACAGCCTGGCTCAGTGCATAATAAACACTAGAGTATGATTTTATAAGCATTTAAGCGAGTATTAGCTAGTACTTTCAGACCCCACAAAAATATGAACAGTGTGGTCTGGGTATTAGAGGCTAGCTTGGAACCCAGCATTGAATAATCTGTTTCTGGTAAGTGAGACGGCGTGTGTAGCAATAAAAAAGGCCCGAGGACAGGTAATGCACTCGGATTTGCTGATAATTTTTTTGCCGTAATATTAATGCACTTCTTTCCCATCATAGCAGACCCCTCAATGAGTTTATTGGAAACCTAACAAGATGATATACTGCCATCTCGAAAGGCTTTCATATCTCCAAGATTAATGTTTGCTTGCGTGCGTGTGTGTTTGTGGGTTGAGGGGTGAAGGCTAGCAAAGGGGACGGTACAACACATTCATAGTTGCAGAAAAATTACTCTTTTATGAAGAAAGAAAATTCAGTTTAGAAGGCCAAATTGGCAGAGAGAAAGTACACTGACGTAAAACGATTCTCGGGAACTAATGAAGCAAAGAGGAAAGGTTATGTTTTGCATTCAATCCTTGTACCGTTCGACACCTTGCGTCTTTTTCTTTTTAAGTGGACGAGCCTTTGATCAGGGAGCGTCAGGATTTGAAAATAAGCTCTAGGCTTTTTAGAAATCTAATAATGAGATGATGAAAAGTAGCTTGTTGTAATAGGAAGACGTTGGGAGCATTCCAAGTGCTGATGACACGCAGAGTAAATCCAACAGGATAACAACCCACTAATACACATCGAGTTAGCATGGCTGAAAATGTCCATCAAACGAAAAAGAAAATAACTCCGCGAATGAAAGGAAGGCGGAGTAAGGTAAACCTCGTTGAGACAAAAATGTGGCTTTAAGGAGAGACGGAGAGAGGAGAATTCAGGAAAGGATGTGAAGCAATGCCGCGCGAGTTTCTGGTGTGTGCGTGAATTGTGCATGATGCTCTGTTTGGAGAAGGTCATGGCTCTCTGTGCTGTGGCCATAATTAAACCCATCGCCCACGCAAGCAGAAGTCAAGTGTCTTGTCCTTGTGTTGAGAAGAGCAGCCGAAGGCCATGAGACAGATTTTTTTTGTTATTTTTTGTTTTCTATTCTGTCCTTCACAAATTTTTCTTGTCATTCAACACAATACGGAAGTGTTAAGATCTTTCAGAAAAGTCAAAGCCGACTGCACAGAATCAACTGTCTTTGTTTGTCAGACTGTACGAGATACGTCTCAGCAAAGACTTTGGTCACAACTGACAGCGCTGACTTGGCGATCAATCGTGTCATTCATGACATCCTCATTGACACAAGAAATCAAAACCGTACCACAAGCAAGCAAGCACTGGCGCTAATGTTGGCAATGTTTCTCCAGAACAAGTAAACAAAAGAATGTTTGAAATCTCTTGTGGCTGGGCATGCTAAATAATGAAATATTCATACTGCATGTCATATACGCGAGCTAGGATTTCTACCAGAACATCTCTCTCACACCCACACATACCACATCATCAATTGCTGTGCTTCTGTTGGTTCTTCTTTGGCTGTTGTGGAAATGATCTCACCGCACGACTGCATTCCAAACTTCACAAGTCTATGACTGATCGCAAAAACCTGTAAGCGGACGTTGATCGTTGATGAGCTTGTCACGCTAACTTATGAAAAACGTATGTTTTTTTTTCAATGACAGAATAAATCTTTTACAATTTGTGTCAGACAGCCGAAAAACGTGCAGTGTGTACCAGAATTTATTCTCAGAGAGAAAGAGAGAGAGAGAGAGAGAGGAGAGAGAGAGAGAGAGAGAGAGAGAGAGTGGTGGAAATATTGCCTGACATTTAAACTCGAATCCCACAGGGCAATGTCGTACATCCTGAAGCACAAACTCGGAGAAGCACAAAGAGCAAATGAACAATACAAATATACAATCACTATCAATAAGATCAACCTTTTTACCATTTTACTATCTCAACCCGCTCCAACAGGAATCCAGATGTCAGTCATTCAAAGTCTGTCAGGTGTGTGTGTTCTGTATGTGCCCTCAGACTCAAATGTCCTTACTAAAACCCACCAGGGGCTTCTGTCATTAGATAAAGCACTGGATAAAGAGGGAGTCATCCATAAATACATGAGTGAGAAAGATATGAGCCGGATCTCTCCGCTCCACTCACTGACCTACAGCAAGAAAGACTTTCAGTCTCCTAAGAGAGTGGCGTGTTCTATATCTTAAGTGCTGTTCTTAGATCAGCCCTGGGCTTCCAAAACTTTCTCATCACCACATGCTTAAAGAGAAGACAGAAGGGAAATTAACACATTCTGTGCTATTGAGGCTGCACACCGGAAGCCTCTTTACACCAAATACAGACGAAAAGTAAACAGGTCATGAAAATGATTTGTTGGGTTTGCGGAGTTATTAATCACATGACATTTAGAGCTCAGGTGATCTGTGCCATTAATCTGTCTGTGTCAGGGGTCTGTGTGCTTATACACACATACTGTATTTGCACATATTCACAGCCTCGGAAAAATTAAAGAGACCACTCCAGAATATTTCTGCTCTTTCTAAGTATGTGTTTGATTAAAATAAAAAATATTCTGTGAACTAGTGACAACATGTCTTCAAAATGTCAATATGTGACCCTGAAATCCAGACCCAGTCTTATGGGGCAATTTCTTGAAATTGAGATGTATACATCATCTGAAAGCCGGATAAATAATCATTCCATTGTGGGCCAAGATACAACTAATAGTATTAAAGTCGGAGGCTGCAAACAATTTTAAATATTTAGAAAATCCGATTTAAAGTTGTCCATCAGAGGCGCTGTAGCAGTCTGTTGCGAAGAAGAAACAGGATTGTTTTAACGCTCTCTGTTGGCTTATTGCTCTAATGATGTTGTGGAGAGTAGATGAACCCCAAAGCGGGGAATCTAAGCTTTACAAAGATGCCAAACTTGAGTGAGTAATTCCCAAAGAGCGGGCAGCGAAGTATGTTTAAAGGAGTGTTTCCGTACATTTTTGTTCGCAATTTTGCTGCATCTACTCACAAAAACAAAGATTTGATAAATGTATGTAAGAAATTTTTCTATATATGTTAATAAAGATTTCTTTAAATACTGCTAAGAAAACAGGTTTATACTCACATTTAAACAAAACAAGTTTTTACATGTATTTTAAGATTAGCTCAAAAGTGAAAATATTATGGGATTCAACAGACACTAGACTGGAATAGCCACAGTACATGCAGAAATGCTGAATAAATGCAAAACTTGAATGGTCTCTTGTTTTTTCTGTGCTTGTATATTAGAACATTTTATCATTAATATAAATATGTAAAAACTGATATAGTCTTTTGAAAATGTTGTCCACATAAATTGCTGAACACCTCTGTCTCTTTTCTCTGTAACTTTGTTATTTTTTATTATTTGTACTTTAAACTTGGCTTCAGTACTAAAATTATTCATATTAATTAGAATAATTATCAGTCAAAATTGAAAAATGAAAAAGATTCATAAATACTGATGAAGCTGCCAATGGCCTGGCTTCACAGACAGGGCTTAGCCTAAGTCAGGACTAGGCTTTATAGTTAAAGTTGGATGTCTAAGCAGCTTTTATTTAAAATCATTACTGGTTTAAACCTTAAGACTAAACAATGACACTGACATACTTTAAGACAGCTCAAACATTCATTTCAGACTGGGATTAGTCTAAAGCCTTGTCTGTGACACCGGGCAAATTAGTTTTTATTAAATAATTTGTTGGGTGTATTCAATATCACAGGGCAGTAAGACGGTAAAGTGGACATGCAATTGCGCTCATGTGCAGTAGGGAGAGAGAGAAAGAAAGAACCTTACTAAAAAAAAATCGAGTCGATGGCATATTTCATGCCATATGGAGCATATTCAGTGAATTTTTCAACGCAAGGTGTATGTGTATTGTTGCCATCAGGTGCCCATCTGGCCCATTTCTACATCAAAGAAATACTTCTTGCACACTAGCTTGCAGACAGATTAATTATTGACATAGCTTTTTAATGCAGTGCAGACAAGCATTTTGTTCGAAGAGGAAATACAAAACCTTTTAGGAAATCTGTGGGTATACATTCCCATCTGGATCAATGATTAAGACTGTCACTAGCGGTGGTTTTCAACCCGCTTGCAAATTCACATGAAGCAGGTTACGTTGACAGCCAGACGGTGACGAAGGAATAACGCGGCTGATTGTCACTGGAGTGTGAATGCACCGGCGGATTCGGGACACTGGCCAATCAGAGTCATTTAAGAGATAAGCCTTGCCTCTTTCTGCTCGAAGCACTAATTAAAACTCTCGCGCTTCCTGAAAAGACGCATGCTCGCGCACACCAAGATAACAGGGAAGACAACTAGCCGACGGTGCTAAATCTTTCCGTCCCTACTCTCTCGCTCAATCCCATCCTTTCTCTTTTTCAAACTCTATTACAACCTCTCAATCTTTATTTAAATGGCTGGCCTATAAGTCAAGCTCAAAGCCACGACTGCTGGTCCCGTGAGAGAGGAATTAAAATCAGCCCTGTCATTTTCTCTACCCTCATCTAAGAAAAAGAGAGAGAGGGTCTTAGTGCCAGACTTACGAGCAGTCCTGTGCTACATCAGGCCTGACAGAGACTGCCATTTTGAGGCCTCGGTGGAAGATTTACAGTCGCTACCTCAACGGCCTGCTGGGCGACGTGCACACCCAGAGACAGTAAAGTCCCCCTATCCCATATTTATCTATATTACCGCTGCTGTATTTACCCCCTGGTGGCACATTTCACATGACACCATCCCCATCAAGATCTCCTGGAGACTCAGGGGTCAGGAGGTGGAACACCGGAACTAATGTTGGTAATGAGTTACAGCTGATTTCTCCTGATCATAATTTTTAAGATATCAGCCAGGGTCATGCAGCATTCAGAACTGAATTAAAATTATTGCTTATCCAAAAGTGAAAGCTCTGTCGTCATTTATTCACCCTCATGTCATTTCAAACCTGTATGACATTTTTTCTTCTGCAGAACACAAAAGAAGATATTTTGAAGAATGTTGGTAGCCGAACAATGGTGGTACCCATTCACTTGCATTGGGTTTGAGTCTAAACACTAGTGAATAGGTTCTGCTGGTGTTTGGTTTGGAGTAAATGATGACAGAAATTTCATTTTTGGGTAAACTATTCCCCTAAGTAGACTTTGTAATATTAAATTACGTTAATTAATTAAGATTGAATTTGAGTTGAGGAGAGTGTTAAATTCGAATTCCAGAATAGGTTTCATTTTCATGAAAAAACTGTGTAGGCCTATATCCAAACAAAACACACGTTAAAGCAATAGTTCACCTTCAAAACGAAAATTCTGTCATTATTTACTCACCCTGTTGTGGTTTTAAACCTGTGTGATTTTTTTTCCTTTGCAAAACACAAAAGACGTGTTTGAAAAATGTTTGTAACCAAAAAAGTTTGCTCCCCATTGACTTCTACTGTATATGGACACAATGGGTTTTATGCTATAAACATTTTTCAAAATATTATTATTTTATAATATTATTTTGTGTTCTTCAGAAGAAAGAAAGTTATACTGGTTTGAAATGACGACAGAATTCTTATTCTGAAGGTGAACTTTTCCTTTCAATTTCCTGTTGTGTGGACCAAAGTGCACTCATCCCCCCCCATACACACACACACAAATAATTTACCCCTGAAACTTGAAATTTGACTTTAAAATTGTAATGTAACTGTGTATTTCATATAGACTAACTATCTAAAACAATGTGATGAAAGTTTCTTGTGATGTGTGAAAAAATGTTTAATTGCTGTGTTAATTGTTTAAACAGCATTGTTTACAGAAACATGTCTAATTAGATTTTTTTGACATATCAGTGAAGAATTGGGAATAATTCTAGTCCAAATTAATGATGTAATTAATCAGGTTTTGTCACAATCACAACTTGTGCTATGTGCCGGTCTAATTAAATTCCTCTTTTCACGTGGTTGACATCCCCTGACTTGCAATATAACTCAATTTTCTCAATACCAGTTACACATCCAGTTGTTTGCTCCTAACTCACTACACATTCAAATTCCATTAAAACGGAGCACATTCTTAAAATCGGAATGTTATTCAACAACTTCCCGCAAAACCTTTGTTGGGTTGCGTCAACCAGTCACAGATTACACAACCTGAGTTTGTTCTACACAGAGTGACAGGAGGAGAGAAATTCCTCTACAAACTGTTGCTGAATATCATTAGTTTCATACAGTAACCTGTAACGGTCGTGTACATCTGAAATTATGCAAGAGTACAGAAAGAGTGAATTTTGTTTAGAGTGTTCAAATCCAGCCAAAATTCTCGCAAACGTTTTAGAGACTAATCATGTGTTGCTTACAGGCTGACAGAAACTATAAGCGAGCGGGACACAACTGTTTCTGCAATGCTAATGAGAAGGTAAGCAGCGTGATTCAGCTTCTCAAACATTCACACACTATTAATGATGCTGGAAGCTGTATATTGAGTCATTTATATGAAGGTAAACATTGACCCGCAAAATAGAAAACTGTAGTCAGGCAAACTCTAATTCACACAGCCGTTTTGTGATGTGTCCAGTGCTCAGCTGGTGAAGAGAGGAATTGTGTCCAGTGAGGAGGTGGGGAGGTGGGTTTGGTGCTCGTCCTTGACGTCAAACATGAGAAGTAATGAGCTCTCAGGTGGGATTTACGGCACGCTGTAACTCTTAAACTCTAGACAGAATGGATGAGAAGAGCAGGCAGTGCAAGCTATTGGCACGAGGCCTGAGATATGTAAAAGGCCAGTCATCTTCTGAGTGATGGAGCCACACGCTGCAGCTCTCCTGCCCAGCCGTCACATGCACTGATGTGGTTATGACTTCCTATCCACCCTAAATCTATCAGAACCACTATTCTTCAAACAAATCACCGGCGAAGGGATTCATTCGAGATACTTTCAAACCATCACGTTAAAGAGAGAACGCGAGGGCAAGAGATACGGAAGCTTTGGTGCTTCACGCACAGAAAGTGAAATCTCAGGTGTCATCTCATTCGTAGATTCATAATAGACTTCAGAGTAAATTCAGTTTCCTGCCTCGCAGATATTTTCCCTAAGAATAAGACTTCTCACCGGATCTCGCGAGGTCTCCTCTGGAGTTTAAGAAGAGGTCTAATCAGCGCCTCGAACAATTTGTATCAAAATCTACAATGTCAGAGAGTTCAATATTAACTCGAACATTAAGGTAAAATTATCTGAACCATTGTCATATGTCTAAAACTGCTTCATTTGTTTCATGTCTCCAGAGGAATGTTTGGAGAAACATATGAGTTTATATGTGCATGAAAACCTGCAACTGAGCAATAGCATTTCCCTTGTGGTCTGCTTTCTCAATTCTAAACAATGTTAATAATAAACATAATAACTTAATATACATCTATTATTATATTTATTCTATTTAACCGAAGGGGAGGAGGAAAAATGGTAAACTGTGCCACTCATCAAATCATGCCGGGTGAAACAGTGCACTAAAACTTATGTAACAATATCTAAACAATATCTTATATCTCAATATCTATATATATGATATATATACAAGAGTATACAAAACATAAGACTTTTATTCAACGTGTATTCAACTTTGCTATTTTGAGACAACATAAACAGAAGGACTTTTTTGTACATTAAAGGTGGAGATTTTATCGGCATAAGGGTGAGGTTGCGAATTGCAGCCAACAGCTCACTTCACCCCTCCCTTTCATGGCACTATGGAAGCTCTCACAGGACAAAGATGATATTGCTTTTTTGCTTCTTTGCCGAAGGAGATTTATGAAAATGAAAGTATTTACAAAACACACTCTGTAGAGCAGGTTGTAAGGTTGGGCTACTGCAGAACAACATGGTGAATTCCATGCATGGGGACCCGCGCTGTATGTAGATAGAAATAACTCATTCTAAGGTAATAAAAACGTAACGCTTCATTATGTAAGTTCTTTAAACACCTCTGAAGACGTGATTATGTATACTAAATTGCATTTCTATCAATAGATCCTCCAAAAAAATTACAAACTGTACCTTTAAATAATTTTTGAAAATAGAGCACTTTTAGAACAAATGCAATGAGAATCAAATATCAGTAATTGGAACAAACACTAGCTTTCTATGTTCTACTGGTACAGAAAAACCATGTTCTATCTAGTTCAGGGTCCCAAAGGGCCATAGAAGAACAAAGGTGGCTAGAACCCTGGGCTTCCAGAGTGCTCTTTTACAAAAGCCTTTTACAATACACACTGCACCTACCTCAACCCGAGTGTGTGGATAGGGTATATAAATATATATCTTTTCAGAGGTTGAATTCTCCCAGTAACCTTCTCCTTCAATTCACTCTTTCAAGTCCTTTCTTAAACGAGCTCCCCAAAGGATCACCATACAACCTTGCCTGAAATTGTTCTCAGCCAATCCCTGGTGAGCATGTGTGTGTGCTCAAGCGTCAGTTAATTGCCTGCGTGTGTTTCCTCGTAGACCCCATGTGTGTTGCGTGGTGTGAAACATCAAGATGGTTATAAGATGACTTTACCAAGTGCTCACTCATGTACAAACATGTAAAGATCTTCACTGAATTTATACTGTAGCATTTGTTATTTCCACAGCATTCTATCGTGTTAGCAGTCACCAGAATGGTTAGCTTTCACTAGCTAATGGCTAATATTCACGGGAGATAAATAAGACAGACATCCACCCTCTTTGGATTCAGGATACGAACTTCACACGTTTTATTCTGCGCATGCTCACATATAACATTCTTGTGCGCGCAGGCACATAACATCACAGACACATGACATGCCATTGCTACTCATATAATCCTCAACATTTTTATTTGCCTTTGAATAACTGCTCTGCCGGCCAGCAGTAGGTGCCAGGTACGGGTTCAGACAAATTAATTCTGATGTACCTATTGCATAAGAGACAGATAATATGTGCAAGTAAGTCTCCGGTGCCTCTTTACTTAATAATAAATCACCAAAGCCATCACGTCGACCCACATTTAAAGTAAAAGCAATTACATATCCTTCACATCCTAGAGAAATGAAGGACTGGGAGGAGATTATTTTCTAATTATTTTTAGTTAAAGGAATAGTTTACCCAAAAAGAAAAATTCTGTCATCACCTACTTCAAACCTGCATGACTTCCTTCCTTCTGCAAAACACCAAAGAAGATATTTTGAGGAATGTTGGTAACGAACAACGGCATTGACTTGCATTGGTTTTGTGTCCATACAATAGACGTGAATGTGTACCGCCATTGTTCGGTTACCAACACTCTTCAAAATATCTTCTTTAGTGTTCTGCAGAAGAAAGTTAAACAGGTTTAAAATGACAAGAGGGGGAGTAAATGATGACAAAATTTTCACTTTATACGAGGAGAGGTTGACACACACTGTGTATGAATGCCAGGGAAAGAATATGTTGAAGAAAGGGTCATTTATAATTATATAAAATATAATGCACTGTAAGTTGCTTTGAGTACAAGCAACAGCAAAATACATAAATTATAAAGACAAAATAGGAGAATGTCATACATGTACCCTATACAAAAATATAAAAAGAAAACAAGTAGATTGAACTCAGGTATTTAACTGGGAGACATGTTTTCTTCCCTTAAAATGTCAGTAATTGCTGAGTGGGTGTAATGTCGATCGCTCACTCTCTCATTTTTCTCTCCCCACCACCCGTTCCTGTCTACTCTGCTGACACTCATCCATAGTGAAGGGGCAAAAAATGAAAACTTGAGCATTGCATTTAATATAAACGGCATGAGAAGTTCAGCTTAATTTTAACATCCACCTCAAAGAGTGTCTGAATGGCAGCTTCTTAAAAGCCTTTCAACCGTTTTCTCTCTTCTCCAATCTGAGATCACGGCTTAAGCATCGAGAAAGCGAGAGGAGGGAATGCGATGTGGACGGAACCTTTGTGGAGCAGCAGGAGCTCCGCCCTCAGTTTCAGTGACTCATACTTCTGGGGAAAAAAACATACAAGAAAGAAACAAAGAAGCACCGCACATACCGAGTTAAATGCACTTAAGCCAATTATACGTTCTGCCATTTTTTCTAAGCGTGTAATATAAGTGATAAATGATAGCTTCTAACGATCAATATTAATGTAATACAGTGTATAAATGCAAATTTTTGTTCAAAATCACAGTGCGTATGATGGCGCAGCCAGGCCTGAAGTACAGTAAACAATCAACATAACAAATACAGTAGTGGACTCGGTAGCATTACAGTAGAGTTCAGAATGGGTCGTACTTACTGCGTGGGGTGTTTTGCGTATAAAGAGGCTTTTCAGCCTCACTGCATTAGCTCCGTGGGCACTTTCTCCACCACGCTGCCATTTATCTTGTCTCAGAGATGTATGCCACCGTGGAAATATATCCCATTTTACCAGCCTTTCATAAAACATATTCTTTGGTAATGGTCTTCTGTCGAGGCCTTATGTATTATTGAACAGGTCTCATTTTCATTCAAACAACCTGTAAGCCCTTCACAGTGGAGAGGGTGGAGGAAAAATATAATAAAAAAAACTTAATAACTTTCTCACGAAAATTAGTCACCTTGTCCTTTGCAGGCAATTTTCTTTTGGTCGGCATGGTATTTATCAAGCGGGGGACATGCAGGTGAAAGTACGCCTCTGACGCACTTTTATTGCCTTCTATTTACTTGGGCTCTATCCGAACACAGACTAGCGTGCGCACACTCGCCGTCTCGCGCGCAAGCGTTTCGTGTGATTACAGGCAGAATTCCATTTCCAATTTGACATGAGCTGTGGGAGTTTTATTAATCTCACAGCTTTAAAGACATGGCACGTTTCCTTGACTTTTCCTCATCTCCATAGGCTAAGGGTCCGTGGATTTGCACGAGACGAGAAAGGTGCCGTTACTGGCCTGAGACACGTGCGCTCTTCGTCTCTCTAAATGTCTTTGTGGATGACTGCTTGAGTTGTTTTATTTGCTGTGTGTATTAAATGTGTGTCTTGTACGCACACTGTTTCGTGTGCTTCAGTCACATTGTTGATGGAACGCTGGCCTGATTAAAACCAATATGAAATATTCAATACATTTATCAAAATGTGTTTCTAATTACGCGGGAAAGGATATCGACCTTGTTTGTAATTGAATACAAATGCGCTGTGTACCACTTGTCAATTCGTAAGTGACGTGATGGACGGAGCACGTCCACAAACAGGGCCGGCGGGCCTCATTGCTCCTGTGGTTTGACAGCTCCAAAACCCCAAAAGATCCATTTTAGATGAACTGCTTGTGCTCATGGACTTAACGTTTTTGAAATTTGCATTTTCACATTGATTCACTTTTGTAAGATTCCAGAAGACATACTTTATGACAAGCTTGCATAAACGAAGAACAATGTTTGTGAATACAGACAAATGCCATACAGGCCTGATGATTTGTAAAAATGCATTGTTGTGATTTTCTTCATGATCAACAATTCCTTAAACCAAGAAAGTTTAATCAAAAATCACTGCAGAAAGTGTTTGAGGAGAGCGTGAGATTGATTATGAGACATGTTCCGTTTGAAAGAAATCAATAGACAGATCAATAGACATCACTAAATAGTTCAATGTTATTTCCATCACCTTCATTTCCCCCACAGTATATTATAAAAACTAATACACTATTTAAAATGTGGTAGAAAAATTCATTGCCTTTTCAAAAAAGAGTCAGATATTGTTAGTGAACAAATGAAACCCACCACAGCAAGTATAAAAAGTATTTAAAAAAATCCACAAATCCATTGGAAACCCAAATATCAGTCATAAATTTGCTAGGCTGACAAATGTTTCCATGTCAAAATTACCTGCAGTGCAAATCGCTATCTGGAAATGCCATTGTTGCTTGTTATACCACAGGTCCTCCATTATAGATCCCGATATCTTCGTACGAGCTAAAAAAGACCACAATTCTCCCATCTGCAATAGGCACATCACATATAGTCAATGCCTTCCCTCAAAAAGTCAGTCTTATTATGTAGGAACGCTTCACACGTGTTTTTTCCGCCTCTCCGTGTGGTACAAATGGGATTGTTGAAGTAGGTAATTACATTTCGTGGGCCACAAAAAACGGAGCATGGAAATCCTTGGGGGAATCTTAAATGATATCCATGTCAAAATCCTCTGGGGAATTTGAGGCAATGTTCTCTCTGAGGCAGACTGTTTTTCTCAGAGATTTTGTTTTCTGCTGCGTAATGAAGTCCAGTTTGCCGTAAAGACATTTTTGCCACGAGTAGGTTGGAAGACATATTGTCTCATAAGTCCAATTCTCTTTCTCTGGCAGGGTTTGTGTGGAAGTGCGTGCTTTAGTGGACTGTCTTGTTCTGGAACGAGGACCGTTCCAAATCCACACTGAAGCTCTATTTTATTCTTAGAAATGAGTAAATGAGTCCAAAGATTTGTGGCAAAATTGCTTTGGTCGTATATAAGTTTGGACTATGGGTTTTTTGTCCTTGATATCAGCCGTCATACTGTCAATACAAACTCAATTCTCTCACCCAGACAAATCCACCTCTACATTATTGCAGAGATAAATTAAGGATGAAAGAAAACAAAAGAGAAAAGCTCTGAATCAAAATAGTTGTTTCAAGAAATTGTGAAATCTTACAAAAGGTGCATTGGTGAGATTTGAGGTGTTAGATTCTGAACATTCTTTTGACGTTTTAAAGTGTATCTACTGAATGCAGTCAATTTGAAAGTATGTGCGTGTGTTGAGATCGAAATCATTGGATGGATGTAACAATGATACACACATACAGAAACAGACACAGAGAAACAGAATGTATTGTGAATTAATGTAGCAGGATAAATTATAAAACGGGTACCGATTTGTCTCAGTTACAGCCAGTCAACTCAACTCAACTTTATTTATATAGCGCTTTTTACAATTTTCATTGTTACAAAGCAGCTGTACATGAGACACATTGAATAGAAGTAAAACAACTAAAGGCATATACCTGTAAAAACAAAAGACAGACATACAAATGCTCCACACACACAATATGCATACATACCTACACACATTGACATAGACACACACATACAAACACCCTCGCACACACACACAAACGCACTCGCACACACGCACAGTGAAAGCACACATTGGCGATAAAGGAGAGAGAACCACAGGTCAAAAATTAAACGGACTAGAAATTCTTAGATGCAATATTAATTATGTCTGACTTCTGAATTCTAATTCTAAAGCAGCCCCCCCGGCCAGGCAGAAAGTGCAAAACAATATACAAACGGTGCCGAGGAACCCAAAACTCCAATCGAGAAAAAAAATCTCAGGAGAACCCAGGCCCAGCCAGGGGATTCCAGTTCCCCTCTGGCAAAAGCTTCTGCCTCTGCACAAGCTCAACAGTGCTTGCACAACAAGGCTAAATAACAATAAAAAAAATAACTTAATAAGGTAAATGATAGATTTAAGATTATCATTAACGATCTAATAGTAGGAAAATCAAAGTCAAGTTGCCGCGTCCTTTATCCAGCTCTATCCTCTTAGCTATTGTCAGGTCACCGCTTCCCATTCTCAGCTCTGCCATCAGGTCTGGGCATGAACTGCATCCTGCGGTAACCTTGGAACAAAGAGACAAGACGGACTGAGAGTAGAGTACTGTTCTGCACTCTTTGATGCAACAAGTACATCATTTGTTGTTGGATGTGTTCCTGGTTCCGGTTGATCTAAATAATGCACCCTAGATCCTCTGAGGATTAATATTATGGAAGTGTGGTGTATGCAAGATTAAAATGATGCGTCAAATTAATACAAATACAGTCAAATTAATACAAATATAATGGATATGTTTAACTATGTGGCATTGTTGATGGCATAACTTAATAGAAATTCCGTCATCCTTTATTCACCCTCTTGTCATTTTTAAACCTTTAGGACTTTCTTTCTTCTTCAGAACACAAAAAGAAGGTATTTTTAAGAATGTTGGTAACCGAATATCACAGGTACCCATTAAGTTCTATCGTATAGATGCAAAACGTAATGCAAGTCAATGGATAAAGCATCTTCTAGATGACAAAATGTTAAATGACAACAGGGTAAAAAGTAGGATGTAAATGATGACAGAATTGACAGAATCCACAAATTGATAAAAAAAATACAGTTCACTGCAATAAGATGAGTTTATAGACTAAATGCGATGTTTCCAAATTGCTGTCTTGTTTAGCTCGTATGTGGTTACTGCAGGAATATATTCTTTCTAAAATAGGTACTTCACAGTGACGCCATGGAACCATTTCTTTTTGACTTTTGTAGTCTAAAAGAAACCTTCTTTCTCTCTTTTTCTCGTTGAGAAACAGATAAGTTGGAATATTTAAGGATTTTCAGTGAACGATTCATCCCAAAACGGATCTTCTATGGCATTGTGAAGCACCTGTGTGGCATTTCCAAATTTTAAACTGTAATGCACTGCTCTTAGATAGTGCTGGTAACCCTGACATGGAACAAAGTCATACTTGAGTTTGTTCAACTTTGAGAATTTCTTGGTCTTATTGAAGTGAAATGTACTACCGTTTTTCAGTTACCAATATTCTTAAAAATATGTGTTTTGCCATCAAACAGGTTTGAGATGATAAGAGGGTGAGTAAATGATAACAGATTTTTGGGGTGAACTATCCCTTTAAACAATAGCCTCCACACCATTTAATTCATGTTACATTTTCTATTCAAATTCATCTTCCATTTATTAGGCTGCTAATCCCATCTGTAATCAAAACGCAGGAGTAGGCCTGCCGTATTTAGTAATAAACTACAAATTGTGAGTCCAAATATAAGCCAGTATATTAACTTAAACACCCCAATATTATGCCTGCACGATCATTAATGAAAGAGAAAAAAAAGAGCATGAAATTGAAATCTACCATTGCTCATACGGCATCCATCCATGCTGATATCTTTCCATTTGCGCTGATTGATTTGGCAGAGCAGTAAGTGATGGTGGTCGGGAAAGCAGAGTGGTAACTCCACATACAGCGTGACAGGCCAAACTGGCAGCGAGCATCCTGTTTCATCTGTCATCAAGAGCCACCGCCAGACAGACAACTGATGCAGTCCAGACACACACAGCTCTGAGCCTGGCCTTTAGCTCCATGGCTTAATGTGCGTGCTTGTGAATGTGCCGACATGTCTGTTATTTCTCGCTTTGATTTATATCTTTCCCCAAGCCAAAGTCTATAAATTATGTTCTACATGGCATCTGTTTTGAAAAAAAGACAAGCAAAAAGTTTGTTAACTATACGTCGCTGACAAATCGGTGATAAAATGACATCTATTGAATTAGCTTATCATCTGTCATCATTCTCATATTGAGTGTTTAATATATCACATTGATGTTCATAATTTCCATATCACAGCTTGATAATAGGATTAAAACAACAGTTAATCAACTTTACAATACATTAGCATAAATCCATAAATAAAATAATGAGGAAAAGAAAAGGCACCTATGAAGAAATGATTACTTAAGTAGCATAAAAATGTGCTCAAGTTTGGCTTTGGTGTCCCCCTGCCCCCATAAACTAAATTTATTAGATATGAAATACTATTAAAACAGAATTTCTCTTTACTGCATATGATTTTTGTGCAACGAAATTGTAAAATGTATTTAATAATAATATTAATAGTAATAATAATAAATTATTAAATTGATAAATGTTATTAATGATAATAGAAACAAAGTATTACATAAATTACTACTACTACTATTACTATCAGTCATATTAATAATCCATCCATCCATCCATCCATTTTCTTCCGCTTATCCGGGGCCGGGTCGCGGGGCAGCAATCTAAGCAGGGATGCCAGGACTTCCCTCTCCCTAGACACTTCCTCCAGCTCTTCCGGGGGGACACCGAGGCGTTCCCAGGCCAGCCGGGAGACATAGTCCCTCCAGCGTGTCCTAGGTCTTCCCCGGGGTCTTCTCCCGGTGGGACATGCCCGGAACACCTTCCCGGGAAGGCGTCCAGGGGGCATCCGGAAAAGATGCCCAAGCCACCTCAGTTGACCCCTCTCGATGTGGAGGAGCAGAGGATCTACTCTGAGCTCCTCCCGAGTGACCGAGCTTCTCACCCTATCTGTAAGGGATCGCCCAGCCACCCTGCGGAGAAAGCTAATTTCGGCCGCCTGTATCCGGGATCTTGTCCTTTCGGTCTTGACCCACAGCTCATGACCATAGGTGAGAGTAGGAACGTAGATTGACCGGTAAATCGAGAGCTTCGCCTTGCGGCTCAGCTCCTTCTTCACCACGACAGACCGGTATAGCGACCACATTACTGCAGAAGCTGAACCGATCCTTCTGTCAATCTCCCGTTCCATCCTTCCCTCACTCGTGAACAAGACCCCCAGATACTTGAACTCCTCCACTTGAGGCAGGGACTCTCCACCTACCTGGAGTGGGCAAGCCACCCTTTTCCGACTGAGAACCATGGCCTCAGATTTGGAGGTGCTGATTCTCATACCAGCCGCTTCACACTCGGCTGCAAACCGTCCTAGTGCATGTTGAAGGTCCTGGTCTGATGGGGCCAGCAAGACCACATCATCCGCAAAGAGCAGAGATGAAATCATATGGTCCCCAAACCCGACGCCCTCCGGCCCCTGGCTGCGCCTAGAAATTCTGTCCATAAAAATTATGAACAGAACCGGCGACAAAGGGCAGCCCTGCCGGAGTCCAACATGCACCGGAAACAAGTCTCACTTACTGCCGGCAATGCGAACCAAGCTCCTGCTCCGGTCGTACAAGGACCGGATAGCCCTTAGCAAAGGGTCCCGAATCCCATACTCCCGGAGCACCCTCCACAAGATGCCGCGAGGGACACAGTCGAATGCCTACTCCAAATCCACAAAACACATGTGGATTGGTTGGGCAAACTCCCATGAACCCTCCAGCACCCTGGAGAGGGTATAATATTATAACAATAATAATAATATTATAACAAAAGCACTTTCAGTTATTTAACAGTCTAGGAAACTGTTAACCCAATCGTCTTCATCGAAAGCGCTGCAATGTAGTTTTTGAGGCTAATGAAAGAAAATACAACAAAAGGGCCTATTAGTTTCTTGCCGTTTATTTAAACTAAACATGTACCCTCATCAGTAGGAATGGCATTTAGTCCCCTCCAACACTTCTTGTCCTCCTGACTCTGCTGTGACCTATAATATGCGCCTTTGATAGATTTGAGCAGGATGCTTGGAATGCAGAAGCTGGTGATAAATTTTTGCGTCGTCTGAATTAATCAATTCGCGGGATTCCTGCGAGGCCTTTATCTGCGTCTGGTAAATAGAATACAAATCGTTCCAATTATTCACCGCTTCACTGTCACACGGCCCAAACACAAACAAACAAACAGACGAGCAAATAACTCATCAGGAGGCTGCATCCACATTCCTAAAGATCAGGAACCAAAGAGACACTCACAAAGGGCTTCATCCACGAATTGTCCTCAAAAGAACTTTGAAGGCGACTGTGAAGAGGAATTTTTTTGTGGGGTCTGATGTATAAAAGCCTGGGTACACCGAAAAATAGCAATGCGTTCATTATCCACTCAATCTTCCATAATAAATACATTAAGAGAGTTTTTTGCAAGTATGCAAGTATTACACAAACGTGGATGCAAGGTAACTATTAAATATATCCTTTGCTTTCTTCTTATTGTACAAGCTGACCTAACGGGCATTCATAAGTATTTAATGAGGTGCAAAAATATTATGCAGAAATTCATACAATGTGAATCATATAAAAACATTCTGATTATTAGAATATAGCAATACTGAAGCCGCTTCTCTAAAGCGAAACCTACTAAAACTTAATTCGCTAATTAATAGGAATTTAAATATTTACGAATTCCTGCAATGTTTAGACAAACTACACAGAACTAAAAGTAGCATGGCTGTGGATACAAAATAAGAATAACAATTAAAGCTGCAAGCAGCGATGTGCGGGCCCTCGCGGAAGTGGCAACCGCAACCCTGTGCCACCACGAACCAGTCGGCCTCAGAGCGGACGATGGTCTCATTCACTAAGCATGCGTAAACACAAATGTGTGTGTGAAACCGGCACATGAACGTCTAAAATATGCCATTTCCTGTTTCCTAAAGGTGGCGCTATAATTGTATCTGAATATTGCCATGGAAATGGAAAAAAGTGATGGGTGATAAAATAAAATGAATGCAGGTAAATGAAATTAGGATTTTTTTATTTACATGCAATATTTCCTGTTGCCACCTGGTGGCGCTATGACTCTTATTGAACACTGACATGGATATGTACACTGGCGAAATATAATGCTGACCTGTTTGAATTTCATATGATCAGTTAAAAAGAGCTGAAAACATGTAATTTCCTGTTTCCTGCAGGTGGCGCTAAAGCTCTATCTGAATATATCAATGTAAAAAAAAAGTCAATGATACGTGATAAATTTAATGCAGGCGAATTATAGTAGGTTTTGCTATTTATTTATACGTGCAATTCTTCCTGTTGCCAGCTGGCGGCGCTATGACTCTACGTGAATATACCATGTAAAGATAAAGTAAATGATAGTTGATTAAATTAATGGAGGTAAATTATAGAAAAAAATATTATGTATATATACCTGCAATATTTCCAGTTGCCACCAGGTGGCGCTATGACTCTTATTGAACACTGACATGGATACTTACACAGGCCTAACATGATGCTGACCTGTTTGAATCACGATGAGGCGTTAATAACAGTTTAAAACATGTTACTTCCTGTTTCCTGCAGGTGGCGCTATAACTTTATCTGAATTTCATCATTTAGTTGTATTCAGGCCAGGTCTTGTGTCAAATGTGTGAAGTCTGGGGCCTGTTGGACATTCTATGCCTGAGTAACAACAACTTCCTGTTGATGGCGAAGGCTAAACTTCGGCAGGCCGCCAGGGTCACGTTTCCCGACGAAAAGTCAAAAGCTCCGCAATTTAGCTTCGCAGAGGCCTTAAGATTAAAATGACACGAATATGATGTTGATCGGATAAAATCTCTGGGAGGAGTTCGTTCAAATACGACGCGTGGAAATTGACAGAAATCACAAAATTCAACAGGAAATCAAAAATAACGGACTTCCTGTTTGGTTTAGAGATATGCCCCAAGAGACTTTTCTTCATGATTCGGGGTGTTCCATAAGTCTACCAATTTTTGTGCATGTACGTATTACGTAGCGGTCTGGGCAGTTCTAGGTGGCGCTAGCGAGCCAATTTGCCACGCCTAATTTTAAAACCCCTATCAGACGCCAAGTTCTGCAGGGGCTGATGCGCGTGCAATTTATTGTGAGTTTTCGTGCATGTTTAGGCCGTCTAAATTGCGATCAAAGCGCCACCGGAATAATAATAATAATAATTAAAGCTGCAAGCAGCGATGTGCGGGCCCTCGCGGAAGTGGCAACCGCAACCCTGTGCCACCACGAACCAGTCGGCCTCAGGGACAGCAAACAGTGAGCAATCTGCATACAGGGAGTTACAATTGCCTTTTGTAGCAAGCACACAATATCTAATATTTTTTTAATGATTTATACCTGCAATATTTATTGTTGCCAGCTGGTGGCGCTATGACTCTATCTGAATATACCATGTAAGGATAAAGTAAATGATTGTTGATTAAATTAATGCAGGTGAATTATAGTAAAATATATTATTTATTTATACCTGCAATATTTCCTGTTGCCACCTAGTGGCGCTATGACTCTATCTGAATATACCGTGGAAGGATAAAGTGAATGATAGTTGATTAAATTAATGCAGGTGAATTATAGTAGAATTTGTTATTTATTTATACCTGCAATATTTCTTGTTGCCAGCTGGTGGCGCAATGACTCTATCTGAATATACCATGTAAAGATAAAGTACATGATAGTTGACTAAATTAATGCAGGTAAATTATAGAAAAAAAAAATATTTATTTATACCTGCAATATTTCCTGTTGCCACCTGGTGGCGCTATTACTCTTATTGAACACTGACATGGATATGTACACAGGCCAAACATGATGCTGACCTGTTTGAATCTCGATGAGGCGTTAATCACAATTTAAAACATGTTACTTCCTGTTTCCTGCAGGTGGCGCTATAACTTTATCTGAATTTCACCATGTAGTTGTATTAAGACCAGGTCTTGTGTCAAATGTGTGAAGTCTGGGTTCTGTTGGACATTCTATGCCTGAGTGACAACAACTTCCTGTTGATGGCGAAGGCTAAACTTCGGCAGGCCGCCAGGGTCACGTTTCCCGACGAAAAGTCAAAAGCTCCGCAATTTAGCTTCGCAGAGGCCTTAAGATTAAAATGAGACGAATATGATGTTGATCGGATAAAATCTCCGGGAGGAGTTCGTTCAAATACGACGCGTGGAAATTGTAACAAATCACAAAATTCAACAGGAAATCAAATATAACGTACTTCATGTTTGGTTTAGAGATATGCCCCAAGAGACTTTTCTTAATGATTAGGGATGTTCCATAAGTGTACCAATTTTTGTGCATGTACGTATTACGTAGCGGTCTGAGCAGTTCTAGGTGGCGCTAGCGAGCCAATTTGCCACGCCTAATTTTAAAACCCCTATCAGACGCCAAGTTCTGCAGGGGCTGATGCGCGTGCAATTTATTGTGAGTTTTCGTGCATGTTTAGGCCGTCTAAATTGCGATCAAAGCGCCACCGGAATAATAATAATAATAATTAAAGCTGCAAGCAGCGATGTGCGGGCCCTCGCGGAAGTGGCAACCGCAACCCTGTGCCACCACGAACCAGTCGGCCTCAGGAACAGCAAACTGTGATCAATCTGCATACAGGGAGTTACAATATAGAGCTTAGATCTAATCAAACATGCTACGTTTGGAGCAGAGTGGACGATGGTCTCATTCAGTAAGCATGCGTAAACACAAATATGTGTGTGAAACCGGCACATGAACGTTGAAAACATGCCATTTCCTTTTTCCTGCACGTGGCGCTATAACTCTATCTGAATATTGCCATGGAAATGTAAAAAAGTGATAGGTGATGAAATTAATGCTGGTGAATTATAGTAGAATTTGTTATTTATACCTGCAATATTTCCTGTTGCCAACTGGTGGCGCTATGACTCTATCTGAATATTAACATGTAAAGAAATAAGTAAAAGATAGTTGATCAAATCAATGCAGGCGAATTATAGTAGGATTTGTTATTTATTTATAAGTGCCATATTTCCTGTTGCCAGCTGGTGGCGCAATGACTCTATCTGAATATATCATGTAAGGATAAAGTAAATGATAGTTGATTAAATTAATGCAGGTGAATTATAGAAAAAAATGTTATTTATTTATACCTGCAATATTTCATGTTGCCAGCTGGTGGTGCTATGACTCTATCTGAATATTACAATGTAAAGTAAAAAGTAAATGATAATTGATCAAAACAATGCAGGCGAATTATAGTAGGATTTGTAATATATTTATACCCGCCATATTTCCTGTTTCCAGCTGGTGGCGCTATGACTCAATCTGAATATACCATGTAAGGATAAAGTAAATGATTGTTGATTAAATAAAAGCAGGTGAATTATAGTAAAAAATATTATTTATTTATCCCTGCAATATTTCCTGTTGCCACCTGGTGGCGCTATGACTCTTATTGAACACTGACATGGATATGTACACAGGCCAAATATAATACTGACCTGTTTGAATCTCGATGAGGCGTTAATCACAGTTTAAAACATGTTACTTCCTGTTTCCTGCAGGTGGCGCTATAACTTTATCTGAATTTCATCATGTAGTTGTATTCAGGCCAGGTCTTTCAACAAATGTGTGAAGTCTGGGGCCTGTTGGACATTCTATGCCTGAGAAACAACAACTTCCATGCCTGAGAAACAACAACTTCCTGTTGATGGCGAAGGCTAAACTTCGGCAGGCCGCCAGGGTCACGTTTCCGGGCGAAAAGTCAAAAGCTCCGCAAATTAGCTTCGCAGAGGCCTTAAGATGAAAATGACACGAACATGATGTTGATCGGATAAAATCTCTGGGAGGAGTTCGTTCAAATACGACGCGTGGAAATTGAAACAAATCACAAAATTCAACAGGAAATCAAAAATAACGGACTTCCTGTTCGGTTTAGAGATATGCCCCAAGAGACTTTTCTTCATGATTCGGGTTGTTACATAAGTCTACCAATTTTGGTGCATGTACGTATTACGTAGCGGTCTGGGCAGTTCTAGGTGGCGCTAGCGAGCCAATTTGCCACGCCTAATTTTAAAACCCCTATCAGACGCCAAGTTCTGCAGGGGCTGATGCGCGTGCAATTTATTGTGAGTTTTCGTGCATGTTTAGGCCGTCTAAATTGCGATCAAAGCGCCACCGGAATAATAATAATAATAATTAAAGCTGCAAGCAGCGATGGTGCGGGCCCTCGCGGAAGTGGCAACCGCAACCCTGTGCCACCATGAACCAGTCGGCCTCAGGGACAGCAAACAGTGAGCAATCTGCATACAGGGAGTTACAATTGCCTTTTGTAGCAAGCACACAATATCTAATATTTTTTTAATGATTTATACCTGCAATATTTATTGTTGCCAGCTGGTGGCGCTATGACTCTATCTGAATATACCATGTAAGGATAAAGTAAATGATTGTTGATTAAATTAATGCAGGTGAATTATAGTAAAATATATTATTTATTTATACCTGCAATATTTCCTGTTGCCACCTAGTGGCGCTATGACTCTATCTGAATATACCGTGGAAGGATAAAGTGAATGATAGTTGATTAAATGAATGCAGGTGAATTATAGTAGGATTTGTAATATATTTATACCTGCCATATTTCCTGTTTCCAGCTGGTGGCGCTATGACTCAATCTGAATATACCATGTAAGGATAAAGTAAATGATTGTTGATTAAATAAAAGCAGGTGAATTATAGTAAAAAATATTATTTATTTATCCCTGCAATATTTCCTGTTGCCACCTGGTGGCGCTATGACTCTTATTGAACACTGACATGGATATGTACACAGGTCAAATATTATGCTGACCTGTTTGAAACTCGATGAGGCGTTAATCACAGTTTAAAACAAGTTACTTCCCGTTTCCTGCAGGTGGCGCTGTAACTTTATCTGAATTTCATCATATAGTTGTATTCAGGCCAGGTCTTGTGTCAAATGTGTGAAGTCTGTGGCCTGTTGGACATTCTATTCCTGAGTAACAACAACTTCCTGTTGATGGCGAAGGCTAAACTTTGCCAGGCCGCCAGGGTCACATTTCCCGACGAAAAGTCAAAAGCTCCGCAATTTAGCTTCGCAGAGGCCTTAAGATGAAAATGACACGAATATGATGTTGATCGGATAAAATCTCCGGGAGGAGTTCGTTCAAATACGACGCGTGGAAATTGACAGAAATCACAAAATTCAACAGGAAATCAAAAATAACGGACTTCCTGTTTGGTTTAGAGATATGCCCCAAGAGACTTTTCTTCATGATTCGGGGTGTTCCATAAGTCTACCAATTTTTGTGCATGTACGTATTACGTAGCGGTCTGGGCAGTTCTAGGTGGCGCTAGCGAGCCAATTTGCCACGCCTAATTTTAAAACCCCTATCAGACGCCAAGTTCTGCAGGGGCTGATGCGCGTGCAATTTATTGTGAGTTTTCGTGCATGTTTAGGATGTCTAAATTGCGATCAAAGCGCCACCGGAATAATAATAATAATAATAATAATAATAATAATAATAATAAACAACACAGAAACAAGAGGGCTCTGCACTGCAGAGCAAGCCGGTGGCTTGCTCTTTCGTGCTCGGGCCCTAATAATAATAATAATAATAATAATTAAAGCTGCAAGCAGCGATGGTGCGGGCCCTCGCGGAAGTGGCAACCGCAACCCTGTGCCACCACGAACCAGTCGGCCTCAGGGACAGCAAACAGTGAGCAATCTGCATACAGGGAGTTACAATTGCCTTTTGTAGCAAGCACACAATATCTAATATTTTTTTAATGATTTATACCTGCAATATTTATTGTTGCCAGCTGGTGGCGCTATGACTCTATCTGAATATACCATGTAAGGATAAAGTAAATGATTGTTGATTAAATTAATGCAGGTGAATTATAGTAAAATATATTATTTATTTATACCTGCAATATTTCCTGTTGCCACCTAGTGGCGCTATGACTCTATCTGAATATACCGTGGAAGGATAAAGTGAATGATAGTTGATTAAATGAATGCAGGTGAATTATAGTAGGATTTGTAATATATTTATACCTGCCATATTTCCTGTTTCCAGCTGGTGGCGCTATGACTCAATCTGAATATACCATGTAAGGATAAAGTAAATGATTGTTGATTAAATAAAAGCAGGTGAATTATAGTAAAAAATATTATTTATTTATCCCTGCAATATTTCCTGTTGCCACCTGGTGGCGCTATGACTCTTATTGAACACTGACATGGATATGTACACAGGTCAAATATTATGCTGACCTGTTTGAAACTCGATGAGGCGTTAATCACAGTTTAAAACAAGTTACTTCCCGTTTCCTGCAGGTGGCGCTGTAACTTTATCTGAATTTCATCATATAGTTGTATTCAGGCCAGGTCTTGTGTCAAATGTGTGAAGTCTGTGGCCTGTTGGACATTCTATTCCTGAGTAACAACAACTTCCTGTTGATGGCGAAGGCTAAACTTTGCCAGGCCGCCAGGGTCACATTTCCCGACGAAAAGTCAAAAGCTCCGCAATTTAGCTTCGCAGAGGCCTTAAGATGAAAATGACACGAATATGATGTTGATCGGATAAAATCTCCGGGAGGAGTTCGTTCAAATACGACGCGTGGAAATTGACAGAAATCACAAAATTCAACAGGAAATCAAAAATAACGGACTTCCTGTTTGGTTTAGAGATATGCCCCAAGAGACTTTTCTTCATGATTCGGGGTGTTCCATAAGTCTACCAATTTTTGTGCATGTACGTATTACGTAGCGGTCTGGGCAGTTCTAGGTGGCGCTAGCGAGCCAATTTGCCACGCCTAATTTTAAAACCCCTATCAGACGCCAAGTTCTGCAGGGGCTGATGCGCGTGCAATTTATTGTGAGTTTTCGTGCATGTTTAGGATGTCTAAATTGCGATCAAAGCGCCACCGGAATAATAATAATAATAATAATAATAATTAAAGCTGCAAGCAGCGATGTGCGGGCCCTCGCGGAAGTGGCAACCGCAACCCTGTGCCACCACGAACCAGTCAGCCGCAGGAATAGTAAACGGTGAGCAATCTGCATTCAGGGAGTTACAATATAGAGCATAAATCTAATCAAACATGCTACGTTTGGAGCAGAGTGGACGATGGTCTCATTCACTAAGCATGCGTAAACACAAATATGTGTGTGAAACCGGCACATGAACGTTGAAAACATGCCATTTCCTTTTTCCTGCACGTGGCGCTATAACTCTATCTGAATATTGCCATGGAAATGTAAAAAAGTGATAGGTGATGAAATTAATGCTGGTGAATTATAGTAGAATTTGTTATTTATACCTGCAATATTTCCTGTTGCCAACTGGTGGCGCTATGACTCTATCTGAATATTAACATGTAAAGAAATAAGTAAAAGATAGTTGATCAAATCAATGCAGGCGAATTATAGTAGGATTTGTTATTTATTTATAAGTGCCATATTTCCTGTTGCCAGCTGGTGGCGCAATGACTCTATCTGAATATATCATGTAAGGATAAAGTAAATGATAGTTGATTAAATTAATGCAGGATAATTACAGATTTTTTTAAAATTATTTATACCTGTAATATTTCCTGTTGCCAGCTGGTGGCGCTATGACTCTATCTGAATATTATCAATGTAAAAAAAAGTCAATGATAGGTGAAAAAATTAATCCAGGCGAATTATAGTAGGTTTTGCTATTTATTTATACGTGCAATTCTTCCTTTTGCCAGCTGGCGGCGCTATGACTCTACCTGAATATTACAATGTAAAGTAAGAAGTAAATGATGGTTGATTAAATTAATGCAGGTGAATTATAGAAAAAAATATTATGTATTTATACCTGCAATATTTCCAGTTGCCACCAGGTGGCGCTATGACTCTACGTGAATATACCATGTAAAGATAAAGTAAATGATAGTTGATTAAATTAATGGAGGTAAATTATAGAATTTTTATTTATTTATTTATACCTGCAATAATTCCTGTTGCCACCTGGTGGCGCTATGACTCTTATTGATCACTGACATGGATATGTACACAGGTCAAATATTATGCTGACCTGTTTGAAACTCGATGAGGCGTTAATCACAGTTTAAAACAAGTTACTTCCCGTTTCCTGCAGGTGGCGCTGTAATATGTACACAGGTCAAATATTATGCTGACCTGTTTGAAACTCGATGAGGCGTTAATCACAGTTTAAAACAAGTTACTTCCCGTTTCCTGCAGGTGGCGCTGTAACTTTATCTGAATTTCATCATATAGTTGTATTCAGGCCAGGTCTTGTGTCAAATGTGTGAAGTCTGGGGCCTGTTGGACATTCTATGCCTGAGTAACAACAACTTCCTGTTGATGGCGAAGGCTAAACTTCGGCAGGCCGCCAGGGTCACGTTTCCCGACGAAAAGTCAAAAGCTCCGCAATTTAGCTTCGCAAAGGCCTTAAGATTAAAATGAGACGAATATGATGTTGATCGGATAAAATCTCTGGGAGGAGTTCGTTCAAATACGACGCGTGGAAATTGACAGAAATCACAAAATTCAACAGGAAATCAAAAATAACGGACTTCCTGTTTGGTTTAGAGATATGCCCCAAGAGACTTTTCTTCATGATTCGGGGTGTTCCATAAGTCTACCAATTTTTGTGCATGTACGTATTACGTAGCGGTCTGGGCAGTTCTAGGTGGCGCTAGCGAGCCAATTTGCCACGCCTAATTTTAAAACCCCTATCAGACGCCAAGTTCTGCAGGGGCTGATGCGCGTGCAATTTATTGTGAGTTTTCGTGCATGTTTAGGCCGTCTAAATTGCGATCAAAGCGCCACCAGAATAATAATAATAATAATAATAAACAACACAGAAACAAGAGGGCTCTGCACTGCAGAGCAAGCCGGTGGCTTGCTCTTTCGTGCTCGGGCCCTAATAATAATAATAATAAACAACACAGAAACAAGAGGGCTCTGCACTGCAGAGCAAGCCGGTGGCTTGCTCTTTCGTGCTCGGGCCCTAATAAACAACACAGAAACAAGAGGGCTCTGCACTGCAGAGCAAGCCGGTGGCTTGCTCTTTCGTGCTCGGGCCCTAATAATAATAATAATAATAATAATAAACAACACAGAAACAAGAGGGCTCTGCACTGCAGAGCAAGCCGGTGGCTTGCTCTTTCGTGCTCGGGCCCTAATGATGTCCCATCTTACAAATGCAAAGTGCCTTATCCGCTGAAATGCAAAACAAGACATATTGCATGAATGTAAATTTATTTCAAAAATATCCCAGTAAAGTGAAGCATTTGTGATCATGTAAGTGTTGAGAAGCACTCTACATACATTAGAGCTCACCAACACGATTCCCCACTGACAAGTAGTCTGAGTCTCAGGTGGGCGCTGTGTTTCCAAGTACTTGACCTGCTAACATAAAGAACATTCTGGGTGTTTTCTTTTTTTTTACTTTAACTCAAACCAGTGACTAAACAATGCTCTGTCAGTACCGCAAACGACAAACCTTTATTGGAAATGCCTCGGAGTAGCGAAGATGCCCGAGCCAGTTTATCAAACGCCTCAAGAACCTGAAGGATCAGGAGGGGGTGGATGAAAGAGAGAGAGCGACGTGCTCAGTTGATGCTCAACACAGAAGGGAACATGGTAGACCTGGTTTGCCTGCAGTGCCACGAGCAAATGGGTCCCATAACAAACCCCATCTGACAGCTGCTTGCAAGGCTGCCTGTAATCTGTTGTGTATCTGGCTTTACCGCAGCATCTTCATACACATCTGCAGGTTACTGTGTGATTATAGAGGCAGCTTAAAAGGGTAAACAGAACAAATTCAACAGGAGAGATTCTCAAAATAAATTTAGCATATCCCCTGAGGTTATTTCTCAGGAAATATTGGGTTGACTTTGAAAAGAGCAAAAATTGAGACGGGAGCCGGCAGCGGAGCAAGGATCGGGTTATATGGTCGAAAGCCAAATTCATGAATAAGCACGATCTGCATAGCTTTAAAATTGTATGGCTTTGGAAACGAGCCACAGCATTGGTCACAATTATTATTTTCCCTTTTAGTGCTGCCGTATACGCCAAGCATAATTTGAAAAGTAGAGACCGCGGTGGACACAAAGGTCTACAGAACCTGGCGATGGGATTTCATACCGTGCGTTGGCCTGTTTACCAATGCATGGGCTTTGCTTTTAAATCAGCCCATTGTTATTTGTGCTGAGCAAGCAGAGCAGTCAGTGACTCTATAAAGAAAGTCAGAGAGATGTTCGCTCATATCATTATGCTACATACTCCAAAATTACATATCGGGGAAATATCACCTCACCAGCAGAATGCAGGACTCTATTATCCAGCATCTCAGCAATATCATGATGTAGCAAGCGAGAAGAACGGGTCCTGACTTCCCAATGAATTCTGAACAGTTTAGCGTGTCTGCTAGCTCTCCCTCACACACGCACACAAAGCTACTTCATACTTCACAGCGCACATTCAATGCTAGCTAACTAGCATGTCTGTCAGTTTTATGAGGCAACTATAGCTCCGCTCCATGCAGCCAGAATTAAACCCCAAAACACGACTCATATTACACACAACCTCGGATTTGTGCCTGTATGACAAATCACCACGTGTATGTCAAACTTTGGGGAGAAATCAGATTTTTAGACCTGAAACGGCATAGAATTACCCTGCACACATTCTCCAATAAGCTTCTTATAGTGCAGAGATACACCTAGTGTACAAGGCCCCATGGAGGAAGCTAATCCACACTGGGAAAGCATAATCGCGTGTTAGGTGATCAAACGCACAACGAACCTCCACCAATATGAAGTGTAAAAGCTGAAAATCCAGAGTAACTAATCTTGTTAGCCTGGCTCCCAACCAGTCAAGGACTTCAAGAATAAGCAGTGCTATGGGTGGGACATTTCTTGAACTTAAAGATGAAAATGTCAAGCAACTTTCAACTCAAAGATGTTTAGTAACTGATCATGTATGTTTGATTTATTCTTGTAGAACAAGTGTTCTTTGATTTTGTAAAGTCTTCAAAGAAAGCTTTTCTTTATTTACACTTGAATTATGTTGATATTTACAGTATTGACAGTGAAATGTGGTAATTTTGGAATCATGCTAAGCGGTTATGTTAAATGTTACTCACAAGACAGATAATTCAAAAGAAAAACGGCCATACAGACTTTCTTTCTATGCAGTTTTTTTTCGCCAGATTGCTTTTATGTTGGAAAGAAACTACAACACTAACAAGCAGAAATGTTGAATGTCTTTTAAATGTTCATTCAAAATGATGCTTAATAGAAAAGTTCTTAGCGCCACTCTATCCGTCTGTCTTTCTTTGTGCGGGATTCATTTTAGTTTTAATGGCTATGTGAAACAGCACAGTGTGGTAGCTGAGGGTGGCAGCGTCTCTGACGTGTTGTAATTTCTGGCTGTTTAATGCTTGTTTGGTCAGGCAGAAAGGTCATGGTCGGTCAGCAGAACGAGAGACCTGGTCTCAGATAAAGACAGCTTAATTACCATGTAAATACCACGGCAGGGGTGGGCCAGCGTGCTGGCAAACTGGAAGGGGGTCTTGCTTTCACGGCTGGTTGGTAGATCAAAATCTTTATGGACTGCCCGCAGTTCCTCACATGTCAAGATCGTGGCAAAACTGCTGATTATTACCTCGAACAACTTTATAACTGTAACACAGACAGGATAAGATGGTTATAGAATTTTAATGGAATAGATTAAGAGGAACTATGTCATTTTTGTACCAAATGCCACTGGTCAAAAAACGTATTAATCAATGAACTTATGGATGATAAAATAAAGTAATTTTACATATAAATTTTTTTGAGCATGTAAGTGATGGTTACACCATACAGCGGTGTCCATATAACACGCTTATATAATTCATTACAATAACAAAAAGCATAATTGGAAATAGCTCCATGATATAATTAGGAACTTGTATTCAGTACGCAATGTATTCATTTCTTTTGCAATTACACTGCCACATGAACAAGTTTGTGTAGTGTGACCGAAGCTCAAACCCTTTTCTATAGTATAAAATCCAATAAAATATAAGAATAAATCAAAACAATACAAGTTTTACTTAATTACTTAAGAAACATTACATGGATTTCTGCCAAGAAAATTAATCTGCAAAAAACACAAAACAATGTAAACATGAAAGTGAAATTTCCATAAAAACAATCTCAACTTAGTGATCTGTCTTGCAGAAAAGCACGTAAAGTTGATTATTCACATTTGAGCTTGTAAAATTAAATTCATTTCTTCAACGTCTTAGTTCGGTGTATATTTGCTCCTGCATGGAGCTGACTGAACAAAACTGATACGGAAAACTACTTTATTATGCCAACATTTCATTTCAGCTGCCTTCAAACACAACGAAATATGCTTGTTCTATAATTTTATGACAGACGCAATGGATTATCCCGCTGAGGTTTTTGCATCGGGTTGCCATAGTGCCACAGTGATCAATAATTGTCTCCTCCAGTAGTATTCAGACTTTCTCTTTTGGCATTACAAGGAAAACAAAAAAAAAACGTTCTGTTCATCCCGACGCGCTAATTAGAAAAATAATCAGGTTGTCTCATTAATAGGGGCACCCTAGTGGGTGAAAACCACAGGGTCACGGCCTGAACATTAAGCGGTCCGAGCTCTCACAGGACCCATTGAGACTCTCTCAATCTGGAGCTTTATGTGAGGAATTTCGATATGAAGAAACCCCAAAAGAACTGCAGCTAATCCAATTTGAGACACTTGACTGGCAGAGCTAATTATGGCGCGAGGGCAATGTCCACACACAGGGACCAGTGAGTCGTTCTGGCATACAGAAGGGGGACAGCTGGACGGTCTGAATGCGCGTGAGTGCGACTTTTACCGGAGCACCGCACGGATGCTAATTTCTGCTAACACGTACTAATCCACCACAAAGGAGACAGGTTGCATTCTCTCCTTCTTGAAAAGTCTCTTTGTGCTGAAATATGTTCCCAGCTCACTTAGGAAGATGAGACATAAGGGCCAAAAAGAATTAAAGCGTTATTGTACATCTTAGCACGGAGGTTTCAGTGGTGAAGCGAGGCTCTGTCATGATGCGAGCGTTTGCTTACAAGGCTCAATTTAGAGATCCAGCTAATTGAATCTCATTGCTACATTAACCTATTCAGAAAGCGGGCCGGTCTCTCATCAGCTAGCCTTTGTTGTTAAAACACTGGACGAGCGCACGCATACATTTTTAGTCGAGCCGTTTGAAGCTGTTGTTTGTGTCCTGAAGGCCTCCCCCGCTCATGGTCTTTCTCTATTGATGTGTGATAACTGGATTCCGACATAATATTACCGAACGTTATAGTGAATGAGAAGCTTAGTCCAGTCTTTACACAGACCAACAGGATTTGCATGTTTGTGCAAGTCGTTGTGGGCATTCACAGTAGTTTATAAAGCAACATACTACAGCTACTATTATGTATCCTGAGGTGATTTGCATGTGTTTTTGTGTCCTGAATGTTTCTGTGTGAATAGCCCTTGCTTAATGTAGCTTTAACTGCATTTTCATGCCACTTGACTGCATTGCAAGAGACATATGGGCTGTAACAGACACGAACATTTGTTACAGACGACGAACCTTTCTCTCTCACACTCTGAATGTTGCGAGAAAATGCTTACGCAAACAATATGGACACTACGCACATTTAAAGGCCATTCAGTACATAATCCACTATTAAATACCAAAATGGAGAACTATGTATCGACACATGATATATGAGTATGGTTAGCCGTGGCCTTAAGGAACGTATTTTAAAATAAACATTAAAGATTAAGACCTATAGAAAGGCTATTTTGACTGGACATCAATCACAGAAATGTTAGAAAACTCATATTCATGTGCCACTCGGGTTCATTCTATTAATCAATATGATGAATTGTCCTCTCAAATTATGAATAAAGGGAGGAAAATAAATTACCATTTTTTAAAATAAACATTTTATTTATTTATTTTGTTACAGTGGCAAGTTTCAACAACTTTCTCAAGTAAAGCTGACCCCTTCTCTGTCGTAACAAAGACACTAGGTGCAATATATATAATACTTATTTTTATAAGCTCACAATTGCCAAGCTTATTGTTGGTCAATTGTTGGCCATCTAACCCAATAAAGCCCCCCAAAACATACAATAACCTCAATAGACAGTGAGTGGACCTGAGGGATGTTTCTTTGGATAGGGACAGTCGTCTCACATATTGGTGATCTTTTCTGTCACATCGTATAAAACCCACCCACCACAGACCAGGTTAGTACACACACAAACACACACTGATCTGTACAATATGTATGTCAGTAGATGAACGCCAAGAGATGACATTTCCCAGTTGGATATCCAATAACCCCATGACCCCTCAGGTGTGGCCTCTGTGTGTTTGTGTGTGCGTGTATAAATTCAGTTCAAATCATATCATTTTGGACCTGAGCAGGTTGCTGAGACATGGAACCCCCATGAACTTACTCTTTTTGCCTCTCGCTCTTACTCTCCCATCGCCCCAGTGCCTGTCTCTCTGAATTGATCTTCCACTTAGAGAAAACCAAGGTTTTTAAAGAAAATAACTAACAAGACTAAAGGATCTTCTGTTTGTCTGTCCATGCATCTGGTGCAGATAAAATTTTCATCACAATTCCTAAATGAGAGAAATCATCAACTTTGGTGCATGATGCACCGCTTAACAAATGCAGCACCTCATTAGAACAACATCGAGACACACAATCATCCAATAGGGTTCAGGCCAGACGGTCTCTTGCAGCTAGGTCAAGTCCTTAAATAATTCACCTGTGGGAGGCTGAGATTCGAGCGGTTTGATAATGCATAGGCAAATGAGTGCTGCCTACCGCAACAACAAGGCTGTCAATTAATAAGTTTGATACGAAAACCTGTTGTTACACAAACCAAATCTTGTTTGCATTGATTCCCTATTTAGTGCGGTCGCTCTCTTGGAACCAAGGGGCAAACAATCTTATTTGGTCGAATCTTATTTGGACGAATTACATTTGAAACACATCACTTATCCATCAGTTACATTTGCATCAACTCAATTTAAACATTAAAATGAGCCTGTTTACCCATCGGAGAGACTTTTGGCCACTGGCCAAATACATTTAGAGCAAAAGTTAGCCTTTTTTTCCTAAAGATATCTTTCCTATTTTGGTTTGTATTTCCATGTAGTTACATGAGCGGGAATTGCACACGCAGTAGGTTAAAGGATGTTTGATGTGTAAATGAAATTGTGGGGTTGCTGAAATATTACATTTAGCTGCAAAGCAATGTTTTCTTCTCGAAAAATAAGCGTTGCATACATGTCAATTACCAAGGCACAAGAGAACATACAACTCATGCTGAGGCTCAAAAGCCTAGAGGATACAAACAACATGCAATTGCCATAAAAAGGACACAATATAAAATCTGGAAATAGATTTTTGGATAGATTTTTCTTCTAGCACCAACAAAAGTAGCATATATTGTGTATGCATAAATTTACAGCCGCGGAAAAAATTATGAGACAATGCACATTGTGAAAAGCGCTATATAAATAAACTTGAATTGAATTGAATTGAAGAGACCATTTCAAAAACTTTTAAAATGTACTATTTGTATGTGTTTAGATAAAATGAATGTGTAAAATATTGTTTCTATTTGTATTTGAAATGAAAACAGGAGAAACAGGTCAAGATGACAGAAAAGATGCTCTGTTTTTTCAGACCTCAGTAAAGAAAAAAAGTTCTTGTTCTCTTTTAAGCAATACAACAGAAATATTTGTACATGTATTTAGGAAAAGATCAGAATGATTTTTTATGTGATTATCTCGATTTTTATCAAGTGTCTTATCATTCTGTCAGTCTTTTACATTGCTGTTGGATGAACAAATGTCAAACCTGAGGTTTGATTTTATTGAAATTCAAAAAACACTGAACTGGAATGACCACAATACATCTAGACATGCAGCTTAAATTAAGATTTTTCGCGGCTGTTTGTCATGGTTCTACTTAAATTACAATTACATTTAAACATGTCCATTAAAATACATACTTTTATTAAAAACAACTTATGAATTAGACATTAAATGTAAGTGATACACTCAAGCCACCAATAACATACATTCTCATTTAATACATCACCAGCAGATAACATCACTACTACGATAAAACATTACTGAAGCACATTACAAACTGACAAACCTAATCAATTGGTTTGAGTGTATGTATGTGACTGTTTGTGAGAGGATGATAAAGATCAGACTGGTGTGTATATTGCCAGTGACAGAGGCCTATCTAGAGGCCGTAAGTGACACACACAGTCATTCGAAAGCACTGACAACTGTAAAAGAAAGTGAGAATATCGTCATAATGAGCGTGATAGCGCAAGGTCCCCGTGTTGTCACACCTTTACACGCCAAACTAACCTCTCAACACTTTCTCTCTTACTCACTTTTGTTTCATCTTTCATTGCCAGAAAGGAACACATATAACACGTGAACAAAATATAACACATGAAGAAATGTCATTAGAACATTATACATGAGTATATACTGTTTTACTATAATATTTAGCAATAAAGAAAAGACTGCATAAAGAGCTATTTTTACCTGACCTGTAAAAACTGTTGTCAGTTTTGATAATGTAGTCAGGCTGCTTCAGTTACATTAATGTAAGAATATTTTGGACCTATAAAGAACATTATAGGCACTTTTAAAATACACTGTACAGCGCTTTCAACCTAATGTCCTGAAGTCAGTGTGAAAATTATACTCACTGTACGGTTTAAAGGCAACAACATAAACTTATTCTTTTTATATATACACTCACATTTTTAATCAATTTTATTGCTGTTTTATTGTTTCTTAAAATCTAAAGATTTTGTGATCTTAAATAATTTGCATTTTAAAGATACGTTTTATTTCTTTCTGTCAATCATTTTATTTAAAGCACTTTGAATTGCACTTGTGTATGAAATGTGCTATATAAATAAACTTGCCTTGCCTAAACAAACGTTAATGCGAAGGCCACTTCACTTCCACTATGTTGTACAATAAATATGAATAATAATTCATATTAATATAAATAAACAAAATATAAATAGTTATATTATTAGCCGCAAGCCAGAACGATCAACATACACAGATCGGAAGTTAACTTCAGGCCAGACGAAAGCTTTTGATGAAACCCTCTATAGAAGGAGTAAATTAAAGTGGAAAGTATGAGGAGGAGAGAAACAGAGAGTAACAGATGATGGTCGCTTTGGGTCATCATGGGACTTTGTCATTGAATAAAACATGGTACGTTTCGCTGTCCTCAACTGACTTCTGTTCTAGTTTGTGTCTAACCTTTAACATAAGCTTAGCATTCTGCTTTAGACTCCTGCATTTATAAATAATAAACATTTAAGATACAGAGCCTCTGTAAATCAAGCAATGCTAACAATAATTAGGCTAACAGGTCCCATCTGATTAGGTGTATGCTAAACTAAATACTAACAAGTACACAGCCAATGGCCAACTTTCACTTAATTATATTTTTTTAACTGACACTGTATTAAACTACATACTTCTAATAATCATTTCCCATAGTCAAGACATTACACAGCTCTTTCTATAAATGACTACACATAATGAATTATGTTAATGCTTATCTTGAGTATGCTTAAGTAGGCTAACTGAATCGCTTCATATATTGAAGTGGTTCAATAATAAATGTCTATGCTAAAAATAAAACAAAATTCATTCAAATTTAAGTGCATGTTAGGAAAACAGGATATGGTTTAAAACTCTCGTGCGACTATTGGATATTTTCATGCTCCGCAAGTACAGCGTCCCTGACTGTCGCACTTCTAATATGGAAATGAAGTTCACAGTACAGTCATAAAGCCATGCTTTAAAAACTACGCACACTGGCCCATTGCTATTGAAGGTTACTCATAAGAACGTTGGGTGAGGAGCCACACATACCCGGTCACATCTAAATAAAAATTTGAAGAGTAAAAAAACACTTCTATATGTGTGTGTGTGTGTGTGTGTGTGTGTTTGCGCACGTGCATTAATTCCATAAAACAACACTTTGACAAGTCAGGTGATGTCTGGACATTCTCATAATGCCCATAACACTAATGAACTCAATACTTTATGTATAATAAACATAAGAGTGCATGCAAAGCTTTTGCGTCTATTCCAAGATTAATCCTCCACAATAATTCCTCCACTTTAATTTGATGGGAATAAGAAACCAAGCGCAAGATAGACAAAAAAGAGAGTGTGTGTGTCTGTCGGTGTGTGTGTGTGTGTGTGAGAGTGAATAATCTGGTTATTATTTTTGAAAAAGACAGGGGTATGAAATGCCACCTCGCAACAGTGATTCCAAGTGCATTAAATTATTGCTGCATATGCAGTGATTCCTTATCTATTTATAACCCCTGGGCCATCATTCAAAAGCCTTGTTCATTCACACAGTAAAAATATCATTACAACAATCTGTCTAACAAAATGTCTGTCCTTGCGTCCATTGAGGGACGCTTACAGTCCTCTCGTATCTCTTGGAGCTAATGCATTTCATTACATGACAGGCTGATCCGATACTATTAATGTCTTTATATCACCTGGCTGTTTGTCAGCTTTTGTGAGCGTGTGTGTTTAGAGAACGGGAAAACAGTGTCGGTTGCGGCACTAAGAGCACCACTGCCAGCTCAAGTTAGCATCAAGGATGCACCAGACGAGCAAGCCAAAATAATAAACAGATACAGACAAACAGAAATGGGTGTAAGTGACAAGAGCAATGTACCACCATGCAGACATGAAAGCCACCCCTTCCAGCTTCGGCACGTCTCCATCTGCAATGCCAGCTTCTGAATCACAAACACACTCTAAATTATTCACTTTTCTTCTTAAGTATCGCTAAATATTTACTTGTCAATTAATTTGTAAACAAGGTCTCGCTCTCTTACGAAGCGCACCCTCCGCCCCCCGTCTGACAAGTACTCGGTGGTATCGCAGCTTCTCTATAATGAAAGGAGACAGAATGATATTCATAACTCTCGATTTGCTTGTGTAAAGTTATCAATTTTATATCAAGCGACCCACTTTGAACCTTCGATGCACGTTCTGGTTTGACATCTGACTTGGGGGAATTCTGATTATTTTTTCACATGCCCTTTAATGTTTAGCTCAAATTAATTTGCTTTTATACTTAAAATTTTAAATATTAAATACGTCTGCATTTATTTTTTAAGGTGCAGGATGTCATTCTGTGTTACTAGCGGGCCTAGAGTGAACGGACAAAAATAATGTCCCCGCCCCAAAATTATACAGGTCGGTGCTGTGTTGAGTCTGAAAAGAAAATGATGCTTTCTTATGCTTATGTTGTCAGTGCATATTTAACTGAGATAAGAGAAATATTAACACAAAAAAACACTTAACATTTATATTCAGCATGAATTGACATGTATTATTATTTTATTGCCCCTCATCTAATTATACTCTTATACGGAGATGCAACGTTTTTTCTCATTTTCTTTAGATGATATAAGTTGGGCTATTTGAGATATCGACGTGTTTGCTGTCAGCCACTAACTACTGCAAAGTCCCCACGAGGTAGTCATTGTTGACAAATTCTATAAAACATTTCTCCTCTGAAAATATTATGAGATTACTGCAAATAGAAGGAGCTGTCAAAGCCAAATAACTGGATTAAACTGTCATTCCTCCACTAACATCAAAGACCTTGTGTGTGCCTTAACTAGTTTTTAAGATTTGTCTGCTTGCTTGTCAGTTCCTCCTGTCTGTCTGTATGTATATGTTTGTGTGTTTGTGACTTCAGATCAATACACACAGGAGAGTAAAGGGTTTGAAAAGTTCCACAATGCACCTTCAGTAATCTCCATTAGCTACTCAAACCCACTTTGCATTGATTCCCACACAAACCTCAACCATCACTAGAGATCGATAACACACGCACAAATGCACGCACTTACACACGGCCACTGAAAATAAAAACAAAACTCTATCCAAGTGTCTCAATACGATTCCTTCATTTAAAAGCACCATTAAAGCATTTGGTTTTCTAGAAAGTAGAGCGGGACTTTCTTTACATCTGGCATAGATGTTTGGTGATCGCATCACAATTGAATTGAATTGAATCCACCACAGTAAAAACAAGGTGAAAGCGAACACTAAATGCATATAAACTGGACAACTTACATTTAGATTTATCCAAAGCGACTTCCAGGTAGGAGAGCAAATAAACATTTTGTAAACAAGCTAAACAATACGGTTAGTTTACAAGGCCATCCTGCTAGGACGATTAATGCTGAAATAACCAAGGGAAAGAATGGACAACAAGATTTATATATATTATATAGTAAATATTTTTTTAGATTCAAGATATAGACAGTAATTGGTTAGTCAAATAAATGCGGAACAGGAATGTTTTGTGCTGTTTTTGAGGGATGCTGCCGTTCGGGTGGAGGCTGGCAGTTCATTCCACCACAGGGAAACCGAATGAGTAAAGGCCTTTGCAAGCGATTTTGTGCCTCGCTGTGAAACTTAAACCACGTTCGGAGGAGGTCAGAGGCAGAATCTGACCATATTCAATGAAGGAGCACTCTATATACTGTGGAGTTAAAATCAACACAATCTGGCCTTTACAATTCTTTTGTTTACTTTTATCTCAATCGCGTGCTGTACCTTTAATTTAACACAAAATCACTTATATTGTTGAAACATATAAAGTGTTACAGTTCCATTACTCAAAATGTGTTTTTATTCATACTTTTATACTCATACAAGACATACTTTTTGAGAGTGTTTGATACATGCAAAAGAAAACAAATTTTGTTAGCCACACAGACCTGTTTAAATAATATGTTGGACATAATTATTATGTTGTTTTGACAAGCTGATTTGTTTAAATTCTGTTTTGTCTACTGTTGTTTTTCAACTAAATTATATGGGGGTAGCCATTCCATTTTAAAATTCTACTTTTCACTATGATGCACAAAATATTATTAAATAAATGATATAATATAATCATACGGTCATCAATTTAGATATCTGGAATACAGTGCAATGCAATAAAAAACTGACCCAGGTTGTCATTAAATTATGCATAAAAGGGTTTAAGGAAAAGAAAAATTAAAATGTTGTCATCATCTACTTGTTCAAACCTGTATGACTTTGTTTCTTTTGCAAAACACAAAAGAAGATATTGTGAAGAATGTTGGTAATCGAACAACGGCGGTACCCATTTACTTCAATTGTATGGACAAACAAATCAATGGGTACCGCTGTTGTTCAGTTTCCAACATTGTCTTACAAAATTTCATAGTATTCATTAAACAAAATATAGAAGTTTCTGGTATCTTGTATAAGGACCAAGAAAGTAATTTTAGGTTAAATTGAAGAGTTTGTTTCCAAAATGAGATTACTCCGTTTTAAAGATAATTCAAAAATAATGTTTTTTCATCGTGCATTCCAATTAATATCAATCAAACTGCAGTTGGTTTGTTCTGATTTAAGCCATAATAACTCAAGAGATACAGCTAACTAACAATAAACAATTAATTATTTTTGAACAATGAAAAACTGATTTATCTTGTATTGGAGCCAAACTCTTCAATTGTTCTTATTTAACCAAACAGGAGCACTCTAAATTACTTTTTAAACTGTATACAGTATTTTCACAGTAAGGATGGGGTATGTATTTGACTGTACATACTGTGCAGTATCCTAAATATGCAAACGGGGTTTCCCTGTGAAATATGTCTTAAAGCTGTTAAGTTTGATTATTCAGGTGACCCTCAGTGAACAAACAGTGCATATAGACGGTGGGAAATCATCTTTTCTTTTTAATATGACAGACATAAAACTCACCGTAGATCAGCAGTTTTTACGGAGTGTTATTTCCACTTGGAAAGGTCACTGTGTATTATATGCGGATCCTGGCAGTAATCAGTTCAGTCTGGTGACAACCTCGAGTTCAGAGAGAGATCATGAGCGTGGAACATCGTTAGCTTCTTTTCATACGGACAGACGCGCTGCGGACCGAAGATTGCATTCGCAATGTCATACAGCTTCTGTCCTTCTAAAAGAGAAAATACACAGACTGATAGGAAGCAACAAACTGAATAAAAACTATTCTTACAGAATGTATGCACCAAATGGGAGTACACATTGACAGTTATTAAATCACCAACAACACTCGACCTCTGCACACCTTGTATGCTGGAAATTGGTGTCAGTGTGTACCAAGGAGGATGATTTGGCTGCACGATTGCTTCCTGTCTGTCTCTCTGTGTTTGTTTGTGTGTGTGTTGTGTGGTTTGACTTGTACAATTAAGCTAATCGCGAGACCTTATGCGAATCATCGCATTGATCAATAACAACTTATCTCTTGGCTGATTGACAGTTCTTAGCTATTATCCATCTGCCAGGCTCTGTAATGATAAATAAAGAACATATTGCGTTATTATCGATGCTATCAGATACAGACGCCCACAGTCACAGAATTTCATCTCAGACAATAAAATGGATCAGTCTGCTCTTAAAGGTGTCTGATTTCAAGGGGATTCATTTTACCAGCTGCTCTTGATGCAGTTTGATTGAATGGCATTTTACAAGATAACTGCAAATGTTAGGGGACTTAAAATGTTAGCAAGGGCTTTTCTTATCATGAATACATCTTAAAATGTCCTGAGATCAAAAAACACAGAGAACACATACACATAAGCTCTTTGTTATAGAAGTTGAAGAAGGAAAAGTGATCGAACCACATGTTCCACATGAAAATATTCAGAGATAAATTTATACATCTACAATATATTTCTTCATGCCCTTGACCATGTGTGGTCATCAAACTATTGAATGAGGAATAAAATATGTTTTGTAATTAGATTCTTTTAGCAGCAAATGTAACTTTTGAGACAAGAAGAAAAACAGTAAATTGTATATATCTGATGTTAATGATAACAATTTTTTCCATTGCAATTCTAGAAAACTGATATCTAATTGGTTCCTGTATTCAATTGGTGTTGCATTGCAGTAGCAGTGCAAAAGTCAAGGGTTTGATTCCTAGGAATGGATGAAAAGCTTTGGATAAAAGCATCTGTCAAATGCAGAAATGTCCGTTAATGCATTTTCTGAAACAAGAATGCACAGCTTACAAACACTGGAACAAATCTGAAATAAGCGACAATGTAGCAGGAAAACCAGTGAATCCGCCAGGACATTTCTGTAATATTTCCTTGTTAGTAAAACGGGCCATTTATCACCGTCGTGCCTCGGCACTCTTTAGTCTTGCTTCACACTGGCCACCACTTAGAAAAGGCTGCGATTTTAAAGGTACGGTCATTTTATTTAGAGCAAGATGCTGGCTCAGCTTCAGTCTCACAATGGCAATTTTTGTGCTTTAATTACACTAAACATTTACATTATTAACCGTTGAGAACTGTATACTGAAAAAGTAGAAAAAGGTCCAATGTGTTTCAGGAGCCTACAACAGGAAGACTCCTGCAGATGTTTACAGGAATAAAGTCATTATACAGATTGCGTAGCACGCTTATATATGCGAGGCAGCGCCTCATACGGCAATATTTTTTCCCCTCTCAATGCTTGCGGGTCTCTGGGTTTGGAAATGAATAAGCTCTGCATAATGTTGTCTTTCTGAGAGGGGTAGTAGCGTGTTCATCAGTTTTGATGAATCATTTGGCACAGCTAAAGTGCAGAAAAGAGGCCATAGCTTCAGTTTTTCCGCTAAGTTTGATGATCTGCACGTTGGTTTAGGGCTGAGTTAGTGTCTGGCGGGCTCACGATCCAATACGCATATGTTAAATTATGAGTCATCTCGCTAACAACCACTCCTCCGATGCTTAGAGGAAGTTCCAATGTGTTATTTTGGGTTTTAACAAGTCACCTGGTACTGTTTTATACGGTCTTTTTTCCCTCCCTTTCAAAGGTAAACTTCCAATCAATCCGTTCACAGTAAATATCAACTAATCTCTTACAGCTCAACGAGGAGCAAGCCAAAGATACAACTGTTTACCTCACCCAATGTGTTGTCATAAAGTTCTGATGCTTGGTTTATAAGTCATTAAACTTAATGATTGGCATAATGAGGTTGAGTTGCTGCCAGAGGGGGGGCCGGGACATCAGGTGGAATTACCATCAGAAGCTCTCCTTACACAGACACACACACACAGAAGTCTCACACACAAACAGCCGTCGATAGCTACTGTGCGACTCATCAGGATGATTGCAAAAGGCTATCATTACTCGTCAACGAAAGTGAAGCGAGTAAAGCAACAGACAAGAGTGAGGAAGAAGACAGAGAAAGAGGTAAAGAAATGGAGGAGATTCGAGTGGACAGCGAGATCGTAAAGCACTGTCAGCCGTGAGGAGACGTGACAGATCGCCTGGTATCAAAGACTCGTGTAGACGCAAACAGTCTCATTACGAGATCCATCTCCTCCTGTTTCTGTCTATTCAACAGCTATTTATACCAACATCATATCTCTGTCACCAGACATCTTTCTTCCAACCACTAGTACTGCCTTTACTGCTAATTTTGTCTCGGCTTGATTATTTTTCAACGGCACCTTTTGAAGCGTTTTGAAATAAATGAAACATGTCCGAAATTTATCTTTTTGAGGAAAAGAGGGCGAGAGACGGTTATTGTCATTTCTGAAGTTCGTTTGATCAGCGCGGGGAAAAATGTTTGCGGAAATGGACGTCGTTATGTTTGGTAAATTGACTTTAGCATGGAGCAATGAAGTCAAGTATAGGCTGCAGATTAAAATTTTGTACATTTATTTTGTACTTTTGTCCTTTCTATCCATCATGAACCTATTTCAAAATAACACACTTCCTAAAATAAATAATTTTAATATCAATGTTAAATATTAACACAAATTTGGCTTCTGGTGACCCGGGGGGTTCAATTACAGTTTCAAGGTCTGTTGTCGGTCCCATTTACCACTTTTCACCATATACTTTCCTATCTCCTCATACAGTGTCCTATCAAATAAAGGCACAAAAAAACTAAAATGCAACATTAAATATTACCTACACTTAAATAAATAGTGCCAAGTCCCTTTTTTTTTTTTTTAAATGTTATAAACAGTCACATTTAGCAACCAAGTCTAGACCACTTCAGAAGACGTAAAAAACCTGTTTAGAAGTCTAATATAAAAAATGAAATGATTAAAAATTCTAAAGATTTTTTAAAATTTGATAGACATTGCGTTCTGCATAGACAGACAACATTTTCTTAAAAAATGATTACGGCAGTCAATGATTGCAAACATTCTTCCAAATATCTTTCTCTTTGTTCATCAGAACAAGGTAATTCATACAGGTACGAAATGACTTGAGGCTGACTAAAAGATGATTTTCAATTTTGTGAGAACTATCCCTTTGATTTCATGTTACTTAAAGATGATTAGTGTGCGCATTACAGAAATATATACTCATTTAAATGAGCAGATATATAGATAGCCAATGTGAAATAAGCACAAACATTAGACAAATAACCCCCCCCACACGCACACACAAACACAAAGATGTTAGAACGTAACCTCTGTCCTGTGATTAATGATGTAATTAGCACTATCTCGTGCCGTGCTCCTGCCAGGGTTCTCACAAATGTCCTAATGGACCAGACACCACAAACACAAAAACTATATATAATTTTAACCCAATCTCACATTCATACCTAAAGAAACATGCACATTCAAGCAAAAAATCATTATTTTATCTCGGTGACAAACGTCTATAATAACCAGTGCTCCTAGTTAATGTGAACTACACCACAGTGACAATCTCTCTATCATTGCTCAAGAACCTTGCACTCCAGCCATTCGCAAAATGTGAACTTCTTCTCAGCACTGAACGTAAAGCAAGATAAACTTCACTAAAAAGCTCAAACTGGAGATACAATGGTAGATAGTTATCCCCAACATACCCCAAAAAAGAGGACCATCAAGGAGAGTCAGACTGTGTCTGCAAAAACCCGCCATGACAAGACAGGCGTAGTGAAACGGTCCAGTACCTTTTCCCATTACCCCCTCAAAACACACTTACCCTGTTCTCGCTGTCATACACACACACCCTGTATTATGTGAAGAAATTTTGCCAATTTGTCCAAGCGGTGAGTGTACACTGTGTGACAGTGCTGTGTGTGCATGCCATGTGGGTGACTGCATTTGACGCGTATTTTAATGCCAAACTGCTGTTGCGCTCTCCACTGACGTTTACTGCAAAATGGCTTAATAAACGTTTTTTACACTTCATCTAAAACTCTGGAAGAGAGAGAGAGAGATCAAATGTTTTAAACGCTAGCTTTGTGTAGTAATATGTGTTTTATTTCCGTTCTAAGTTGATTGCTGTGTACGTATATATGTGTGTATAAGAGAGAGCAAAGACTGACAATGATTGTCTCTCTCACACCTTGTATATGCTCATGAATGAAGTGAGGTGACACCATGAACCCACTCGAACGAAACAACCATCATTCCTGACGGATGAGCACAGTGCGCTAAAAGTGTATAAATGTCTGTGTGCGTGAGTGTGTGGGGTATAGAGAAGAGACAGTGGACGAGAACCTGTCATTTTACACATCCAGACAGACGAGGCAACAGTCACCTGAATCAACATCCGTGTCAGTTTAAAGATGTCTCTCTCTCAAAAATACTGGAAAAAGTCACAGGTTATGGTGAATATAGATTTACCGCAAAACAGTTATTTACTGTATATAGTGAAGGGTAATATTCTAGAAACCAAGACTTATTGATAGTTAAGTTAAATTTAAAGGCTTTGAAAAAAACTAAGAAAACGTTAAAATGGTAAAAATATACAGTATACCGTAAGAACTTTGGGACGTAGTAGGCATGAATGCAAAAAATGTGTTTACCAATAAAATTGAATGATAGTTCAGCCACAAATCAAAATTCTGTCAATTCTTCAGAAAAACACAAAATTTTAAAATTTTAAAATAACGTTGGTATTCAAATAACACTGTTCCCCATTGACTTCCACTTTATGAACGCAGAACAAAATAAAAAATCCTCAAAATATTTTCTTTTTTATTTAACAGAAAAAAACATGTACATGTTTTAAAACAAATGAAGGTGAATAAATGATGACATAATTCTGCTTTCTGGGTGAAAGATCCCTTTAAATTTGCTTGAAAACATACATATATATTGAAATCAAATAGTATCCATAATTAGACTAACCAAGGTGAGAGGAAATCTTCTGGCACATCGGATACGTTGTGTCATGTTTGTGAGCTGAGGCAGTGCCCATGCTGGGATTTTGGCTCAATCTTACATACCAAGACTGATGCCAGTCGCCCGCTGGTTATATGGCACATTGTAAGAGGCCTAATGGAATGGGAGCATCTCCATGGCGATTAACCGGGAGAGTGGCTCTCTGGCAGGGCTACGGCTGGCTTTTTGCCTAGCAGTTGAGTCAGAGCACAACACAACTACACAAACACACAGAATCAACAATCCTACACAAATACGCAAACAGTCAAACGCAGTGCTCAGATACACATATAAATCCAGACACAAGCCTCATCTATCTGCCCACCGCGACAGCAGTGGCTGGAATGCTGACATTTTGCTGTCTGCAGCCATTAATGCAGAAGGCTCCACACAATAAAATACATTAGTTTGATTGGTCTGGGTGTAGACAGGGATTGGGATAACGGTCCCCTACATTTTTCTTTTTTCAGTGCTTATCAAGTTCAACAGAGTTGTTTTTACATTGCAGCATAACTTGACTATCAAATTGATTAAATAATAGTTTATTAAACAGGTCTACAAATTTTTTTAGAGGAGAAGTGATTTTACACAATATCCTGCGGTGTGAGCAGTACATGTAGTGCGATGGAGGCTGGTGTGACCACCATATTCCTAAAACAGCTTATCCAAAAAGACTTCCCTGACGAAACAAAATATATATGAATATACTGAAAAATATAATTAAATATATGAAATAATACATACAGTAAGTATACTGTATTAAAAACAACTGTAAGGGTTTGGCAAAATTTGAAGCAAAATTGTCTTGTCCAAAGTATTATCGCTTCAACAGATGGTTTTACAGAACAAGCGGAATAGGGATGCTGGGTAGCAAAATTTAAAACCTTAGACAGCGGTAAGACAGCACCTTCAGCGAGAGGAGATGGTTAGCAGACAGTCAGGAATTTGCTAAGTGCTGCAAGAGCTGAAATCGAGGAGTACACCACAAAGACTGAGAACATCTCCACATTGTTAGAAGGAAGAAATGTAACAGAACGCTTCAGACTGTCTCAGAACTCACATCACCACAAACTACTTCCTCTACCTGACGCCCGGCTGAGTTCTTTGCCAGAGCAATACAGATTTTTCCTTTCCCTCTTTTTGCGCTCCCTGTTTCTCCTCAGGTCTCCGTCTTTCTCACTTGCTTTTAAACTACAGCTTTCACAGGTGTCTGGGAGAGTGATGGGATCTGAAATAGAGGGAGAGGGAAGACGGATAGAAGATGAAACATTTCCACATCGGTCAGACTGTCAATTAGATCGCACACACATGGAACGGGCATGAGTGCAGAACAGAGAGAGAGAGAGAGAGACTTCAATTGTGCTATCATAAGAGTTAAAGAGAGCAAATAAAATTGTACAGACTTTATTGAATTTTACAATAATATTACAGTGAGAGAGTCATTGTGTTTTATTAATAGAGGTGTGTGGTGTGAGCATAATTTTTGTATTTTTAAGGCTGGTTCTTATTGCCTTAAGAAACGGCAACAAACTAAACATGGTTGTTGGATAAAGAATATTAAGAATGTGTAACCAACAACATCTACACTAGTGTTCATATGTTTTAGAATAGTCTTTGTCCACAAAACGCTTCCGAGCGTTTCACAAAATCTGCTCATCCACACTGAGAAATCTGAAAATGCTTGCATCTATATAATGAGCTTGAGCAAAACGTGAGATGTTATTATTTTCTAAATGGACAGAGCTTCCGTTGTGGATGTACACAAAAAAACGCCCCAAAAAACTATTAAATTGCTAAAGCAAGTGAAAATTTAGACTAGGAATTATGGCAAAACAAATACGATGTAGAAAAATTGGACAGCTTCAAAGTTATTAAAATAAGTAGTATATATAAAATAAATAATAATAAATAAATCAGTATAATTAAGAATTATGTTTGATGGGTTTGCTTTGGCCAAAAATTACTGCATCATATGACAAAAAAAGTTAGGTTGTCAAATGATTATTTGTGACTAATCGTACGCAAAATCAAAGTTTTTATATACGAATACAAATACACATACTGTACATGTATACATTAAGGAATTATTTATGTGTATATACATTTTACATTTATATTAATAGTATGCAGACATAGATTATGTAAACAAAAACGTTTATTTTGCATACGTCGCAAATAATCGCTTGAAAAGCTTTATAATTTTCCAAAAACATAACAACTCACACCACAACACAAAAACAAAGTTTTCAAATTTATCCACTTTAGAGAACGTTTGCAGAAAGCTCAGTTTTTAACAAAAAGGTTGTCTTAGTGTGGAGGGAAGGCCAAATCAAAGAGTAAAAGATGCGTTTTCAAAAGAAAACGTATTAGTGTGGACAAGGCCTAATGCATTGAGATTCAGCCTTTATATGTAAACTATATAAATATATAAGCATGATTTCAACAAACTGACACAATGTACAGACTGTCATGCCCCTTGAACCCAGTCACGACTACACAAGCCATTCAGGTCTATTAACTCAGGAACTTGAGCAGAAACGTTCAAGGCGGCGAGAACTGTCCACTACGTTATGATGAGGTCATCCTCAATCTGAACTAATTGATTCACTTTTTTTTCCCCAACTAAGCAAGCAGCACACAGCTTTAAAAAGTGCCCGAGTGTCTCAGTGATTGAAAACGCTTGAAATAATTGAGCTGTTGTTTGGTTTGACGATGCCGAGTGACTCAGTAGTTCGGTATTGAGAGACGAGAGGTAATTGATATTGACTTTTCGCCCCGTGCTTTGTCATCAGCTTCCGCAAAGCGAACCGTCTCTCCGACTGTGGCAAAAGACCGGCCGTGACTATTATCTTCTTGACCAGGCTGTAATGCAGGCTCGTCCGTGAGATCTAACACGCACCAGAATGGGTAGACAAAACAAGCGTGTTTGCGGACAATAGACGCGGCAATCGAACTATCGATCCCCCAAGTGACAGGACAACCCTGTTGGTTACACTTGAAGAGGTCAGCAGGATTTAGACATACAATGAAAATAACATGGAGTACTTTTTAATCAGAACAACCACCTTTGGCTTTCTGGATCACATCCCGTTTGGCCCAGCTTACAAGAAAAAAGTGACACTTCAGTGATTACAACACTTCACATCGACAGAATAAAACTGTTTAGACCAATAGACCACTGCAATTTATTGAACAGCATGAGACAGTCATTACACATCTTCCACTGGGAAGAGGAATAAGGCAGAAGGGACCGAAGCCAAAGCGACGTTTTTTTTGTAATAGAGCATATAAGTCAGTGGAGACAAGCGAAGTGTTGAAAGGGGATTTTCATAATGTGATGGCGTATTAAACAGCAACGGTACGGATTGGACCTGTAATCCATACTCATACCAAAACACACCCGCTGAGCAACACCACACTGAACTGTTTCATGCCCATTCTAGGCTGAGAGACTTTACATTGCACATACTCTACATTAGCTTTGGGAATACAAATGTACGTGCCAGTAAAGCCCATACATCATTATAAACAACATAGAGTATTTGGTCATAGAAAATAGCAAAATACCAAATGTGGGGAAATAATTGAAAAAACAATTTCACCTGAAGAAAGCAGGTCTTCATTTCTATTGTGTTTTAGTAATAGTGCTTGTTATATTTAATTGCAGCCTTTATAATAAATTGAACTACGCAAGGTACAAAAATGTGTCCAAAAACCCAACTCAAAAATGATTGCCAGCATTTGAATTACAAAGCAATCCAATTTAAAAGTTAGCCGGTTGGGTTGTAAAATGTTATAAGCTTATCTTCCAATATTCTAAAACTTAAAATACACGTGCGGGACAAAAGATGAAATTATCCATCAAACCTCAACCACAGTTTAACATGAACACACTTTTCGTGTTCCAGCAACTGCTTGGGTGTCAGGATCATTTGTCATAAACCTCTGTATCTTTTCAGTCAGGGTTGAAGACACCAGTGGTTTTCCGGCCGAAACTTTGCCTTTTGCTGAATTGGGATTTTCATGTCTGACAGTGTAAAGTTATTGTGATGGAAAGGGGTGGATTTGGTCTCTTGAGTTTAGTGATGGCTGCTGGAAACAATACAGGGACTGGACATTTTTCAAACGTTGTCCGGGAGTCTGCGTGTTTGCGACTAAGGTGCTCGGGTCTTAATTTCACCGCATCTGTCATGCACGATTCGTTTTCTTGTTTGTTCGCTCCGTAGTTCGTTTGTCTTTTCAGGACAACTTGAGCTATCCGATCGCTCTCCAAAGGTAATGAACCGGTTTGTGTCTCTCCTCTCATAAATTAAATTTTTAAGCAGCCCTTGTTCTCGGTTTAGGACGCTAATGGATAAATGTAGAGGTCATGTTCCATTACAGCCACGGAATGAGGAAGCCCACGCTGGGGTTGAATAAAAGAGTAATGAAGAAGTGTTTTAGGGATCACAAGCTGAATCGGCTCGGTCCTTGAGTTTCACTCGGTGTGTTTGACACCGGGGACAGCACGAGCCCGGGCTTATCTTTAATTGATACGCTAAACCCAGAAACCAAGCCAAGAGACAACACAAGAGCTAACACAAGAGCTAGCGAGAGAGAGAAAATAGAGTGAGAAATGAGAGACTGTAATGGAATGAGGAACAGGAGAAGAAAGAGAGCGAGACGACGACTACGGAGAGCGAGCGAACGAAACGTAAATAAAAAGGTTAGAGAGAATAGCATGCTAAGGGATTCACAATGACAACTCTGTCGTGTCAGATTAAATACGTGGGCTGGAAGATTCAGGCTCGCCTGGTGATCAAGGCTGAGATTTGTGCATTAATGTGTGGCTCAGCGGGACCTGCTCGTTCAGGTTGCTGCGGCGGGGGCTCTGATGAAGAGGCACTGGGGCTGATGGGAAGGAATGAAGATGGCCACCCTGGGGCGTACACCGCTAGCATTAACACTGATGGATCTGGTGCCCCTCGCAAGCTCTTATAACATGTAGGAATGCCAGAGGCCACAGCTAATGCAGACAGCCGAGGGAACGCAGAGAGGTTTCAGTCTTGTACTGCAAGCATGTGCGCTAGAGAGAAAGATTTCTAATTCATTTGTCTTTCACAAAGTTAGGTGTGTCTACAAGCACCTATGGCTCTGTGGACTACAAACTCTATTATAACATGGTTTTCATAATTATTAAATTCATTTAGCACGCCTTAAACTCATATGTGTCTAGTTAAGGACAACAGATTTTGTGTTACTTTTAACTCAACCTTTTGCTTTTACTATTATTTATTTAACACAAACCGAACACAAAATGAATTATAATGTGGTAAACAAAATTCAAAAACATAAAAATATTTTGTTATCAAACACATTCTTTTTGAGAATGTATTAATGTTCAGTGGTGGATTTACGTTTAACCCAGAGAAATTATGTCATTTAAGGGATTCATTCGTGAGTAGATTTGTGACCTTTTCTAATTGATTTTTGAAAAAAAAAATTCTTATGAAGGCTTAACTAGCGTTTATTATCTTATCAAATAAATACACACAATTAAATACAATTTTCACAGCTTTTCATAATTTCACAAAATTACAGCTTGATTGGAAATGAAGCACAATAAAATCTCTTGCTCAAAAGTGATATTTGCTTTGATTTTTGTTATTTTACTCAAGCATTTTCTTCACTAGCCTATTGCTTCACAAAACGAATGTTTATCGGCAACCTATATAATGTGTTAAAGTTCCATAACACAAAGAGACGTCATTTTAACAAATTGTGTGTCATTTTATATTATATAAATAAAAATATTGATGCGGACCCCCACCTCCTTCCAACTATTGTAGGGACATTTTATATAAAGTTTTATACAGTATCATATCATTGTGACGAAGTCTATTTACATCTAACAGAAGATGTTGTAAACCCTTTTTTTGTTAAATGTTTATATATGAATTTATGAAACATTGTCTTAAATTAAGGCTTTAAAAAAAGACTAATAAAAGAGAATAAATTATTAAACAATAATAGATAAAACAGATGTACAAATGACAAGCAGTACTGTATATGTTATCAAATAACGGAAGTTGAAAAAAAAGCAGTCATGTTATTAAATAAACTGACAACTTAAATGTTTCTGAGGTCTTAATGTTTGATGAAAATAATATGGTATTCCATAATATATAGTTAAATTAAGCCAATAAATGAATATATATATATATATACATAAACTACAGTACACCAATAGTAAATAATCCAGATTATGCTACAAGTGTACTACTGTGTTTGTCTTTATTTTGGCGGCAACTGTAAAGACCTTTGAGTTTCAGTGGGAGTAGCTATTCTCAAAGGAAACAAAGCAAAACGGAAATGTTCACGTGTTTACGTCTTTACGTAGACGGTTTTATCTCAACAACATACACAAATGAAAGGAAATATAAATAGTTATATTATTAGACACTATAGCCAAACATAGATCGAAAGTTAACTTTGGGTCAGGCATGCGTCTGTCCGATGTAACGGTCTAGTTAGATGCTGGCACTGACAACTCCATGAGCATCACGCATGTACTATAACATCCGCGTTATGATTCTCCCCCATGATAATCCATCTCCGTTCCATATTGCGAACATTTTAGAGCCCTTCCTTTTAAGGAACGTTCCTTTCACCTTTTTATGACATTTCTAATTTTTGCCGCAACATTTTCAATCACTCAATATCCTGCTATATAACTTCATCAAATCAAACTTCAACTGAGCCAGAGCCATTATAGAGTTAGTCGCGTCAATGGTGATAACTTCAATGGAACAGTTCATTTTTTCACAGAAAACGCGGTCATGGAGGCTCTCACTGTTCCGGGAAGTTACTAGTAACGCATGCTGCGACTAAACAAATTAACTGAGGTACACTTCTAACCCATTTAAAGACGCTGAATAAAAAATGAAAGAAATATGCATTGAGGAGAAGACATAACTTCCTGGAACTATCTGAAGGCTCCATGAATCACGTGTTGATCCAGCGTTTTCGACTTTCGTTGGGAGAACTCTCACTCTGATTGGCTCTGAGCTGAGCAAAAGGCTCTTGTCGCCTCAAATCTGATTGGTGTTGTTCATGAGCTAGGTGTCAGACTTTCAGATTAAACCATTCACCATTTAAGGGGAGGGGGAACAATTATTTAGAAAAATGTTTCGCCAAATTGCATGTTTTTGTGGATTTAACTAAAATCTCATGTATACATTTCTTATATTAGGATTAGTTACAAAACAGGTGACTTTGTAGTATATCTGTTGGATTTTGTGAGAATGAATGGATGCTGGCGTTGTTGGGTTACAAACATTCTTTAAAATATATTCTTTTGTCTTCTGCTGAGGAAAGAAAGTAATACAGGTTTGAAATTACATTTTGACAGATTGTGTTGTTCTTAACACAACATTTTTAACACAACAGTGTTCTTTAGTGAACTTGTTTAACTCTTTTAACCGAAACATAGAATTGTTTGTATGTATTACTTTTTAAAATACCATCATTTGTAAATGTCACTTGTAAATTCTAATATATGGCATTAATTAATGTTTCATATTTTAATGATGGACTTTCATACGTTGAGCCAATCTGAATCTGGCAAGGCTAAGAAAAATGCATAAAAAGCATCTGAAGAGAAGCAAATTACTGACGTTGAAATCAACTTCAAGGGCACAAACACACCTGTAATTACAGGAAAAACACATCAGCTACACCTCTTTAAATAGATTTAAGTGACCCTAAAGGAAATCTGGTCAGATTTAATAAAGGGTTAACTGACTCCTTGAGCGTCAGCAATGTATTTTTAGCATGTTTTCTATACAGTAGGTAGCATTATATAAGGTTCAAGTGATAGAAATATTGCCTAAATGCGAATTCTCTGCGTGGGGGTGCGCCTTGGGTTGACTTTGCCTTGAGAGACTCCTCCATCCTCATGAACACACTGCACTTATGAGGGGCTCCAGTCAAAATGAAGAACAGACAACACAAACCCTAACAACCAGAGTTCTGCAAAGTCATATCCCAAATGACCGCTGGCTAATTGCGCGAGTTTGAGAGAGTGTGTGCGCGTGTGTGCATGTACCAGCAAGTTAAATAAATGAGAATACTGAGTGGCAGATCGCGGTCTGCTGTATCTATCTGTCTGTCTGCTTGGCACAGATTGTTTGTTGGAATTGCTGTCACACTCGTTTATTTTCCCTCTCTCTCTCTCTCTGGGCTGTGTAAATGTGGTATTTGTCTGTGTGCTGACACTAATTGGAGAATAGCTTTAGGCCTCCCCTGGGCACTAGCCTCCGGAGCACAGCCTTGATTTGTGGCATCTTAAGAAAGTTAGAGAAACGGGGAGATGGGAGGAGAAAGGGAGAGGTTGAGGAGAGAGAGAGGAAAGCTGAAAAAATCGGAGGTGAAAAATGGAACAAATGAGAGAATGGGGAGATGGGATACGAGAGGTGAAGGGTTGTGAAGGAACAGAGAGAGGATGAAAGCGACATTATGTTTCAAGGCTCGGGTCCGACAGTTGTTGTGTTTGCATGAGGGTCGAGTATTCCTATACAAACTAGTGCTTCTTTTGATGGAAAGTTCGATTTTTTGATGTGGTGTGTATTTGTGTGTACAGTAAGTGAAGGAAAAGCACAGAATAAGAGATCTGAAGTGCGTATTTGAAGGAGTTATTTTGAGATGAGGGAGGTCTTATGTAAATGCTGGTACTTTCTATGCCTAATTTATGATAGGAGATGTCTAAGAAGGCGAATGTAGGGCAACATCTCTTTCACATGACCAAACCACACTCAAGACCACAGAATCTAACAATCCCCTCGAACAAAATCAAGGCACAACCGATTATGGGAATTATGCATGCTGATAGAAGCGGTTATGTACATGTGGTGTCTGCGTGGTTTCATCACCTGAATCACTTTTTCAAGTGTCACAAACAGAGCTCAGATTTGCCAAATCTACAATCAAAAGTTACAATAATAAGATATTTTAATATGAATTAAATCAGATTTAGCCATACATTCATCTTAATTTTGGCAAATTAACCATTTCTATTAGCATAATTCTATTACAAATATGTAGTTATAGTTAAACTATTACGGTTACTCATGTGAGACAAAATCTCAGTTTAACTATGATCGCTGTAATAAAACCACTGTTAGTTTTCATAAACTGTGGTTAAAAAAGCATAATGCCTTAAGGTGATGACATTGCTTCTGAAGGGCAAAGCATCCAGTATGAATTTTGAACATTCTCCACACTTTTTTCTCTCCTCCTGTCCTTCGTTCTGTCTGAGTGTGTTTACCCCAAGGGGCCACTTTTGCTTTATGGTGAGGGGCTAATTTAGACGCCTCTAATCAATATGCTCACAACTTATTTAACTAATGAGCAGCGCTTGCCATTGGGGAAGACATTTGGAGGACCTGCTACTCAGCCAGACTTTCCAAGGCTTAACCACCGCATGTCTGGGATTAAAACTGTTGCCCAGGGAAGAATCAACTAGTTATTAAACTACTCCTTCTCCATAAATAAATATATAAAGCTGCGCGCAGCCTCACACTGCCTGCAGTGTTTAGAATGATTTTATGAATTTATGCAGAGAGCACAAATATTTCTTTTCGCAGACTTCAATGGCGAGAGAAGCTGACAATACTGCGGGTCATTTGGAAAGTAATATTTGTAGCTTAAATTTGGAAACACGGTCAACATTTGGATAACCGTGGATGACTCCTAGTTTTCATAACATGCATTTTTACTGTTAATGATGATTTTTTATTTTTGTTTCAATAATTTAAGTACAAATACATTTACAGATGCAGAAACACTGTTTGCACTTCTTATGTTCAAGGTCCATGCAAAAACTACAGATACTTTTAAAAAACACTTTATTTGTTGTTGCACATTTAAAAAAACTGTTAATATTATGGCTGCTAAACGATGAATCGCATCCAGAATAAAAGTTTACATAATAAATGTCTGTGTACTGTGCATATTAATTTTGTGTTTATAAGATCATACACATACATGCATATATTTAAGAAAAATTGTAAAAAAAGAAAATTAATAAACACACATATATATTTAAATGAATTGTAGGCTGAAATATAAATAAATACATACATTCCTAAATATATATATATATGTTTACACAGTAAATACAAAATGAATGTGCTCATTACACAAACACATTTTATGTAAACATTTTATTCTGGATTCGATTAATCATTTGACAGCCCTAGTTGATATATAAACTGTTTAATCTATACAACGATGCATAAATGTCAGGCACCAATAACATTCGACCTTGGCTACCAGCAAGAGACACAGAAAGAGAGGTGTAGAACGAGTAAGAGAAATAAAAGAGCAAGATGGAGAGAGCCACACACAAAAGCTGAGAACAGAAAATAGTGTTGACAGAAATAGAGTCGATAGAAAGTGCTGACCATGAGACATGGTCTTCTGTTCATGGAGCACACGTCGGCAATTTCTTCAGCTTTATGGATCTGATGCGCGTGTAAAACGCAGAGTTATACTTAAAGTTTGCACTTCCAATAGAAGTCAAGTGAAAAGTTTCAGACACTTATCTGTGGTGGCTCATCCAATGGTGAACACAGGTAAGGTCGCAGTATTGGAAAAATTGGAATGACCCTCCTGCTGTGACCCTAATTGCCAACCGTGCACCACTCAACGCCACAGACACTGATTTCCCTCATTCTGATGAGTGTGATCCCCCTGTATTAATCATAAACAGAAGGGAGTTAGTTTAAGCCACATCAGCGTTTGAGGTCGTTGTGATCAAAGGTGTTGGCATTTTAAGTTATGGCTGCATTTGGAAAATATCTAACCTGCATCGCTCTGCTAGATTAGGTGGAGGATAAGCAAAATAAGTCCGCTTGTTAATTGATATCAAAAGAAATGTGAGGTCTGTCAGAGTTTTCTCTTTGAATATCTCTTATAAATTCAAAAGATAGATGTGCATGCATGAACACAGTGCAGGCAGATGAGGGCTATGATAGGCCAAAAAGTCAGAGATCAACACCTGATGAAGACTGACCATCACAAGCAACAAGTAAACTCAAGCTGTGCTTTTCTAAAGTTATGAAGGCTACATTTTAACTCAATTAAGAATTTTAAACCACATCTCCATTTGAAAAAACAAGGAGTTTTGAAGCTTTATAAGGTGGCAAAACACAAAAATAAGATTCAGAATCAAGATTATTATAGTTTACTAAACCTATAACTATTTAAACATTTCTATTATTTGAAATCAAATGAAATATTGGTCTAAATATTATTTTAGAAGCTTACATTTTTTTATATGTTAAGATTGAGGCATTAAAATAAAAACTAAACGAAAGCTAAAATGAATAAATAGTTATTATAGAAATAGAAATAAATAATAAAATAAATAAGCAGTCAAACAATGGAAACATGAAAACAAATGGAAATTACACAAAAATAACATTAAAAATATATATAAAATAAATCCTGATTCAATAAATTACAATAAAACTGAAAACAAAACTATAAAATCTATTTTGGGCCCACTAAATATGCATCACCATTTGCCCCACTAGCAACCGTCCTGGGGTCATATTATATAAATCTTTCCTGCAATAGCTTACAAGCCCTCAGTGTTTTAAAATGCTCTGTGTGACATAAAACAAGCACCCGCATTTCAAAATTTAAAACGTAGACACACAGCCTGGCAGCACTTTAAGAAAGCTATCTCTCCTTTCATTACCAGACACGCTCATGTAAAGAAAATCTCCAACAAAGCAGGAATTTTTTCTTACATATCCGCCTGTGATAAAATACATGCTACGATATTCTCCCGTCTCCGCAGCGGCGGTGAGACACAGCGCTGTCAATTTTCTGACACAAACGCTGCGCGCCGTTTTAATCATAGCTTTCTCCAAGCTAGTCTTAATGCAAACTGTTCGAAACCTTCCTTTGCTGGCATGCATGTCGTGGGGAGAGGCAGCTTAACAAGTTCAGAAAGGCCAACTATTAAGGGTGACAGGCTAACTCTTCAAAGAGCCCGCGTCTCGTTAGAGCTCACCACGGGAGTCAGAAATAAATAAATAACCTTTTTTGTGAAAAAATAAAATAATTCAACACTCTGACATCTAGTTTGTCTAACAATGTGCCTACTGCCTGGGTTTTAAAAGATTAAAATGTCTCTTTTTTTCCGCAGGTTTTTTGTTCCTATCTCGTTAGCACACGGCTGTCGGGACTTATCATTGTCAAGTACATTTGAAAATATGATATTTCATACCAAGGGTTTGTAATTTGCAATCCTTTAAGAATGCAGCCGAACACAGAGGTTTGTTTTGGTATCTTCGTGAGATTTGCCATAGCCTTTTATCGACCTAGTTTTATTTTCAATCGCCTAACCACCATGAAACCATTTGGCAATTTTGTATTTTCAAATAGCCTAGGCATCATTTAGTATGATTATTAATCAATTTACCTACAATGTGTTTGGATCTCAGGCTTAATGTGTATTATCCTTGCAGGACACTTTGATAAATAAGACCATACCTTTTTAAAGGTAGTTCACTTAATAAAAAAAAGGACTTTGTGAAGTAAATGGTTGCTCATTTTAATCTCATTTTTAAGGTTATGAAAGCGAATGTGCTTAGAGGCGATGGCTATGACCCAAAGTAAGCTCAATTTTAACTACAAATACCTCGTAAATGAATGAGTTCCAGAGCAAATATTCCTCTTCAGCTGTAATTAGCGAGTGCCCAGATAAGCGGCATGCTGACCTGACCCTCCTGGGAGGAAAAGATGTGTTTCCTTTATTTGGCAGAGGAGTCAATCAGCGGCCCTGGTCTGAAAAGATGGTGGTCAGCAAGGGCAGTCTAGGTTAGACCTGCGGGTTTGTTTTCTCTGGAAAATAATAGCACTGCTGATACAGGGGTTCTGACACAGCCGGTCTCATTAAAGATTTCACCAATGCAAAACTGTTCATTGCCAAAGAGATGGTGTCAATAAGATGTCCATGAGGCCAATAAATACCAAGAGTATAAATATTTTAGCAATTAGCCACACCAATTGATATAAAAAGGTTGAAGGGATACTTCAACTAAAAATTGAAATTCTGTAAACATTATTCACCCTCTTGTCATTTCAAACCTGTGTGACTTTCTTTCCTATGAAGGCCACAAAAGAAGATTTGTTGGTAACGGCACAACAGCGGTACCCAGTGACTTACATTGGCTTTGTGTTCATACCATAAAAGTGAATGGGTACCGTCATTGTTTGGTTAGCAACAGTTTTACAAATATCTTCTTTTGTGCTCGGCAGAAGAGAGAAAGTCATAAAGGTTTGAAATGACAATAGTAAAAGACATAATTTTCATTTTTGGGGGAACACTTTAAAATCATGTGAAATAAGCAATAAATGCTGACAGGATATGACGTCTTGGTAAATGGCTTCTGTTTTTAATAAATAACTTTTAACCAATAATAATAATCCATCTGTTTTATACCGCAAATTTAGGATCACAGAAAATAAATGAATACTGTAATTTCACAGATTAAAGTTGATCAAACTTTCCTACATCTGCAAAGTCTCCAGCGTAATCGAACCTTAACTTCATTTGTAATGATGCTCTAACAAGCTCGATTTTCATTGCAGTCAAAAAGTCAAATGCCACATCAGCGGCTGCTGGTGTGCTGAAATTAAACGGCTCACAGCTGTGTTTAGCAGAATTATCGCTCTCTGTGTTCTTAGTCCTGATAAAGGACACACTCAATGGGAATAGCCACCTCATGAGGGAAATTATTGACTGTGCAATGGTGGCATTTACCTAGTTTTAATTCACATAAAAAATGGCAACAGACCATATTGGACAGCAAGATAGTTAATCCGTTTTAACTGCGAGGGGGAGGCGGTGCGTGCTTGTGGAGGCAAGCACGTGTGAGTCTGCAGCGTTTGTGTTTGTTGAGTACTTTACTGTCGTCCTATCAGTGAGGCAGGAAATGATTGGAGGCGTCTATCAGTGGTGTGGAAGAGGTCTTGTTACACTTCAAAGGAAACTACTAATGTCAGCCATGTGTAAGAGAGGATTAGAGGCTAAATTGATGATTATGAAAATGAATGCAGCAAGATGAAATCAAATGTCATTGCTGTTGCCTTTCAGGCACACATGCTTAGAATCCCCACACTGGTTTAAAGGATTTTTATATTCTTGTTATCTGTATATAGTGACCAAAAGAGACATTCAGATTAAAAAATACCGTACCAAAATATATAAAAAAGAAAATATTTATGGAAATTTATACCCATGTTGGTTAGTTCTAAGTGTAAACTCAAGCTCAACTTTGAGGAGAATTTCAAGTAAATAAATCTCACCATTTGATAAACTGATAAGGAATGAAATCAAATTGTACACATTTGGCTGCCAAACATCTCTTTTAACCTCAACCGAATTTCTGGGTTTGTATTTCATGGTGAGGAGGGAAAACACTTTGAAAATAACACCTTTTCTAGCTACAACCTATTGTTAAATTCAAATAGGTAAAACGTATTCACCTCCCAAAACTAGTCAAAGAACACTGTGGTACTTTTCATGATACAAGTACACCCAACCTTGTCATCATTATAACCCTTATATGAAAATAAAACAAAGAAAAAGGGCAAGTGGAGGAAAAGTCTTCAAAAAGGAGAGTGGTAAAAGCATATCGAAATGGGACTTGATGTTCTCATCATGTACAGAAGGAGTCTATCCAGCACCCTTCCTGGACCTCAAGGAAAACATGCTCATGCAACTATGGAGTCAGGTTCACCTGATGAAACGCACAATAGTGAATACATGGTGCCAATGACTGAGCACAATAGGAACCAAATGTGCCACATCACGCACAGCCCGGAACGTTCCATTAACACACCCCTCCTCGAGGGTAGAAACTGCAATGACAGACAGGAGAAGATATCGTTCGCTCCCACAGAACGCTCAATTGTGTTACGGGCATAATACTGGCTGCAGGAATAATAATGTTTTTATATTCTGTGCATTTGCCATATAGTCAAAGCGGTAGCAATATGCAGCCCTCTGGGTTTCTGCCATCTAAATCTAAAGTAAATCTGAACTTTGATCCGTTTTTTACAGTCCCAAAATCAATCAGTCTTCTCAGAGTTTAATAAACTCCACTCTTCTATTGGAATGCAATTGAAAATGAATCAATGGCAAGTCATTTGCAACGCACAACAATATCATTTTCTAGATCTGCAGTGACGTAGATTCAAAGTTAATGACCACTGTGACCTCGGAACCCAAAGTTATAACGCCGCCGCCAAATGATATTTGAGAGGCGACGGTATATAACTGGTGAAAACAGCTATGTGCTGCCTCCCTGTCATTTTTATGTGGCCTTTTATCTCTAGTAAAAGAATGTTTTATTCCATTGTTAAGCTCCAACACCCCTCGCACACACTCATGCGCACACGCGCAATGAAAGGCAATGCATTCAACTAAAAAGCAAAGTCATTATCCTCCGATGGTGACAGCACTGTTTGAAAATGACATTGGATTTTAATGTGGTGCAAGTCAATTTCAGAGTATGAAAGGACTTGTGGGAAGATAATGCGGGACCAATTTACGCTCAATTGAAATGTGTGTTTCCTTTTGAATCTGCCCCAATTCCATCCTGGCTCAATGAACAGCCCGCGTTGAATGTGGCAAGTTGTGCTGAGAGAATATCCATTGCAATGTTACAAAGCCATTCGGAGACCGGTGCGCAGACTAAGTGGCCTTCCGAGTCTTGGTTATTCTGCAAGGGCCAATCTATAAAAATGATATTCAGATTTACAAAACTGCAATGCATAATCACACCATTAGTGGTTCAAAGGTTCCGTCTCTTTTTTTGAACATTGTACTGTATGTTTTGACTACCGTGAAAGTCATGTGAATGGACTACATATAATAAGGTACCAAATCCTTTTATAACACATGTAGAAAATCACATTTTATTATTTATTTTACTGCTTAAGGGTGCTTGCGTGGGTACAGTATATGTGAGTGCGTCATATAAAAGCTATCAGCCTTTGTGAAGCACAAGAAACATAGAAAAAGTCGCACAGATGGCAGCTAGCAAGAATCCTTGACTCAACTAACAATAGCTTTCCATTGAAAAGCATACTTTGAAAACGTTACTAATCCAAATGCCAGGGTTATATTAACCAATATTTGCACTCCTGATATCAACAAATCTTCATTTTGTATAGAATGTTTGGTCAGTTGCTGATAAAGACGAGAATCTAAATCTTTTTTGTCTTTTCGTTCTTCTGATCAACAGCAGCCTGCAACAGACCAGGTTGAAGTTCTTTGAAATCTCTGGCAGGCTCATGTGGGCTCAAGAGAAAGACCACCCACACCACAATGTGGCTCAGACTTCTGAAGGAGCTGGAAGATTACAGATGACATACACTCTTGTAACTTTTGTGTCACTTTTGATCATAGCAGAGAATCAATGCACGAGCGTACTGTTTGACAGCATCTTCCTTCTAATCAAGAAAAGAGAGAATCAGCCCTCCATAAAGTTCCCCATCCCCTCTTGCTCTCCATCTCTCTTTCCTTCCATTCTGTCCTCATTCAATCTCCAATCCCTTTCTGCTCTTCACTTTAATGTTCACCATCTGCTTCTCGCTGTAATACTTCACGTCGGCCTGTTTCTTTGGGTCTTGTCCTCTCTGAAATTCATGTTCCCGTTGCCAACACCATTTTCTCTATTATTACCATGCCCATTATCTCTATACTCTCTGTCTCTTTCTATCCTTTTACCTCAATAATGCTGTGTGTTGAGCCAGTCCCAGACAGGGTAATTAGTAATTACACAATAGCCAATAACTACATCGGGAATGGAACAGAAAGCAGAGTTCTAATGCATCTCACCATTACAAGCATCTTTTCCTTATTACAGTGACAAGGTGCCGGTGTACAATCTGGTAGAAGGGTTGCCCAGTGTAATGCGCTCAGTCTTAAACAGCTTGCTGCTCTCAACCATGCAGAGGTCACTAACATCAGAAAAGGAATAATAATGTCCTCACCAAATTACACTGCTGTCATTATAGTCATCAAAGCGATTTGCTCTGTAAATTAAATGATTAATGCAGCAACTCCCAGACATCCAGATAAAAATACAAATAATTTAATAAATAAAACAAGAAGATTTTACATGTGAATTGACTGCTAATGGTTTTTGTTCTTTTTTTCATACAACCTCTTACCATTGCTGAGAGTTACTGTGGATATTCAGTGATTGCATGAGAATAATTTGATCAAATATTAGAATCAAACATATATACTTAAAATTAAATGTTAAAACATTACATTCTCAATGTATAATGTTAAAAAAATTAATAGTTTCACTATATGATCAAAATAATCAACTAAACTGGAGATTAAGCTGTTAGAAGAACGTCAAATTCACCAATCCTTTAAATGATACTTCTTTGCTGCACACTGAATTACAGATGATACGAGTCCGCACAACACATGAAGTGACACTTAAAAATATATATTTATATTACCAAATCCAATGTAACTCGTAGCATTTTGCTTTCTTCGCCTGGTGTGGACAGAAACCCTAAATAACCTGGAAAAGATACCTTTTAGAACTTGTTGCAACGTTGTGTCTGGTATGGACACTGTAATATAACATCTGATTAACCGAGCAGACAATAGCTTTGAAATACTTTGTTACAAAATTTACCTGACATGAAAACCTAGTAATAGGTAATAGACACAGGGCTTTCCTAAAAATATTCATGGCATAAAGCACTGGAAGCTCGTCCCTAGCGCCATCAAAACTGGTCAATGTCAAAAAAAAGATTCAAAGCATTTCTATTTTTAACATTGTTGGGCAGGATGAGTGAAGCAGCGTCTTACTGTCATTTGTTCCTGCAAACACAATTATGAGTCATATCAATGCATTGGTTGTTTCTCGCAGACTGGTATACTAGAGAACAGCTCAGTCAGGGCTGTGTTTCCCAAAACCTTCTTAACGCTACATCATTCTTAAGTTATACCTTAAAAGTGGAAGCGATACATTCTTAAGAACAACATAGCGATATGAAGGTTTCGGGAAATGTAACCCAGATTGTTTTGCAATCGAATGGTACAGACAGATTTACAAACAGGTTTGACTGATTCAAAAGAACAGATAAACAGAAATGATTTGTTCATAAAAAATTCTCACTAAATAGCATGATTCAAGGCCTGATACAGAGTTCACCTGTATGTTAAGAATTGCAGAATCTTTAAACGTAATCGTGTAATAAAGCTCATGGACGAAATGAGATCATTCCCATGAATGGGTGATGACAACAGATCTTAACCGTTTATGTGGCTGGCGTGCATGCTTACCAAGACATAGGACAGACGAGTCATAAATTACATGAAAACATCATCATTACCATCATCAATTAAACCAGCTGTTCATGAGCTATAACACCAACCGCATTTGCTCATCTTCCCTCTTATTTAAACAGTCACTTAACACAGCGGCTAACATTCAAGAAGCATCATGTCCACGCAAACCTGCACAGAGTGTGTGTGTGTGTGTGTACACACTCTCTTCCAGTTCGGTTAAGTGCCCAGCGGTGGCGTGGATGAGTGGTCAGGTGTGAAATTACAAACTCTGCCCAGAATTCCATCAGCTGTTAATGCACACCCACACAGAGCTAACCGAGCTAGGTGCTCCAGTCGCAGCTAAACCAATATAACAAGTCAAACAGCAAAATACCTACAGCACTCCATTCTCGTACAGACTCATACATAAGAGCCAAAACAAATGTGGATGCTGTAAGGGCAGCTCGAAAACAGAGGCACCACTTATGTTGAGTTTACTTTCGCTTACATGCCTGAATATATTGTTATTATAAAACTCAGGTGGCGTTGATAAGTCTAAGTGGTAAATGGGATATGATGGATATAAAAAACACACATATGGCTTTCGGTATGTGTGAAATACCTAAAAAATTACTCGTAGTCTAGTTTCATCTGAAATTATTATCCGAGGTAGCACACCCAAATTAGGCATCATTTATATACATTTTCTGCATTTAAACGCTCAAGAAATATATTCGAATAACGGATAAAAATATCACTTAGATTTACAATCAGAATTCACAATCTTAAACATTTCATTACATTACATTTTATTTTATTAATAAATCCTCTTTGTGATTCCTGAGTGTGAACCTCGTGAGATTTTTGATGCAATTAAAATGGATACGCACCAAATATGTAACCCATGACCACAAAACCAATAATAAAGAAATGTATACATCATCTGAAAGCTTTCCATTGATGTATGGATATTAGGGTGGTAATATGTTAGGATATGATGTTTTATGATAGGATATGATGTTTTATGATAGGATATGATGTTTTATGATAGGATATGATGTATTACGTCAGAATATAGGTATTTGGCCAAAATATTTTTTTTTAAATCAGACTCGAAATACCAAACAGCGGGCAGCAGCGAGGGAAGTTTGTAGGCCTGTTTCAATTCATTTTTGTTTGCGATGTATCCGTTCACAAAAATGAAGTTGATACATTTACGATACGAAATTTACATAATATCTTCATGGAACATGATCTTTACTGAATATCCAAATGATTTTGGGTATTAAAGAAAAATTTTAAACATTAATTTCGATCCATACAAGGTATTGTTGTCACAAAGTGCTGTATAAGTTACTCCTTAAGATTCAAGGCAATACAAATGGCTGCCCAATTTGGGAATTACATTTTTTGACAAGGACTCTCTAAAAATATCTTCATCAGTCAGTTGTTGACTTGTTATGACATAAACTCCTTGCATTATATTCAGTAACGACAAACCATATCAGACACACACATACAATGTAAATATAACACACATAAGTAATGTATTTTCGATTCTAATTATAAACCTGACAAATTACTTTGAAGTCAACATTGTATGACACATTCACACACAGGTAGCAGAAACCCTCAGACAGCCAGGCCCACATTTAGATGCAAATAAATTCTGATGTGTTGTCATTCACGTTTTAACCTTATTCTGTTCTATAAACAGCAGCTCTTAACTCCAAAAAGCAAAGAAGGGCCCTAGAGACACCAGAAACACGGAGGTGAAAAATAAAAAAAGAGCGACACAGAAAAACACTGAGGAAAAAAATTCCCAAAGCCCTGTGTTTCTCCACTAGATGATATTTATTGCCGAACGTAGGCAACAGCAAGTTGCAGAACTTCAGAAACATGTCACAAAAATCATGAATTTTAAAAGAAATAAGGACATCAGAGGTATGAAAATAAGGTTAGGGGCATGAACAACAATATTCCACCTCAGAACGAATAGGTACCGCCATGATCGCTAGTCCTTTCTTTCTGACACCCGTGCTCACATTTGACTCGGATCCAAGGTTTGCACTCTCGCAGAGCAATCGCTGAGAAAACACAGGCACACAAAGTGGCATGACAATGAACAAGACTGGTCCGATGTCACTCCATTTAGCAGGCAGATTCGACACGCTACTTTTCTGTCATGCCTTTCCAATGTTGTCACACAAAGGTTACTGTACACTGCGCTGCTAACCATATGTAACTAAGACATGTCAAATCGGACCCCCATGACTGTAACTCAAACCCACGCATATGAGACACGGTCACGGCAAGAGCACGGGGTTTGTGTGCTCTGTTTTGGCATTTCGTTTTTTTTCTCCTCCTGTGGCTGGTTTCCATTCATAGCCCATACTTTCACTGATACCCTTCTGAACAGGCATCCAACCACAACTAAACAACCACCCGCACACAAACACACACATTTCTCTCATATCCTTTCTGCATTCCCACCTCATTCATTTTTTTCCACCCAAACATACCCTCTCATTTTCCCGTTCCCAACAGCCGTGCTGAATGCTGCTTTATCTCTCTTGTCATCTACAGAAATGGGTGCTATGCGTCTTACAAAATCTATCATGATTTCATCACTGTTACATTGTCTATTTTTAAAAGCAGACTTTGAGTTTTCTTTTAGAACCTTCTACATGTTTCTCTGCAATCTAACTATTACCTTTGCTTCATGTTTATCTCTTTTTACTTCTGTACACTGAAAAAAATGCAGGTTGTTTCAAGCCTGGTTATGTTGTAACAACAAAGCACCGGTTCATTTATAACCCAGGGGTTGGTTTGGTGTATATTTTACCCAACGACCCCTCAGCTTTATTTTTATTATTACTGAAAGATTCACGTCACCATTTTTCAGAAGTGTTCCTAGGTGGAAGAAAAGTGCACTAAGATACATTTAAATGTGTTTAAAGCCCTCTAGTATAACAAGAATGTTGTACTGACTATACAATTTGTTTAATACTTTTAACATATTCATTATTTTTAAGATTAACTCAACTGAGACAAAATGCTAAACCAAGCTACAGCAATTTAAAGCAATTTTTTCATAGTGCATTCGAAGTAATATCAATCAAACTGCAGTTGGCATTAAGTAATAATACATTTAAAAAAACCAACACAATAAAACATGATAAAAACATAATAATATATATTATTAAAATGGTCAATTTTTCCAAATATTTCTTCATATATTTTATGTTAAATTAATATAAATTATAATTTGATATATTATTAAATATGATTTGAAATGGTCTTGTCAAGATATCATGAATGTCCACCCCTGTGCTAAATATTTACCATTTAAAACATACTATAATTATTAATACAACTAAAATTTCTTGTATTACGGTACTCCCCCCTATTTTTCTTTCATCAATCTATTGTTCTACAGTATTTTCATATTTTTCTTCCATTTATATGTTATAAATGTTAAGGCTTGTACACACCGGGACAATAGTCGCACGCATTTATCATCAACATTGAACGCCTCATGAACAAACAAAGGGTGCGAATGTGAGTGTGCACACTGAAATGCAAAACGGCAGGGGTGTCATTTTTGGTTTGACGGTTTTGTTCATGTGCCTGGAGTTGCTGAAGTTATAGTAAAACATGATTTGCACATAATGGTCTTGCTGAGCACACATTGACAAAGAGCAAGCAATATGAATTCTTCTTCTGTGTTACAAACTAGTGTCAGATCCATAAAATTGTGCAACGCCACCTTGTGCACCGAGGTATATCTGTTTTTCATTAAGCGTCATGTACGTCAGGGAGTGAATTTGTACGTTTAATCGGCTCATCTTCAGTGAAAAACGCTTGGGTATGATTGTTGAAAAACCTTTTGAAATACGATAACCACGCCCGATTATCGTCCCGGTGTGAACAAGTCTTATCTTATGTTGACTATTTTTAAACATTTTAATTTGATCCATTTTATCACGTTGGTGTCGTAGTTTCTCCTAGACCCTCACATTAAATAGTGTCCATTATCACAAACCAGCTCTCCCTCCTCCCTAACTGGAATCTCTCTACCCATTTATATCTCTCTCTCTTGCCCTGTCTGTCTTTCACTCCACCGGAGTCTAAGTTGTCCCTCTTCTCTATGTAGTAGGGTAATGGGGTGTTGTAGATAGCTGGTTGCCCTCTGGAGCATGACATCTCTTTCTCACACCTGGCTCCAGCACCCAGCGGCCCCATACTATTGCAGACATGCTGCTAGTTTTCCGGCTGGTTGGGCAGGCCAGTACCCTCTGATCTGCAGTCCCTCCGGGCCAGCCCAAAACATCCGCAGTCCTCGTATACGACTGACCACTAGTGCATCAAAACTTCATGGCTGAATAGCCTGCAGCTTTGTGGGGATGTTTATGCTTCTGGGTTTGTGTGATCTTCTAGCAGAAAGTTTGGTTAATTCAGTCTTGTAAATGTGCAGGTGTAATGTGTGATTTTTAATTGGGATGTTATGGTGAATAGGCATGTTTGTGTAAGTATTTGTGAGTGAGAGAGAAAACAAACATTGTATTTAGCCTAAGGTGCTTTTGTGGAAGGGTTATAGAATGGTTGCTTTTATTGGTCAGAGGGTACGGATATGATTGTGAGCTCGTGAGTGGGCGTCATATGACTGACAGATCCATGTTTCTGGTTTTATTTTTCATAAAAATATTTTTAAAAGGTTCAAAGCTTACACAGATCTTGTGTACACAGAAAAGTGTACAATCTCTTCTGTACAATGCATGCAAAGAATTTTAAAGGGCAAACGCAAACGTATTTACTCTTAGGAGTACACAAACACATACCACGCAGGCACCATTTTTCAAGAGAGGGACCATTGCTGGGATCAGAGATGGTAGTCATGCAGAAAGTTATTTTCACAGGTTCATTTGTCTGATAAATCTTTCTCTTACACACATGTGGGGCGTGCGAGCATAAGACGCAGGCCTCTCCCATTATTTTATAGCGTCCTTTCAAGTTCACACTAAACTTTGCATGACTCAAGGATAGATCCATATAACTTCAGAAATGATGCATCTATTTTCAGGTGCCATAGCTTCAGGCCTTCTTGGATATCGGTCGTCAGTCTGAAAATGAACCATGTGTGCGCATAATTCTGCAATAATTCGAAAAAGCTGATTTATAGCGATGCCAGCAAACTCCAGCATACCTAATATGCACAGCGTATTGACTGTTTACAATCCTGTTGGACCTAAATGAAGCAGAAATTACGCTATTTTGGCATTCTGAATAAATTTGAAGACATTGGAAATCGCTAAAAACAACTTTCCTGATGGGTTTATTGTCTGTACAATCTTCAGACTCTCAAGAGCAGACGGTCTAAATCAATTTGTAGCTATATGTATGAACGACTTTTTTGATCGGTAATTGTCAATTTTCAACAATTTAGGTGTCACATAAGATTTAAGACAATAATTCCAGTTTTATTGAAGCACTGAGCATATGCTAGACATTTAAATTCAGCTCATCTTTTGAACATTGCTCAAGTAAACATAATCAGAATTTTACACAGTCCAGATCGAGGGACAGAGAAAAGCTTTTCTGCTAGTTCAAACACTGTTCTCACAAAGGATCTCTTCCTCTCTCTCTCTCTCTCTCTCTCTCCACACACACACAGAAGCTGTCCCTTACCACCCGACTCGGCCATTATGAGGTCATAACAGGCACAGATTCAATTTTCCCTCATTATGATTTCCATGTAAATGGGTCGTCACAGAGACATGAAGCAAGTAGGACGTGTGTGTGCGCGTTTGGGTGGTCTAGAAATAAAAGGCAGCTACGGAGAGGAGGTAAGGCGAGCGTTCAGAGTTCTTGAAGGGGATGCTTGAAATTAGCATAACCAAGTGCAAAAGCAAAGGCCCGGTTAACTCAAAAGTTTAAAATGTTTCAAAAGTTGTCATATGGCACAGATTACCATTCACATTTGGTTGTGAAATGTCTAAATAAAATATCTTGTGTTCATTTATGCAAAAATCAGACGAGAAAAAAGTTCAGCGTTAAATGTTGTCTGCCTATGTGTCAATCAACAGATGGAACCAAAATGATAGCATATACTGTATGTTTGACAACTGATTGACGGATGAGTAGGTAGACTAAATTTAGAGAGATGCCTACATTTCAAATGCAATGTATTTCCAAACACCTCATTTGGACGGCATTTGCGTAGGGGTCCTGAGGCTGACCTAACTAGCAGCTGCATAGCGGCCAAAAAAACATGTAAAACCAGTTGCGCTTTATCCACTGTGTGCGTGAGAGAAGTGAGAGGCTGCTAAAATGTCACTTGGCGAGTCACATGGGTGTGAAACCATCAGTGTACTTCAACCATTAGCACCTCTTCCTGCCACTTTCACACACATACACACAAGGGAACCAACACAGTCACCAGAAGGTTAGAAAAGCAACTTGTGGGGTCATAAACATGAATCTTGAGTAGGTCATCTTTTCGCCTGTACACTCAAGTTGATAGATATTCGTAATAATAATGATTGGAATAAACATGTTTGTTCTGAAAGATAGGTTGCCTATCATGTTTACGTTTGTTTAAAAAGAGGTTTAAAAATACCCATATACATTGTGCTTTCCGACATGCAACCGAGAATATTACAAATGTATTTTTCATTCATGTGGCAGTGTAAAAATCATTTTAAATCACATACCTTGAAGTTACAAAGCCTTTGATTGGTGTTTATTAATAAAATAAATAAATGGATACGATAAATACATTGAAACACACCAAGGTCGCAGACGTGTGGATGTTCTTCATATAAAGAGTCTCTTAAGAGCTATCAAACAGCTCAATCTAAATCAATAGTAAAAATAGCTTTAGTGTCATGTGAAGCGAGAGAATAAATGACACTTAAAGTTTCCCACAAACACATCGTCTTCATTCAGACGATAATCTCCTCATAGGTTTCAGTCCCTGCCTCATGGGGTCATTAGGTGACGGGCCGTTAAACAAATGCAATTGCTCAACGTCATCTTCAGAAGATGAGACTAATGCATCTCTTTATATAGACCGAGTTCATAATTCACGAGGCGCTATAACATTATTATCTGCTTTATCTTGTCAAAGTGACTGGAGTTAAATATCTACTACGGCAGTCATTAGTTTAAAACCCATTTACCTTCCTCTCTCACTCTCTGCTCTGAGATATGATAAAGCCCCAATTAATAATTCAGCCTAATTAAACACTCATATTTAAAAAGGGCTAGGTCGGCGTATGCTTACCAGCTATTAATTGTTCTTGGCAGAGCCACATTAGTATTCGTATTTCTCAGTCACACGGATCCACCCTTCTACTGCGTTTCAACCAGACGAGATACAGACCGCAAGTTAACATCATTGCGCGGCGACAAACAAAGCACCAGCGACTTAATGAAATAATTGTGTTTACCAAAACACAGGAGGCATAATGGCAGAAGTCAAAGCCATTGTGCGATTCAGTCTTTTCCATCTGACAACGGCACTTAAGGTTAGAAACGCAAAGTCACGCCGAGGTGACTAATAGTTTATGTGTGAAGGAGGTAATAACAGGCTTCTTGCCTGTTTTAGTTAAGCTAATCTATTCAGATAAAATAGGAAGGCATATTTTACAGCCGGTTAATGTGATAGAATATTGTAACGTAATAGAACGGCTGTACGATGTATTGAGTTTTTCATGAGGTATGATACCAACCAATGTTCCCCACTTGAAACGCACATTAGCTAACCAAATCAGGATGGCTGCTTTGATCAAAGCGATAGTCCATCAAATATGCCTTTCTTGTGGTTGTTTTTGACACATCTACCTATTAAGACACAACATTATGATTTTTAGAGGAATCGCAAAGACAAAAAATGTAATCTGAAAGTAATCATGCAGAGCAGCTAACACAAAACAAAAGACAAAGAACGAGTAAGGGGAGTAAATACGTCAGATTTTTTGGGGGGGGATGCTCGGCTCCTTTAAGGGGATAGTTTACCAAAAAATATTTACTCACCCATTTCAAACCTTCATGACTTATGTTCTTCTGCAGAACACAATAAAAGACAATTTGAAGAATGTTGGTAACCAAACAACATCCGTACACAATGACTTGCATGGTTTTGTGAATAGAAGTGAATGGGTACCGCCATTGTTCAGTAACCAACATTTTTCAAAAAATCTTCTTTTGCTTTCGGCAGAAGAAAGAAAGTCATACAGTTCTGAAATGATCAGAGGCTGAGTAAATGATGACAGAATTGTCAGTGTTGGGTGAACTATCCTTTTAAGAAAATGTCAGAGAGTCAAAGAGCATCTCTGAATCCGAACAGCCAAACAAACTTTGGGCTTATAAATGTGCAGGTGTAATGTGTGATTTTTAATTGAAAAAAACGTCTTGTTCTGGGACAAACCCCTAGTGATCTGGATACAGCAGATGTCAGATACTCGATCCGGCAGAAGAACAGAATAAGAAACGAGAATATGGATGAATAAATAAAGAAACAAAGTCTTGGCATGTGTTAGTGTTTGGCGTTTGGCAGCCATAGACCCCATTAGTGGCGGGTCAGGCCAGGTAGAAACAGCCCAGCTGTCATGCTAAGAGACGGAAAAAGATGTTTTTATAGAAACAGATTGTCCAGATGTTACAACTGTCTGTCATCCTAGCTTTTGTGAGCACTGTCATACCACCTCTGCCATAATGAGCAAATATCTTGTGTGTTTACGCGAGTGTTTGTATCGTGTTGATTCATCATTCATTTTGTTTTTGCAGAGACTTAAAGCTGCAATGATGCAATCAGCATTTCTATTCATAATCAATCATGTTCCAAGCATGTTCTATACATCTTTTTTTCTCGTCTCGATCTCACCCCGTTTCATTTTTATTTCATAAGCGAATGGATTTGGATTCAACCCTTACTACAGCTACAAAATAGACGTTTCTTTAAATGGCATAGCTCCACCTAGCTTCAGAATTGGAGAAAATTTTGGTACCATCCCCACAAACTGAATGATCTCCTTTATAGGAACCATTCACACAAAAATTAAAGAAGGTAAATGATCATGGATTTTCTAATTTGTTCTTCAAAATATAGATTCGGGGTGTCACAATATTACATTTTTTTACTACACGGTTAGTGTGATTTCGCAATAACAATATTATCACAATATCTTTATTTTTTCATTAATAATAGTATAAGTCAATTTCATATTTAATATTTAATGGCCAATTAATCCAACCAAAATTAGAGTGCTTGTAACCAAACAGTTCTTGGCCACCATTGACTACCCTTGTAAGAAAATTACAATGGTAGTCAAAACTATTCTTCCAAATACGTTTCTCAATGTTTATCAGAGCAAATACATGTACATAGGTTTGGAAAAACTTGAGGATGAGGAATTGATGACAGAATTTTTTTTTTGGGGTAAATGGTCCCTTTAAGGAAAATTAATGTGTAGCACAATATATAAAGCGTCTCTGTTAACACAGTATTAATAATCATGGCTTTAATACAAGAGTTACAGTCAAAACTGGTATATTGTGACAGTCCAAATATAGATGTAAACATTATCAATAAAATAATGAATGTAGACTGGCAAATAACAAACCTTGGATTACCTAATGACTGTGACCAGCACCTCTGTGTTTTTTTTCTAATGTGTCTCCAGAGATCACAAACATTGGTTATATACTAAACACACTACATGCATCAAGTACAACAGCTGCTGTCTTGTTCATATAACAAACTGTTGTTGCGGTGAAGAAAATTGTTGCCGTAAAATGACTTCAGTATCTCAAACTTATTTGAATGAACATATGCGAAAACAACAGAGAAACCAAACATCGAAGCGGTTTGCGCTGCTGATTCTCAGATGTGGCTCCTGTAAAACCACATCTGCACCTCGAACCACAAAGCTCTGAACGCTCTTCACGCAGGAAAAGAAATAACAAAACACATTATGTGTCTCCTACTCTCATACGCTGAACCTCTTTCAAGCCCATCATTACAACATTAGACACCTAAAAGCACGGACTTGGAATTTCACAACCTACAACAGTTTGTTTATCTCAGTCAAGAGAGACGCTCTATTGTTCCTTGCAGGCAAAATCTTAATTATTACCCTGCAACGACAGGTTCACAAAGCAGGACCGGGGAAGTCAAAACAACATCAATAATTCCAAGGGCGAGACAGACCCTCACTGTATCATTCCCTAATAACAACCATCACGTTCATACACATTTTATATGCTGCACTGTAAATACCAGAGCCTGACAAAAAGACAGATGTGCTGTGCATGACCACTAATATATTTGCATGGTGCAAGAATACGGTTCAAACTTTTCAAGGACCCAAAAGTGTGCTTTTAACTGGAAAACGAGAGAGTTTGTGGGTTTGCCATTTGTAAAAGAACAGATGTTATGCAAATTCCACCATCGAATTGCGGTTCATCAGCTGGCTATGGCAAGAGGAATGATTGGCGTTAGCATTGTGCTAGCTGAAGGGTGTTTATTGCCATATCCGGCGCTGTTAATTTGTAAATCCGAAAATATATATCAGGGCACATAAAGCAATAGAGGTCACAGAGTCCAATCATACAAATGTGAATGCTGTTTACAAGAACTGAATGAGGAGGAAAAGCTTTAAACTTGTTTTAATTGGAGATTCCATATGATGGGTTTGATGAGCAATGTGACAAGCGTTTTGAAGTCTGACGCACTCTTCACAGCAGCCATCTGGAGAGTCACTCAGTGTGGGCAGTGTGTGTGTGTGTGTGTGTGTGTGTTTGAGTTGTTGGATGTATTATGAGGCTGAGAAGTTTGTTTATGAAAAAGCGATTTCACTGCTTGACAGCACGACTGTCTAACTTGCCTGAAAGTACAACTTTTGCTCCAGAAAATCTTGCGTTTATCCTCTCGATAGACAAAAGAAAGGAATGGAACAAAGAAATTCAGCCTTATTGAATATATGGATTTGTGGCCGCCTTATCTTAAGATGAAAGTTGAGAAGTAGTGACATGGAAATCAGACGTGGGTTGCACTGTAAAGAAATGGAGTGCATGTCTGGATTGCATTAGCAGTCTCCTGCCCACACTAGTGCAAATTTCTGAATTACTCATTTCTGTGTATTTTAAAATGATTCAGATTAAAACAAAGAAATGTGTGCACTGATTGCAAGTGATGATGTACCTAACACAATCTCACGGCAAAAACGTGAACATTTTAAAGATCAATTTGTAGGAATTCGATCTCACTCGTACATTTTAGTACAATTTACTTTCATGCTAGTGACACTAGGAGTGGGACATCAGTATTACTTTTTCCTCATGTTCATAGGTTTTTGTGCTATTCAAGATATACAAGTTCAACATACAATTCTACTTCTGAGGGCCTTCCGGCAGGTGAGTGAATGCTGGCGCTACTGGTTGCCGCTTGCTCTGGTGTTTCTCAAAACTCAGTTTTGAATGACACGATGTGAACTAACCATTTCCTCATCGTTTGGATCGTCACTGTTTTACGTGTTAAAAAAATATAACGGCTGCGGTGTTACTATGCCAAGCCTCCGCTGTCACTACCTCAATCAAGACTTCATTCATTGCCCCCGTCGGAAAAATACATCCATCGTGGGTCTGGACGGGGCTTCAGGTATGACGATTCGAAGGATATACGGTCATTCTGGACTTCAGGTCACTGAGCCGCAATGAACACTCGCGGACTGTAGACCAGAGCGTGTTAGCCAGAGTAGCCAGATCGGCTGGTTCTCACTTAGATATGTGCTGAAAGATGTACTTTTCAACATACAGTACGTTCTCTCATAAACAAGGGTCATTTCATCAGTGACTTTGTGGGTGGTCTTATGTTTGATTTCATCTGTTTGTTTGAGACCTGGCAGCAAGAGAACTACTTTTTCAAGTTTATTCATGTGTGTTCCCCTGGTTTTGTTTATATTTCGCGTCCTAGCATCTCCAAACGTGGTGGAGGTTTAACGATTTTTCACAAATAGATTTATAAAGCATCCCCGTAGACTGTATCAACGTACGCTTCCTTTGAATCAGTTGCTTTATCTATCAGTGATCCAACGCCTACAGTTTATGCTGTTGTCTATCGGCCACCCTAATTTTTGTAATACATTTTTAGATGAATTCTGTGCATTTTTAACCACACTATGCACTTTATCATCTAATATTATTTTATTGGGTGTTTTTAATATTCATGTGGACATTAAAGTTAACTCAGGCACAAAGGATTTATTTCCTGCCTGGAAATTTTGGCTTTCAGCAATACATGGACTTTCCAAAACATTCTAAAGGCCACAATCTAGGACTTGTCTAGTGTTCTGGTGTTACACCTTTGGACTGTACTGCAACTACAATACCCAAATCCGATCATAAATTGCTTTCTTTAAATGTTAATGTTGCACTTTGTAGATCCAAACAACAACTTTCCATCTCATTTTGTAGTATCAAGAAGATCAAACCCTCAGCTTTTGATGTCGCAATCATCAACCTCCCACAGAGTCACCATCTCTCTTCATCTGATGATCTGGTCTCCTTTTAGAGCTCTGAAATACAACAGCTTTTGGACAATTTTGCACCTCTTTAAACTTGGTCTGTATCATTCACTCACTCCACTGGTTTACTCTTGAACTTCAACGGCTATAAACTAAAGGCCAGTGTTTGGAACGCTTTTATAAATGAACTGGACTTAGGGTACATAAAGAGCCGTATAATGAACATATCCATCATCATAAAGATGCTCTTTCTACTGCCAAGTATGAGTTTTATTCACATATGATAGAGTCTGGAGATAGTAATAATAAAGCTCTGTTCTCCACTGTAAATCGTGATTTGAAACCACCTGACAGCCTTCCTGCACACCTGTACTGCACTGCTCAATGTGATGAATTTTTGTCTTTTTTCAGCAATAAAAGAAGTGCCATCCACCAACACCTGGCCTCTTCATATTGTAACTCATTATACAGTGTTTAAACCACTCTCTTACTCTTTTTCCTTCTTTTAGCCTGCCATCTGAGTTAGACATTTCTAATTTCATTTATAAATCTGCCTCTACCACTTGTTTACTTGACCCCATACCAACCCACCTAGTAAAAGCATGTCTTCCCTCTCGTTCTCCACTTATAACCCGTATTGTTCATACCTCCCTTAACTCCATCATCTTTTAAAATAGCTGATATAACCCCAACTCTCAAGAAACCCTAACAATTTAGATAATTTCTATCCAATTTCAAATTCTTGAAAAAGCAGTCGCAGCAGAGGCTCAGGCTCACCTTAGTAATAACACTTGTATGTGGGTTTTCAATGAGTATTTCTTTCCAAGTATAGTACAGAAACTGCCTTGGTGAGAGTTAAATCTGTTAATTGCTGCTGATGATAGTTTTTTTCTATTCTAGTTTTGATTGATTTGAGTGCAGCCTTTGAAAACATTTCACACATATTTTGCTGAACCTTTTATCTACTATTGGTATGTCTGCTATTCCTCTTGCCCTGGTTCACTTCTTATCTCTCTAACCATCCACAGTTTGTACAACTAAAAAGTTTCCATTCCCAACTTTCTTCAGTTAGCTGTGGCGTTCCTCAAGGTTCTGTCCTAGGTCCTTTATTGTTTCTAGTCTTCTCCCACTTGGTAATAATTTTTCCAAATTTGGTATTAAATTTCACTCTTATGCTGATGATACACAGCTTTATGTATCTAATAAGCCTGACTTCTTTCTTCCACCTGTCTGTCTTAATGGTAGCAAGACCGAAGTACTCTTTATAGGCACTAATTCCAGTCTTTCTAGGTCAACCCTACGTTTCTTCTCAAACTCTCCGTTCTTCTTCACTGGGTCTCCTTCATCCACCTACGGCTCATTTAACCACCATTGGTCATAGAGCCTTTAACCGTGCTGCTCCTCTCCTTTGGAATTCTCTCCCTACTTACATCTGTAATTAAGACTCGTTATCTCAATTTAAAGCTAAACTCAAAACTCACTTATTCAGAATAGCTTATCATAAATACTGTCTGCATTCAAATACAATTTTTTTTTGAAACGGCTGTTTTTCTTTTTTGCGTCTTATTATATTGATACTTAATTTTACCTTTATGCATTTGGCAGACACTTTTATCCAAAGCGACTTACATTGCATTATCTTATACATTTATACATAGATCTGTGCAATCCCCTGGGATCAAACCCACAACCTTGCGTTGTTAATGCAATGCTTTTACCACTGAGCTACAGGAAAGTTGTTTTTGTTTTATCTATTATTGTATGATTACTATTATAACCACCTCGTAAAATAGTTACTAATTCTTGTGAGTTCAGCTTGAACCACATATTGATATGGCTTACTGTAATTTGGAGGAAATCATTTTTGTGAAGACAACTTTTCCTACAGACTGAATTCTAAAAGATGTGGTTTAAACAAAAACTATCAGTTTAAATTAAACAGAATTAACTCTAACCTTGTTACACTCAAAATTACCTTAGGGGCAGGGTTTGGCTGATCCAGTCTCCCCTGCTGATGATGCCAAAAACATCTTTCTATTACTGGCCTTTTATAATGTAGTTCTTATATATCTGAAGAAACAATAAATAAATAAATTAAAATTAAACATTATCAATTAGTTTTTTGTTTTTTAAATTGCAAAATAAAAACGCTGGTATAGTTTCTATAAGGAAATAACATACTATTCATTCATAATATGCATAACACACTGTTTTGTATGACAATGTAAGATGTAAGATGACAATACAGTCAGATATTTTACTGTGTAGAAATACATAACAGACACAGTTCTGTGTAACATATTTTGCATCATATTTTGCTAACCTGCTCTCGTTTACCCCCTTTGGTCTGAGGTGTGATGAAGTGTGACATGAGAATGTTTTGATCCGTCTTGTCATTTACCACCTTTCTCCTGATCTTGACTAAGACCCCTGGGTCGAGCCCTTTAATGTCACCATCTGGACTAGAAAAGGCCAAGGTTCATTATAAGGTTATGAGTCTTTTACCAGATTTATGAATTATTAAATCGGTTGGTAAATGAAAACAAAAAGACACAAACGTAACAAACAGGAGAGGAATAAGATAAAGAGAGTTTTTGAATGTATTTGAAGCTTCAAACAGGCAGGGTCCCTTATGGTTTGTTCCAGCTGTATCCTGAAAAACATTGTGTCACTGAGGTTACACCGCATATGAGGCCCTGGGGCCAACAGATGTGGGAAAGGACGTGTTTCGATTGTTTTTGTCTGACCTGTTATGATTCAGAGCCGCGAGCGATCGCTCTTCAGCTAGTATTTATTTTCTCATTTCATTTTTAAACTGCCTTTGCCTGCTCCCTGCGGTAATTAAGATAAAATTATCTGAAGTGCGGGCGATTGTTTGTTGCTCACTCCCTTTCTCTCTCTCTCTGTGTTTATAGATTAGGGGAAAATACAGTTAAGATCAATGCCAAAGAGAAAATTACAAATCCATACAAGCTCTTGCACCGAGAAATGTGAGGAAAATCAAGCAGTGGGTCTAGGTGGATGGGGGCATTTTAGTGCAAAGACCACAAAGGACTTTTGCCATTGATGTGTATTAAAAGAAAATATGCATACCCTTATTAAATGTGAAGTGTCCAATTTGTGCATTGAATGAAACTGCAATAATAATGAATGTTTTCACAAAAATGTTTGCCAACACTCCCCCATCTGCCATTGATCGATATATAGATAGTCTCACCCTAAAACCACGCCAATGGATGGACACTGCTGCCATTTCGATCCTGTCACGCTGATGCACAAACAGAGCAATGTGCGCTACAAAGCCACTAAATGTATGCCTAACATTAAAGTCATCTTGCAACTGGTTTATTTATTGTTCTTTCTGCTTTTAAACACAAGATAACATTTGAAATTTACACACATGCCATATAAAATCACTGTAACATCAGATGCTGCATTTAAAGAGATATTAATAGATACATTCTGTTTAAAACAATGCACCCTGTGTTAAACATACAGGGCTTGTTTCAGCACAGCTTTCTTACGAAACCCTGCAAAACTTTTCTGCTTATAAAATGTATTTTTTAGTGAGAGGGTTGACAGTTCACAGAGTGGGTGGGAAACACTGTAAAACTAATGCGGAAAAGCGATAAAGGTAAAGAGAATGTCTGTTTAGGGCTTTTGTGAGGGCCGACAACTGACTCAGCGACATCTGTAGAGTAGAAAGAACACTACACAATTGTTATTAAAGGGATAGTTCACCAAAATTACAAATAAGAAATAAATAATTTACAAACACTTATGTTGTCCTCAGCCTGGATGATTTTCATTCCTATGTGAAAAACAAAAGGAGAAGTTAAGAGTCTGAAAGTCTCACTCATAATTCAGTTGCATTGTAAAAAAAAAAGAGGTGTTAAAGGGACAGTTCACTCAAAAATGAAAATGATGTTATCATTTACTCACCCTCGAGTTGTTTCTAATCTGTATCCATGTATATGTTCTGATGAAGACATAGAAATACATTTGGAAGATTGCTTATACTACCAGTAATTGGCCACCATTTACGATCTTGTCTATCGTCTAAAACAAGAGGTGTGTTCGACAACATTAAGCGCTGAACAGATCCATTGGCGTATGACATTGAAGCACCGCGAGAGCAGAGAGCTTTGCATGTTTTCGGATCACTTGCTATTAAAATATGCGGAATCCGGCTATTAAAATCTGTCATGTGCCGGTTCTGCGTGTTTGAGTGAATGTTGCACAGTTTAACGCTCATGGATTTGTCTGTCTCTCTATATAAGGACATAAACACATGAACATCAAGGGTTTTTCCTGCATAGAGAAATTGGAGGCAGCCGCCTCGGTCAAATGTCGTGCCGCCTCAGGCTCTCAACAAAATTATGTAACGGACTGTCATTTGTCATTTGGCTGTTTGTTTTGCATCAGAGTAAGTTTAATTTCTTAATTTTCTTATATTAACATGCCGTACATTATTGTACTATCTTTAGCTGTGCAGTTGGATCGTTGAATCAATGTATACTGTACACAGCGAGTTCGCCAGTATGAACGGACATTATGTTCAGAACGACTAGCACACGAATGACTCAGAAGAAGCGATTCATTTAAACTATTGAACTTTTCAGTCAATAGCGAATATAAGAGATCATTGAATCATTCAAAGTGATTGCAGGTTAGCAAAATATGATGCAAGATATGTCACACAGAACTGTGTCGGTTATGTATTTCTACACAGTAAAATATCTGACCTTACTTACATCTTAAACAAAACAGTGTGTTATGCATATTATGATTGAACAGAATGTGTTTTCAATATAGAAACTATACCAGTGTGTATGAAGGTTCATTAAATGGAAGAAAGGAGGCGGAAACCGGCAAACATTTAAACATTTAATATAAATATAACAGCCGGCGGCCACTCACGGCCGACCGCCGGCGAACAAAACAAATCACAAAACTAAAACACAAGAACATAAATACAAACGTAAAACATGTCCGGGCCCGGTCCTCTCTCTTCGACGGTCCGGTCGCTCGTTCTCTTATATGCTCCCAATCTCCTACGTGATTCGAGACCGGTGTGCGCACAGCTGGCGCCCATTAACAATTACTCACCAGTCTCGAACCACGGTCTCGCCCCGCCTACTCCACTACACAGTGTTTTAATTTTGAAATTTAAAAATACCAAAAACATATTGATAATGTTCAATTTACATTTATTTATTTATTTATTGTTACTTCAGTTAAATAAGATCAACATTTTAAAAGGCCAGTAATAGAAAGCTTTGCTCATTTAAAAAGACTGGTTAATTCAGTTGGCTAGTGTGGGCTGAAAAGTTAGTTTGAAAATGATAAAATAAGCTTCATTTGATTAAAAAACATTTGGTTGATAAAAGTTATGTTTTATTTAACTTAATAATTGTCATTTGTATCCGATTTTATTAGAACTTTTAATATGTCAAACTCAAAGTTACTTTGGTTATGGTAGGCCTACGTGTGTGTGTGTGTGTGTGTGCGTGTGTGTGTGTGTGTGTGAACAAGATCTGGATGGCACTTGCTCATTTTGAGCCAGGAAAAACCCTGACATCATGTCCAGAGTTGCCCTTAGAGTTTATTTGAGGTGCTTTTAACTGTTTTCACTGTTTGAAAAAACGTACAAGTTTACACTTGAAGGTGAGTAAAACATGTTACTCAACGAAAACGAAAGTATCCCTTTAAGTGGAAATGTTTATGAACCAACTATAAAAAGGATTTAATTTATCAGCTGGTCATATGAATGGCTGTTTTTCCCCAACCATAGGTAAAAGTAATAGTATCAGTCGAAAACATATCACAATTTTTTTAATAAAAACCTGAAATCACTCTTTATACCTGAATAAGTACACTAAATAACAAACAATATGGAAACAGAGGCTGATGAAAGCGAAGTCCGGATGAAAGAAAGTATAAATGTTCCCCTTGAGTCAGACAAATAAAGACAAGTGGCCAAATGAGCTAAGCCTGGCGGAGGCCCCGGGAGGCGCACGACATGTCAGCTGTGATTTGGTGAGGGGTGGGCTGGGGGGAGGACAGAGGAGCAGAGGTAGATGGAGGAAGAGAAGGATGTGAGAGTCCTGTCGACTCAAATAGCACCAACCCCGGCGAGGTTTGGGCCACTGCCCGTTTGAGGCTGAGCGGGTCTGGCTGCTGCCAGCCCTTGACATACACGCTCGCGCGCAGACGTCCGTGCATTCACATAGACGAGCATGGGTGCATGCAGACACAGTCACTTGCACACATATACATGGTTACCTGGGAGATGGGAGGGATTGGTGAGCCACCCGAGGCTCCACAAACTGCGTTGGTGTGTTCAAACAAAATACCATCACTGTCTGTGAAAATAAAAAAATATATTCTGGTGAAAAGACCAGCGCTGCTGGTCACCAAAATGTGTTGTGTTAATGTTGCTACTAGGATTCTTCACTAAACCAGCTAAAGACTTATTATCAACTAGCTAACTGCCCGTTTAAGGATGAGCAGGTCTGGCTGCTGCCAGCCCTTGACACACAGGTTCGCGCGCATGTGTAATCATGTCGGCTTGACTAAGTTTTGTTGGTGAAACCAGTTAGACCAGAGTTAACAAAGTTTGTCTAAAGTGGTCTTCTCAACAGAGCCGCCTCCCCAAAAAATCAGTCTACATGAAGTAAAAAGTGACAATTTTTAATTGTTTTTTATTGAATGTTGAAGTGTTTATGTAAGCAATAAGAAACAAATGGCTGTGCCTAATCGACCACTTCCTGTCCTTCCGAACACCGCCGTTCAGCCGTGTTTTATTCTTGATAAGGCACAGCCTCTCGTATCGTATTGGTTTTATTAAACGGTTACAACTCAACACAAATATTAAAGCCAAGAAATGTGTATCAATAAAACATTTATGAAGAAAATCCATTAAAGCCTTCCTTTTGCCTGAAAAAATAGTCCCTGATCGACTGCAACAGCCACAGAATGTTTCGATTATGTTGCTTAGGGTGCTGCGTAGTGATACACAAAATCGTTGGGCGAGGCAGTCGTATTTGTGCCTTACTGTAAATAAAGCACAACTCTTGACCAATTAAAATGAAGGACTGGAACAGTTTTATAATAAAAATGATTTATCTGTGTGGGTCATCTGTGTCCTCATAATTTCCCCTCCAAACCCCATCTCTTCTTTGCAGGACGTTTGATTTGGCACAAGGGTGAAAAAATTACCTGACCATGACCAGGCTTCCACATTTCAACAATCCAATCAATTCCAAAAGAATGAAATCAATCTCCGCCAATTTGTCCTCATTCCAGAAGCTGATACATTCAGATATGCGTCACAATTCACAATGACTTCAAATTATTATTTAAAATAACATCTCCTTTAAATGTAACTACATGTTTCACCAAGGGGGGGTTTACCAGAAACTAACTCGTACCTAAGGTGAGCCTCGCTGCAGAAGGCATCTGCTGCTTGTATACGGCACTTAGTTCAAAAGATGTAACGCGTTTGTAATCATCAAGACATCATCCTTCATTTGCATGGAGCGATATTAAAGACAGTCTTTTGAAGCGGCGAGCTGTCAGGGGTTGACCTCCGTCCGTACATTCCTTCACCTCAGTGTACTAATCCGCCTCGGAGACCAACCGTCTGCTCATGTCAAAGCAGCACACCATCAGCCTGACAGGAGGATCGGGAAGAAAGAAAGAAAGGAGGAGAGATAGTGAGCTAGCGTCAGCAGGTTCGATGCTAACTCGAGCAGCCAGAACCAAACCTGCTCTTTAGCTCAAGTTAAAATTTGAAAAGCCTTTTTTCTCGGTGAGTGTAATGTATTGTTACAGCACGACCCCTCGGTTTACCCAAAGACGGCGCAGGAGACGCTGAAAGATGAGCATTTGCCTGTGTGTGTGCGCTGCCGACTGGAACTGAGGAAGATAATTAAAATGCAAGCCCCGTTAGTCACGTCATAAACTAACGCTGTGATTTGTTGAAACAGGGCCAAGCCCTGGGTGTGTTCTTGTAAGTGTGTTTGTGTTAAAGGGTCTATAGTGGTTTGATGTCTCAATTGACCACCACCACCTACCTTGCGCTGTACAATGCAGTTTTTATGTTTCATTCTGTAAATTATGGAGGCACAGATGCATTGTTAGCCTCCCCTCTTTTCTTAGTATTTACTTATTTAGGCATGTCTCCAGGCTCTGTCTACTGTACTGTATGTACTTATACAGTAGCTTGCAGTTAAATATTTACAGAATTCCTTCATCTCTGAGGACCGACCCACTCCTACAGCGACAGGCACTCGCTTCTAATGTAATGAACACATGCGTTTAAACAAGACACAGAGAGGAACAATAATGAAATGTAGGATGACAACAGCTAATGTCATCCCGCTATCTAACATCCCACCCAACCTGATCCCACAGGATTTCACAAGGTGGTGTTTGGGTATGGACGTGAATCATGTAAATCTTATTTCGCATGAATTGATGTGGTTTAGCCACCTAGTAAAATTGTTTTTAATTGTCATTTTGCTCAACCAAACGTTATTTTACCAAAGGGTTGAGATTACAGTCTTCTCTGTACCAAGATGGTGATTCCGGGTTGATCCATTTTTTTTTATTTAGTCTTCAATTTGTCATTTGCTGATTTCTGTTTTGTTACTTTATATTACTCTTCTAATACTGTTCTGTGTTGCTTCAGATAAAAAAAATTATCCTAAAAGCTTTGGTACACCTCTATACAGAGGGTCATTCTTCGCTTGAAAGGGAGATATGAATTGCGACACGGCTACATTTGTACATTAAGTGGGTGTGTGATGTCGGGAAAGCACATTAATGTCCCTTATAGCGCTGAGCGGAGCGTCAAAGTAAAACATCTTCGGGACGCAGGGTGACGTTTCATGCACAGACACTGTCCTAGTTCATTCAAATAAAGGCATGAATATTTAAAAGCAATGCAAATGAGACTGCATGACAAACAAGGCTTTTAGCTGGAAATTTAATTATATGTGCAGTTGCTTACAAATGAGTTTACTTTCTTACTCTTTTTCCTCTCCTCTAGTTGCTCTGTATCTCTCTCCTTTCTACAGTTTTACAGGGCTGCGTGTATTGAATTTTTAAAAGTTTTAAAATGACAGAGAAAAAGCCTTTATCTAAATATAAATCCTAAATGCACTTTTTTCAAGTGTTTTTTAGTCAGAGGTAGTTATATAAATATGCTTTGATGTTTTAGACATTTTGAGGTGTTATTTTTGCATTATGAGGTGCTATTTTTTATATAACAAAAAATGCATACTGTAGGTAGTACACCAAGATACTGATTATATTCATATAAATACAAAATTAGTTGCTAATGGCTAATAAAATACATAAAAATAAGATAAAAACAGAGAAAATCTTTTTAGTTATTAATTTCTCGTAAAGCCATAGTAACGCAACTTTTTTAATCGCTCTCGCTCTGTATGATCTTGCGGTGCCGCATCAAGTTGAACAAGACTAATCCTTCACTCATCCAGAACAATAGATTTTTAAGTTTAAATACAAGTTTAGAAGTCTAGACTGCATGAACGTGATTTACAGACTGTAATACTCTAGCACACTTTGGGGGTTTTAACACTAGTAAACCGTAGTAAATTGTAAGGTGCTGTTATATTTTATAGCTATTTATAGATTTTATCAACGTTTTCAGTAGTACTAACTTTAGTTGTTAACAAATAAATGACGAGACACCTGATGGAATATTATTATTCTTTACTGAGATGAAGTTACCTGAAAATTTAAAGGCCAACCAAAACAATAAACAGGGTTACTCTATCGCTGTGGTAATTATGAACCATTCCAGAGTTTCCTGAACACTCCATACATAACAATAGTGAATTGATAAACTGTAGAAAATACTGTATTATACCTTTAATATTTACTACGGTGCAGTTCAAAAACACTGTAGCATCTAGGAAACACAATTTTAGTCAATTTTACAGTAAAAGTTACATTTTTCACATCCTATTTGCATTAAAATCACTGCATTCCTCTGCTTATTGCTTAAAAAAAGAAAAAGGAAAGAAGAGCTGAGATCACAAGACATTTAAAGCCATCCTCACAACGAGAAGTTGTGATTCACCTTGAAGAGCAGCTGAAACAAGAAGAACGTTCCCTTCCCCTCCTATCTCACACTATGGCCTAGTTTTCCATAAGGTCTTATGAGTCCTGACACTTCATTAGCAGCACTCAGCTCGAGTGTTGCCCAACGAGTCAAGGTCAAGACAAGCCTACTAAGTCATAGCCGAGCCACCCTTTCCCGGAGCTTTCTTCTGTCTTTTTGCTCTGTACCTTATGCAGGATATTTCTCTTTTCGGTCAGCCAAAGACATGCTGATGGACCGAGTTAAATATACAAAAGTGCTTGCGACTGCAACTTGCTTCCACTTTTCTTTTAAATAACTCTCTCACGATTACCTTTCTTGTAATCTTGTGAAATGTCCTCATAGCAGATCATCTGAATCCGCTAGCGTCTAATGCAGCTTTTCTTATTGCAGGTTATGTCATTACGCCGGTAACCGGAGTCACTAAAGGGTCTTAGAATGTAATTTACATGCTTTGTGCAACTCTTAAGTTTCAGGAAGGCAGACAAAGAGCACTAATGAAGTTAGTCTGGGTACATTGGCAGGTGTCAATGACACATTTTCAGAGAGAAGAAGCCATCAAAGTGCGTGGCTCAATGGCCCGAAATGCCATTCAATATGCTATTTCATCTTGGTGGGTGGTATTTGAGAAAGAGAGAGATACATTTAGAGGCAGAGAAAACTAAATATTCTTTAATGTAAAAATGTGTGTGGGGGAACGGCGTTGTGGGAAATCTTGTCCACATCGATATCGACGTGATTAAAACTGCCTACTGGAAGAGCTTAGAACTATGTGCCTCAGTCGATGCATTCTAATATAAAACATTTCAAATCGTTTTATGCCAGTGTGACCCGACTATCAGGATTGGTGAGCGGGCTGCCGAGGACAGACAGAAGAGCGAGAGATAAAATGAAAAGTTGGAGATCAAGAGAATGGATAAAAGTTGTGAATGGAGGTTATTGGAGGACAGTCTTGCCCTCATGAGGCCGATACGTGCCAAATGGGTCAGGTATTTTTCTCAAAACATTACAAGCAAGGAACTACACAATTATAAAGTACAGTACAACTCAATATAGTTTTTCTCTCACTGAAGAATCTGAAAAATAAATTGCATTAACGTTACATTACTCTAACACAAGTCTATATACTGCACAATGTCTAACTTTTTACACTGTTGACACAGTTCAGATACTTCTCTGACTCATTGTTTATTCCCTTTAATACATTCAGAAACATCTCATATTAAAAAAGTGCATGGTTTTGGAGTAGGAATAAACGCCCTTCCTATGGTTGTAAATATAGTGTATTGAAGGCTTTAACTGCTATGGTCTCTCTCCCTCACTTGTTCTGTGTTGTTCTGATGTTTAATTGGACTTGATGTGTTGCTCCAAGGCCTCGACTTGCCTGCTTTTGCACTAATTTTACTCTGTTAAACTCAGGGGGAAGTGCAAGAGAGAGAGAATAATAGACTAAGGCAGCTGTAAGGATTTTATTCCAGTAGTGTCAGTACTGGTTGTGTGCTGGGAGCCAGTGGCTGACAGGGGCCTGACCATAAATTAGCCAGTAATCAAGCCTGAGCCACCTGGACATCAGTGTGTGTGTGTGTGTGTGTTTATGCGCGTGTGTGGTCAGAACGGCCACTGTGGGATGCTGGGTATTATGGCCTTGAGTGAGTGTTGAATGTTGCTGAATTATCTTTCAGACAATAAATCACATTTTGAGACACATAGGCACTTACCATTCCGAGCACATCGCTTCTAAATACATCTCCCTCTCTTCTCTCCTTTTCTGGGCTTTATCCTTTTTGAAATCCATTCCGTTTACCTTTTTTTTCATTTTGTAGCATGTCATCAAGCATAAGCCTTAGGTACCTTCACTATATACAACCATTGCTGTGTTATTAGGTTTGATAAACCTTTATTTAAACTATAAATATTGAACAAATTTACGATCTTATTTTTTTTTTCACTTGTCTTTAGAAAAAAGGGGGATAATTTCTTATATTTCACCCAACATTGTTTTACAACAATCCAACATTTTAGACTGAAACGACCCAGCATAAGTTAACTTATACCCCAACAGTTGGGTTTGTACCCTTTGGCCCAACGTTGGGTTGAAAATAACCCAACAAATGAAGAATTGCTTTCTGGCAGAGATCAAAATTTGTAGGTAAAAGAAACAGTATACAAAATTATATTTTTAGATTTCGAACCAAGTTTTCTTGTGAAATCGTTAACAAAACTCCTGAAGCTATCAAGGTCAATTTACACTGATGAACTGAACTGAGATATTTGAAAAGACTCACTAAATGTTTATTCACTTAATGATCTGACTCACTTGAGATGATTCAGTTAAAAAGCTCTTTCACTCTATGGACTGCTTGAACAAAGTGATTCATTAGTCGTTGTGATTCTCTCTGGAGGGACTGACCAATGTCTAGACTGTGTAGTCATGCATGTGTCAGCAGTGACATTTATTTAACATGTTCCTCGATTTGGTGTTGTCAGAGAGCCATTTTGTCTAGATGAAAACAGCAAGGTCACTTTACAAGAACTGCAGCCTCACATCAGAACCACATCAATAAGGCAATGAAATGTCTTATGGAGTTTAAATACAATGGTTAAGACATTCACCCAATGGCCGAAACACAAAGCCAGCGGTCAAGGTCTTGTCTGATCACTACAGTAAAAGAAAAATCGGTAATCTACTCTAAAACACTGTAAACACTAGAAATCTGAAAAGCAATATTTGCTAAGAATAACCATCTTCTGGTTTCTCTCTAAACTCTTCAGTACTGCCCTGCAGGATTCTTTACATTCACATTCAGAGGACTGCCTTCCTTTAGGTCGAATAATAATTAGAGATGAAGACTTCATACTTCGATCTACATTTGTGAGAATCCATACATTGCCTCTTATAATACAGAATCTCGTACTGTTTGCTTTCTGAACCCAAATTACATTATGTACAGTCAGAAGGAGAGAGTGACAGAAAGAAAGTAAGAGAAAAACAGAGCAAGAGAAAAAAGTAAGAAACTCTTTGGATCATAAGTAGATCAGCGAATGACACTGACAGTCCAATCATTTCCTAGCTTGACAGCATCTGTCATACCTGTCATACTGTATCACTTAATACGATTTTTAGCCTTGGAATGTTCGCTCTAAACAGATCTCTCTCATTACTCTCAAAATACAGTAACAGCTCATTCAGCAAAACCATAAGGAAGATCATTTCTATAGATTTGATGAGCAGTATATATTTATATGCATTTGCTCACACGGTTTTAAAATTGGGGTGCAAAAGTTTAAGACCCTTACTTCTATTCTGCATTTTTCTCTGAAGTACAAACCGAATTCTTTCAATGTGAAATTAAAAACAGCATTCAATGGAAGCTTCTGTTGTTCTTTCGTCCAAATATGGTAAGTGTAATGATAAAATAACTAAACAAATAATGCCAGAAATAGTGTTGAAAGTTAAATAATAAATACGAGTAACTCAATCGGCCCATTTTGATGATCTAAGCGTAAGGTCTTAAGTGCACGGCGCAGGTGCACTCAGGGCGTGTCTGAATTCACTTTTGCTAGTTTAACGACGGGAAAACGGTCGGCACGCCCGGGCGCATGGTCTAAATGGGTTGTAACAATTCTCTAAATGAGTCATGGGGGTTTTTGGGGTGTAACGTGCAGTAAACCAACCAGAGTCTCACCACTCCTTCCCTTTAAGAGACAGTTGCAATTCGCTATAGCAAGGACTGGATGTTTCTCAAGGAAACGTGTCTTTTGACAAGGATTTTTATCTTTATGTACACAATGATAATCTTTTACATGGTAATCCATTTGTTTTGTATATTTGGCATGTTTGTGTGCTGCTGCGGTTCCCTCTGTGTAATAAGTAAAGTAAAGCACGTTGTACACCCACCCAGATGCACATTTTCTACTAACGCGCTCTTTACATAACAACATTATATTGCGCCGTTGACTCTAGACCAGGCTTGAATTGGTCTATAGCCCAGTCTATTTTCAGTTCACCAAAATAGCAATGCAACAACAATGCACCTGAAAACAGCACGCCCATGGGGCGCAGGCACAAGACGCGTAAAAACACCTGTGTTGCGCTTTGCGCCGGTTGTACGATAGGGTCCAATATTTTTAAAAACTCAAAATTGTTTACATTTATGCAATTGGGAGATGCTTTTATCCAAAGAAACTTACGTTGCATTATTGTATATATTTGTATCCGAGTATATGCAATCACTGGGATCGAACTTGTGATATTGTCATTGCTAGCGCTATGCTCTACTGGAAAGCTTATTCACATAAAGATGTACAATGTGGTCTCAAATCTTTCAACTCTACTGTATGTGAACTAATGTTTAATGTACACATTTAAAGCACATATCTACACATATGTAGTATGGCTTCGCTGGTAGTCTTTATGTACTTAATACATCAATTATCGTTTAGGTAAATTTACATGTTCGCTTGGTAATATCTTATTTCAAAGAGCTGCTTTACGTCGCCGAGTTTGCTCATCTGTTGAGTGGATGAGGGCCAATTACCTCCTCCATTAGAACAGCTGTTTTGTCCTTGATCCTTCTGGTGTATTTGGGCTTGGAGAGGACCACTGATCTCTTTAGGACATTAGAGTAAGAAAAACAGAAAAGAGAAAAAAGAGAGACTATTTAGTCATTATTCCAGCCTGATGAGAGCTGCCGGGCCATAACAGGCATATTCACAGACGCCTCACCAGTAATGAGGACCCACATTCAGAGGACAAGGGGGTCATTAGAAAGATTTTAGAAAAACATCCACTCTTTTGAACACATAACGCAAAACATCCCCGTACACACACAAAGCTTTTACTGAATGTGATGTTGATTGAAAACAGAGATGTTAATGATAAATAATGTTGATTATGAAGCACTTTTGAAGCTACAAATGAACATGGGACCGCAGAATATATGCTATAAAATCTTGTGAGATCCACTGTTGAGCAATTAGGAAAAATGCTTTACACATTATTGACTGTATACACAAACACGCAAAGCACGTTTATTCAGGTGTGAGAAGTTTAGTTGCACCTGTTTCCCAGGTGGCCCTTGGCACTCAAACTCAGGTGTGCATGAACTGAGATGGCCACCGGGCGGGCATGCTCTAATAACTCACAGCCTCCTTGACAGACATGAATGCCTCTCATCCATCTTTAAATGTCTCCTCGCGTCAGCCCTGAGAGAAACATCTGGGAAAGTCTTCCTCTGTCAGTAAAATATTACTAATATTATATTCCTTTCTAATGTCATTGGGTCTGTTTGAATAAGAACCGCACATATTTGTATGAAGGTTTTCATTATTATTCATAATTCTCTATGCACCCAAACGTGCTTATACTCTGCTGGCATTATGGAGGGTTGAAGTCTATCTATTTGTAAATGAACACTTTTCTAGATTTTGCGATTTGGTTAATTCCAGCATTACGGATGTGATTTTTAATCAAAACTAAATTTCAGATAATATACTGCTTAGCAATATATTGAACCATGTGTTATTTTACTAAACCTTTGATGAAACAGTCCAGACATCAGAAAAATATCAGACTACGCACAAGTTTTCTATTTTTAAAGTGAAAATGTTTTTAAAAAAATGTATTCGTTACAACTGTGAAAAAAAGGATGCACATTTTTGAGAGACAGCTTTGAAGGAATTCTGTGAATTAAACTGTGCAAACTAGAAGCATTGATACCCAACAAATAGAGAAGGGATGGCTCTCTATAGAACATTAAAACGTTCTGTGACAATACACTAACCTGACTATCGTGCATTAAAAACTTTAAGAGAACCTTCACATGGGAATTTAAAAGGATAGGCCTAGTTCACCCAAAAATGAAAAATCTGTCATCATTTAGACCTCTATGACTCACTTTTTTTCTGCAAAACACAAAAAAATATATTTTCAGAGAATGATGGTAACCGAACAACAGAGGCACCCATCCACTTGCATTGTCCACACAGTGCCTGTGAATGGGCACCAAATATTGACATCTGACCAATCAGTGGGTAAAACCTTTTGTAAAAACTAGATTTTAGTCATCTTGAGGTTGACATTAGCATGAAATTGGCCATTTGCTGTAACTTAATTATTGAGTGTTTCCTTTTTTAAATGGCCTGCAAAACCACACTTCCTTATCTGCATTTCATCCTCTCAGGGAAAAAAAAAGACAGAATCCACTTCATGTAAAAGGACATAACACATTTGTCAGGTGTCAGCTGGAGATGTAAATGAAGATGTAATCTATACGTCTCAAGCAGAATCAGACACAGGGTCTAGGTCTAGACTCATCAGTTAACAAAGAAAATGATGGAGAAACAGAAGTTTTTCTGTAAGTGAGATTTGCTTCGACATCTGACAGCCATGAATTAATCCAATCGTTTCATGTAACATGAGGGGGCAGTACCTCAGTCTGCGAGCTGCATGCTGATCATTCTCTCGCCGTCTATCGTTGCCTAATGAAACGAGATGAAAATGAGTTTGTTTTGGCTCGAGATAACAGTCCATGTCATTCACATGCAAACCTCCTCTGAAACGTCAACTCTCTTTGATCGTAGACATGAAACAAAAACTACAAGGGGAGACGTTCCCTTGTACCGGGAGATGAGCTAATTTTGTAACTCTTTTTATGTCTGTTCGAGTGTGCGTGAGCTTGGAGACGAAAGCTTGGAAGTATTAAGAAAGTCAGTTTCCAATGATCAAATAACTGTTGGAGACAAATTATGAGACAAAGCAATGGGCGCAGATACAAGTCCTCATCTTTACCATACAAGAACCTTGTCAGCTGTGCCGAGACGGTGCTAAATAATGACTTGTTTTACAGCAAAGTAACCACCTTAGCATAAATTTTACATCTCTATAGCAGTGGGTTCTAGGAAAATCCACAGGTGTATTTTACATCATTTGGTATGAATAAGGCATTTATATAGCGCTTTATTTAGAATTGGTGTACACCCAAAGCGCTTTACAATCAAATGAGGGGGGTCTCTCCCCACCCACCACCAGTATGCAGCATCCACTTGGTATCAAGTATACAAAAGTATATTTGAAATACTATGAATAATTATTTTTATCAGTTCAGTATTGTGCTTTGGCAACCAGTTCCCAGCTTTAAGGCAAACTATGTACTTCATGCCCACATTGAAATAGGTCACTGCACGGTCTAACCAATCCTCAAATCTTATTTGATCATGTTTCATATCTGACCTCATCTGGCGCATTTTTGCAGTCTGCAGATTTTATCACCAGAGACTGGAGATCAGAACGGCTGCCAAACATATTTGACCTTGGCAAAGCAATGGGCAACGGACAAGCACGGCCGCCTTTTCGCGCTTCCTTTGGCTTCGCTCCACGCCTGCACTGCCCTAGACTGGCATGACAGTGGCTCGCTTGGCACACACAACGCGCTGCCGGTTGGAAGTTCACAGTACCATGCCACAGTTCCTATGCCAATTTCGCTCCAAACAAGCTTTGATTATGGAGCGTGTCAAAACATGTACACAGACAATTAAGTGATTATTATGTGCAACACTACATACAGTGCATACAACACTGTGAAAGAAACATTACAAAGCAAAGAACAAACACTGATGACTCATCATGCATTTACGGACGTATCCAACTAAAATGTTCTCAAGAATGAGAATGCCCGACCCCCCAATGTCACCTGCCTCTGGAGTTGCAAATCTTTCCTAGCGCCTAAAATCACACACAATATATTTCTTGGTATTTCCATTATGCTTAAAAGGAGCAGGCCACCAATATTTTTAGTTAACTTTGGCTCCTCATCTCCTGTGGCCTCATGGGATGGAATGGCCTCTAATACATACTGAGAAATCTCGGCAGAAGCAGTAGACCATCTGTGTTTCTCACGTACTGTTTTTTGCATATTGAGGTTTCAAACTATTCATTCCGCATACTTATTTCCGCCCACCATGTAGTATGAAAGTGGTTGATTTCGGACACACGGTATGTGAAATGTAGTAAACCGAAACTAAAAAAGTTCAAGCCCTTCAATAGTTTCCTCTTTTTTAGCCCAAGAATTAAAGACGCTAACATGAAACTGCGCTTCTCCAGGCATTCCTGGAGTCTTTAACTAAAAGTGAAGTGCTTGAATTTTTCACTACACATTACAAACACGGAACAATAACAACAAATTAAACTGACTGCATGAAATGAATCCCCCGGTATCAAGTACATAAACTAAGCTTTGAGATCTGAGCATTAGCGCTTTTGTTTTCTACATTCCGCAGCCTTATAGAAAACCAGCATGTCTATTTTCACACTGTGCCTTCAGACTGTTGTTTACCATAAAAATATAATTATTGCAACTTACCAATTAGACTTGGATTATCAAAAGTCTTCAGCAACCGTAATTTAAATGAAAGCAGAAAACAGCAGTGTGCCTCAGATGCGGTGTTACATAAAGCAAAATCAAACAGGGGCATTGTCAAATGCATAAAATTGCATGTTCCCTTCGATTTTTTTCTGGTAACAAATGTTTGACAGGAGAGACATTCAGAAATCACATCTTAGTCAAATGCCACACTCATTTAGGCCTCAACAAAAATAACAATGTCTTTTTACACAAATGTATTCCTCTGACCGGATACCATTTCAGCACATACTTTGCGGGAGGATATACTTTGGGAGTTGCAATGATAACAACAGAGAAGACAAATGAATTATAGCACTTAAATTTTTGACTCCAAGTCTGTACTCATGTACTTTATGTGTATAGTGTTACCACCTTTCTTGTTCTATCCATCCACATATCTATCTTTCCTACTCTCCCTCCCACTCCAAATGAAAGATGGATTAAAAAGAAAATTACTTAGACATTGGGTATGACTGAAAGAGAGGCCTTCGAGATTACATTTCTATGCTTTAATTTCAGAATGAAATCCAAGCTTTTGTTTGATGCGGACGGGTTATGAACAGCACCCGATTGTGTTTGCCAGTTAAACTTAAATGAATGTTCATTTCATTGCAGGTGTGCGTACGTATGCTACTGTATGTCTTGTCAGACACCAAGTAGGTTGCATTAGTGAGCTCCCCTGATGAAGAATAAAAGCAGCATACAAATCTCTTGTGCATCAAGCCATCACCCACGCATGACCTGCGCTCGCCATGAGCGAATAAAAACACCACTTAAAACGGTGGCTGCTGTTCTTGCGATATCAGACGTGTACATTTGTAGAGGATTAAACTTAACAACGCTCAGCGTCTATGCCAACGACACAATATTCTGTCTCCTTTTGTGATGCGAGTGAAATCTCACTTTTGAACTGCAGAAACGATTGTCAAGCTGAAAACGCTCCGGCAGAGAAACCATTTTATTCTAAGATCCAGCCTGTCTCCTTTGAGACGCTCCCGATTCAAGTTACGGATTTATGTTTCATTAGCTTTTAGATTTTTTCTTCAGCAAAAAGCATCGCTAGGTGCTGCTTTCCAAGCGATTAAAGGAGCGCTCGGATGTGCACAGTAGCCTACAGGTTTACTTTAAAGACAACATTAAGAGGAATAATTGAGTTAAATTAACTGTGACAATTAACTGTAACTGTAACAATTAACTGTAACCATGAAAATTATGAATATAGGAAGATAAATTAAGAATGATAAATCCAGATAAAACTCACTGTACACTGGACAAAACACCTGTGACTAACATTATTACAATCATTCCTCTGACCCAAAAATGAAAGTTCTGTCACCGTTTACTCAACCTTCCAAACCGGTTTGACTTTCTTTCCCCTGCAGAACACAAAAACATGTATTTTTTAAGAATGTTGGTAACCAAACAACAATGGTCCCCATTGACTTCAATTGTGTGGACACAAAGACATTTCTCACATTATCTTCTTTTGTGTTCAACAGATAAAAAGAGCCATAAACAGGTATTGAACCACATGAGGGTGAAAAAATTATGATGGTTTATTTGAGTTTTCTTGTTAAAAAATGTAACTGAAGAGACTTTCAAAATAAGTACTAAAATAGTGCTCTCTTGATGAGGCACTCTTTCAAAGATACTGTACGTTGGCAGCATAACTATGTTTCCTAAAGTAAGTTTATTATTGGAGATGGAAGCAGTCACCGCTCCAGCCGACCAAGGCTCAATTGGGAAAAAAACCCAGACATATTTTTGGTGTTTTTGAGCTGCCTGTTGAAGCTCAGTGCCAATTAAAGAGAAGGCTCTTCAACAGATTGCTGTAAGAGGTTTTTCAAGTAGCTGTATGGTTAGCCTTTCCAGCAGACTGCACTTTATAATTCTGTGCACCGAGTCTTCCCTTCAGTGGCAGGCCACTATATCACCAAACCTTTCTATAAACCATGTGTGTATGTTCACTTTTCCAATTGACTGGCGCATGAGACCGAATGAATAGAGTGAAAGCATTTTCGTTTTCATTTCTGAGTTGCTTTTTTATTTTTTATTTCTTTCGCCTGCTTCATTTGCAGAGGGAGAGTTAGCGGGGATGCTAGAAATGAAGAGGAAGTGTGCGAGAGGAAACGGCTGCAATGAAAGTGAATGAGGTGTAAAGACATAACCGCTCAGACTGCGACCCTAGGCCATTACATAAGAATTACCTCTAACAGGGGAGTGAAAGTGAGAGAGAAGCAAGTGTGTAGAAAACAATGTGTAAAATACAGCGCTGACTGAAGGTACGGAGAAGGTGATCTTCAATAATTCTTTATCAATAAATCAATCTTTTTTCAATCTTTTGCAATGATTATAAATGTTTGTCGGTGCATTTGAAAACTTTTTCGAAAGTGTTGGGAGGTTGAAAAAGAGCCGATCCGATAAGGAAAACTATAAAATCAAGTTTTTAATCAAGACCATTATTAAGATTTAATTGACACCGTGTAGCAATATAGATGGGGGATAATGTGTGTGTTAGCTAGTGTGTGTTAGCTACATTTATCCAACGGAATGTCACTTAACTCACGGATTTGAAACTCAGTTTAATAAATCCGTCTTTTCACAGTTTTCTTATCGAGATGTTAACAGGGATATAAATATCAATGTAATTTAACATTAACTTACAACCTCAGAGAGAGGAAGCAACCCCATTTTACATTCAAATGCAGGACGTTATTTTCAACCACAAGATGTTTTAGCCAACCTTAAACACCAAAGAAATCCGAAGATCACCGATCTAATGCTTCAAACACCAATTTAGAAAACTGTGACTAGAGCCATACACAACACCTCTTGTTCCCAAACATTGGAAGAGATCTACACCAATGTTCACATTTGTGTCCTTTCAGGACGTCGCCAGCATACCTAAACAGCTTTTGAATTTTCTATATAGGAGAAGTGAAGGAAAGAGTTGAGAGAACATGGCATCAAGAGATGGTCTTGGCAGCTGACCATAAGGCTTTGGTCATGAGGCTCTCACTCCCTCTCCACTTTTCTCCGCTGTCCCTTTTGGGCATGGGAGTGACAAACAGCTCCAGTTCTGACAGCCGTCATTCAGAATAATGACACGTCCACAAACGTTTGAGTTGTCAAAACAACCGCCATCCACAAAGGCAAAAAGAATGGCAGAGCAATAAAAAAACCAGACGGGTAATCTGACTTCGGACCAGAGAAATATTGTGCTTGGAGGAAGTAACTTTCAGTCCCGTCAGAGTTTTTAATTCCGCCGTTGTATAATAACTCACTTGTCTGAGAGTTTCAGCAGAGATGGCACGGACCTTTCATCACATTTGACAACTCCAGAACAAACGGGAGGTGGAATAAAGGGTCCTCGTTTTCCTCGCAGGGGCCGATTCCCCTCCAAATCGATTTTCTCAGACAACATAAGTAGTTCTCTCTATTGAAATGAAGAGAAGTTGTCCCTCTTCTCTTCACTTACAACTCCTGCCGTTTTCCTCGCTTTTCTGATGTCCGGTACCCTTCTGCTCTTGGCAGCTTTCCGCGATCAATCAATCACTATAACTGAACTGTCTTCCACCCCAAGGGTAGAGCCTGTTCTCTCTGTACGGCTCTATTGCTCTCCCTTTTCCATCAGCCCCTCTCTACGACAACAAATACAACAGATGAAATATAATGGACAGTTAATTTCGCTCAATCAAACTGTACGCCACATCTGTGTATATTCCCTTTAGACAATCGTTGCCTTTTTTAGACTTTTAATCAAAAACTTCCCCCAGGTTTTTTATTGATCGTTTACTCCTCATAAAACACCAAACCACAATTAAAGCCAGGCCACTAATAGCATATTGATTCAACCACATTACCCCATTGCCTTAACAACTTAACCACGGGTCACCAGACAATAACTACCATCTACTTCACATTATAGACGGTTTTAGCGGCAACAACATAAACAAATGTTATGTGGCACAACTAGCTTTAATGTAATTGAATCAAATTAATATACAATAAAATATTAATGTAAATTAAATGCAGATTGGAAATACAGACGCGTTTGTCCGATGAAACGTCTGTAATCAGACATGGTTCACTACAAACAGGCAATTACGCTCAGACATCCAGACACAACGATACTGTCCACCAAGAGAAATTAAATCATGGCGCCACAATCACTTCTGCGGTTATCGGACGTTTGTTCAGTAAATGTGTGTAAACACTGTGATCATGATTTATACTCATCTGTAAGTAATAAACAGAGACCATTTCTCAGATAAAAGCAGATCTGCTAGCTAAAGGATATTTAATCTACTTAAATAATTTAATGCTGTAATTTAAGTCCTTAAACAAAACTCTGATTATCTTTTGATCAAGATTTGATGACACTAACCTACCAAGCTATCAATTCTTTGCCAATTTACTCCTCTTTACACAATTTTCCAGATAGACTGTAGAAAGAATAGAGTGTGCCCTTTAACCCAAAGTGATGGAAAGTCAGCCAATCAGATTAGAGCCAGATCAAGTCTGAATTCGCCCCCTATCTCCAATATCGGATGTCCCCTTTGAGTAGTGTTGTCCAAATTTCTAAACCATTCCCAACATTCATTCACTACTTTTTACCCACAATGCATTCTGATTTTGAGTGTAAATCCGAAGTACACTTACTTACTCACTATTTCGCATAAAACGACAAGAATTAACCGTCTAGTTTATATTCACCCGCCGTTAATTTCACAAATGAACGATGTACATTTACGTTTGTTCTTGTTGAAAGTTATTTTCCACTTTTTGAGAATAAAGGGATAGAAGGAATGCTATAGACAGATAGTGTTTTGTTTGAAATATATAAAACAATTTTATTAATATAAGCTCACATGTAATATAAGTGTTATGACAAATGTCTTAGACAGTACTGTCAGATATATTACGTCAGTGTCCGAAATCATTCACTAATTTTTATTCACTTGATTTCCATATAGTGGCCTATTTAGCATTCGCTATATAGAAGTGAATGAGTGAGCGAGTATGCATATTCAGACATAAAAGACACTAGTTTTTCAGTTACTAAACATACTGAAGGCACTGAGAACCACATCGTGACTAGAACTGCGATTCAGATTTGCGTATTTTGTAAGGATGAAGGGATTGTATGACCATATGCCTGAGGAAAAGCTGGACACTTCTAATAATGAGTTCAATATTACACCCTACCTCCCAAATCCATTTCTTTTGAGTTCAACGTTGATCCGTCTTTTTTTCTTCTCACTCTCCATCACATTTTCCTACTTGCACATTCTTTTTGAAATCTTGTCTTCGGGGGGTAAGATACAGGATTACAGAGCTTATGTATTTACACAGAAGGACTGAAGAGTGCAACCTGTGTGCTTGAGTGTGTCTGTATGTAAGCTTGTGTTTGCACCCAAGGCTTGCGAGCACACAAGTGTGTATGATTGATTTCTCCTTTTGGTTCCCTCGAGGCAGAGGAAACCCCACTTTAAAACATTTCTCCCTCAGGTCACCTGTGTTCTTCAAAGGTTAAGCTCTTTCAGGCTGATCTTCATCTATGTGACTTTTTCCTCTCTCCTTGTTTGGAAACAGTAAAGAACCGTTAGAGATGAACGAACGAGTGGCTGAGTAGAAACGGATATGACAGGCTACGGTTTTACCGAGTGAGAAACACGGTCTTGCTCTTGAGATAATGCACCTAGTGACAACATAATGAACCCGAAATCCCACGGTACCCAGCGTTAACCTCATTTACTCAAACCGATTAAGCTTTTATGGCACATTTTATGCACGTTGGGAGAACGGTACGTGTGGACCATTTAAAACGCAAGCGAACAGAGAGTTTGTTATTATCGGGCCCAGTTCTAATGGAGGAAACCCAGGAAGGACAATCTTCACTCCAGCGTACAGAGATCAATAGAAGCTCTATCCATGTTTGACTGCCTGGACTATTGAGCTTATTCTTCAAATGTCAAACGTTGGTCTTTTGCTGTTATCGGACGGGAGTTATTGAACCATAGCCTCTGCTAGCAGGTGCTATAGATCTCTGGGCCAGAACTGCATCAACACCTGAGAAATAGCACGTGGGGACATCGGCACTATCTATCGTTTCCCCTGTAGAATACAGTCATCACTTTGGAGGGGCGAAAGCAGACACCTGTTTCCCTTTGCTAATAAACCAGAGGTTTGGAGGCATTAAACAACCAGGAAAGTCACCGCCAAGGTCAGCGTGACCAATAACGGTCAGATGTTTCCAACACATGACTCTTTCTCTCTCCATTCCAACCTCAATTAGTGTCTGTGTGTGTGTGTGTTAGTGTGTTTCTGTCCAGTATAACTCAGGATTAGCCCTCCAGCATCTGGACTTCAGCTAATTAGATCACCTCTACACAAGTGCACATGGCTGCGTGTCATTGCGGCCTGAATGTTAAACAGCATGTAGACCTATAATTGAGGATTACCTTGATAATATTCTAGCAGGGTTTACGGCAGCATTACCGTGGTGGATAATAAGTCATTGTCTTTAGACTGAATGTCTCATTTGTATGTGGCAGCCAAAACGCGGGATTGCCAAATGCCAGCATTTTAATTGACGTCTCCGTATTCATTCTCAAATTTTTATTGCAACATTTGACCCATCTGCGGAATTAAAAAGACGACAAATCGTGCCAACACAATCAACCTAAATGTGAAATCTGCCATTTAACTGTAAATGTAATCTCTTAAAGTACAATTGTACTGCATTATTTAAATAAATAAATGAATAAAATATCTTTTAGCTGTGTCCTTGTTCCACTGAAACTTCATATTGATGGAGGTCGGTTTAAAAAAAGCAACAGATGATTAGATTCTAGATTTCATTTCGGTAATGGTAGATTATAATCTCTCCGGGTAGGCTATAATATTTGTGAGCATTGTTTTTTGTTTATGCGGCTTGGGTATCCAGGACTATTGATGTAACGATAAGATTATCCTTCTGCTGTTGGGTCACCATGGAGATTACAAAATGACGACTGAGAAAGAAATTGCACTGGTTACGTGTATTTGTTTTGATGGAGAGACGGTGATATGAAACTGGGGCTACAGAGTAATCTCTACCAATATTTCCAGTAACAAAATTTTCATGGAATGCAATACAAGCACTGTGTGTTTCGATATCATGTTTTCATTTTAAAATGGAAGGCTTTTGTTTTCTTTTGTAATAACAGGAAGAGTAAGAAGGTATGTTACATACCTTTTGCCGTTTTCATTGCTTAACATTCTGAAAGGTTGCCTTGAATTTTAGTGTTAAATACTGTACAGTATTACATCATCAAAATCACTTTGCAAACGTGATTTGTAAAATCATTTTGTTTTCAATTTGCATCGACAAAAAAGTAGATTCAATATAAATAAATTAACAAAAAACATCTAGACTTAAAGAAGGAACACAACATATCACTATTTATAGCCGTGGAAAATATTAAGAGGCAATTTTAATTTCCGTTTTTCTTTGTATTTGTATTTATTGGTATGCGTTTATGAAACGTGACCATTTTTGATTCAATCAGTGAACTACTAGCAATACTAAAAATTTCAAATAAAAATAATGTTTCTTTTTGCTTTTATTTGCAAAACATTTTTTCAGATCTCCAAAACTGCAAAGAACACAAGCGCATATTCACTTTTAAACAACAGTTATATTTGTAAATATATTAAGAAAGTTCTTTAGTTATTTTTTATGTGATAAAAATGATTTTTCACACTGATGTTTTGTTTTGTTCAAATTTAACAGACACTGGACTGGAATGGCCACAATACATCTAGAAATGCTGATTAAATAAATATTTAGTATGGTCTCTTACCAACAGCTTTACATTTTATATAAGTATTGCTTCCATATGTCAATTCAGAGCAGAAAAAGTATTTCCTCTGTGCATTTGAACTGATTTGAAAACGTGCCATTGTTGAAACCAAACCTACGACCCTGCATGTCTATTTTAAAGCATGAAGTTGGTAAATTTCCTACGGTTAAGCTAATGAACTATTTGCCAGTGTGTCTTAACCCAGACTGTTCAAGAAACATTTGCTCCAGCCTGTCTGCATGGACACTCACGGTGATAAAGATGAGCTTACAAGCTCACAGGCGAAATAAGAAAAGCTCAAACTGCTCATGTATGCAATGTCGCAAAGTGCCTCCTGCCTCTATCTCCCTTAATGTTCTAGTAATATCGTTAATGCGTCGTCTATCCTTTACCACAATCCGATCTGCTTTGTTGTTACAGAGTCGTTGGAGAGAAGCAGGGGAAGGGTTGAGTACAAAGCCCAGCGTCCGGAGGACCACGCACTGATTCAGACGCATAGATTCATGTCAGATCCAGGGCTTTAATCATCAGAGTGCCCCTACGCTCAGAGACGAATACCTTATACGGTCCCCCTCAAATGGACAAAGACCCACAGCCCAACTCAATTCAAGCACTAGATTATGGATTATGGTAATCCAACCGGCCAAGGGTCAGAGGCGGAGGCCGATGGGAGATCATTCAATCAAGATAAGATGTGAGTGTTTGTGGGCGTCCTGTTTGTTTGACCTACTTTAATCACTAAAAATAATAAATTACATTTGATACAATCAGACTAATACACAATTCTGTTTGTATTGTCTTGTTTTGTATAGCGTTTATAATATTACCGTGCTGTTAAAGGGATGGTTCAGCCAAAAATTAAACTTCTGTCATCGTTTAGGATACTCACCCTCTTGTCAAACCTGTATGACTTTCATTCTTCTGCAAATCACAAAAGAAGATGTTTTGAGGAATGTTGGTAACCAAACAATGATGGCACACATTCTATTCTATCACACTTCTATTGTATGGACACAAAAACAATGTAAGTCAATATTGGTAACGCCGTTGTAGAACTGTCTGACAATTCTAAAATAGATGTGGATGCATCTATCATAAGAGACTGTGAGAACCTTTTTATAACAGAGTGAGATTTACCCTGAGAGAAAGATAAAATAAACTCTCCACATCTAAGCTAAATTACAGATTTTGTGAACTTTGTGTTGTGAGACCAGTAAAGTCAACAGCAATATAGAATACACCTGATTGCTTTGATGTTGAAAATAAGAAGATCTTGACCAATGGACCAATGGAAATCCACATGAACACGCGACCTCAACACTTTGAGTGATTTTCTTCTGACGGCGGGACAGTTTGGTTGTTTAATATGCCCAGGGTATCTCAGCAGACACATCAGACGGTGGGCTAGGGGGCAAGACTGTTCTCTTTCACATATACACACTTCAGAAGGGAAAAAGTGTTTGAAGGACGGGGAAACAAGTTTGCTGATGTACTGTTTTAGCATAACCTTGACACCCTTCTCTTCCCTCATCTCAGTGTTAAGAGAAAGATACGAGAGGAGAAAAAGTATCAGTAAACCGTGAATGAGAAGGCAAAGGTAATGTTATGCGATTTTTCTTCCTGACACTTGCAAAGGAATGTTCATTCCTACCCCACACTGGCTGTATATTTAAAATATATAAAATATTCTTTTAACATGATACTGTGTTAGTCGGCTATGAACATTCATTTAAACCCATGACGTTGTCTGGGAGATCAGGTTATGTTTATAATTTTCAAGAAAATGAAATATCTAATGCCAAACAATTTGCTGTTGGGTTTTGATATTGATGTTGGTTTTCATAGACTTGCAGCTACAGTATACAGTGAAAAAATGTCAAAATCTGCTAAGGGGTAATAAAATTAAAATAGTTAAAATTCGAGTTTATAAACTAGAATGTGATTTTTCACTTTACCAGCATTATAGCAGTTTACCAGTTTAAATATTTTCTTGTTGTTGTAAAACACAATAAAAACAGCTTTGCAATTTAAGGATCTCAAAACCTTGAGTCTCAAAAGTCAATGAATTTCCGGCAGTTAAATATAAAATTTTTGATAAGCCAAACATAAAAGTCTCTGATTAACATCTTATTTACTATATTTAACCGATAAAATAACAGGACATCAGTGTCTCTCAATAAAAATAACATGCACAATGCACAGATGTATTAGAGTAGCAGAATAAGAAAGTTAATCATCATTCATTTTCCGATAAAAGTTGGTAATATTTTATATACTTTTTATATATTTACTGTAGTATCTACTATCAATGTTGCATAAATACATACAGCTAACCCTAAGCCACACCCTAATCCTAACCTTATAGTAAGTAAAGTATGCATTACTTGTGTTAAATAATATTACTCGGTATTTAAATATATAAATACACTGTAACACAAGACAAGTCAAATAAAGTGTAACCAATTTTCACATGAAGTATAAATACCCCCTACCCCCCTTCTACCTGACAGGCCGATCACTGCCAGATACACTGGCCTACATTATGACTGGCAGGTGAAGCCAGAGTTTGTTAACAGGTACAGGTAATTTGAGGATGACACTGATCAAAGAGATCTGTCACTCCACAAGAGGGCACTACACCCATTTGCTGTATATGAGGACGTTTCTCCATTCCCCCTCATTCTCTCTCTCTCTTTTCACTTGTTTCACTCTCTCTCTCAAACACACACTGACACCCACACACACACGCACGCACGCAGGAAATGAATCAAACAGACAGACTGGCTGTCTACAGCATGTGGGAGGCCCTTTAAACCAAGAGAACATCTCCAGGGTAAACTCTTCCTAACTCCTCCTATCTTTCTCTGTCATCCCAAATCTCACAAGAGGGATTTATTGTAAACAGTCGCAAATTCATAATTCATTCAAAATAATGGAATTGTCTTGCAGAATTATGAAAGTAAAATATTCCAGTGACAGTCAGGGAGAGAGACACATGGTCCGGCTGAGCATTGCCTGCTAGAGTTTACATCACATAGCAACAGTCTCTCTATTACATCTACCATCAGAGATAGGTAAGAAAAAATATTTGGAGCCGGTTACCGAACACGCACACAGATTCCTTTCTGACAGTTTAATCTGAGAGATATACAAAATGGAAGCAGACCTTCAAGGAGACATCCTGGTCTATGACACCGACTTCAAATGCACCAAAAAACTTTGTAAAACAGAAGTGATGCAACAAAATGTTGGGTAGCGTTGTCTGACAGGATCAAAGGGTCAGTTAGCTCGGAGGGTTGAAGGAATATACCACACCACCGAATCAATATACGCACAGAGGGTACATCAGATACAGGAAGCATTCTGTCAGATCTCAGTCTGCTTCAAACGCGTATGTACACACACCAAGAATTTGAGCTTTCTTAGTCTTACGAGCGTGTGTGTGTTTCGGGGAAACAATGTGCGTGTTTGAAGGTTAAAACAGGAAGGTCTCCTCTGTGATTCTTTTTGAAACACTTTGCGTTCGGGGGCGTATGCGTGCGAGCGAGGCCCATCAGCGCGGTCATACGGATCCAAGCTGAAAGCCCATCGACTGTTTAGAGGATGGGGCGTGCATCCAGAGAATGCTTATAAATGTTGTATTCTGCCCAGTCCTTTGAGACAATACCTCAGCTTTGTTCTTCAACGTACTGCTTTGTTTGTTTGTTATCTTGAGTCAGAGACAGAAGGAAAGAGAGGGATAGAGAGAGCTATTTGCATTTAATTCAGCATCGATAAAGTTGCACGAACAGAAAGCGGTTCAAAGAAAGACGACTTGGACAGTTTGAATGTGCCAGATCTGACAGACTGCTCTAAACACAACAGCTTATGTTAAATTGCTGTGTGTTTCCGTCATTACTCCGCCTCCTTGAGTCCAGGGCCCTGTTCATTGTACGGTACTCAATACAGCAGAGATGAGAGATCTTCTAATCTTGGAGATTTCTTTCTGTCTTATTTCGGTCTGCTAACGCATATGAGGATTTGATAAGAATAGCTGGATTATGTTTAAATCTGTGATAATTGCACATATTGTCTTTATTTACGATGGCACGTCCATAATTATGTGCATAATTAGCAATGCAACCATTGTTAACTGAAGAGCCTCTTAAAAACGTACAGTGATATTATATAGAAGAAAGCAGGGCTGCACCATATACAAAACATATTCAAATGTATTATGTATAAGGCTACACTACACTAAAACAAATCTGGATTGTTCCCAACCCATGACTGGATTTGTCTTGTCCATATTTTACAGGTTTTGCAGATTGTACAGTAAGACGTTTCAGGATGATGCATATAGTTGAGAAACGTTGTGTGCATGAGCACATGCGCATGGTCTGATGTATGAAAGAGGATCCTTGATAACACAAATAATGGAAAATGTATTTTGGTTAAGTATAATATATATTTGTTTAAGTAAAATAAAATTTGCACATTTATTGTCACCATCTTGGAATCCCAAAATCAAAGTTGACAAGCATTATACTTTAATACTTTTTATTGGTTAATATTTTATAACTCAAATGTGTGATAAACACAAAGGGTGACTCATAATATGGATTTATGGCAAAAATAAAATTCACCACGGCGATATAAGTATATGTATATGGAGATACAAGGTTTCAGAAGGACAGCAGAGGCATTGTATTATTCAGGAAAGTATTCACATATCACGTTTTCTTCAATATCGAGCAGCCCTATAATAATGTATATTACACACATATATTAAAATGTCCTTCTAAGGCATAACTGCAAATAAATGAATATCAAACAAAGTCTTCCTCAAAGCCCTTTAATATTTTGTGAGAGCTATTGAAAGAATGAGCACGGTTCTTTCATTTATGCAATTTATAAAGGTTATGAAAAAAACAGGTATGTTTACCTTTTAAAAATATATTGTACGTACCTTTTAACCACTGTATCACACTTCACACAATTTAATTGTTGCGTAGTAGCTACTGAGTTCTGAGAATCACAAAGAGCCAGAAACACTTTTCTAATGGCACAACAGACAACGCTCCCTGTTCAGATTACTTTCCACCTTGTAGATACCCTGAGGCCAATGCAGACATTATGTGTCCTTAATGGAAAAGTTCACCCAAAGATACATTTCTTCTTGCGTGTCTTGTGATGAAACACACATTTGACAGCCAGTCACAACACAAACAAGAACCAATGAGCCTCTCTATGTCGTCATGTATATTATATTAATTTCCAAATATACAAATAAAATATTAATCTTTTTCTCTTCAGAATTTATAGTTATATTAACCCACCGGAGTCATTTGGATTGTTATAATGATGGATCGATGTACTTCTAGGAGGTCCTTCATGTCAACCTTCAAACAAGAATGAAACACAACATTTTCAACTGAAGAAAGAAAGTCATATACATTTGGGATTGGGAAGAGTAAATAAATAGAGAATTTTCATATTTGGCTGAACTGTTTCTTTAATACACAGCTCTCATAAAAATGGAGATGCGGCTGGGACGGGATTTCAGAACCACCTCTGCTTATAAAGCCGCAATCTAATCCTGTTAAAGTTAAATCAACCTGCGCCCGAGCAGGTTTGAGCTTATGGACCTGTTGCTATGACAACTCGGGACAGAACAACCCAGGGTTGAGTCAAATTGTCAACAATTAAATCCAACTCAGTAATCCATAAAAAACAGAGTCCAGGTCGGTCACATTCATCAACCACAGCCTATCCTGGCAGCTTTTTAAACCTGTTCATCACTCCTAACCTTACTGTTATCATGTTCTTGGACATGTACCATTGTATATGAAAATCATAAAACCAGTGCCATGGTATATTACCCACTGAAACCACCAACATTCACAGTACATTTTTGAAAGCACTTTAACTTTCAAATAAAGCCCCTAAAGTAACATATTTTGTGTTTGAATCATCAAAATAAATGTAGTGTACAGAGTGTAACTAGCCAATGTTAGAAGCGGTACCAGACACCACTTTATATATCACTTTAGCAATGTTTTCCTACGTTACCTCAATATATATCAGTCATTGCGCCACGCCTACCGAGAGCAATGTGTAATGTTCCTGTGACATTTAAGCATTTGATTAACTGCTGATGCATTGCTTAAAGAGAGATTATAATTCATTACAGTATTATAGTTCTTCCATCTCGTTGCATGTTCACAGGGTGCTTGAGACTCGACTGTAATTTCTTTTGATCCAGAGGACACAGCAATGAGGATTTCCACCTCAAAGCTAAAATCAGACCCAGTCCACTGCTAACCCTGAAGAAACATGGCTGGATGAAGAAAGTTGTGATAGAAATGTGTCTGATAGATTTGAGGAGCACTGCAATCTGACGTGAAAAAACAAGCTTGGAAAGAGATCCCGCAGATGAGAAGAATTGAAAAATCTCAGCGATTTTCACACTTCCACCCCAAAGATACCATGGTCTTACACAGGGCTGTGTATTGGGCAAGTGCCTCCGGATACGATAGATATCCCGGTAGATTGGTCACAATACAATATATTGTTATGAATTTGGATACGATACACATTTGCGATATATTGCAATACTTTAAATAAAAAATGTAAAAAGTATAGCTAGAAATACAATATGCTGTGCACCACCTGGGGTTTTCTGTAAGGGTTTTTCCTGCATAGAGATATTGGAGGCGGCTGGCTCCGTCAAATGTCGTGTCGCCTCAGACTCACACCAAAATAATGTTGGGTGTCTTCACAAGAAATGCTGCGTGCATTTAACAGACTTTCATTTGTAACTGCAGTTGAGGCATTACGCCACAGTGGAGGCGCTGTTTCGTTATCAGCACACTGAGGCGCTAAAAAGAGTTGCAGAACAAGAGTTAGCTGTGTTTTACAGCTGTTTGTTTTGCATTCAAGTAAGTTAAATTTCTTGAAATTTCTTAAATGAACATGACGTACATCATTGTTATCTCTTTAGCTTTGCAGTTGGATCGTTGAATCAGCATATACTGTACACAGCGAGTTCACCAGTATGAACGAACATTGCGCCATTGAACTGATTCATTTAAACCAATGAACGTTTTAGTCACTAGCGAATATAACCGATCATTGAATCATTTAAAGTGAACCACAGAGAATGAAAGATGTGAATGAGCTCATTTACTCATTTAGTAAGACTGGTTAATTCAGATGCCGATTGTGGGCTGAAAAGTTAGTTGAAAATGAAACGCGTCATTTGATTAAAAAAAGTCTGTTTGGTTGAATAAAAGTTAATAATTGTCATTTTCATAAAATTTTATGATAACTTTTACTATGTCAAACTCACTTTGGTTAAGCCACTTAAAGGTGCGTTACGGTATAGGCCTACGTGTGTGTGTGTACAAGAACAAGATGGCACGATATTTCGATCCAGGAAAAAACCTGGTAATATAAGTGTAAATACATCCCTTAACACTGCAGAGTGTAACATATATGTTATATGTATACCACATGATTTAAAAAAAAAATGTATCGATTGTAGCGGTATCTCAATAGATACACTATCGGAAAAAAAATATTGCTATAGTTACATATATCGATAGTTTTGCACAGCCCTAGTCTTTCCAGATGCAACTATATTCTCATCTCACAGAGCATTGCAGACGAGTAACGGAATGAATAAACACACTACCGACATGAGTTACGCCCCTGCCTTCAAAACATATTAGAATTCAGATGTGATGGTAAGCGCAATCAAATTCTCCACAAGTGTTAAAAAGTCGCAAGATTGCAGGTTATCTGATGCAGCTGGTGAACTTCAGAAAGAGCTCTTGCATTATGCAAAATGCTTTATTTTCCCTCGGATTAAAGAAGTTTTATGTCTGTGCCAATAGACAAGAGGGCTGTGCAATGGGACATTGTGCAATTACGCTCTGGGCAAACCAAACTTGAGTGCTGTCTTGTGAGTCATTCTCTCTCAGTTCCTATGATTATTGTATTTGCTGTACTATCTAATAAAGCTATTAATAAAAATAATTTAAACAACTGAATTATGTAAGTTATTAATAACTATGATTACAAATAAACTGTACAATAAAATGTAGAAAATAAACTGTTAAGAATAAATTATGTTGTATTATTATTATTTATCTTTATTGTTAGTTTCTTTCATTTTTTGTTATATCACACCATACATGTGCGGTTCATTTGTCTACTACCTCCATATGTTTCTCCCTGAATATTAACACCATCATATGATTTAACGACAAGAAAACGACCAAATTTTTTAATAACTATTCCTTTCATTTTGTTAAAGTTTACTTATCCCAGTTTCTTTGTATATGTTGTTTCTTGTTTTTTTGCATAGAGACAATTTTTTTACTATGGATGCAAGATAAATTATCGGCCATATTGGTACAATATCAATAAGGAAATTTAGGCCGATATATTATAGGTGATAAATCATTTCTTCTGGTTAAACTTCTTCAGCTACACGTTGCTCGCAGTAAAAATACAGAACAGTGCTGTCTTTCTGTTGTGATCATTCATTTATTGCTATTAGCAAAACATTGTTGATGTACGTACGTATGTAGATAAAGTATTTATAAATGTGTAAATTATAGGAACTAAAGTATAACTGTTGTCTGAATATTGTCTGTTTTGAGACCTGTTAGACATCTGAATAATAAAGAAAAATCTCTGGGTTGCTCTGGACGAACATATGTCATTTGTTTAGCAAATAAAACATATACTAGAAAAGTTTGAAGGTTAAAGAATCGTTAACAAGTGTAAAGTTGTTTTGTTAAATGAGTTTCAGGTGGGAAAAAGAGAACTAACTTGTTTTCTGGAGTCAATATTTTCAAATAAAAGCAGTCGTCCACTTTTTGCCATTTCGTTCAGTCTTAGGGAATTTTATATGAATTATTAGAAACTGTATATCGGCTGTATATCGGTTATCAGCTTCTAATATTAAAGAATTATCGGTTATCGTTATCGGCCAAGAATGTACATTTCGGTGCATATTTTTTTACCGCTTAGAAGGAACAAAATTTAAAAAACTGATATTTGGAAGACATTACGTGGCATTTTACTTCTTTTAATAAATATAGTAAAACAACGCAACGTTTCCATACAGTGATGCATTTAACCGGTGTCCAGGCCACATCACGGAACTCATGCTGACAGGATGTGAGACCAGATACAGGCTTATGGTCTAGAGACCGAATTGGTCAAGAAAGATGATATTACAAACCAGTGTTTATGTGTGTGTGCGTGCGGTAAATGTCAAGAGCATGAAATGCTGTTCTTTGAACAGATGGATCTGACAGAGCTACTGAAGGTGTGAAACACACTGCCTCAGCCTCGTCAGCCTATTTACACACATGCGACGCACTTACACACTAACACATTTAAATGTCACACAGAAGCCAATTATCTGAGACATGGTGATAGTTACATCCTTAAACTGACAGGGCGGCGCTGAAGATTATTGGACAGACAATCTGTCAGTATGTCTGAATGTCGTTGTTTGGGCGCCTGTGCCGAGTGTATGGCTTATTTACAACACAGCCTTCATAGACTCAAAAAAGCATTGGAATATCACTTTTTGATGACTTTGATGCGTTACATTACAATATGTCTCTTTATGTATGCGCATACATATCTGCTGCTGAAGTGTGCGTGTATGTGTGTGCGTATTTCTGGTATGTAGTGGTCAGGGAAGAGGCAGAGCGTTGTTAAATATTAATCCTGAGGTTTGTTTTGAGGTCTGTGGTGGCAGATAGATGTCTCCAGTGTGTGTGTGAGTGGGTGTATGCGTGGCTGTCGGCATACAAGAACTCTTTCTATTTGTGTGTTTGTGTGCATATCGTGTGTGTCTGTTTGCCTGTGTACCCACGGCTCTTTTTTGCTGATGTATTGGTGATTTCCGAGAAGTAAGTGGCGCCAAGATGGATTTGGTTCAATATAATGAAGTAAACTGATAACGTCTAGGGGCAGGTGTGTGTGTCAAGTCTTAAACACACAGCTAATCCTATATACATGTTGAAAACATATAGTGGCGTTCAAATATTTGAGACAATTTTGTCCCCAATATAAGCGTATAAATAAGGTGTAAGAAATAAGGACAGACATTAAAAAAATATAGACATATTTAGGATTCCATCCCAGACAAAATAACATGATTTTTACTTAAATGTTCAATTAGGGCCGATGGTATAAAAACAACAGAACAAAATGAATGGTACCTGTGGAAATACCTTAGGTCACCAAAACATGTCCTCCCATGAATTTCAGTAAAATTCCTACAAAGCATTGCACATAATAAATAATAAATGATAAACGAAAGCACTGTAATCTGCTTAGGATAAACGCATCTGCATATGCCAAATCATAAATTTAAATATTTCAGTATCTAGAAATATTTCTAGATCTTCATCTAGAATGTAAAGTGCACCTCCATTTGTATGTAAAGTGCAGGATTGTGCATTCGTAAACTCCCATGATGAGTCTGTGGAACAGAAGGGGCGTGTCCTGATGTTCCCCAAGCTGTAGGCTTAAAAGGAATGAGCTCATTTATCTCCTGGTAATGCTTGGCCATTTATAGATTTTAATGAAATGATAATTGCTAGATTAATACATGTTTCACTTTCAACAGGGACAAAAGTAATAGAGACGAAACATAAAATTATTTTACCCGAATATTCATCACTCCCATTGGTTTCTGCGGCGATAAAGTTTAAAATTAGACCCCCGTTAAGAGATGTCTGTGACGGATGGTGCGGCATGACAGTGCTAATTAAATTGAGTTATCTGTGCATTTTATTTCTGGGCGTGAGAGAGATTGTTTTATTTTAAAATATCGTTAATAAAGGAAAAGGCATAGAAACAGATCAAGTGTGTAACTAATATCTGCCTGACATTTATCATCTATCTGTGAAAAAGGAGAGAGATTTTAAACGGCACCATGTACTGAAACTGCTGTGTGACATGACACAATCACAGTCAATCAGAAGATATTTAACAAACGGTTTTGTGAGGTAAGAATTCGAACCAATTAAAATTTCACGCTTAGCATTTACATTAGGTTTATGCATTTGATGGATGCTTTAATTCAAAGTGACTTACAGCAAAGTGCTTTCAAGGTCTACATTTTTAATCAATATGCATGTTCCTTGAGAATCGAACCCATGGCCTTTTGATCTATTCAGGAACATGAGCAAAAATAGAAACCAAACAATTTGCAAAATATTCCGTTGCAGTCGTAACTGGTTAGAAAAATAGTTTTTCAGTTTTAGCACCTAACAGCTTAAAGCCGTGTCACAGCCCTTACATATAATGAGTGGTGAAAACACAATGTCCTAGGTCAGATGGGAAATCAGTTTAACACAATTGTCTTACTTCAAAAGAGTCGATAAGGAACATCAATTGTACCTGAATCAATAATGTGATAAAAGTACTTATGTAGATATCAATATCTTAATAAAGGTACCACAGAGACAACTTTTCAGGTTCATTATGAAACAACAATAAAATCTGTGCAGGGGTCAATTATAAAACACAATCATAATCCAATAACTGAGTCATTAATGCCAAATGACCGCCATCATTTCATATTACCTGACCATTTTTTGGAAAAACCTTTTCTACTTTATGCATGAATACTTTATGTACAGTTATAGAGCCGGTATTCGTATAAACTTCGACAAGCAATAGATTTTATTTATGTCTTAAAAGCCCAATAGATGGAAAGTATGACATCCAGTATGAGATAGTGCCACCAATAAAGTTAAGTAAGTCATATTCAAAGGGATGGAGTATGTTTTGTTTCCGTCATGCAGAGAATCGGTGACTATTTCCTCCATCTTAAACAGATTTTTAAACGCTCTGTAATGTCCATCATGTTCAGACTGATGGAAAGAGAGTGAATGCAGTGACCTATTGAGATGTCTACACAGGGGTAGGACAGACAGCCTACCTACCCATGACCCACACACAGACCTAAAAACAAATCCACACAAAATGACCCTCAGCTGAATGAAAATGGGCAGGTAAACATTAAAGGTGGGAGGGTTTGTTTTAGACCTCTGGTCGGCGAGTTTGTTTGCTAGAGAGAAATGGAAAAATAGAAAACAAAGGTCAGGAAAACTGGTTGTTACTTCTTAAACCCGTCTCCTTTGAATTTCTATAAATGGTCTCTTTTTGTTTGCATTAGGAATAAATATTTGCCAAAAAGGAGGAATAAAAATGTTACATATGATGATATATATGTACAATGTGTTTCACATTGATTTAGCTGTGTCAGACCAATGGACCCCTACTGGTAGATGTTGTAACTATACCATCTAGGTTGCAGAAAGCGATTGGTCATGTGTGAAATAGACAAAGAACTAACAAAAAAGTTGTATTAGGTAAATGTCTTAAGCGTCCTTAATTTTTTTTTATTTTGTGTGAACCGAACCTATAAACTCTTCTTCAGTCTACATTAGAAAACTCTGTTCAACTGCACTCATTGAACTGCTTATAAAGCTGCGACTTCTAAAACACTTAATTGAAAGCAATCTGAGGGAAATGCAGTTTCTCTTGACGCTGGAAGTGGGTAATATTCCACCTCGGTCGACAATAATGTATAAAACGGTTTATGCACTAGTGTTTTCTCTGGATTAATTCCACATTAGCAGACCTGGGTACCTGCTTTTATATAGCCAATAAACAACAACTATCATCATACCATCTGTGCTGTGTGACTCAAATAAAATCATGTGACAGTCATTGGGATACATCTCACGTTCGCTGTGGTTAAATTGCTCGTATACACAATTTAATAGATGGGTTACACTACATTACACTATTGTTTTTCTCTAACCTTGACAAAGGTCAGATTGGACATAATCTCATTGATTAAAGGAAGTCTTGACCACAATGCAGTTTATTCTGGCGACGAAGTGACAGGAGCCACTGTTGCTATTTGTCATAGTTTTATACCATTATGTAAAAATAATACAAATTTAAATATTGATGTGGTATATTCGTGAATACACAAGAAAGAGGGTAAATTGTGTGTAGACTCTGTAATCACAATTTCTGTCTATCAAAAAGATCCAAACAACTCTATAACATCACTATATTTTCACCTACATAACATAGATTGCATTATAAAATCTACTAATTTTAAAAGAAATTTTAGCAAAGTAGCTCAGATCTGCAAAGTCTAGTAATATTACTTTAAAAACTTCTCATCAAATTAATTCATAATTAGATTTAAATTAAGCTGTACACAATTTACATTTATTATTTACAAATTTAGTTCAGTGCATTTAAACGACAGCTTCATTTGTTAATTTAGAGACAATGGGGAAACACAGCTAAGAACTAAATCTCCAAAGCAATGAAAGAGAACCTCTAAATAATAATAACAATGTAAAAAAAACATCAAAAGAGAAAATGATTTACTGACATTACTAAGGAAAAACTATACAATGGAAATCATTCTACTCATAAAATAAAACTAAATTATACTAACCGGACAAATCTAATACATTTAATTTAAGCATTCAAATTTTCTGCATATCTCATCTTAATCTTGAGTACTTACAGAATAGAATAATTTTATACCCTTCATATACATATATGGAGACTTAAGTTTCATCACATCAAAAGACAGATACAGCTGTACGATTATTTCTGAAGTCATATGACACGTACGGGGAGAGGAAGGTACTAAAGCACGTGTGAAAGGCAGAACTTGAGAACTGCCCAATAAGGGACTAAGAAAAGTTGTAACGTAACGGTTTCTCTTGTTCGAAAAAAACTTTCCGAAACCTATACGAACCCTAGGGGAGTGTATCGAGCACAGAAATACAACGTTCTCAACAGACTCATTTTTTGACAAGTTGACCGTGTCAAGCATGAGTGTACAGCATGTTTAACATTATCAATAAGTCAGAAGGTATGAAACACCGTTGCACATCCCCTTTATCAACCAAGCTGTGTTTGTAAACGTTGGCAGCCTGATAAAAATGTGCCCCATTATTTCAGCCAGCCAATCCGATTAGAGCTTACAAGATCAAGAAAATGCTTTTGTATGTATTATGTATCAGACAATGAATGAACAAACCTGAGTGATCGGTGAGCATTGCAAGGCTGAGACCAGCTTGGACCAGAAGCTCTCTACACGCTTATTGCTGCGATTTTGCCCCGTACACCACTGAACAGTCAGTACACCAGAGATCCTAAAGATACTCAGACTCAGCTAAATAATTCATTATTCAAGTCTCCTAGTCTCTCTCCCTCTCTTTCTCTCTCTCCCCGGAACGGTCTGACCCTGACCCTCGTGGTGCTCTGGGCCCAAGACTAACAGTAAACCTAATTAGCGGTGATATTATCCAGAGTTTGGTCATTACACCCACTCAATAACTCTCCCCCTCGGGTCTGTATGATGTATGAAGTGGGGTATTCTGTTTATACACCCGACCAAAGCCCAGCAGCCGACACGTAAGACCAAAGTCTGTAGAGGATTCACATATGATGCACATGTAGGAATTGGGGGCAGCTTAATGTGATTTTGATAAAACTGTCACTCCTTTATAGATTTTTTTGGAGTTCTGTGTCAACTTTTACAATAAAGACCCCAGGAAGACATTAAGGTACACACTTTGTGTGTATATTAAAGACTACAGAGAAGGCTAAGATAATCGACTGTTTTTATGTTCTATGCGCAATCTGCTTCCCATAAGCACAACTCAATATCCTAAACGCAATACCCAGAGTCCTGTAATATATTACATTTCTAATCCCACAAGCGTGCATATGTGTGGGCCTGTGTGTGCATAGGGCACCTCTGAACAGATCTGGAACTTCCCCTTCTCCCTCACTTTCTTTTTCATCCATTCCATGTAGCGTGCAGATCTCACCTCGATTCATGGCACACAAAACTCTCTGAATCAGGCCACAATAGCAGCACCATGGAGAGGCAGAAAAAAGGAACAGTTTTTCCCCGAAATAGTTGCCTTTTACGCTTTAAGTGCCAAAGGATGAGGGGCTTTTCTAAAGGTAACTCGAAGTAATAAAACACTATAGCGCCCTGCGCGTCTCTCGAGGCTTCTCCAGCTCTCGGCTCGCGTTCACTTTAGCTCCATTCTAATAAATTAAGGAATCATCGGGGTTACAGGAGGCAGATCGCGCCGCGCGCTGGATTTGATTACGCCGTTATTTCCCCCTGCCGTTATTGCTTGGCGTTCACCCGAGGATGAAGTGTTGGATTTGGCGCCGATAAAGGCAGAGAGGTCCGCGGTCGAGGAGGCTGGTACGACAAGAGGTGAACGGTTCACCGTTAATAAAAGAGAAAAATGCAATCTCAGTGGCGGCAAAAATGAGTGAACTTTAGATACCAGACGGAGAGTAAAAATCAATCAAACAGCCTCCCTAACTGATTGTCTGAACTCATGTGTCTTTGGCCAAGATAAAGGACATATTTCGGTATGTTTTTGATTGGGTTTTAATCTGTGTCAGCAGATCGACACATTAATTTAGGAATGCGATTCATGTTCCTGTTGAAACGCAGCCTACCTGCAATTCTGCAGAATGATTTATGAAATGATCAACCCGACCTAACTGGAAAAATGAAAAGAGCTAGTCTAACATGCGTCAGGAAGATTTTTCATTTACGCTTCACACATACATACTGAGGCACGCGCACACATACACACATGCGATTCCAACTTTAGCTCATAAGAAATTAATGAGGGCAGTGAAAGGAGAACTTGGGATCCTGGGTAGATTTACAGAATGTCGGTAAAATGGGGGAAGTTCTGCTAAACTCACTTCAGACTGAGCCATTACAGTAAGACTGTTAACCTTCACCCCACTTCCCACCTCTGAGATCTGCCTGTTCCTCCAAGAATTGATGATTGACAAACCTTCACAGACATACTGGTATAGAGGAGGCTGCTGTGTTCATGTGCCACACAGTGACAAATCCTCAGATTTTTTTCAAAATGAAATAAAATATCTTGCTTTTCGAAATACACACACACAAATAAGGAGCCTTTCTCTCGCTAAAGAAACAAAGAAAACCAAAACTAGCAAAAAACAAGATTTAAAATAGAATTATTTATGGTCTGACGCACTAAGTAAAAATCAATCTTCTATTTTAGAAATAGGATAGGCAGATGAATTAAAGCTTAATGAGGTCTTCCGGGCAAGCCAGAAAGTCTGTGTATTGGTTCCGACACGCCAAGACACGCATGTAAAGACTTCCGATTTTTTTACAATAAGCATGAAACTCTCTCCTTGACATTGGGACACATCTCCCAAGAACGAATCTTTGAAGACTGCTTTTTTGAGGCTTAATGTTTACAACTTATAAACATACTCAAATAATCCAAAAGCAAACAGAAGTAAGTGAAAGATTCCCTACATAATAAAAAACTGGCACAGTTTCGCACATAATACAAAAGTCAAGATCAAAGAAAGCATTTGGTTCTCATTTGTTATTTTAGTAGTTCTGTGTGTCTAATTTTGCTACTTTAATGCTAAATTAGGAAAAAAACTTATTTAACATAAAAACCATCTTGCTTTGTTTGTTTTATTGATCATCCAGACTCCAGCTCATATATTTGCCCATGAACAAATCACTGTCGTGTCATTAAGCATTATGGATCTATCCATGCGCTTATTTAGGCCTCAAAAAAGGCAGTTATGATCATTATTATAATTCTAAAATAATCTATTTTAAATGAGAATAAAACTGTCAATGTTTGGGTGGAATATATTGTTTTTTGAAAATCTTTTGAGCTTTTTAAGCACCAGTAAAAAGCTACATTTGGCATTTGTCTTAATATTATTCGTTTACATCTGAGTAAATTTTAACTGCGTGAGTGAACAATAATTTGTATGTATATATTTCATCTTTCTAATGTAACTATCAGAGAAAACCCAATTAAAAAACTTGACTGGAGCTAATGGATGGATATATTTATCTATTAATAAAACGTAATTAATGCTGTTTCACACTCATAATAAACACAACATAAGATATTTTAATAGTGGTATTGTAAAAATGTTGTACATTTGAAATAACACATTTTAAAACTGATCAAAATATAAATCCACTCTGCATCAAAGGCTGTGTTTTGTCAGCTTGTCAGCAGAGAGAGAGGCTGGTGCGTGTTTCTTTCTTCTTCCTTTTTATTTTGCATCATAAATATTTTTCTCAGCTCTCAGATTTGGGTAGGCAATGCTAAAGGTGTTTTCCTAATGTGAACAAATTTAACAGCTTCACGGCAAATGTGCCTCTAAACAAATTCATTCTCTGCTTCATTCACACAAACACACGCACACAGAAAGCAGTCACTCTCTAAGTTCTTAATATGGAGAGAAGAAAAAAACACTCATCCAATACATTAAGGTCTACTAAACATATCTTGCACAGAATGTTAAAAAAACGTCCTTTACATGACAGACTCTTTGACTTGTGCGACTGAGCTGTGATTATACTTACTGCATAACCGCGCAACAAAAAAAAACAAACAAATAAGAAAACTTTATTTTAGTTTATGGTTTAAATTAATGTGTCCATTGGTGTGTATCTACAGATGCTTAGTATTCCAAGTATGAAATTATAAAATTTATGATCAGGATCAAAGGCGCCATTTCATTTTTCTTATCTGTGTTTACCAGATTGGTAACAGTGTAAACAACAATCCCAATCCCAGAAATCTATTAACACACACAAAAACGCACACGCACATGCACACAGACACAAACAAACAAAAAATTCAACAAAAAATTTACTGCATCTTAAAATACTCTCTTAGATTCACAGTATCTGCCACATTTTAAATTGTAAACTGGACGAAACAATTCAGTCAGAAAGAATCAGACCTGTTTCACACTGGACGCATAAGCAGTGCATATTTTTTCCAGCATCCTATAAGTACAGCGTTTACAGTTTGTGATCTAAGCTTGACTATAACCGAAAAAGTGAATAAACAAGCATCTCTCTTTTGCTTATTAACTTTAACATTATTTGAACTTAAAACACGGCAGAACTTTACTTAACAAAAGTGCACAGGTTTATTAAGTACGCTCAGACACATTTTAAAGCCCAACGACTCCTGAAAGCCTTGCACATCAAGATGCATCTGTATTCACGTACGAACATGTTTCTTGCGAAGAGTATGTCATCATCTGGAGTAATGTTTAGTAAGCACCTCTCTGTTTGAAGGAGCGCTCTGAGTGGGGTGTCGGAGGAGAGAATGTCTTTAAGCACTTCTGCTTAGGTTCAGATGAGCGGGACGAGAAGGAGTCAAACCTCCAGTGCCTTCAAATGACGTAAGCGTGCTCTATTTCTGGCTCAAACTATTAAAAATGCAACATTAAAAATATTATAATCTTACACATATCTTGCTAGTACAGAATATATCTCTGCCTTTGTTCTTTTTTCTTTTTTTTGACTGTTTTCTGAATATATAAGGGGTGGGGTAGTCAGCCATGATCAGAAAGGGAAGCAGAAGTAAATGAGGCTTAAAATGAGTGTTTCAATCAGTCTCCACCCCAAGACCATGATTGAACCGGCTCCCACAGTCTCAGGAAAGGTCTCTTAAGCACACAGATTGAGGGCATGTCTTGTTACATAAAAAGAGAATTTGTGGGTAATGTTTCAACTATGAGACGGTAAGTTTTATTTCTTGCTTTTCAACAGCTGGGTCATTAACCTTCCAATTTAATGTGATTACATTACTTTTATATATAAATTTGGCAGACGCTTTTATCCTAAACAACTTAGAGTTCCTTCAAGTTATGGATTTTATCATTATATGTGTTCCCTGGGAGTTAAATCCGTCAGTCTTTGCAATGTCAATCCATTTATCTACTTACTGAGCTTCAGGAACACATGAGTTTTCATCACAATTAAGTCAACATAGGGGTGAATTTTAAATCTCTTAAAGAGCAAGCGCTTGTCAATAAATGCCTTTTGAGTTAAAAAGACAGGATAAGTTGCACAGATGCGTTTGAGGTGAGCTGGTAAATAAGGCTTCTGCTCTTTTATCAAGTGTTGCTGATATCATATTGATTTAGTAGCACTCACCCAGAAACAAAATTGTCCATCTCAACGCCTGTGTGTACACGTGCGTGTTCCATCCTTGTGCTCTCCACAGCGAGTGCAACAAGGCACGCTGATGATGACCAATTTTCTTGGGACTCTGCGTGGACGATAACATCAGAGCTCTTTCAAATGTAAATGCATTTGACAACACACACAAACAGGCTGGCACAAAGGGAATCATACGCACACATCATCAGCAGCAGGTGAGTGGGGACAGTAAGTGGAGGCTTTAGCAGATGCTGGTAGTCAGATTACTGCTGTTCAATTGTGAGCTTGAACAAAGAGAGCGGCAATCGGCCGTCCCATATGGAGCATAACTACACAAGCATGAGTAATCACATACCGAGAAAAAAAATGACGGGGATGAATGTGAGACTGAAATGTATTGCTCAAGTGTTGCTCTTTAATAGTTTCAGTAGTAGCTCAGTTGGTAGAGAACTGTGAGAGCAATGTCTAGGAATACACAGATTGATGATGACACACCTTGAATGCACCGCAAGTCGTTTTTGAATTACAGGCCTCTACCCTGCGACCATTTCAGTCGCATTTGCGACAGGAAATTAGTCCGTGCGTATGTGAAAAAATATTAAGGCGCACTGGTGCGACAGACCCCATCAAATCTCATGACCAATTTAAATACAATCAAATAAAAAAACGATGATTCCCAAAGTGCCTCCATGTATATCACGTGACATTGTGCAATGCGATCGTCTGCTTTTCATGCTAGTCAACTGAGCAGCTTTTCCAGTTATGAGAAAGGACAAATATGCTTACGCGACATTTAGTGGTTTGCATTTTACATTAGGTTTTGAAGTAATGTTAGTCTGTGGCTGACTTTGCGTGCGGGTTTCATCAGATGTCATTTGGAGGTGTGTGTGTCTGGCATAAGTCTTGTTGGACGCAGGATAAATTATTCTGTGTGGAGTTGCTTTGAAAGACCCCATTAACATCTAAAACTTGTGGAAAACGCAGGATGCGGCGCGTTCTCACCATCTCCCATTGCTTACACTCGTAAGTTATATTTGCGGAAGACAGCTGCCACGACTCCAGAAGTGGCCAGTATGAAATGCGTGCATCACCCGCGCTCGCAGCGCTTGCTTTTGCATCCAGTGTCTAACCACAAAAACACACAAACCAATGAACAAGTGACATTTTAGTCATAGGATTAAACTGTTTTTAAGTGTAATGCATCGCAACAGCCAAGTGACCTTCCCCAAATGACAGTTTGGGTACTACATTCAGTAGAAAAGCAGCCAATATATATGGACTGACCGCCTACTATTATCTTTTTAGTCTTCGTCCACACCACTTTTCAAACCAGAGTTAAGGCACTGTTTTGCTGAGAATTGGCTGTGTGTGATCTTCCTCTTTTGTTGAGAGCTGGCTGAAACAAGGGCAAGACACAAAGTTCAAACAAGACTTATATGCAAATTGATATCATTGTTTGTAAATCTCAAATCAAATGTTATGCATTAGGTATATATGTATATTTAACATATTTTAATGATTCCCTGCATGTTTCTGTTTGTCTGTATTCTGTGGTGGAGAGTATGCTACAGTAAAATATTGTTGTCCAGTTAAACTTGCAACGTATGAAACTGTAATGTGGTACATAGATCTGGAATTACTTTATAGGTGTGCCTTACTGAAAATCAATGCACAGCCACTGAATGTTTGCCAGCCAACACTGTGCACAATTTTAAGCCTGCACAAAAAAATGCCTTGGTTGTAATTTCCCTTTGTTTTTTCTTGTTCACTCAACTTTTTGGAATAGAAGTTGTACTGACATAAAACAACTAATTGGACGTACAAAAAATACATTTTAAATCATTAGTTGTCACAACATAGTCAAGTCATTGTCTTTTACTAAAGTCTTTTGCTACTTGTTTTCTGCCTCAAACAGACAATAACTTTGATCAAGGAACGGTTTGAATAGTTTGAGTACATGTATTCCGGTTTTAGTGTGGAGTCATGCACTTACAACTCAACATTGAACACACAAACCTCAACCATAGTAACAATCAAAAACCATCATTCATTAAAAAAACTCTAAGCAAAACAGATAACTAACAGTAACAACGAGATTATAGCTTAAATTAAGCCAGCAAGAACTACAACACTAATCTTTAAAAGAAATAAGAAATAAGAAACACAGAATTGAACATGCTGCAGTGCATCTTGGGAACTTTCAAACTCTTGCAATATTTTTTGTTTAGAATACACTGTTTTGTATGTAGGGCACATTTTGGCACAAAACTTGAGAATCCAGTCAACAAAATAATCTTTGTTAAAATATGTTTAGGCAAATTTTGTTTAGTATATGCAAATCACAATCATTTGACTCCTTTAAATAAAAATTCTATGTTCACTTTGTGAACTTACATATTACTTAATTATCTTTGTAAAGAGAACATTTTGCAAGTAGGATTTTTTACAGTATTAGGCCTTCACTGACGTAACTAATTTTTTTACATTTATAAAGGTCTTTTTGAGTAAACTTGCAAAGAATTTTCAGCACAACTCATATTTTTAAGTTAATTAGGAAAATGTTTGGTTAAAATGAATGAACTTATTAAAAGAAGCTCTGTGAACTTTTTCATGGATGTTTGCTCTACCAACACAACAAAATTAGTTGTTTGAACTTTTTTGAGTTGTTTTTTTTACAGTGAATCACAATGAAGCATCCAACAGCACCCCCCCACCCCCACCCCCTTGGTACGATCAATAATAAGCAATAAGCTTAGTTTATCATGCATTCCCATACTTTGTGCAGGTTATACGGTGCCAAATTATTGTTTCTTTTTTTTTGGTGAACTGTCCCTTTAAAGAAAAAGTGCCTCTTTTGTTATCATTACATTCTGAAAAAGACTGACAAGATACTTTTTTGTGCAGAAACACAATCTCACACCAATTAAAATCTAACATGTTATATTTCTTACTTTACACATCTAAGTATGCTAATATTGTTTCTTCTTATAATCCCTGATACCTTAAAAGATGACACATGAGATCTGAAATGTTAGCTAGGCTGTCTGTTTCAGCAACTGGAGACAAACGCACCTGTGCCTTCCTGCACCTGCGCACTAATTAAGACAGTCAAGCTGTCACTCACCTCACCTGTCAATCACTGAACTATGAGGCAGTCCCAATGGGAGTCGTCTCCTTAGATTGTAACTCTATTCACACCTCATTATAACTAAATAGATCATTTATCGCTGTTAATAAGGTTACGCAGTAGAGCTTAGCTTTGATAAAAATAAAAGAAAAAACACGAACCTTAAATGAACGCATGCTCTGTCTCTCTAAAAGTACAAGCATGCTTTGTTCAAAGATCCACTTTGTCTGGTGCAATTCAAACCGTTAATCTTTCAGAGAGGAAAGACAAAACTGGTTTGTGATCAGTGGTTTTAGTTTAATTCAAAGTGATCGGCGTCTTGATAATAATTATGGCAGGCTCTCCAAGCATTTATAAATAACTTATCAGACGAGCCTGTGCTCATGGAGTATTGTCTTGATGCCCACACTTCAAAGTTAAAGGATAAGACTGCTTGTTCTAATCCTAGATACCAAAATTGAATTGATGAAATATGCGGTCAGTAGCGTTCCCCCCAAAATCTCCAAATCTACAAGCAAACTCATACAAAAGTGCCACGAAACATGAATAATCCTGCAGTCCAAGGTGACTGTCTATTATAATTCAACTAACAAATTGTTCCATCATTGTGCATTCTGAGCACAGATATCCCATGTCAACTGCGTCTGCTGGGCAGGCAAGATAAACATCAAATTGCTTAGTGTACAGAGCAACATTCAATGACTCATCTCATATATTAGGCAGGGGGTTATGCTGCATGCACTGTGATTCTTTCGTTCACATCCACAGAGAGAGATGCATGTAACCTTTATTTGACACCACTTGTTTTTTAGTCTGTTTTTTTGTGGTCCCACCCAGCATGGGACACATGAGAATTGGCCCTCATCTATCTTTATTAGCTAATCCAATTTGGGAAGTAGAGGAGTGGAGGTGGAGACTAAAAACATCCATCTCATTAAAACATACTAGTAGACATTAGGAATTAACAATGCCATTGGAGGAGACCATTGGAAAGGTTTACCCACATCAAGAACGATAACCATAATGATAACTATATCAATAACTATATTCAGGATATACATTATGTTTACTGTAAGCTTGGGTACTGCAGTTTTACATCTTAAACATGCCTTCAAATTCAAATGGATTGTTATTGGCTGTCTTTTTAATTGTTAATCATTTCATCATTTAAAATATTATTGATAATTAAAAATTGCTCTGAAGGTCATCCCAATATTATGGTTGCTCTGTTTTGTTATCATTACACTTGTGGTGTATTAAAAATCAATTTAGAATGATTTTTAAAAGTTACTAATAACAATATTGACTTTCATTAGGTAAAAGGTTTTTGTAAATGTTATATATAAAAAAGATAAAATAACCTCTTGATTATTGCTTATAGTCTTTGGTCTTCACTTCTTCTCTAGAGTTTCAGTGGCAACAACATAAACAAATGTTATGTGTCCCAAACTGCCAGTAGAACCCCTCAAAGAATCAAAATTTTTGAGTAGTTGAGTTTAATTAAATAAAATTTGAATTCAATAAAGGAATTAATTTAGATTAATACATATACATATATGTATATATATAAATATAGGCCTATATATAAAAAAAATAAAATACATTTTCAGTATAACAAATCACAGACAATGAAACCATCCGATGAATTGATAAATTCTAATAGCCTCATGGGTTGACCATGTCAGTGATGTACTAAGAAAAGAAAAATGCATTATTAAAACGTAGTTTACAAAGAGAAAATAATGATTATCTTCAAATACATTCGAAAGTAAATAAAGAGTTAAAACGCATACAAAAGTTTATTTTTTATTTTTTAAACAGCCCCTTAGACCTTTTGAATACGTGTATTTTATGGTTCTTTTACCCAATTTTAAATCAGGCATTGTGTAAAGCTGTGCAGATAATCAAAGGTCCTTGATTCATCAAAAAAGCACAATAAGTATGTAATTGTGCAGGTGGATGTAAAAGCAGAGCACTGTAAAAGAGTGTTTTGATATTGTGAGGCATCTTTTGTGTGTGTGTGTGTGTGTGTGTGTGTTTGTGATGAATGACTAGGTGACAGTGAGCAGATGTGAGAGGCTGATGAATTGCAGGGACATCGGAAGTGAGAGACAAACAGCACAAAACGTCCGACTGCTTCTGTATGCAAACAAACACACAGCTAAACTCTTACGCCTACATATACAACATCAAATTCGCTCAGTGTTTGAGCATTGAAGGATTATTGCCCTAAGCAACAGTCAGCTGGTTGCAGAAATGAAAATAAATAAATCTCTTGCCATCTGTCTTCAATGACCCTGTCAGATATGCACTTGACCATCTAATTTGAATCAATCAAATCTCGGTTCCATAAGTAAACTTAAAGTCTCACAAAAAAAGACTCATCTTAATGATTAAATGAAAGTGTCTGTAGCTTGGCACACAGATACCACTATGAAAAGATCAGCTACACTCTTCTATACTGTATACAAAATGACATTTATTCCAAAATGTATACCAATTCCCATTATTCAATGTATTTTTGTGGGGCTGTTTCCTTTAGCTAGGCTATTCTAGCTCATCCAAGCTATCAAGTGTTTTTATACAAGGCCTTTAGTTTTGTTTTTCTGTAGAATGAAAAATGAAATTAGCATAAACTGTAAAAGTAAACTTGTCCAATGGGTACTTTTGATATATGGAAACAGTTATAGAGACTGACGGTTAAGCAAAGCACAGGCTAAGGCAAACTGGAATATTCAAGATTAGCATGTTGCCTTTGTTTACTTGCCAAGAGTATACAAAACATATTACGCATCTCAGAGGGGACTGAAATTGCGGTAGAGCACATTTTCTTTGAGCGTGATTCAGAATCAAAAGAACAAAAATGTTAACCTAAAGTATTAGTTTACAAGACATAAACGCAAAACTCGGCTTACTCTGAGATCATAGAGTACTTCTTTTAATACTTCAGGCAATTTAGCAACTGTGCGATTTATGATTTTTGAGAGCCTTACTGATGAAACTAAAAATTAAATAATTTTTATAACGTACAGTGGTTTGTGAAAGTATGGGAAAAATAAATGAGGTTGGTAAAAGGTTTCTGTCAGGGCTGACACGGAGGAGGAAGAACGGAGATGCAAAAGGTATAATCCAATAAGGTTTAATGAAGATGAGTCCAAAACAAACACGGGAGCAGGAGAATAGGGAAGACAAAACCAGCTTGATAATACAATGAGATTAATAATAACCAACAAAGAACAGAGGGAGACACAGGGCTTAAATACAAAAGGAAGACACTCAGGGAAAACAGAATCAGGTGCGGGACTAATTAACAAAGATGAGGGACAGGTGAAAACAATGAAACAAGTGAAAACAGGCAAGGAACAAACGTGACATTACCCCCCCTCAACAAGGCACGTCATCGCGCCAAAACAGTACCAAAGGGGAAAGGGGGGGTGGGCGTCCTGGAGGCCGGTGCAGGGAAGACCAGACCTGGTGGGATGGGTGGCCTCCAGGATGATGCGTCCTGATCAGGGGTTCTGGAGGGCACCGGCCGTACGGGAGGCCTGGAAGGCGCCGGCCGTTCTGGAGGCCTGGAGGGCGCCGGCCGTTTTGGAGGCCTGGAGGGCGCCGGCCGTTCTGGAGGCCTGGAGGGCGCCGGCTGTACCGGAAGGCAGACGACCTGTCTAGCCTGGAGGGCTATCCCTCCCATATGGCTCCCCCCCAAAAAATATTTGGGCTTAGTCCAGGAGCTCATATGGACGTTGGCCTGGGCTCTGGCGTCTGGGCAGCGGGCTCTGGCGTCTGGGCAGCGGGCTCTGGCGTCTGGGCAGCGGGCTCTGGCGGCTGGGCAGCGGGCTCTGGCGGCTGGGCAGCGGGCTCTGGCGGCTGGGCAGCGGGCTCTGGAAAGCCGGACGGGACCGGCTGGAGAGGCCCTGGAAGGCCGGACGGGACCGGCTGGAGAGGCCCTGGAAGGCCGGACGGGACCGGCTGGAGAGGCCCTGGAAGGCCGGACGGGACCGGCTGGAGAGGCCCGGGAAGGCCGGACGGGACCGGCTGGAGAAGCCCGGGCAGGCCGGACGCGACCGGCTGGAGAGGCCCTTGAACGCCGGACGGGACCGGCTGGAGAGGCCCTGGAAGGCCGGACGGGACCGGCTGGAGAGGCTCGGGAATGCCGGACGGGACCGGCTGGAGATTTCTGGAAAGCCGGACGAGACCGGCTCCGAGAACAGGTCCCCTTTAACCTGCTCACGTTGCTGGGTGGTGGAGGAGTGAGGCGTGGATCCGGGATGAGCCGGAACGAACCCCTGGTCTGTGACCGATACTGGGCGACCCCCGCTCAAGTCCTCATCAGTCACCCCGACGCAGAACTCGGAGCCGATTTACGAAGTCCTCCAGCCGGTACTCATCTGCATCGGGAAGCATGACGAGGACAAGCAGAATGTCATCCAGACCGGTCAAAAATGCCAGGTTTAGAGCTTGATCGCTCCAACTCACCCGATAGCACACGTCAACAAACTCCTCCACGTAGTTCTCCAGAGGCCGTCCGTCCTGCCTCAAGTCCATGAGGTTGGCCTCTGGAGAAAAGGTATAGCAATCCATGTTTAGCGGTCGGTTATTCTGTCAGGGCTGACACGGAGGAGGATGAATGGAGATGCAAAAGGTATAATCCAATAAGGTTTAATGAAGATGAGTCCAAAACAAACACGGGAGCAGGAGAACAGGGAAGACAAAACCAGCTTTATAATACAATGACATTAATAATAACCGACAAAGAACAGAGGGAGACACAGGGCTTAAATACAAAAGGAAGACACTCAGTGAAAACAAAATCAGGTGCGGGACTAATTAACAAAGATGAGGGACAGGTGAAAATAATTCAACAAGTGAAAACAGGCAAGGAACAAACGTGACAGTTTCAACAAGACTTCTGACGGACCAACAATTTAAGTAATAAAAGCTAGATAAATTTAGATGCGAGTACATTAAACACAGAGCTGGATTATGGACTGGGCTAGTTGGGCCAGTGCTCCAAGTCCTCGGACTGCCAGAACCTATAGCCTCAGACCATGTGACCAGTGACTGCCAAAGGATGTTTAACACTACTGGCCCTTGGGGAATTCTGGCCAAGCTGACCACTCAACAGATACAGCTGCCACCAGTGTCCCCTGAGTCCTTTAAAAACAACAGTTTTGAAGCTTTAAAAGGATAGAGAAATTTACAGTTACTTCTGCACGTCTTCTGAAAAGAGCAAAGCAAACCATCCCTACCACTTAGTGGATGTTTTTACCAACATGCAAGACTATCTAGATTATGTGAATCTACTGCTTCTACAAATGTTAAAAACTCTGAGTTTTATCAGGAAGTAGAGCAAACTCAGAGGATATTTAAGCAGCAACACTGTGTTGCATGTTATTCAGCACTAAGTACCATAAATACTTCAATGTTCTCATGATCTTTGACAAACTGTCAAATCAAGTTATTCAGCAGAGAGTGCTGATTTGCAGATGTGCAGCGAAGCGTCAACCTATCAAAACTAGACACTAAAAACTCCAAACAGAATCGAATCAAATTAAAATAAATTCCAGTTCATGCAGTTTCTACCGAAATACCAAATACAGTAACATTGATACAAGTCGTACACATTTTAACTTTAAAAAGTAATTATGTATATTGTCGGAAACTTACAAAAAAAGAGTCATTTGTGGTCAAATGATCAGTAAAATCTTTATGATGCATGACTCACATGTCCCCCCAGAAGCGCTATAGGGTGACAACAGGGAATCTGAACACAGCTGTGAATAGCTCGATTTCCAGATAAATTAATTTTTGTTTTTGTCAGTAAGCCACTGTTGTTGTTTATGCCAAATGAGCCAAAACGGGCAAAACCCCACTTTTAAAACAAAGAATAAAATTAAACAAAAAATATAACTTTCTACTTTGTGTTTGTTATTTTTGCTTGTGATATTCAGTCATACATCACAGGATATCGTTAAAATTCACAAGTCCCAGAATAAAATATTTACAGGTGGTCTCCCTCTCCCCCGAGACCAGGCCTATATAGAGAGTGGGCATTGCCTCACAGTACCTAACATAATGTTCCCGGGTGTCCTGGATAACATGGATCTGGAATAAATCAACATAAAACAAAACTGGCATATTTGGTCGATGATAAACATGATTTGTCTATCTAGGATTTTAAATAGATGTTTTTTTCCACTGTTTTTATTAGCGACATAAATTGCTGTCAGTAGCCTACACATATTTTCAAACCAAAGACCTAGTTGTACATCAATCTTCACACCTGTGATGGCTGTATTTTTTTTCCATCATAATGCTTGGTTGAACATGGATGGCCCATCCGGTGTGCTGATGCCCACAAGCCGTTTACAACTTTTCTACCAATAATAAGAAAAAAACAAAGATACAATGCCCTCCTGAATGCCCTCCTGAATCTTGGATAAACTGTATAGCTCTCTCGACATTCATTGTCTACCAGCACAGCTTGTTTAATGTAAAGTTAAAGAGATAGTTCGACCCAAATTGAAAATTCTGTCATCATTTACACAACCTCTTGTCATTGTCTTGTCTTTCTTTCTAATGCAGAACCCTAAAGAAGATATTTTGAAGAATATGTTATCTCTCAGGAATGGATACCTTTTTTTGTCATGTCTGTCACACATTAGAGACAAATTATCCCAAATATTTGAAAGAAACCTTAAACTGTTTCATCATTCTTTACAAACTAACATCAAAATGAAATCTCTGCTTACAAACTATGACCAAATTAAAGACATCTCAGACAGAAATGCTTCAGCCAATTTAAGCAACGAAACAAATCAAGAATCACTATGCTCGTATAGCTGCTGTGCACTTATCACTTAATAGCAAAAGTCTAGCCCCAACCCTCTCAGCATGCACACATTCACCTCTGTGTTCATTACACCCAATCCTCTTAGTCTGCGATTAGCTCTGGAAAACCATGGCACCATTGCATCCACTTCAGGTTCATTTGGAACAGATGTGTCAGGTAAAGCCATTTTGAGCTGGGTGCTATCGTGATGAGCTGGATCTCAGCTTTTGACTGTCACCATCTCATTTAAAACCGCGCAGCCCTGTGCTTCAGACCCGATCAGAGCGCTTGCACAATCACCATGGTGACTAAACTCTGTTTGGAGGGCTTCCAGTGGCACTTCTCCTGTCTGCTTTGCTCTTCCTGGGACTCCATTAAAATATGTTCAGGCTGGGGATGTTTGCTGGCATGTTTGTGCCTGTTTATCGTTCCATTAATTTAGCTCCATCTACCTGACTAATGAGTGGAACGACGAGCAGGAAACACGGAACAAATGGAGCTTCTTTATAATTAAGCTTTGCATTAGGCGCCGAATGCTGGCTTGCTAATCTCGGCTCTGCCTCGTGCGTGCGCTAGCGCTCCTCGCTCGGTTTGCTAATGTTTGTCTTTTTTGCATATTTCGTGTCATAAAAATATAGCAGCGGTTCCATTTAAAAGACTGTCCGTTTATAGGGCTTATTTATATCTCAGGCAATTGAATGAGCACCGATTTTTTAAGCTTCATACCTCCTACACTGGCTCGCTGGTGCTCCCTCCCACACATTTAATAACACATTGTGGGCAAAAGCTCTGGTTCCCTTTTCCTCCCTTTCTCAACTGTTTTGAATGTGTGGACGGCTATCTCATGGGAAACAGTGCATTGTGGAATAAAAGTCTGTCTGAGTTCGCACTCCCCGAGCGCTGCACATTGTAAATATGCAGCTCGGAGAGAGAGAGCTTTGGCTGTTTTAAAGTGTCCGTCTATGAGATTTTCTCTGTTTGCGGCAAGCCGCAATTTGACGTGCAGATTCCCAAGAGAGCTCTGTTTGGACCCCGAAAGCTTTTTAGATTGCGCGAGGACAGCGAATGTTCTCTTCCATTAAACACATATTAAAAGTGGAAACCGTTGATTCTATTTAAAAAAATATTTTCTAAACGCCATTAATGAAGAACAGTATAAAAAATTATAAGATATTGCCTTGAACTCAAGATTCATGTGGAGTGTTCTTTGTTTCCTAGTTGGTGTGTCTGTGGTCTTTCTAGCTTGGCTGACATGGCTTCGGTCTATGAAAAAGAAAGCAAATTAAACAAATACTCTTCCAGTCAGATGTGAGACCCCCTGTGGCCTTTGTATCTGACCTGCAACGAAAAGGTGATAATCATAAACTTAGAAAGCAGTTTATATAAAATATGAAATAAATGAAAACGGTGTACAAAAGTGTGTGTGTTTTTGTTGGGTTGCTTGGACTTCATCAAAAGCCCAAAAGCAATCAGCGACGTAAAGTGTGATTTTGTCGGAGGGGCATTAATGGTCTTGATTCGTGAGGCAATCACAGCTGAACATGCCGAAAAATACTCCAATACACACTGCTGAAATTGGTTTGATAAAAAAAGCCATTTCTACAATAATCCACGGCATATGGTAAAATCACTCAAGAAGTATTGTAAAATCTGTGCACCAAGAAGGTTGCAGTGTTTTAGGCACCTCTTTCCGTCAAAACATTTCAAGTTATCTTCATGCCTGCCTGTTCCCATCACCCTAAATGTTTGTGATATGGATTTTTTCCCTACAATGCTATCACTTATGGTAATGATATACTGAAATAGCATGCAAGCAGAAAGCTTTCGCGCTTGAAATTCATCCTACAGTCTGAATATTTAAACCTTGCCAGGTGTTGACTTCCGCGGAGCTGTTATGCTAATGGATATGTGTTCTGGCTGGCTTGTTTTTAAGGGGAGGCTGTAATTTAAAGCAGCAAAGTAAGGAGCACGCTAACTTGCGTTAGCCATCCATCGCCCTGCACGTCACACTCTTCAACGATTTCCCGTCTGCCTTTTCATCCACTGCTAATATAGTGACAATATCACTTAGGCAAATCACTCGCCGGCCTTCTGTGGCTGCTCGGGAGCATGATTGTTAGCGGAAAGTTCTGCAGCTCCATCACTGCGAGGTGGAATAATGGCAGATCGGTCGTTTTGTCACCACAACACCTGCTCATCAACACCGTGTGTGACCCTCTGCAGTGTGCTTAGTCGATGGCTGTAACTCTATATAGCATTAGCTTGCCATAATTACAACTGCTGTGTCAATGAACTTTTCCTCTCTGTCCTCGTACGAAATATATCATTTTCAGTTCTTGGACTGTAACCATACCAATCGGATGGATTTGGACTACATCAGCCACACGCACTCAAAAAAGATTTTGTATATTATGTGCATTTGACAGACGCCTTTATTAAAAGTCCATTCAAGCTGTACATTTTTCCTCAGTATGCATGTTCCCTAGGCTAGGACCCTATGAACCATGACCCATGACTGCACCCATCACAATGGTCTAAAATTGATAAAAAAAGAACACTATGTAGTTCAAATTCAACATCTATCAAAAAATACCTTAGTACCTAATTGATGTTACTACATAGGCTATGTTCACTGCTAGTGTCTGTTTTAAAATATAATAATATGGAGTAAACCGTGTTTTACAAAACAGACACAAAATGTGAACATAGCCATATGTAGATTTTGTGAAAATTATAATTGATCAAATATAACAAAAATGTTAAAAATACTGACTTCCACTTTAAATTCCTTGTTTCTTTTTTTCTTTTAAATATTTACAGAGTAAAAATGTGTTGGTTCAGTCGTCTCATCATTCCAAACCTTAAAGGCCCCGTTTTTGAGGTTTTGATTGTGTTTTTTGGGTGTTAGCAATGGATGTTCATGTTTCAATAAAAAAAAAAACATCATATTTAACATATTTCAAGTCTATCGTCCACCGCTGTGTTTCTTCTTACGAAATGATAGGATTTCTTTCGGTTTCTTCAAAGTCCTGCCTTCCGAAATGCTCTGATTGGTAAAGCTGACCGGGTCTTTCCTGATTGGTTGCCCGCTTAGTGTGTGTCTGTAGATGTCCTACCCATACCATCTTCTCGAGTTCCGCTTCTCAAGCTCTTGTGATTGGTCGTCCCCCCTCTCTGTGCACGTGAATTCAAAAGCTTTGGCTTTTAGAAATAAACAGTAACAATGGCGTCAACTTCACTTCGTCAGTTAAAAAGTGTTACGGAGGTCTTCAAGCGTTAATCTTTGTTTGAGATCGCGTTTTTTCAACTATGGCGAGGGAAATGACACCGGAATGGCGTTAGACCGGTTATCACTTAAAACAGAGTTGGATAATAAAACAGCAAAATTACACTCTAACTAAAGGTTGAAATATGGGATTGCAGGTAGAGTGCTCTTTAATAACATTCTTCTGCAAAGCACAAATTACTTTGAAGAGCATTGGTGACTTCCATTGTATGGTCACAAAACTACAGGAATATTCCACAGAAAAAAAAAATCAGGTTTAAACATCATGAGTGCGAATAAACTGTAACAGATTTCTTTATTTTTAAGGAAACTATCCCTTAACACGGACAATACAAGCACTATGGATGCAGCATCAAGCGACACCTTCAGTAAGCACGGCATTGTTGCAATGCAGTCAGCCATTATTAATTTATTCCTCAAGTGAATGAAAATCAATGTAAAATAAATCATCTTCTATTAGGCTACAGATCTCATGCGAGTGTGGATGATTCTAAACCTATTTTGATTGATACCCAGCGAACCGAATTGCAATGCGAGTCATTCTCTTCAGCTTTTCAACCGTCTCTTCAACAGTTGCTTTGAAACTTTGTCAGCATGACTATGAAGATGATCAAAACTGACAAAAACACTGCGTAGTTCCCACTGAGCCGGTGGCGAGTGACCATGATTTAAGAAAGACACAGAAGCGGCCGTCCTTCTGTTCTGCAACCACACTGAAACATTTCAAAATTATTATCATGAAATTCCACATGGAGCATGCAAATTAGAGATTCCCACAGTTTTATGAATTTTATATATACAGCAATGTGAGCTCTTAAATGTAATATGCACTCTATGTGTGTGTATGTGCATTTCTAACCGAGGTAAACAGAGAAGATGAGCCGTTACTTTGATATGTGCGAAGATAATGGAGCTATTTTATAAAACCACCCTTCCTGTCAAGTTCTCCCTGCTCATTGTCTCTCTTAATTAGCTGTCTCTTTACCAGCATGTTATTTACAATCATGTGTTTTCAGTCTATTTACGCGCTCAATGAAAGACACTGTAAAAGCATCATGAGTTTATATCATCTCTCTCTCCTGTGCTCTCTCTGTCTCGATTTCTCCATTACACCTTTCCATTTCTCACGGCCCCCTTTTAGAGTGCAGTGTTTTCCTGAACCTCAATGCCAGTGTGGTATGCTAATGTGTATTGATGTGTATGAAATTAGCTGGAATTTGCAGAGGCAGCACGAACAAAATGAATCTCTACCCCTTACCTGATCCTGCTACAAGGCCTGCAAACAAGAATGTTCTGTAATGTATGTCTATATGCTTTAAGTCCTCTTTATCGAGATTTGAAGCAACTGGTAAAGAGGAACACAAGCTCTTAATAACTGATTCACAGTGTAAAAATATTCCCTCTTCTTCCACAGAGTGTCACTACGTATCATAAAAGCCAATTTTCCTTTGATCTGTGGATTTTGGGGGTAAAAGAATGGACTGCATTGTTTATTCTCACTCACATTGTGTGTGATTTAGCACCCGAATCACTTATGAAAGGCAAACCAGGTAATGGCACAAAAATGTCCCCAACATCTGAATCTTAAAGGTCCAGTGTATGAAATTTAGCAGCACCTAGTGGCGAGGTTGCGAATTACAACCAACTGCTCACTCCATCCCTCCCTTTCGAAGCACTACAGTGGCTGACACTGCACTAAGATGTTGTCATGTTTTTACATCTTAGCCGAAGGAGATAACATGTTTACGAAACTCGCTCTGTAGCGCAGTTTGTCCTCACGAAACATATTTATGTATATTATAGGGAATTTCTGTCAATAGATTATCCAAAAAAGCATATTTAAAGGCCTCCTTCAAATTGTAGGTCATCTGGCATACTTTATATAAGCACTACACTGCTGGCTGGCACCTGAATTAGTCCTATTAAATGCTTGCATTAAACTAGTCTGAACAATGTCTGGATGTGTTTGGTTTTAACGCTGTCCTCCGTCATCTTGATTTGATAAAACACTGCTGAAAATATATACAAAACATCTCTTTCAAATGAAATTTTATTAACAATCAGCTTTCTCTGCTGTTTGAAAATGCATTGACAAGCTTAATAAAAAAGAAGGCGAGGAGGCTTAAAATACCACAATAACTTAATTTAAATATGCATGTCAAAAAGTGGAACAGCTCCTTGATGGAAAAACAATTTTGTTTAGTTTGGTAAATGTAAAAAAATCGAGCAACAATTCAAGGAGCATATGTCCTCTACCTCCTTATCTGCACAAAATAGGAATAAAGTTGTCTAAGATGTCAAAAACTTCCAGCCATCAGTGAAGGAAGATAAATTCTGCAAATACACACAATGTGGAAATCATGCTCTCAGAAACGATAGATCCAATGGGTAATCTCGTGAAATGAGTAAGGCTGGCATAGCATCGCAAGGCCGTTCTATGATACCTGAGTCCCTTTTGATTTTCTGGGCTTTAAGAAAGAAAAGCGGCTCATCTAGGGCATCATAGCGCACATTTTTTTCTTTGTTATAATAATCCAGAAAACAACTTGCATTTGACAAAATTACCTCAAGCAACCGCAATGTATGCAGCCTAGTTTAAAAAAACGCTTATCAAAGTAAAGGAAGACACAGGTGATTTTTTGAATTAAAATCAGCCTAATATGCAATATTGTTGCTAACAACCTGTTTTGCTGATAAAATCAAATGAGATTGTTCTCAGAGATCACTAAAGTATTGCTTAGTTTGTTGTAGAGGTGTGATTTAATAAATATGTTTTTGTCTGTGATGATGGATGAGGCCGGTGGTTTGAACTCTTAAGCGCGAAGTATGGTCCCTCCATCCCCGTCCGTGCATCGTCCGCACGGCGCAGTTTTCACCATCAGACCATACTTTGCAGTCAAGAGTTCAAACCACCAGCCTCATCGTACATGTCGCGTTCAACAGCGCATGTGCAAAAAAGAGCAATAGTCACTAGGTGTCAATACACACACAAAAAGTTTGCAGTGTCCCGAAGAAGAATTTTACCAAATCAATACGCTGAAAACACGAACAGTAAAGCTAAGAAGCATATCCTGCTCCATACTGTTCGGTTGTCATTCTTGTTGTCTTGCTGTTTGCTCGGATTGTTTGCAATGGCGAAAACACTGACGGTCTGGTAGAGCACACACACTCATTTGTTTTGCAAATGTGTTAAACTCGGACATCCGTGCTCATCTATGAGGAGAATGTGTAAAAAGATATGTGGATGTGTTTTTGCGCAAAAGGACACGGACGCGGAAAGTCAAGTACAACCGGGCCTTTGAGGCCAATGAGCTGCGTTACATGGACGGACGGACTATAGATCGCAATTTAGTCAGATAATATATTAAGAATGTGTGTGCGTGTGTGTAGGATGGCTTCCTGAGTTCTCAGACATGGCAACATTAAGTCCATTCTTTTGTCTCTGTAAACTATGTCAGTCAACAGTCCCATTGTGCACGCCCTCATTGTGTATTCTAACAACATAACACATGATTGAATATTCATGAGCTAGGCCTAAAGTAGGTTACATTGCAGTTTGACCTAATAATTTTCATTGTGCAAATCCATCAGGTCACTGTATTAAATTTAAAACATTGTGTCGTGCTGAAGAAATGTGACGTTTCTCGAGGACATAAATCCTTCGGGCATTGCCTACGCACAGATAAATGTATTCAGTGTGTCAGCAGTCACATTTATGTAAACACACACACTGTCGCAGGTCCCCATCTAAAAGTGGCTCAGTAAACTATTATATTACTCTAACACAATAAACTGCTTTTTATTCTACTGCACAGACACAACCTTCATGAATTCAGCACACGGTGTAGGATCTGTTAAAAAGTACAGAAGGTCAAAAGGCTAACAGCGACTATTTCTGACTATTTAAAGTTTTATTCTGATAACAGACTGAAGGCTTGTAAGAGGTAAACATCCTTAAAAAAAACTTGCGCTTCAAGATACCTCCTACAATTCCGTTTCACTTGAAATAAGGTTTTGTTGTTGGAGCTGTGACTTAATATCTAGGCATGTGAAGCATTGATGCTTATAAAAGAGGTTTGATTCAAGCTGGGTTTTGTTATAAGCCCATCGTCTGCCTATTTACTCATTATTATTTTCTGTTATCTCCAGAAACATTGTTATCTGTCAGAAGTATGACAAAAAGGAATAAATGTCATTGATCAATAGAAACAAGTTCGTTATTTTTTCCAATCAGAATGACTTAAAACATCTTGCCACTATCTGTACCTGCTCATCCAGATCCTATTGCTGCTTTCTAAAAACTAGTTAAAAGGATAGTTCACCCAAAAATAAAAAATCTGTCATCATTTACTCACCTGTGAGTTGTTCCGAATATGTATAAATGTATTTGTTCTGATGAACACAGAGAAAGAAGAGAATCCTTATAATCAAACATTTCTTGGATCCATTGACTAGCAGAGGATACATTACTCTATAATTCCTCCAATTTTTTACTAAGCTACTTTGAAGAATGTAGGACAGCAAACTGTTCTGGGGCACTTTCGACCACCATTGTAATTTTACTACTATGGGAGTCAATGGGGTACAAGAACTGTTTGGTTATAAGCATTAGTCCTCTGTATTCAACCACATAAATATAGAATTGTAACAACTAGAGAGTGGGTAATTTATGACAGAATTTCTTTTTTGGTTGAACTATCCATATAATTTGTAAAGTTCTAAAAAGATTTAGAAAAGACCATAACTGCATTATTATATTACCTTCTAAGTTAACCAAACCACATATTACATCTCAGATCTGAGATGCTGCGGTAAGTCATTGGTGCCAAAATGACACTAGCTTATGCATGCATGCAGTCAAATTCATTCTTAATTTATTCTTAAAGTTAAACTTTCTTAAGTTAAACGTAGCCTACCAAAAAATACACTCACTATCAAATTTCCTCAATTCTATTAATTCAATACTTAGTATATGTCATGCCATATAGCCAGTATGACTTCTAATAAGACTTTTTTCATCTCTACTACTAACATCTTACAGAGTTTCTTGCCACAGTCACCCTTGGTTTGCTTGCTCACTGGGAGTCAAAAGACAACAACATCAAGGGCATTAAGGAAGTTTCTGCTCAATTTTCTGTAAAGCTACTTTAAAGCACCATGTAATGGCTTGGATTGTGACTGCTTCCGACATCAAAAGCTTCAAAACACTAGAAAGGATAAAGCACACAAGTCATATGAACTACTGCTATAATCCTCTGAGTCTGACAACTTCCCTCACAGTATGTCAAAGGTTTTAAAACAATTCCTGAAAAAACTCAACTTTTACAAGAAAATAACAGAAAATAGGTTTAAATTGACGCGAAGGTGAGCAAATACTGACAGAATGTAAACTATTCCTTCAACGGCTCATATCACCTCAGTCTACAGGCCGGATGTATGATACGAAAGAAAGGACCGTGTCGTCTTTTTGCACCCAGCTTCTCTCCTTTTCTCTCATCCGCATCAGACAGCCGCGACTGAATGTAGGCCCTTGTGTCTGCTCCTCAATTCGACACAAGCTCTCACACACCGAATCTCTCTCCTCACAGGTTCTAGAGGTAACATACTCTAATATATTTCATGTTTCATTTGTGCCTGCGATTCAGGAAATGTGTCATGAGTGATAACTGTTCCTCCACAGCCGCAGGGCGTGCAAGACGTACAGTACCAGTACCTTCCCTTAGATGAAACAGAGAGAGTGCGAGCGAGATTTGTTAGTTTCTAAGAGTAACGACTCATTCTACTCCTTCTCAAATAAAGCATGGATCACGAATAGGGAACGAAAAGGTCACAAGCTGAAGTTTCATGTCCACAGTCTCTGCTTTCTCCCTCTCTCACCCACACAAACTCCTGCTCATTTTATTCGCACACACACACACAAATGAAGTAATGACCGCTCACACATACGCTCAGTAATTCTCTCACACAAACACAGTACTGTAATAAAGCTCTGGCCTGGTTCCCATTGGATTAATAAATGCTGTGTCCACACGGTCTCTCATCCATTTCTCTCTCATTAAAGTCGGAGCCTAAAAACGCTGTCATGTGTGACCTTTGCAGACTTCACCCACAACTCGCACGTCCCAGAATTAATGGTCTTATCTTCCAGCATAATCTTCAAACTTATTTCTCTGATTAATTAGTGTCTAAATCACGATCCGTCCACTCAAGTGGCTCACCTTAAATCCAATTGCTTTTATTAATGGGATTCAATTCCAATTTACAACAAAGCTAGGAACCAAGGAGTTCTTCCAAATGATCATGCATGCTTGTGAACTTTTGTGCGTGAGAGGAGGTCCGTGCTAAACTGAGGCTTCACTCTTCTGGAATAAACACTGGGGAAAATGCAATGAAACAAAGCACTTGGTTAAAACAGGCCTTATATGCGCTGGTATAGCACTGCGACACATGTGTGATTTAAATTTCTAGTCATTGTTCTTAATAGACAAAGTTATATTGAGAACTGCAGCACACACTCCACATACTGAAGTATTTGCGCTGTTACTATAAATCCTTTACATGATTCCTTTAGTGGATTGAACAGTGGAAGCAACTTAAACACTTTAAATTCCTCTCGGATGCTTTAGGTTTGCTTTTAATTTTAAGACACTTCTAGATGTGTTCATGCAAAGACCAGTAGCACGTTCCTTTTTAAATGTTATATCATATCATTTGAAATTCCACTATCCGCATAAAAAATTCAAAAGCAAAATTGATTTTATTTAAATGTATGAGAAGAGCGCCCTGATGTGAATATGATGATACATGTATGGTATATTTGTCAACTACCCATGTAACTTTGGTTTATTTCTGGTACGACAGCAAGCCACGATTCTCTAACGCATAAACAGTAAATCCCACACAGCTCATATTTGTTGAAGACCTCTAAAATAAGATGATGCATGATGGGTTGGTGAAAATTTACAATGGATATGAATTTATTTTCCCGTCTCGCTTACAATTACACACAGATATCTTGAGAGACATGGTTGTCATCTAAACAAGAATGGCTGGCATTATGTCAGTCACACTGCTAATGGTGATAAATTCCTCTAGTATTAGAATTTGTACTGTACTTTGGGGAATTGATTTCTCTAGAGAAGGACATCGTGCCAGTTATCGTCTCTGCATTCACAATTCGGAGTAAACATGTAGACATGCATTATGTGCTTTATATGACACAAAATCATAATGTAAAGAAAGACCAATATTCTGAGTAAGCTGCCTTAAAATAATTATTAATTTACCTTAATGAATTTTGCTTGAGTCATTATGGTTATGTTCATGATATTTGAATTACATTTAACACAGTGGTAATATTTCACATTAAGTTAACTGACTGTACAACTCATAGATCAACGACAAAACAGAGATTTACTGGGGTCTAACCCTTTAAAAACAAAGAAATGGAAAATCATAAATTACAAATGGAAAATATTTAAAATGCGTTATATATATTCTGATATTCATAGAAGTGAAGGAAGTCCATAAGGTTTTCCTCAAGTGTATAATGTCATAGTTACCAATAAAACACAAACTGGAAGATAATATAAAAAAACATCAAATTAATTTATTTTTTCTAGAAAACATGATTTAAATTACAAAAGTATTTTACTAGTGGTTTCAAACTTTTGGACCCCATGTAGTGCTGCTGCATTGCCAGCAGTCTTTGGAAAGTTTCCTGCCACAATCAGGTTTCTCTGTCCAACACTGTAGGGGTGAAAATTATTGCCACATGTGATACTGTGACCTCTATGAAACTGGGTCACATCCAGTCTATTTTATATTCCATAGTTGTTCTCTGGTGCTTCTACAGGTACATTTTCCACTTCATGTTCCATTAGTAGCTGAAATGGACAAAACATGTCCCTTAGTGTTATTTCACATTTGCCATCCTTCTTGATATTTAATGTCAAAAAGAATAAGAATTTCATTCAAGCACTTTACAATTTATAATGTTGTCCGTCGTCTTAGCTGTCAAACTGTGCGAACAAGACAAATTTCCCAAGCCACAATTTCTTGAACTAGTGCACCAGCCAGGTCAAACTGCAGCAGGTTATCTCCTATTTATAAGTGTCACTTTTCCCATTTTAGTATGCTGTTTTTGTTTTGAAACCTTCAGGATAAGACTGTGTATCACATTAGGCGTTCACATTTTTTAATTTAATTCCGACTGTACTGTATTTTAGATGAATATGCAAATCAACCTATATTATTAGGCATGGCCATAACCCAAACCCCTGAAGTGACTAAAGAAAATTTGGAACATGTTATAAATTAAACATTTGGATGATGCTTTCCTATACTTTTGCTACAAGAGTAAATTAACAAATCAACTTTGGAGCCATATCAAACTGGAAATCTTGCCAAACCCCCACTTAAAACATTTTCATTCCATCTGCTTCTTGACTCATATGGGTCTCCTTTTCTACAACGCATCACTGCGGTGTCCGAATCATGGAGAGAGAGCGGGTCTGCAATCACCTCCAGATGGATGCTCCATATTGGTGCTTAATGTCCTTAATACAAATAAAATTATGTATGTATTAAGCCTAAACCTTGCGAATTAGTCATTAAAATTAATTAGGCAATATGAAATTTCTCCCAGAATGGCACTAATGATGGGATGTGCTTTTTCCTGGAAAAAGACAAGATTGCAATGTATGGGTTAGCATCTACTGTTCACTTCTGAAAAAGATATAGAGTCGTCTCCAAGGCCATGCCCTACAGTACTGGACAATGTTCCCGGTTGTCTCCCCACAACTATGTTCCTGGGTATGAATTACAATATCTTGGCTAGGATTTGTATAATTCCTCTGGTTGAGAAACCATGGTGACCCAGTCCATGGATCAGTTACCATGCTGGATGCCACTGTGTAATAAAACCTCATATAGATTTGTCTGTTTTGCTGCCCAGCCCTAGACCGACATCTGACCTTGTCTGTCTAGAAAAAATGAGCACACACAGGCCGGCCTACACTGCCAACTTCTCTGCTCCAGGCACTGCATTAAACTTCACTGTTGTGTTCTGTTGTGCGAAGTCCACCCATTTGTATAATAGCCAACAAGAGATGCTACTACCACTGAGTAAAAAAGCAAAACAAAGTTTGCAGTTAATGACCACTTAACACAACACTACAACAAAACTGGTCTCTTTCAAAAGGTAATGTAATTGTGAATACTGACAGCACAATGTAGAAAACTAACATTACATTTTCCATCATTTTCTGTAAATCTAAATACACAAAACCAAGAAAATAAAAATGTTCTCGTCATTTACTCACCCTCATGTCATTCCAGGTGTACAGGTAATTAAATGTATATAAGTCATTATATATTCCAGTATGTTAACCTCCAAAACGCACTGAGATACACCGGACTAGATTGGGTTGATAAAGGTTTTCCGAAGCGAAACTTAAGGCTTGTGTGGCGGCACATCGTTAACGTTACATCTCATATTTCACCACCTTCAGTTAATCGTCGTGTACTAGCTTGTCTTGTGACTAAATGACAACTATGAAACGCACATAAAAGAAAGTCTCGACGTCCTGTCAGGTTTCATTTGCAAAGGATTTGGACACGATTTTCACATAGTACGCAACTTGTATCCCACAGTAAGTAATTTTGGATTAACGTCACTCCTAAGTGTACACTGTAAATGCAAATGCTGTATTCGGAAGCTTATGCTCTTTTTTAATACTATATCGTTTGCCATTGGTCTACTACACCATCCTGATAAATGAATAAAATTGAATGGAAATTGGTTTCCTTTACAAACACCATTGTGAACCATCAGCTGTTTACTGTGTTTTGTGCCTTACTCCGGTAGAATTGAAAGGTGTTTTATTGGTGCATATACACACCTGATAGCATCCGCCAGTAGAGATCTGTAACAGAGATGATTAGTTTCCTATAAACCCAATATGGCTCATGTTATAAACACGAAATCCATTAGAATTTGTGTGATGTTTCTGTTTTTTATGCTTGGATTTTATGACAAAACATTATGCTGTAAATACTGAGCGTAGGTGTATATGCTGCAACAGGTAACATTTATAATACTGCTTGTTATGGATCCGTTTTTAAAACTTGAAGAGGAGCTTCAATTGAATTTGTATCTGCATAAAAAGGAGTGACCAGCTGAGTCTTCAGAATCTTTCAGCACAGTCGTCTTCTATTTTACATTGAAGAATAGTTAATACAGGCATAGAACAACATGGGAGTAATTAATGACAGAATTATAATAAAATACTCTTTTCCTTAAAGGTTTGTAATTGAACTAGCATGCTAAGGAGGTATTATTGAGCTTAATGGAACGGTTACCGCAGGTTCTTGTAGGGTGCTTAAATAATAATTTTAACTGTAATAATGAAGGCAAAGACACAGTCTTGCAGTGTTTTAAATGGTGGGGAAAAATGTTAAGTTCCATATTACAACGTTAAACTAAATGCTCTTTTTGGATTAGTATTGACCTTGTGGAGGGGAGGGTCTTTTCCGGATTTGATGCCACCTGCTGGGCCTCCCACAATGAAGGCTTCCGTTTCAATACCACACTAGAAGCCTCGACATAGAAAAATGGCATTGATCTGGTCAGATTAAAAATGAAAGGAAAAGTGTGTGTGTATTTGCAGGCGTGTGTATTGTCTGACCATCTGTGGTCACTTGATTTGAGATGGGGTCAGCAGTAGGTGTGGTGTCGAACAGCAAGCATCTAGATTGGACTGAGTGATCCCTACCGTCCAATACACAACTCAGCAGGAGCATAGTGCTACCATAGCAAAAAACGAGGAGAGCAAAATAGAAAACATAAAATTGAGGACTGTTCTTTTAGGATGGTCTTTATACACTCTGTGGCTACTTTATTAGGTCCATCTATCTACTGCTCTGAATTTAGCCCCTAGAACCACGTGTATTCTTTGCAACACAGATTATTTAATGTTCTGGAAAGTTTTCTTTGGAAATGTGGTCCATGGTGTCTCAGTAACATACCGTGCAGTGCACTGATATTTTGTCTACAAAATCCATTCATTCAACTGCTCTTCAACATTCGGCGACTATGCATACTATAAGTAGCAGCTGAAGACCCTGCCATGTTCTCATATCATAAGATGATTCAAACTTTGTGACATTAAACTCCTGCCAGAGCAATCCATTTAAAAGCCGATGGACTGTGGCTATAAAGGGATGCACATAACAGCAACAATGTTAAAGTACACTATGGCATTCAAATTGTGCTTAGTTGGTATAAAGGGCCCTAATGTGCGCCCTGAAACCATTCCCCACACCATTACACTCCATCTAGAGATGGGTTTTTTTGGGTCATATTATAACTCTACCATCTGTATCCTGCAGATTTGTCAGAATGACACATTTTTCAGTGTTTGGGCGTTCAGGTTTGGTCATTTGGACAGAAGTGCCATCCTACTGATGTAGTCCATCTGTTGTGTTTTCAAAAATGACTTCTTAGACACTGTGCTAACAAAGGTTAAATGAAAGCTCCAATTAAAGGTTTGTGTAGAAAGGTTAATTTAAAGGAAGGAAGGAGGCGGGAACCGGCAGACATTTAAATAAAGTTTTAATAAAATAAACAAACCAAAAACACGGAAGTAAAATGCCGGCAGCCCCTCACGGACGACCGCCGGCGAAATAACATAAATACAAATACAACAGAAAAAACATGTTCGGGCCCGGTCCTCTCTCATCGACGGTCCGGTCGCTCGTTCTCTTATATGCTCCCAATCTCCTTTGTGATACGAGACCGGTGCGCGCACAGCTGGCGCTCATTAACAATAACTCACCGGTCTCGAACCACGGTCCCGCCCCGCCTACTTCACTACAGTTTGTATCAGCATGCCTTGCCAATTTATAGGAATAATTCACCCAAAAATGGAAATTCCGTTATCAATTGCTCCCCCTCTTGTCATTTCAAAGCCTGTATGACTTTCTTTCTTCTGCAGAACACAAAAGAATATATTTTGAAGAATATTGGTAACCAAACAACGGCCGTTACTTTATATTTGAAGAAAAATGACTGTCATTTGACCTCTTGATCATCTTTTCTTCTATTGAACCATGTTGGTGTATTTTATCTATAGAGTTGATGCTTAATAACGCTGTGAGATTGACAGGTGGGGTTACGGTGCGTTTTGTGGACTTTTGAACGTGCAAGTCCCGCTATTTAAATTCAGCGAGATGAAATCAGCTTTAAGCAAATTTATTCAAGGCTTAATCAGACACGTTATTCACTGATAACCTACTTCCTTCATATTCATGCAAAGATGGGGGAGAGTGCTTTAAAAAGTGGGCAAAGGATGAAAATAAGTGAAGGAGGGAAAAGGTTGCGAGAATCCGTCGGTTTTATTCCTCATTTTCCTTCATGTCTGGGTAAGCAATCTGGTCATGCAGTGGGGCCATCCATCATAGTTATAGCCTGTGAAGAGAATGTCTGAAGCTCAGGGTCAATGCTCTCTCTCTATCCTTCTTTCTTTCGCTCTCTCTCTTCTTACTGGGTTAAAGGGTGTTATTCTCCTGTGCTCATGGCTGTGGTTTCACCTCGCAAAAACGGCACGTACACACACTCCAACTGTGAAATGTTCCTGTTCGAATTTCTGCGGTCTGTTCTAATGGCTCTATCTTGCTTTCTGTGAGTCCATATATGGTGTCAATGATGCCGAAGATTGAAGTGGGCAGCTGTAAACGGCCACCATTACCACTCACTTTGTGTCTACATTGTGTCAGAGAACTGAATCTGCACCCTGTCAAAGGGACGTACCACCTATCTGCGCCATACACACATAGACCGCTACGCAGGGTCATCATTCTTAAACCCCCATTATGTCCAACCTAGCTAAACTGATGATAAATCTTCTATAAGCAATTAATGCATAATTTAAACGGATTTGTGCATTAACCCATACTACATCAGTTTATACGTTTCATGCTGTCTCCTACTCCTCTTGCGACTTTTTAGTTAATCCTCCTTAAACGCAAATATGCCTCTTTGGGATATATTGTAGGTATCAGCCGTCAGCCAAGTGCAATTGACCCAGGGGAGTGTGTTTAGAATAAGTGTTTATGAATAGCTCACCACCAGACCTCCATAGGGCACAGTGCAAAAACAAGGCCCTCCGTGTGGTCCTAAACACATAAATTGTTCTGTTATTCTTCAAAGCCGCCCGTTCCTCACCTCCCTCCCCACGGGGCTTAACTGTTTTCTCTGTTTTTTTTTGTAATTTTCTGCACCATTGGACAAAGCTGTTGAAATATTTACACATTTTCCTTGTGCAAATGTTGAGAGAAATCAAGTAAAGTCTCCCATTATTTTGATTTGTGTCAGACAGGGAAATTCCCCTGCGTGTAATAGACCAAAGATATCCTTTCTGAAGGCCCTGATGTGTAGGTGTCTATGTGTGTCAAAACAAGACAAAGATCCTGATTCCCGATGGTGTCCCAGAATGTGCATAGAGCAAGAGGCCTGGAAGAGGTGGTTCTACATCTGTTTGTCTGGGGATAAATATGAATGCATTACAAACACAGAGGTGAAAAAATAAACAAAAGCAACGGGAACCAACGCGGTTTCACAGCTTGCCACATTCCTCAAGACCTTACAATGTTTTGGATTGATCTCGTTCTCTATTTTTTCCACTTCCCGAGCAGTCTCTCTCACGTGTATGACTCATTTTTCTGTTGAAGTCTGGGTTTACTCCAAAGAGTCTTTTGGTTCTGGCCTTTTTCCCTAACTACAAACAAAACACAGCTTTCTGCCTGGCAGGGGTGCTTCGCATTCTCTCTCTAACGTGGCAGTTTATAGGGGCTCTCGGATGTGGAGAGGACGCTGGGCGGTGATGAGGGGTGAATTTTTGCTAGAGATGTTTTCACAGCCTACTTTGTCTCATAAAATAACCTTAATGTCTCTATAAACAGCCGCAAGGATCAATCCTCCAACCACAAAATTAATAGAGCACAGCGCAACCTGTTAGAGGAGAAGAGGGGTGGAACAAAATAAAGAGTAGATAAGGAGTGGGGACATTTTATGTACCTGGAAGAGCTACCCAGCATTGACATTAAAACAATTATTCAGAATAGTAGGCATGTATGACTGTGTTCGTTTTGTGTACGGTATAAAGTGACATTTTTCTCGCCACATCTGTCTAGCATCTGTGATGTATATTGTAGGCCTACTTTAGGATTCATCTTGGAAGTGTGTTTTTTGGTGCCATAGACCATTTCCACCAAAGCATTTAATGCGGTTGATAATGCCAGGCGTTATCACGGACCCAGGTGCATAATTGATCAGGAAGTAAAGTGACCTGGGCATGCAGTTAAGCCGATTACGAGACATTTACTTCTCTTACACGTGTTTTGTTGATGAAAGTGTTTGTGATGTACGTTGGCGCCAAAAAAAATAACTCCGGTTCGGACCGCAGCAAACGTGCCCAATCTGAAAACCGCTTAGTGACATTGTTTAGTGCAGTGAGTGTTTTGTGGTTTTCAAACACATATTCTTTCTCATAATCTTCATAGTCTTTCTCAATCACACTATAAAAATGTATTTCTTTTTCGTTTTGTTTTCTAGTATAAATATCTTAAATATAGATACATTTACTTGACCAGGAAAGTGACCTAAGATTAGCCTTGTTTTACGAAAGACATTATAAAAATGTAGTTTATCTTAAAAACAAGCCAATGGGGTAAGAAAAATAAACTTTAGTTCATTATAGAATTGTGTTTGACCTTCTATTTAAGTAACTCATTTAAATTCTTACCCCATTAGCAGATTTTCCTTTTCAAATAAATGTTTTTTGATTTGAGATTTTTTAGATATTTGTACCAGAAAATCATTGTAACCTGGTTTCCAAGAAATCACTCTTACATATCATATTCAGTATTCAGAACAACATGTTAAAGGTCTCTTTTTTTCCTTTAATGTGGACATCAGTAGCACAGAAGCAAAACATCTACCAGCACATTATATAGACCACCTCCTGTTAAGAAATGCAATTACTTAAAGCAAGTATGAAATGTACACTCTCTCTATCTTGTATGCACCTTTTAGAGGTCTTTCTTGTCGTCCTCTCAGCAGGGTAGAATACCTGCCATTTATCTGCAAAATTGAGAGACTCTCCCTAACAAACACGCTAACATGCGTCTTTTCATTTCTGCGGGCAAGAATTTCAGACTACAGGGAGGGTTTCATCTGTCCAATTATTATCATTAGGTTTTGTTTCATGCTGAAATATGCCAAGGGTTTAGACATGGGCAGGCTGCCCAAGCTAGTTTTTCGTAGCTTGCAGCGGATTCGATATGATAAGCATTTGCTCTGTAATCTCAGAAAAGCCTTTCAACTCTTATAACAGTTGACGAAAATGGAGTAAAACACAGTTTGAAAGCTGTAAGTCACAATGACGGGATGTCCTGGAACTCCAGGTGGTCTGGTTATACTGCTCTTGGACCTCAAAACTGAATTTTTCACTTAAAGGAAATAGGGACTTTGTAGCTGCTTGTCTGTAGTCAGACCCAGAAACCTTAACAGACTGCAAGAGAGGACCTGATAGAGAGTGTCTGATTGTAATGATACATCGTGATGATGTCATCAGCATATGCTTTCTTAAGTGGCCTTTCAACACTTTCTGCAGTCTCAAGAGCTGAGCATACAGGCGAAGTACGTTCCTTCATGTTTGTGACTTTACGCTTTCTTGGGCGTGTGTGTCTTTCTACACTTTCCGTCTGGGTCTCTTTTTCCTCTCCCTAGGGAGCGTCCGGCCTTGTCTGAGGCCACAGGCCTATCGATTGACCGTTGAGTGCTATTCCTCTGCCTTAAAGGACTGCCAGCTCTGTCTCTCTCACCTTCTGCTCCGTCACAAAGTGCAGATCCGCTGGGGAAAGCTAAGAGCCAAATGGAACGGTGGCATGCTCGCACGTCGGCCAGGGGAGAGGCCCGCTGATCAGAACGTATGATCACCTCATTCAACCTTATCACAATGGCCTTTACAGTGCTACCACAATGATGATGCACCTGCTATGCCACAGCGCCTAGTCTGCCTGATAAAAACTAAAAGAGGATTAACACGGGAATGGGAAAAAGACTCTGAAGTTTTTTTTAAAGCTGTTTCTCTTGGCAAGCTGAAGTAACGTAGTTTTTTTTTTCTACTCAAAAAAAAAAAAAAAAAATGTATGAATGAATGTTTCTGTATACTGTGTTAGGCTATGTGAAACCTCTTCTTTTTGATTGCACTTATGCTCTTGTTGTACTTATGCTGTCCTAATTGCTTCCATTACCTACCCCACTTGTAAGTCGCTTTGGATAAAAGCGTCTGCTAAATGACTAAATGTAAATGTAAATGTAAATGTAACGTGGAATCGGAAAAACATTTATTATGATCATTTGAGTAATTTATGTTTTAGTTTAGTTTAGAGTAGAGAAAAAATAAATCAATATTTGCTCTTATTTTTGAAGATGCCTGCATTGTAAATACAAAGTTGCGTTTCCTTAAAAATAGTCTGTTTGCAAGCAGCAGAAAGCCTTTTGCATTCTACGCACATACAGTAAACCCAAATGTCATTTTATCTACTGCGCATTATACCACAAAATCAACAAAACACAATATATTGATCCCTGTTCTGTTTTCTGTCATGCACCGTGGAAGTTTTTGATGACGTAAGACAAACGCACCAGGCTTCAATTTTGTATTTCAGTTTTGTTTTGTTTACTATAAATATCAAAAAATCTTAAATATAGATATATTTACTTGACAGGAGAGTGACTTAAGATAAGTCTTGTTTTATGAAAGACAATAGGAAAATCAAGACCAAGTATCAGCCAGGAAAAAAAGACTTTTTTTTGGCATCTGAACAAAATTACCATTGGATTATAAGCATGCTTGCTTTGTCAATGAATTGGCCATAGACCCTAGTTATACTGGCCTTTAGTTTTGGCATCTGTTGAACACTATTGTTCAGCATCAGTGCTAGAAATAAACTGTCCTATGAAGTGTAAATATTCATTGTAAAAATGTAAACTTACATTTCAGGGGCATTTTTACCTTTTTATCACCTTAAAAGATTGCCACAAAATGTATGTACAGTATTATGTTTAACTGTATTAATGTACTAAAATGTAATTTATATATTTGAACCAAAACGGTCTTATAACTTATATGATATTGTGTGTGCACTGAAAAAAAATGAATTTTGCTACTTGTCCAGTTTACTTAATTTAAACATGTTTCTTAAACACAATTTGTCAAACATTTTTGTCACAACATGTTTCTTTCAAGTTCACTCATCTAATGTAATCCAATTCAAGTTGGAACTTCATGAATGATTTGTTCTGTGCTAAAATAGAATTGTTAACTCTGGGCAGATGAGTTCCGGTTTCCAGCATGCTTTATGTAAGAATGCATTTGGAGATAAATGTTCTTAAGTGTTATTTTATGTGCTTTTCAGAAAAGAGAAACACTTGATAGGGTGTAACGTTCATTTATCTTCCAGATTGAGAATAGTTTGCGGGTACCATTGTTCAGAAAACCACAACTGTAATATATGCAACGATGTACATATTTTGATGTTAATCCAATGTATCGTTTTCAGTGCATAAATAATACTTTATTGTTTATTGCATTGTTGCATTTTTTGCCCCATATTCAGGGTAAGTTTTGGTAACTGTTGGTATTTTTTACTGCCCCTTTTCGTTTCTGACCCTGCGTGAGCTTGGCTCTTACTATGCCACCGGTCAATTTTACTCGCATGTACATAAAAAAGATGGATTAAAGGCTTTGTTTACGCTGTTAAATTTCTGATGCCACCAAACCGTAACCCAACAGTTAAAGATGTTTTCTGGTGTCCAATGGCATCATATGATGCTCCTGAGAGAAAACGCCATGATTGAGTTATAGGAGTAAGCCAAAAAGTTTACCAAACCCAGTCACTGTATCCTCCATGTAATTTTCCAAAGACTCTAAAAAAGAAAGAAAAAAATAATGATTTGGCTCTCTAGCAGAGCATGTCTTTGTTCGTCCTTCATGTTCAGCTCAGTTTTAAGAAGGTACTTTATCACTGATCTATCAGCGCTCACAATCACTCCACTGGATTAGCATCAGGCTTACCTGCACCGCCACTAAGCCCTCCAATCACAGCTCTCTTACCGTCATCAGTTTAGATTCCAGCTGGAGCGCCATAGCACCGCAAACTATGCAAGCCCCATCATGACGGGAGCGGCTCAGATGTGTAGTTTTTTTAAATGGAACGTTTAGCCGTTGCTTTACAGTCAGCGTGATTCTGACCTTGCTAAAAGATTGATCTCTTTCTTCAGAGGAAGCCAAGTCTGCTCTCACCGAGAACAGTAAGCTCCCATTAGAATATGAAAAGGTTTTCTTATTCTTGAAAACCAACAGAGATTTTTTTTCTTCCTTTAATTGCCAAAATTAAAAGGAGGAAAAGGACATCACAGGCAAATGGGAGTGATTTGCATGTACATGTTGAGAGAGCGGCTTTAATGTGTTGCTGTGGTGTTTTCTCTGAAAGCCCGCCGCCAAAGCACACTCTTGTGACCAGCAGAAAAAGATTTTAGACAGCTGCAATTAAAACACAGAAGAATTAATTATAGTCAATAAGGCTTTAATGGGAATTAGCTAGGCAAGATTGACTCTTATTCAAATCTCTCTGCTTTACTTTAAAGCTCCCCTGCTTTGAAAGCCCTGCTTTCAGCTCCTAAAGATGGGCATCTGACAAAGAACTTCTCAAACAGGGGGAAAAGACAGAGCTGATTCTATAATACACTTAAGAAATATCTGTCTCCTATGAAAAATGTAAGATGTGCTGATTTTGTGATTATAATCATGCAGTCTGTCATTTTATGACCTCTATTAAGGCAGTACTGTTCATATGAATAGCCCTTGCTTAATACAAGTTTTTATTGCAAAAGTATCTTTTAATTGATTCCTGTGTTTGGAGGAGCAGCTGGAGGATCTATTTTCTGTCATCGAGCCAAGTCAGTACCCTCATCAATATCACTAATGCGGCATTGATCATCGCAGGAGCCACTTAAAATAAAATCATAAATGCACACCGCTGCCCTCGGCACGTTATTCTGAGCTTCGTGTTCTTAACGGATGACACTTTAATTTCCCAATTGCGCACACATGCTCTGTTTAACATTATGGATCATTAACAGGTACAAATCACCTTGGTGACCAGTTGTCACGGTTACCTGCAGTGTGACCTAGCCGTGATTTGCCTGCTCCGTGTTCTGAGCGAGACCAGAGTAATTTAATATCCAATCAGGTAAAAGGCTGTGTTAGGGAGTGGGTTTGAGTAAATCAGGAAAGGGGGCTTGGAGCCAGGCGGGGGATTATTTTAGGAAATGCTCTTTAATTATGTGAGCAAACCTTTGTGGATGGCCTCAAGTTATTCAATTTAGGGATTAATTTTGAACATAAAAAAGATCGTAAAATCTAAACAGCCCCTAGGCGCTTATAAATATGTGATCTGTGTGAGAGCAGAGAAAATACAAATATTGAATAATCTTTTTTAACAAATACATTATACTTGATATATTGTATTATATATATATACCCGCTGTACATTTTCTAGGAGATTTTGTGCTGTAAGTATAAAAATCACTATACTTAAATTAAAACATTTGTTTAAAGTAAAAATTCTTTCCCTTTTAGGGCCTAGTAAAACCAAAAATAAATGTTATTTTATTATTGACTCAACCTCAAATCCATATCCCTTTATTTTTTTTGACCCACAAGAAAAATAGTAGAAAGTGTAAGAATGTTGACACAGCTTTTCCAAAAAAGAATATACTAGCGACAGATGCTGTTACACAGAATGTGATCTATTTTAGGCTTTTATATAAAAAGTAAAAATGCAGCTCTGGGGCAACATTAAGAATGTGTGAATTCTATGTGACAAAATGGGCTGTTTGTGAAGACATAAAATGTAAAAGATCATAAATATGAATTACGACGTGCATAACTAATGACTAAAATATGCCGTTTTTATAATGTATAGATGTGGAGTGCAGGTCTTTAATAGAGCATTTGCTTATTTTCGAGTCAAAGTTGTAGGGACAGTTCACCCAAAATTAAATATTCTGTCGTCATTTACTCATCCTTATGTTGTTCCAAATCTTTATAAATTTTGTTTCAAATTTTGTTCCGTTGAACACAGAGAAAGATATTTAGAAGGATGCTTGTAACCGAACAGTTCTTGGCCACCATTGATTTCCATAGTAGAAAAAAATACAATGATAGTCAAAAGTCGAATATATAAAGTGTGTATTATATTCTTCAAAATATATTATTTTGTGTTCAACAAATAAAGACATTAATAAAGCAATTTGTCCTGCGGTAGTCGACAAATGGAACTGAAACATCTTGAGGGTCAGTAACTGAAGGCAGAATTAAAAATGTTTGGGTGAACTTTTTCTTTAAATGTAAACCACGCACAAAAAATGCAGCAGTTACAGATTGATTTGAGAGCCAAGTCATTACTGTTGGCCAATTCAAGTGCTTAAACATGTTAATTTAATGACATTTAGGTTTATAACATTTTCACTGGGGCAAGTGGTTCTTGTCTTGAGTCTACTCTTATCATTTTTATCTTTCATTTAATAAGCATCTGTACGTGAGTAGATATAAATCAGGAGAGGGGACAGAGTGTTTTGCACTCTGTTTTGTGATTTCACCAAGCAATACATTTCAGTAGGAGTCTGAGTGCTGTGGAAAACTTATTGCCACTCTCTCTTCCTGCGACTGATAACAACCGCAACGACCACTCAGCATTAAAAATAACAAATTCCAGTGGCGGATCACCACTCATTATAACATACAGTAACAAAATGAAAAATCTTGCTCGACAATTGGATACGCTTCTTCTGTTTTAGATATATCCCCCCTATTGTAGAATTGTTGGGACCAAAAAAAAAAAAAATGCATTGATGCCATGTAACAAAACAACGAAACAAATTTAAAAACATGGCAGGATTCAGGTAATGTAGTCAGTACATCCTGACCTCCTTATGCTGGACCAAAGATGTTATTTGAATGCATCTCTACGGGTCTGGACCCAGGCTGTTAAAAATTGATATTTTGTCTTTAAGCGTATGTTAATATATGGCAATCAATGCCTAATTTATCTAACTGTACTTGAAAGTGAAAGGGTGAGATGGGGAGAGAGAATGGAGGAAAATGAGGAAGGGTGAGAGAGAGAGAGAGAGAGAGAGAGAGCAAGAGAATCTGTGAGAAAAGAAAAACTATATCAGCCATATGTGCCCAAGAAGAAAGTGGCTTGATGCCATTTTTCGACCTTACCTAACTGTTACACAGAGATAGAAGGGAAAGAGCAAACCACCTGACCGACAGACATAGATGCAAAACCCCCCGTGGAGCAGCGACTTGAGCTTCAGGCATCGAGTGGCCAACCAAGGAAGAACTGTCATCAAGGTCTTCACACAGCAGGAGATCTCCAAGACCTTTAGTCTTGAGAACTTACTTACAGCAAAGCGATATGTCTTCCAGTTATTCCAGTATTCCCCTTCAACAGCACATGTAACCTACATTTTCAATTAAATAAAGCCAATTTTTTTAATAATGATGTATTTAAATGCATTCAGTTTTTCTTAAAGATAAAGAATAAATAATATAAACTGTATATTTAAAATAATATGAATATTTTTGTAAGTGTAGCATCAACAATTGAGCACTAAGATTAAATGTAGATTAAGTGACACCGTTCATGCTCTCTGCTGCACTGTCAGCAAGTGTTTATCCATCTGGTTTGTTGTATCCGAATGACCGCACACAAAGGTAATCCTCTCTCTAATCAGATTTATCTCTTGTTATCCATCCTGATAACTGTGCTCAAAACAGTGGCTGAAATTTACTGATTATATAAATAAGAGCTGAGGTAGATGCGGTTCAAGAAAGCTTGGCCAGCTCTTATTTGCATACAGCTCTCTGGGTAATGCTGTTAGGTGTAACTGATTATATTGTTTACAATGGCGACAACCACAGGGAGCTTTAAAAGTGCAGTGGTCAGCAGAGTTCCTCCGGTTCTTTATGACAGTAGGTGTATGTGTTTCTGACCTAGCTATTCTTTTGGGACGTGTTTGTGGAGAAATCGGCTTAATCTAACAAAATCTCCTTTCGGGTCGTCCTCGAAGGGAAAAATTATTAGTACGTAAATTAAATTGTTCTTTATCCCCACAAATCCAATACCTTTTCTTTAAAGAATTGCAATGCACGATGGAATAGTTATTTTTTTTTAAAAGCTGTCACCTTTAACCCACCGCCTTGTCATTTCAAACCTGTATGAGGGTTAGAAAATAATGACTTAATTTAAAATATTAGTACATTGGAAAATGAAAAATGTCTGAAAATCTTTACATCCATCAATAAGTAATCCAAAGAGGTTTATGGTTGTCTTGATATTAAATGAGATTAGAATTGTTTAGGGATTTGTGAATCCCATTAAAATTGCTTTTATGTTTTGCATCAATGGACCACTTCCACTACTTTTTGCACGTTCTCCTCGATGCAGATCAGTAATTTCCGGTAAAAGTGTTAAGTGTATCTATGCCATGTCATGGTAGATTATTTTTAGGGCGGTCACTTAATTTAAAATAATCCTGTTAACATGTTTTAATGTGGATTTTTATGACAGATCTGTAAAAAGCATTTATATTATTATATTATAATATATTTTATGAACGTATACTCAACTCCTGAATAATAAAGCCGTTGTTTTCAACCTGCAGCAGTCAGTAGCTTAACTAAACGGTGTTAGTCTCATTCATATATTATATTTTATACAATTTAACAACTATACAATGATTATCAAATGTTCTATGTGGATTTTAAATTAATTAGATGTTGATCAACATTGGAAAGTATTTATATATATGCCAAATTCACGAGTTTGTCTTGCCTCTAATGATCTGGGACTGATAAGTATGCGAGTTTGGGGTGCTGTCCCGGGGCTAGGGCTTGGAGCTTGGTGATCCTCCTCAAACACCTGCCCCTTTACCGGGGAGAGGGCCCCAGGCTTGGTGTGTGCCCGGACCCGGATCATACCCCCCAGTACTGAGGTAAAAACGGGATTGTGGGGTGGAGGAGGGATGTTGCGAGACTTCCGAGAGAATGGAGGTGAGATGGCTGGACTACTTATGGGCTTTTAGAATGATTGCAGTGATTGTTTATCGAAAGCCAGCCGAGTCAATTATCTGCACGTGCTCCTCCCGAACCTTGTTAATAAAACATCATTAAATACATTAGCTGCACAACATTTGGTGGCATTTATTCTTAAACGTCAGAGCCACACTTTTTACATAGGCCTATAGATACTGACAAAATATTGCATTTACTTATGATAGCATTTGTCAATAAAATAACCACACAACATAGTGATTCAAACATTATATAAAAACATGTTGTGTGTTCGGCAGGTCTGTGCTCTGTCGCGCATGAAAAACATGATTTGAAGAGTGCTGCTATGATTCCCTATTAGTCTCCTTCCGCCTTTTGTGATTTGCATTTGATGGTTAAAGGACCCATTGGAGGAAAGTGTTTAAGTGCTATAATCGGATCCCCGGTGCATCTAGCAACCCAGAAAACATGAAAAACAAGATCCCAGTAACTTTGCTCTCTGCAAGCATGTTTGAAATCGAGCCGTTCAGGTTTGACTCCTGATATGATGAAGACGCAGTCTCTTGTTATAATACTACTGCCCCATAATCTACACAATTCCACAAGCGCCGACGGTGTACGTGACGCATTGACTAAAGTTTGTGGATAGCATGCAATGTACAGTAGTCGCTACACAGAGTCCTAACCTCAGAAGAGTCCGAAGTGGATTTTTTTTTTTTAAGTGGAAATCCCTCAGAAACCATAAGTAAAAACTTGCTTGTTTGCGAGAATCACTTCAAGCTGGAGTGCTTTATCAACCTGAGACAGTACAAGCAGGATTAGCTTCAAAGTTGTTCCTCAAGAGGAATCAAGACCATCTGAATGAGACAAAGCTGCCGATGTAAGTAATATGTATCAACAGTCTGAATTGAGGTCAATGTACAGTGTACATAGTTGGATAACATCAGCATAGGATAGAGAAGGGAGCTAAGTCAGTCGCAGACTAAACAGAACATTCATAGCCAGTGTTAAACTTACTATATTTTTATGTTATTTAGCAAATGGCCACTTGGAGTTTAGCTGTATATATGTTAATACATTATGTGCGTTAAAATGTTCAGCTGTGGGAAGTTTGTTGCTAATGAACAGGGCGAACACTGCGGATAGTTTCGTTTTAAATACTGTATCTCAAATCATTCGTCCTTAGGCTGAAAAATCTGTCACAGCATTTTAGTTATGCTCTAACATTCTGTGTGTAACGTTATAATTTGTCAAAGACAAACACTAAAGTCCACGTAATTCCGCTGAGATCTGCAGGTGCGCATTATGTGGATTTTAGGCAAGCATACCCGCACAATGTGAGTGCTGTGACAGTTTTTTTAGTTTCCGGACGAATGATTAGAGACATAAACGAAACTAACCAGAGAGGAGTTCAGGAAACATCATTTAGCTAACCATTGCCATGGCAGTATTACACGCATGTTGTGTTGACACACCAGACGGAAGGGGGTGTATTGCGCTGTAACTCATTATCATTTAAAGAGACATGCACCAAAACGGGTTTCTGTGATCATATGGTTTTGTTTACACATCCATTGAGTGTTTTTAAGCAAAATACGTTCCAGACATTTCATGAAGACCCTAGTAAATCATACCAAATCGTTGAAAGTGCTCATTAAAGGAGTCCTTTAAATGTCTGCAACGGAGCTATGTGTGAGGAGAAAAAGTGTAACGCTATTGTTCGCCAGCCATTCCTTTCTTAGATCTTTTGGAGATAAGTTACATAGTCATGTTTAGAATATTTTTTCTTATGTCGCTGATAATATATGCACAAAAAAACATAATTTTCACAGTTTAGGTTTCGTACAGAGCAAAGGCCCATTACACAGTAAAAACATAACCGGAACATAGTGAGACATACAATTTCGAGTTGGAAGTATGTCACGATGCTACGTGCCAGTACTCTATTGTATTCCATGTATTATACTGGTACTCAGTATTCCATGTATTATATTGTATTCTTCTCGAGAAACTTCATATTTTTACAGATTTACATTTATGCATTTGGCAGACGCTTTTTATCCAAAGCAAATTGCATTACATTATCTTACACATTTGTTCCTCCGTATTTGCAATCCCCTGGGATCGAACCCACAACCTTGGTGTTGATAATTTCATTATCTTACCACTGAGATACAGGAAAGCTCATGTTGCATATGCAACCACACTACTTACCATGACACGCACCAGCCACAAGAACCAATGAGATCATTTCATTTTGGCAGAAATATCCTTGTTTCGATTAGTAAATGTCTTTCTAAATGAAATTGTCTCTTTTAAATTGTTGGCCATGAACACAGCAGAAGCAACAGTTTGGACTTCTGTTATTTTATCACTTGTGTCGCATTACTTTGTGACATGATTATTTTACCTCTGAATGATCCAGTGCACTATTTTAAGAGTAATTTTAAAATTAGTGAAGAAAATATGCTCGCTCATAGAAAAGTCAAAAGTTCAAACCCATGTGTGGCAGATACTGTCATAATAAGTCTGTGATCCAGAAAAAGATTCCCATCCAGATGCTCCAGAGATCTAACCCTGCTTTAAGTATAAACTGGTAGATGTGCTAACTTAATGTCTTAAAGACCTTTTGTACCTGAATTCCCTTTAGAGATCAATAAAAATGTGAATATTATTCTGTGAATAACACAGATTTTCGCTCTTGTCACAGTTTTCTTTGAGAATAATTTAATCACTGGTTGCCTCGGGGCTCTGTCCTTGCAATAACTGTAAAAGTTTGGACAAGAAAAGGCTAATAGATGAGAATTTAGACTGCCATTACAAAGACTGCAGGTTCACTCAAAGTTCATGGAATGCAAGTTCAATCCCAGATAAGGCACTTGAGCTATTGCAGTAACTCAGACAGTTATTCCGCCCCAAAAGAACGTTGCTGATCCACACAAGCATCTGAAATTGAACCGCCGTGGTGTTTGCCAGTCCGTGGGAAATAATCTGAGAGTTGAGGCTTGGGAGCTGTCAGTTTTCTCAAAATCTCACCAAAATGTTCTGTCTCAGATACCCAGCTCAGATCTCTGTCTTTTGGTGTTGACGGGTGAATGTGTTTCTAACTGATTAAACCTTGGTTTGAAACGCATACCTTAAGAATGTGAAATCAGTCCCGGGGAGGTCGTAAATTTGACTCTTCAGTAGTGTTGAAAACAGGAAGCATGTTTGAGCTGATAACAATCAAGTGCTTATCGGGATCCTTGATGTTTTTCGTCATTCTATATGTCGATGTCTATCTGTTGCAAATCTTGGTGAGCTTCCCAGCCGGATAGAATGTAAGGCATCATATTTATGCTGCAGAGATGAAAGCTATTGCATAGTAGGGAGCGGAAAAAAATGTGTTTTCCAGACTGTCAGCTGGGATTTTTGTTCTGGGCAATTGTAAGACACTAAAGGGCGGCCTGTGGTTCTCAATGGTTAGGAACTTTGAGACCACATTTTTCCCACAAAAAATGTAGGTGGCCACCATGAATTTCAGCTTTGGCATTGAATTGTTTTCTTTTTTTACCTTTAAGATATTTTACCATGTAGTCCAAGAATTGCATTCTTTAGTTTGCCCAAAACTAAAATTCTTTCATAATTTTCTTACGCTATTGTCATTTCAAACCTGTTTGACTGTTTCATCTGCAGAAAACAAAAAGGGATTTTTTTTGAAGAATGTCGGTAACCGAACAACTGCGGTACTCATTGACTTCTATTTTATGGACACAAAACCAATGCAAGGGAATGGGTACCAATTGGTTGGTTATAAACATTCTTGAAAATATCTTCTTTTGTGTTCATACACGTTTGAACACTGGACAAGAGGTTGAGTAGATGATGACAGAGTTTTAAATTTTGGGAATGAACTATCCTGTGGAAAAGGGAGTTGCCAGTATGCACATTCCAGACATAGAACCTCATCATAACCTCATCTTTTTTGGCCTCTAACTTGAAATAGAGCAAGAGATCCTGTCAAAGTGGCAGAATCAGTCTCTGGACCAATCTGTCCTGTTCTTGTGCGATCACCAAGGGCAACGCGGTCTTCTGGGGTCATCCCCCTGCAGGTCTACTATAACCTTCTTTGCAGTCAGGACACGGTACAGCGGCTTTCTCCACAGTGCATGACATCGCTGGTACATGACATCTCAGCCTGCAGCGTGCCAATAGCCTCTGCCACACAAATGCCACGAAACACGCATTCCCCCACACACTAATACTCTCGTAGGGCATTGATCGTATCCTTCGGTTGACTTCCTGTTGTGATGGTTTCATTCAGCTGTCATGAAAATGAACTAAAGTGCGGAGGAGAGAATTATTGTTCAGAAATATTCTAAAGTGAAATTACACACCTAAAAGCTGTTATGCTACAAGTGGGTTATGCAGCACTTTTTCCTTAGTCCCGTCACACAGTACCTTATGTCTTGATATACAGAATGATATATATAAAACATGCTTTTTTTAATTATGGAATCATATCAGTTAGTGTAACATAAAGGTGATGACTAGTGGTGTTAGGTTGGTTTGTTAGATGTGATATGTAAATACTTCATACAATTTAAAGGGAATATCTGAAGTGCTAGTTTACCATTGTATAGAAAGGTGTCATTAAATTACTGTCAAATTCATTTTATTGAAGGTGCAGGGTTCAAAATATGCTGCAAAACAAGAATGTCCGCGGTGGTGTTATAATGTAGCGTGGAGGCGGATACAAAGAGATGTGAATTAAAGCTGTGCGAGTTTGACTGTGAATGGAGGACGCTCTCGCTGATGAACTCAAAGCTGGAAAAAGACCTGTCAATAGCTTCTGGTCTTCCTATTCTACCCTGCTTTCTTTGATCTGGCGTGATTATCGTGACAACAGCCGCAATATCCAGCTGGAGACTCCTGAACTTTGATCAAAGTTTTATTGCGTGCTCCAAATAGAACATGTCGAGCTTTTCAAAGATCTGGTCTTAAAAGAGCCCCGTCCATCTGTCTTTGCATGCATGTGGGTATTTGGATTTGGACAGGCTGTGTTGAATCCGTGCTCTGTCTCTCTTAGTAGAGCATCTCTTTATATTTTTTTTTTCTTTGGTCACTGATTCTTAAGGGCATAATTTGTTGATTTCTTGCCCTCATGTTATGCCAGACCTGTTTTTGAATGCTATAGATGAAATGCAGGCTTTCAAGCGCTATAACATTTTTATATGATAAAAATCTAGCTTAGTTTACCATATTCCTAGTCTTTTAAACCCGTATGATGGCTGACTTAATATCAGATTAGTTTTATTGCATTTATTGTATTGCTTAAAAAATAATAATCCGCTCATTGGATTTACTTAAATATTGATCCCTTCATAACACAGCTGTATTATATGACTTCTTGTGTCATGGTTAGACAAGGGAGAGAACCCAAACGCAGGCAGACAGATGGTTGGAGGGGATAACAAGGTAATTTATTATACAAAACAAGACAAAAAGGCAAAACAAAAACCCACGAGGGGGAAAACAAGACAGGGTAATAAATATAATTAAAGACAAGGACACTGACCAACTAAACTAAGAACACAAACACTTGAAACACTAAACTGAACTAACTTACAAGACGCGGAAACAGGAGCTCGGGAGACAAGGAACTTTGAACAGTTACAGCAAGGTAGGGTATACATCCAGGGACATCAAACAGCAAACGGTGAACGCGCACGGGACAATGAAACATTAGGACTCTTTATACGGAGGGTAATTAACACAAACTAGGAAACAGGAGGGTAGAAACGATGACGCGACTCGGGGAGAGTATGGAAGGCCACAAGGGTCAAAAACATCTCTCCCCACATGAAACAAGAGATTCTGTATGGTTCCACCTCTAAACCAAGAAATACCTGACAAGGAGAGGTGAAACCATGACATCTTGAAGTAATAGTTATCCTAAAAAATAAACCTGTGACTTTCTTTCTTCTCAAAAACACAAAAGATATTTTGAGGAACATCGGTAAACAAAAACCGTTGGTCCCTATTGACTTGTATTATATGGACACAAAACCAATGCAAGTCAATGGTTGCCGTTGTGTTCAGTTACCAAATTTCTTCAAAATATCTTCTTTTGTGTTCTGCAGAAGAAAGAAAGTCACACAGGTTTGAATTGACTAGAGGGCAAGTAAATAATGACTTGTATATAATGAGAACTTTTTTTTGTGTGTGAACTATTTCTTTAAAGGTGTGATATGACAGGGCTAAAACGAATACTATTATTTGTTTTAGATGTAATACAATGTGTATACACGATTTAAGGTTAAAAAACGATGTATTTTCCACATCCTGTGTATGTTTGTCTCTCCTATTTTCCCACCTCTCTGAAACGCGCATATGCAACATGAGTTTTTACAAAGCTCATCGCTCTTAAAAGCGAGATATGCTATGATTGCCCAGTTAACCAGTGTGTAGTGATTGGTCAAATACTGCAAGCGTGTGTCTGAAATGTAATGCCTCTTTCCATATTTGGAACATCAGGTTCCAAAGAAATCATACAGACAGGTACGCCCATCTTATTTGCATATACATTTGGGCGGTCTTAGTCAAATCATACCATGAACTGACGTAGATTTGTGGGGGTGTGGTTACACGTGGCGTTTCAGGCAGGTCTGGGTGAGCCTGAAACGGATAGAATGAATCATCTTTTCTGACACCTTATTTTTTGCAATTTTATGTCACTAATGCATGTATGGGCAACTTATAACACCCCAAAGACACAGAAAAACATGTATTCGTGCCATATGACCCCTTTAAGCACCGGAAGTGCTTCTGTTTTCATCTTGCGAAGTAGTCTATAGCAAGTCTTGAATTCATTGAAATAACTTTATTGTAAAAACATTGACTTTATTGTATAAAATAGCTATATTGTAAGAAAATACTTCTTACTTTGGGTGAACAGGCGCCTTGCGCGAATGAGTCGAAAGCCATTTCTCAGGACAGCTGTGTGCATTTGTCACTAATGAATCATTTCTATGAACTTTGGGAAGTGCGTAATCACAGCATATTTGAAGTGACCCAATAAATAAATCAGCCTGTCCTCTTTTCACCACGATTCCTCTCTCAGTTCCCAGAGGACCCATGGAATCGGTATGCAGAGATGGAAAAGGAATCTCGTGAGGAGGCAGGAACAGGGTCAGGAATATTGGTATCAGGCAGGATTAAGAGGCCAAAACATGGCGAAGAACACCAGAGGGATATATAGAGATTAAGACCATGTTATAGCATATTATCTCAGCAACCACAAAAACACATATGGTGTCATTATAGATTTCTTTGAAACACAAACAAACATGTGGACTAGATTGAAAATGCTTTGTACGTTAGATTTGTCGCAGAAGCGGACAATCCTTTAACACAACTCATCCCTAGATGTTACACATTCTTAACCATACGGTCACAGCTGTAGACTCATAAGTGCCGGAACAGATTGCATCTGTTCCACAAACACTATAGGTTAATCCGCACTTAAAATATAGCAAGCATGCAAGATGCAACTACAGTTTGATACTTTTAGTTTTAGTAGTAGTTTTTTATATAAATCCTCGTCAACTCAAAATGATTATTTCCACCAATTTGCTGGTTAGTCATGTTATGTTTATCTCTGACCAGTAAGCAGGAGTTTGTGTAAGATTATAAAAGGCGCTAAGACTCCTAAGAAACACATTACACAACATTAAAAGAGATTAAGTCCCAAATCAGCCAAGCGTTACCATGGAGATTTGGATCAAAGTTATTAATTTCTGATGAGCGATCTAGTCAGAGATTTGGTAATGAGGATTACCAGAATCTTCCTTGTCGCCTACTTTGAAACAGGACGGACATGGATGTTTTTTTTTCATTCACGATTCAAATTCGCAATACTGTAAAGGTTAAGGCCAACCCTGTCTTCATTAAGATTACATTTTCGACAAGTATTCGTGCAGACAGAAGACTTCACCTTTATAATTTAAAGTATTTGAAAATGTCTTTTTTTTGCTGGGGTACTTGCTAAATCAAAGGTACAGTGGCCTTCAAAAATATTTAGATGCTTGAATGACTATTTTACCCATTATTCACTCATCGGCATCTCGTTCTAAATCTGCTTTTTGGGACATGAATAAAACAAAAAGTAATCATCTTTACACATACAAAGTTTGTAGTACTCATAGATATTAAGCTTATCTTTTTCTCAAAGCTTAAGTACTGTACGACTTCAGAAGCCTCAGAATATAAGCCACAATCATGTGGACTGGTTCTGGATCCTTAGTGTTTTTATTGGTGCTTTACAGCATGTTTGTTTGGAAAAGAGCTTCATGCCCTGGAAAAACAACAACATGGTCTTATATTGTATAAAGGTTGAATAAGCGAGCGACACTTATTTATAATGTATGAATGTTATTGTGTTTGAAATCAAATATTAAACCAAGTGGATTTATTTTGAATCATTAAATATCAAATAAAATTATAATTCAATTAATTTTATGAAATTATTAAATAATTGATATACTTAATATGTTTTTGGAGAACAGCTGTGGTTAAAATTACCTAGAAGAGTTATTGTCAATTTAGTTTGATATCTTTTAAAGTAATACAATTAAATTCATATATATTCTTAAGCGATGTTTATGTGCCCATCTGGTTTTTGGGCTCACTTTATGAAGCTGAAAAGTTTTAAAAAATGTATCACGTGGTAGCTTCTCTGCTATGATAAGCAACAAGATGAATTTACGTGTTTTCAGTGAAGTCTCACTGGGAAGATAAATGTTCCAGATCTGGGCTTCCCGTGTGGGAATGAGAGCGATACTTTCTGGGATCCTCTGCGGCTTCGCTTCTGATCAGTGTGTTGGTGTGTGGTCAGTGGGTGCTGGTGATTGTAATCATATACGATGTATGTGGTGTGTGGGTGTGTTTGACACTCACAGTCTGTAAAATTTAGACAGGATGTGGGAGTAGTTTGAAAATCACAAGACATGTTTAATGGTTTAATTGGCTGTAACAAAGTGGTACTTTCTTTTATGTTTAAATACAGCCTAATATAGAGAAAAGACAAAAATAGTTTAACAAATGTTCAAAAAAAGGTTGAAACTGTGGCGCTATCAGACCATTGGTTTATAATTTTTTGTTATTATTATAATTTGTTTTACATCCTAAACAACGTATCATCATGACATTGCCAAAAACAATGGCATTGGTTTTGGGCGGGACTCTCAGGAACTGAAGGTTTCCCTTTCATAGCACCTCGGTGGCTGACACAGAACAAGGATGTCGTCGCATTTTCTCTTGTTTCCCGAAGGAGATCATTTATTTACAAAAGCACTCTGTAGAGCAGTTGGTCCGGTTAGGGCTACTGTAGAAACAACTGTAGTGAATTCAATGAGGAACAGAATTATTTAAACACTATTCTTCATCAAATATGTAAGAATTATCATGAGCTTTGATCCCAATTATAAGTAATATTTTCTCCACCACCCTTTGTAAGGGAAACAAATATCAATCCAAATTGGGATGAATTTAATTAATAATGATCAATTATTATTATCTGGATCAAATTCATGATTTGGGGAAATCACTTAGCATTACGAGCAGGTAGCAAGAATCGGCATGTTTAGGGACTCCGGATTATGAGCATGAACTACAAACAACATCACGTGTGAAATAAAACAGGACTTTATTATCTAGACAAGACACATACTAATCTAACATACACACACATACAGTTAAGCATTAGAAGATGGTTGAAGTTGAAGCAGAGAGAAGAACAGAGCATGGATTATGGCAGTATATGATATTCAGAAGATCAATAGCCTGAACTAAACATCAGTTTCTTCTTGTAAAGGACCTTTGTTAAAAGGATTAATGATGCCCTATGCATCCATTAATAAGACTAAGTTTGATACTTGCACGTCTTGCCCATCAAAGAAAGAAAGAGTCCTGATGCAGGTTGTTAAGGCTCCAGTTGATCTTGGCTGAAAGTGATCAGAGAGAACCAGTTTTATGCAGAGGATCTGTATCTGGAAAGACGAGGCCGCAGCCTGGCACAAACTTATGGGTTAAAGGTGAAGTCTTCTTCTAGTCCATCCTTTGGAGATGCAGAACGCATCGAGAGAAAGAAGAGCAAAAACCAAGAGAAAAGGAAGCGCGAGGAAGAGAGAGAAAGAATCTTCTCGTGGTCTCTTTTAAACTGTGAGGATGTCACATCCTACAGACGTGACTGTTCCAATCAGGAGATGGCAACTTTGGAGGGAAAGTTAACTGTTTTTGTCTTTCAGATGGTGTTTTGCATGTGAAAGCTGATTGGATGTTCACTAGAAGACTACTAAGAGTTTGATAAAACTAATAAGAAAAGAGTTACCAAAACACAACAAACATCAACGCGAAGGACATCACAAATGTAGCTCATAGACACCAAACATGATCTAAATATAATCTTGGTTAAATGAGTTACTACAAATCTAATAATTCCAGTAGTTAAACACACATTCATGGATACGTTGGATTAATGTTAAAACAGACATAACAACATGAACATTAATACATGGAAATGTTATAAATGAATGTGTACATTTCCATATAAATGCATTTATAATGTAGGTCTATCCCCAAAGTGAGTAAAGAGAGTTCAGCTCCTTACATTCCAATGGGTCGTAAAATACTCTATCTTGATGAATTGGTGTGAGTTGCTATGGTCACCAGAGATCTTGTCCTGCCCTTGGTGTAAGTTGCAGATTGGGGGTTGACCCCCAAGCGACTAGCGTGCTGGTGGGGTGAGGGGTGTTGTTGTAATATTTAAGAAATTTAAGTAGTTATGCGTGTCTGATCCGTCTCAGGTACTACATATCCCCCCTTTCGCACGTTTTTGTCTGACCTAATAGACAACAACGAGCGACAATTAAGATGTACATGATGATCAGACGTGTCCCGCACGCACTGCAGGTAGCTCGGGTGGACTCCTTGGCCATCGGTGCTTCCTGGAGAGGTGGGACAGCAGGTGTCAAGACATCATCAGATGTTGGGTGAGAGCTGTGTGAAGAGCTCTCTTACTAGTTTCAGCAGCTCCTGTGACTCAGGCGTAGGTAAGTCCGGCTCTCTTTGTGAGGACTCAGATCGGCACCTGTGTGTTGCATCGGATGATGCTGTCAGTGGCTGTTGGACAGCCAGTGGTGTTTCCAAAGAAGAATTTTGCCGTCTCCATGGTTTCTTCCAGTGGTTGGTCTGGTATCTGGGCCTATTACGATGGTGACGGTTTTGTCTTCTGGCTGGAAGCTTTCCTGGCATATCGTTGAAGGACATTGTGTTGTAGTGACAATGTCTGCCTTCTGGTGCAAACTTTTGAATGTTACAGTTCAGACTCAATGGTGCCGTAGAGGCCTTTCTTTCAGATGTGGCCTTATGTTTATTAAAGGCCTTCTGTGCCAGGTCCCGCAAATGATGAATGGTCATCGTATGAGGGCAGGCCATGATGCCTAAATGGTGGCTAACAATTGGATGTAGATTTCTGAGGAACAGGCTCTTGAAGCTGATATCCTCCTCCATCTCGGATTCATTGCGAGCTCCAAAATAAGCTTGTCTGAGTCTGTTAAGGTAAACTCGGGGAGTTTCCGGTCTTCCCTGTTTGAGGTCCAGGGCAGCGACCAGTCCATATTCTGTTTCTGGGTCTGAGAATTCTTGTATAAGAGCTTGTTTCAGCCGGTGGTAGTCGGATTTGACAGCGTCTGGCTGCCGTTCTAGAAAGCTCTTTACCTCTGTACCAGAAGTTATCCAAAGCAGGTGGAGTCTCTCTCGTGCGGTCACATATGGCATAATTTGCAGGTGAAAGTCTATATCCCGCAGGAAGGCATGGACATCGAGGTCTCCTGCAGAATTTGGAATGAAGCACTTGATGACTCTAGCCAGTTTGTTGAGGTCTTTAAGGGTCGCTCCATGTACCGTTTCAGGGATTATCTGGAGAAGTCCCTTCCCTTCTGTGGCTTCAGATGTTTTTAGAATGCTGGCTGGTGAGGTGTTAAGCAGAGAGGTCAGCCCCCCCCCCCTTTGTATCTTTGTACTGGGCTGAGGGAGTTTGCTCTGCTTACCTGCTGTGACAGTGGGGGATGTGTCTTCCACTGTGGTTCCCATTGCAGCTTGTATGAGTGTTCGAGTTCTCTTTGGACCCTGTCAAGCTTGTCTCTTGTGTTGTCCAGCTGCTGTGTCAGAGATTCAATTTTGGCATCTCTATCTGATAGTTCAAAATGGGCTGTTACTAATAATGACTTTGCATCAAACAGTTCTTTTTCCAGCTCTTCTTTGGCTGCTTTTTCCAGTAGTTTTCTTTGCTCAGCAGCTGAGAGAGCTATCTGAAGTCTGTTAACCTCCTCCTGTTCTTCCATCTTACCAGACTTATTTCGTGTGGTCTGGGTCTCACCTTCCAGTTGGGCTATGCGACTTTGAGCATGCTTAAGTTCCTCTTGGGACTCTGTTGCATGCAGCTTTAGGTCGTTCACCTCATTTCTCAGGTCTGTGAGGTTGTGGGCTAAGGAGAGGATGATGCTGGTCAGCTCCTTGTGGTCATAACTCTGGCTTGGACCATGTGTCATTTGTCTTCTTCCCTCTTTGTCCAGTTGCACCTGTCTCTGGTGAGGAAGGTCATCAGCAGTTCTAGGTGGTAGGGCGTCCATCACCATGCCTTGCCAGGCCATTAGATCTTCCATCTGAGACATTGGGGCAAACTTGTTCTGAGAGTTAGGGCAAGAGACTAATGCAAGACCATATAAAAGATTTAGAAATAAAGCTAGGTGTATATTGTGCAGCTAGGTTTTACCACGTGTGGTTAACTGCTTTAGGTAGCTAGTGAAGTGTGTACACTATTATTATCTTAACTGCCTATGGCAGGAAGCCAAGATTTGTATGCAACCAGAGATTTAACAATGATGTAAGACTAGTCTAAATCATTTAATTAAAACTCAAAACATACTGATGGTTCTTAACAGGTTTGATCTCTGAATATTGAAGAACAGGAAGTAGAGAGAGAGAGAAGAGAGCCTTGCCGATTCTGATTATGTCAATTAGTGGTGCTCAGAATTATACTTATGCCTTATTAATCATCTAGATTGTGTAGCAATAGGAGTCATATTTCTGGAGCACATATTTAAAATAAGCAAAATCAAGAAAAAGAGATTGGACATAGATAAATAAAATAAAAAAATAGATGACTGCTAATAGTAAAATTAACCAGTAAAAAATAAAATAGAAGGGAAGTGATCTAGTACTGGGAATAATTAATAGTACTGACATTTAACCATATAGGTCAGTGTTGGGCATCACTCCATTGTTGGCTAAGGCTGCTGCGTGTTCAGCTCCCATGCCTATGCCATTACATGTGTGTGCACTTTAGGGTCAATGTTCTATTCAAAATCCCCAATACCTATAAGAATTATTCTCTGAGTAGGCAGTTAAAATTTAATTAAGTTCAATTAAATGAGTAACTGAGCAACAATGTTCAGGAAGGAATGCACCTGAAGTTAGTTAAAGTGAGTCTGAGAAGAATTAAGGAAAGAGAGTGGAAATCAGAAAATAGAGATTTTGTTAAGAGGGAATAGTTTAAATCACTTTACACTGCAATACACGCACGCACTACTTAATGACTTCAATTACATATGCTATGCTAACCACTAACTATTGAAGTTAGGTATTAGTAAGCTCAACTAAGGCCGCTAGGTCATGTTAGCTTAGCTTAGCGAACAAATATAGATTTTTTTTTTTTTTTGAACAAATATAGATTGTTTACAATATGGCACCAGTCAATGACACCTATGGTAGGTGGAGTCAAACTGGTTGACAAGTCGTTGTCATGGGAACCAGTGCACCCCAGGGCACTTTAGTTCTCAAAGAGTGTCTGCACCGTTCAAACAATCTCAAATAATAAAAGCGGTACACAGTTGGTTACAACATGGCCCTTACACTTAAATCAATTCAACGCTTTTCTTTAGCAAGCCTAAATGCAAATATAGATGCATTCACTAATTCTTATTATGTATGCTTTCGCTTCTCTGTAAACAAGTACTTTAAACAGGTTTCCTGTCCTTCTTTAAGGAGTACTTACACATTCACTGTAGGTTTACACTCATTTACATACATACAGCTGTTTGTGCCTTACACACAAATACTGAAGAATTGAGAAACACACTATTTTCATTCGGCAATTGTAACACAGTACTGATCACCATTTAGCTAAACTTGTATATGCAGAGTCAAAGTTTAGATGACTGGCATAGTTCTGACTATAATTTAAAGGTCCTTACAACGCAGAAAGAGGAGCATCACTCAAATCTACCTTTACATAACACTGTACTGAGATTCCTTCGTCAGAAAACAGGTTAAACAATATTGCAATTGGGATTTCTTCGCCAAAGCATATTGATTCTGGAACAGTTTCACATGCAGCTTATCTGAGATTCCTTCGTCAGAATAGACTTATGCATTGATTAAATACTGAAATTGGGATTTCTTCGCCAAATCAGATTTACCTTACACTGATACCATTTAATCTATGTTAAGACTTCTTAATTCATAGCAGAACTACCAAATCAATCTATCACTATCTACATTAAACAAGCCGCAAATAGCAACATACATGTGTATAGCATGTTGCATCATAACGTCTTGATTTAAAACACACTTAGGATGACAGTAGTTTAAGCTCATAACTTTTGTTTAATCATGCCCGCATTCTCCACCAATTATGTAGTGAATTCAATGAGGAACAGAATTATTTAAACACTATTCTTCATCAAATATGTAAGAATTATCATGAGCTTTGATCCCAATTATAAGTAATATTTTCTCCACCACCCTTTGTAAGGGAAACAAATATCAATCCAAATTGGGATGAATTTAATTAATAATGATCAATTATTATTATCTGGATCAAATTCATGATTTGGGGAAATCACTTAGCATTACGAGCAGGTAGCAAGAATCGGCATGTTTAGGGACTCCGGATTATGAGCATGAACTACAAACAACATCACGTGTGAAATAAAACAGGACTTTATTATCTAGACAAGACACATACTAATCTAACATACACACACATACAGTTAAGCATTAGAAGATGGTTGAAGTTGAAGCAGAGAGAAGAACAGAGCATGGATTATGGCAGTATATGATATTCAGAAGATCAATAGCCTGAACTAAACATCAGTTTCTTCTTGTAAAGGACCTTTGTTAAAAGGATTAATGATGCCCTATGCATCCATTAATAAGACTAAGTTTGATACTTGCACGTCTTGCCCATCAAAGAAAGAAAGAGTCCTGATGCAGGTTGTTAAGGCTCCAGTTGATCTTGGCTGAAAGTGATCAGAGAGAACCAGTTTTATGCAGAGGATCTGTATCTGGAAAGACGAGGCCGCAGCCTGGCACAAACTTATGGGTTAAAGGTGAAGTCTTCTTCTAGTCCATCCTTTGGAGATGCAGAACGCATCGAGAGAAAGAAGAGCAAAAACCAAGAGAAAAGGAAGCGCGAGGAAGAGAGAGAAAGAATCTTCTCGTGGTCTCTTTTAAACTGTGAGGATGTCACATCCTACAGACGTGACTGTTCCAATCAGGAGATGGCAACTTTGGAGGGAAAGTTAACTGTTTTTGTCTTTCAGATGGTGTTTTGCATGTGAAAGCTGATTGGATGTTCACTAGAAGACTACTAAGAGTTTGATAAAACTAATAAGAAAAGAGTTACCAAAACACAACAAACATCAACGCGAAGGACATCACAAATGTAGCTCATAGACACCAAACATGATCTAAATATAATCTTGGTTAAATGAGTTACTACAAATCTAATAATTCCAGTAGTTAAACACACATTCATGGATACGTTGGATTAATGTTAAAACAGACATAACAACATGAACATTAATACATGGAAATGTTATAAATGAATGTGTACATTTCCATATAAATGCATTTATAATGTAGGTCTATCCCCAAAGTGAGTAAAGAGAGTTCAGCTCCTTACATTCCAATGGGTCGTAAAATACTCTATCTTGATGAATTGGTGTGAGTTGCTATGGTCACCAGAGATCTTGTCCTGCCCTTGGTGTAAGTTGCAGATTGGGGGTTGACCCCCAAGCGACTAGCGTGCTGGTGGGGTGAGGGGTGTTGTTGTAATATTTAAGAAATTTAAGTAGTTATGCGTGTCTGATCCGTCTCAGGTACTACACAACATAGTGAATTCCATGCATAAATAGCTCAATAATGATTCATTGTGTAAGGTCTTTACACACCTCTGAAGACATAAGCCCTATTTGCACGGGATTGGTATTTTCTGGGGACCTCGTGTGATTTAGAAATTACCTCCCCACATCTGTATTTCATGTGTCGCATTCGCAAAGGATAAGTGAAACCTGTAATTTTGCACAATTTTACGGACTTATTTCCTGGATATGATGGCAAGGCCTTACGTATAGTTTGTATTTATAGTTGTGTATAACGAATTGACCGTACCTGGCACCATATGAGACCAGCGATCGTGTTCCATGAGCTCCCTCTGTACGGAAGAGAAATAACAGAACAGGAGACACTCCCGGCCAAAACAGAAGTGTTGGCAGATATGGATATGACCCAGCACCTGAAATAATATTGTATATTATAATATTTCTGTCAAGAGATCCTCCAAAATATTACATACAGCACCTTTAAGGTGAGAAAACGATTGTTCATTTTGAAACACACGGGCACCTTCGCACTTGAAGCAATGGAAACCAGTATCAATTAATGAACGGGGCATTGTCTGCTGAAAAAAGCTTGGCTGCGTACACTTTATTGATCCCTGAGGGAAAATATGGTGCTAAATGGCTGCTACATCAAACACAGTGCACAAACACTTAGCTACACACACACAGTTAATTGCATAAATCTACGTATAAGCAGGCTAAAGACTACTCACCCTTAAATGAACCTGAGCAAAAGTGAGGCAGTAATTGTGGTTCATTCAGACGGTATTTCAGGAAGTCAAATCTACTCGAATAGTTTTGCAAATATTTTAAATTGTTTAGAGCTGCCGGTTTTAAGTAATAGCTCACTCAAAAAGAATAATGTATTTCTTTATGGGGAACAAAGATGTCAAAAAATGGTTCTGTGTTTCTTTGTCCATATAATGGAAGTAGATCGTGTCAATTGTTGTTGGATTGTGATAACAAAATGTCTTTTTTTCTGGTTTAAACTATCCTTTTAACCTATGGTTTAACTGTCACTCTTGAGCGTTACTGGTAGTATTACAATTATAACTTATTTTTGGAACTTGCATAACTTCACTGTTTGAATATCACTTCTTTTTATTTTTTGGGGAATCACGTAAAATGTCTATCTGACAGATATAACTGAAATGGATGTATTGAAAAATCGCACCTGTCTCTCTGACAGCCCTGGGCTCAGTAAACGACAGAAAAGATTTGAGGACTGCACTTTTTAGTAAACTGTTCTGTCAGAAACACACTCGGCCTGTCAGTTTATTTTGAACCTTTAGGTCTGCGGGCAAGTCTGTGGTGGGTGGGTTTTTAAATGGAGACCGCGGTCTCAGAGAGATGAGGGATGCCTATTTAAGCAGCATTAGCACAACAGCTAAAATCTTTTAAAAGCATTTTTGATAAAATAATGAATAAATATATTGTGAATTAGCATACTTGTGTGAATGACTTTAGACTTGTAGACTACACTTGTTCACTCTTTGACAAAAATGTTAAATGCCTTCTCATTTATTAGTCATTGCGGATAAAAGTGTCTTATAAATGAATAAATGTTAAAGTAACAGTATGAACTCAAGCTTCAGTGAGTGTGTCTGTAAACGGCAGGCCTGTCACAGTGTGCCTCATCTCTTGGGGTGCTCCGGATGCTTTTTGCACCTAACGTATCTCTTTCACACCCTATCACACACTGTCACACTCCCACCCTTTAGCTTGGTCCACGTTCTGTCCCAGCATCTCCCATCTGTGTGTGAATGTGTGATTCTGATGCTCTCAGTGTGTATGAGTGTGTCTGGAATGTCAGATGTGCCCCATCTGCAGCCCATGACGTGTGTAATAAGCAAGCCCCAAACTGGGCAAGGTGAAGGACAGCGAGAGTACGAACAGGCAGACGGAGCGAAATGTGTGCCGTTCTCCAGACACAACAGCATATTCATATCTCCAGAACTAATCCTCTGACAGCGCCGTGTCTCCAGTGTGTGTGAACATACGCCACCTGGCAAGATGCGAAGGTGGTATCGGGCTCTCCAATCACCTCCACGGCAGGCATACCATAGCATCCACTTATGAATCTCTCACGGGCATGATAATTCTTCTTTAGACATGCGCTATCACACACATGCACACACACTCAAGTCTCGGTGTCTCAGTTTATATCCTCCTATTTGTCTGATTGTCTCTGGTGCGTGTTTCTTTTTGTCGGCCGTTCTTAGCGTTAATGTTGAACTCTACGCTCTCAAATAGCTCATACAGCTCCGGCGAAACATGTTACAGCATTTCACTTGCGCTAAAAGCACCCCTGGAGAAGTTAAGATCAGTGCATGAATTATACATAAGGCATAAACATTGCCATAATGTTCTTATTACAGCATTCTGCCGGCCCAATCGAGATGTCCAGCACCCAACGCGACGACGTCTCTCTATAGCTACAATTATCATTACCGAGTCTGGAAAAGAGATGGCCTGGGAGGATAATACGGGGAATTTCTGGGAAATACTTCACCTCTCCATGCGATTCCTTGCAATATCCTTCAATTTGTACACAATTTAGTCTCTCTTTCATTCCTCCCTGTCTTATTGTCACTCTCTCCTGAGCAGATGTTTTTTCATCCTGTGGTTTTATAAATGGAAGCGGCTGCTGTTTTCATCGTAAGCTCTCAGAAATTGCATTTGGGGAAGCATGGGAATGGCACGGCCAATGCAGGGAGCGTCTTATATCCACAAAAACACAGATCTGAACACGTCTTTAAATAACTTAATTTTGGGACACACCTACTGACAGTTTCGCTCCGTTTACATTTATGCATTTGGCAAACAGACTTCTGTCGAAGTGAAAAATTAAAGCTATGCCTTTTTTTAGAACCTGCATTTCCTTAGAATGGATTCCATGACCTGCATATTGGTAGAATGCTCTGCCACACAAATGGAAGTAACAATTTCTGCCTTTGACGTTTCTCTCCCAGTCCCAGATGTACCGTGCAGCCATAAACTGCTATAATTGACTGAATTAGTATGCAGTTCATAGACTAAATTTACCCCGTGAGTGTGTATGATTGTGTATTCGTCCCTTCGGGGCTGTTATATGTTCGTGCTCGGCTTCAGCGAGAAAAACATTTACATTCAATAAACACCGTTCGTCCCTGCCGTCTTATTTTATTCATCATTTAAATGTCGGAGAACCACAAAAAACCCTGGGCTACACAGTCACCATACAATCGGTTTGATATATGTTGCTTTGTGTTAAATTAGAAAGAAGTTGGAGCAGGACAATTACTTGCCAGACCTTTAGTCAGAGAAGAAGCTCATTGGTCACATCCACAGCCAGTTATTGTACGTCGGTAGCACCATTAGCTCATAGGACCTTGAGTGACGTTGATTCATCTCGTGTAGCTATGAAGGATAATTAGAGGACCATACACTCTATCACAAAAAGAACATGGGAAGTACAATGTAGGTGTGATGCCAGCAGCTTCTTGTCATCCTTGAGGACATGTCTCCCACTTCTGCTGAATGGTGTTATGTAGCGTTTTACAAGTGCCGCTTCAGGCAGAACTGTTATGAGCCACATCCTCAGGATGGTTGGGATCAATGCTGCAGTGTTTTAGGATGTTCTTGTCATCTCTTATGCCCACCAGCTGCACATTTTGTAGTTGGCCAGAGGCGTCTTTAGGAGGTAGGTGGTGGTCAGGCATGCATTGGCAAGCGAGTGCATGTGACGTTTGAACAGCACTCCATCCATGAAGATGATTTAATCGATTTTTGTCTGGGGTGTTTGATGTTGAGAGGTTATAAATTAAACATTATTATTATAATATTCCATCCATTTTCTACCGCTTATCCGGGGCCGGGTCGCGGGGGCAGCAATCTAAGCAGGGATTCCCAGACTTCCCTCTCCCTAGACACTTCCTCCAGCTCTTCTGGGGGGACACTGAGGCGTTACCAGGCCAGCAGGGAGACATAGTCCCCAGAGGTGGGGGACTCGAGTCACATGACTTGACTCGAGTCTGACTCGAGTCACACTTTTCAGGACTTGAGACTTGCTTAAGTGAAGTAAGAAAAGGACTTGACTTGACTTTGACTTGAGAGCAAGTGACTTGAGACTTGACTTGACTTTAAATTGAAGACTCGACAATGACTTGAACTTTGTAAAGTAATGAAATTAGCTTAAATAATTATTGTGACTCAGCAGCACTACAGCGCCTGTGCCTTTAACGCTGCTCAACTCAAACCGCGTCAAACAAGGTAACGGCCAATTACTGTAGAGCCGTTACGATAGAGAGGAAACAGATCATGCGCCTGGCGGTTTGAAACAGTTGTGGCCGTTACAATGGCAGACAACAGTCGAGCTCCACAGATAGTCACGTTTGGCTACAAGGACTTTGAACTGGACCGTGAAAATAAAAAAAGATTTGCCAGATGCAGAGTATGCAACGCAAGGATTTCTGACACGACAACCACAACATCGAATTTCATTCGACATTACTAGAACCACAACGCAAGGTAAGAAAGTAATTTCTTTATAGTCAGTGTAATAAAACGATTACTAATTTAATGAATTAATCGTTTCTGTTTGTCATAATTTTGCCTTGATTGTTTTTTCATTATTAGAAATGTGATCATCGACCATCACTGATAGGCCTATCTCATCTCATGAGTAGACGAATTGGGGAATCCGTAGCCCGGATTTTTATGTTCTTAAAACATTAAAATCATCTTAAAATACAGACGGGATTCTCTGTATAACATGTAGGCTAATGTCTATATTAAATGCGCGCATGTTCAAGTGTTTGTGTGGACTGCGTGTGGAAGCTGAATAGCAGCGCGCTTATATAGGCTACTGCATGACCGGCTGACATGGACATGGTGAGATCACTTGCACTTAAAAAACTCTTTAAAAACTTTTCGGTCATACTGACGAGAATCATTTCATAGTTTGAATCTGTTAACTGTTGGCATTTTTTTATACTCACAATAACAACAAAACGTTTTGTGCTGTAAAATAATGAAACCAGTTCAAATAGAAAACAAATATTCTCAGATTACGTATGAAACGTGCATATTGCGCGTCCACCGCAGAGATGACGATTAAGCATCATAACTTCATCACTGGGCTATATTAACATACATTTAATTTATATTCTACCGAAATGAAAAAGATCCGTTCATTTTGATAAACAAGATTCAATATCGAAGTCAATAAAATGATCCGGGATTCCCATAACTAGATTCAAATTCCCCATAGGCCTATTTGTGCACTTTAATGGACAGCACAAGTATTACAGCATCATATACTTAAAACATACAATAGTCAAGTTTTCAGTCACAATTCTTAGTTTATAAGCTTAATAGCCTGTATAAATGCTTAAGTCTTAAGTCATTCTGTCAGATACAAGTATTTCCATTTCTGTGTAGACGTTTCAATTAAATTGAATTAGATTGTATTATACATTTCAGACTGGATTTCTTTTGTTTAAACAACACTTATATTTTCAGATATTAATGTTGCAGAGATATACATATAATTCATATATAGCAATGTGAATAAGATACATAATGTATGTATATAAGTTCATCTTTTCTGTGCAAAAATAAACATGAATCTAAAAAATTAACCTCTGTTTATTTTAGTACTGCGACTTGACTTGACTTGAAACTTATCAGGACTCGACTTGACTTGCTTAGGGTGAACCCTTGACTTGACTTGACTTGACTTGCTTGATTTGTCTAAACTGTGACTCGAGACTTGACTCGAGACTTGATGGTTAAGACTTGAGACTTGCTTGGACTTGACCATATGTGACTTGTTCCCATCTCTGATAGTCCCTCCAGCGTGTTCTAGGTCTTCCTCGAGGTCTTCTCCCGGTGGGACATGCCCGGAACACCCTCCCTGGAAGGCGTCCAGGGGGCATCCAGAAAAGATGCCCAAGCCACCTCAGCTGGCCCCTCTCGATGTGGAGGAGCAGCGGATCTACTCTGAGCTCCTCCCGAGTGACCGAGCTTCTCACCTTATCTCTAAGGGATCGCCCAGCCACCCTGCGGAGAAAGCTCATTTCGGCCGCCTGTATCCGGGTCCTTAGGTGAGGGTAGGAACGTAGATTGACCGGTAAATCGAGAGCTTCGCCTTGCGGCTCAGCTCCTTCTTCACCCCGACAGACCGGTACAGCGACCGCATCACTGCAGAAGCTGCACCGATCCGTCTGTTAATCTCCCGTTCCATCCTTCCGTCACTCGTGAACAAGACCCCCAGATACTTGAACTCCTCCACTTGAGGCAGGGACTCTCCACCTACCTGAAGTGGGCAAGCCACCCCATTATAATATTTATTTATTTATTTATTTACTTACTTGTTCAGTCACAGACAAGGCTTGGCTTAAAGGAACAATATGTAAGAATTTTGTTATGAAATATCCAAAAATCAATTGCACAGTGTGGTATATTTCATGCAGTTGTGTCCTTAAATTATCCCAAATGTTCCAAAGAATGTGCAAATCCAGAGAAATTCCTATTTAAAACAATGCCCCGTCCCTCATCTCCCTTGTATTTGTCGAATATCAGTGACTTAATATTCTGTGCTACGCACTACCCTCAGTTCCCGGTTGTATAAACTACGGCAACACCAACATGCGGAAGTTGTTATACAGCATCTGGGATGCAGCATCTTTTGTTCTGTTATTATTGATCACGATTACTCTTTGGCGAATAATGGTAACCCCCAAAAAAGTGTAAATGTAGGCAAAATGAGGCAAGCAGGATTATGGATAAAGAAAGAAATAAAACGAGGATTAATATCGGCATGGCGTTTTGTAAATGGAGAGAGCTTCGCGACCAACTTTGACTGGACAGAGACTCCACTCTCGCATGTGTTTTAATAGACAGGTAAGCACATTTTTTTATTGTACACGAAATACTCTATTTAAATAGTTATGAATGCAGTTACCCTATGAAATACAGTATATGTTGCACAAAAGTATGTACTTGTAAATGACGTTACTTGTAAACGCTGTGGGTTCGTTCCAATGTACTTTTTAAACGACGACTGTTCACTCACCTAAAGGATTATTAGGAACACCTGTTCAATTTCTCATTAATGCAATTATGCTGGTGGTGTAATGGTGTGGAGGATGTTTTCTTGGCACACTTTAGGCCCCTTAGTGCCAATTGTGCATCGTTTACAATTACATTTACATTTAGGCATTTGGCAGACGCTTTTATCCAAAGCGACTTACATTGCTTTATCCCATACATTTTACATAGGCATTTGCAATCCCCTGGGATCGAACCCACAACATTGCGTTGGTAACCCAATGCTCTTACCACTGAGCCACAGGAAAGCTTTTAGATGCCACGGCCTACCTAAGCATTGTTTATGACCATGTCCAACCCTTTATGACCACCATGTACCCATCCTCTGATGGCTACTTCCAGCAGGATAATGCACCATGTCACAAAGCTCGAATCATTTCAAATTGGTTTCTTGAACATGACAATGAGTTCACTGTACTAAAATGACCCCAACAGTCACCAGATCTCAATCCAATAGAGCATCTTTGGGATGTGGTGGAACGGGAGCTTCGTGCATCCCACAAATCTCCATCAACTGCAAGATGCTATCCTATCAATATGGGCCAACATTTCTAAAGAATGCTTTCAGCACCTTGTTGATTCAATGCCACGTAGAATTAAGGTAGTTCTGAAGGCGAAACACAGTATTAGTATGGTGTTCCTAATAATCCCTTAGGTGAGTGTATAACCGTTTTAAACAGGTAAAACTGTGTAGCATCACGCTACAAAATCAATTGACAAAGTTCAATATCAGTCGCGGGCTACCGTAGCATTACATTCCACCTTTCTTGCAAGCTAATTCCTTACGATGACAAAATGAATTGATTACCTCGTCCGTGAACTTGATGGGCGATCTCCATACGCCTCTGGATGGTGAAAACATCGTCCCATAATTCCACTCTCCTACATGTTTAGGGGAGGGGCTTATGTATTTCTTTTTATGTAATAATTATACGTTTTGCCACATCGTAAAATAGTGACAAATTCCTGTGAGATCAGGTTGGCCACACACGTCTCTCTCGCTCCATTTCCTGCTCATTGGTAAACACAAACGCACATTTAGACATATATACCTTAAAGGCATCTGCTAATCTCTTTTCTCATGACAATGGAGAGGTTTTACTCGTGAGCCAAGATTAGGCTGTTTGTTTATTTGTTTTCTTCTTTTATCTCGATGTATTGTTGTATTTATCGGTTTTATATACATGTTTGGTGTGTCTTGCATTCTTTCATTTCCTATCATTCCCTCTGGCTGATAAAGGCTGAAATATGTTTTTGGCCAGATCCAGCTGATTTTAGAAATGTTGTCTGGAAGCGTTTAAGATGCTCTCTGGGGGAAGGTCGGTCTAACTCCATTAGAAAGTCAGAGTTTTCCTCAGGCGGCCATTTGCAAATCCCTTGGCATGGCTGGTTTGATGTTAACAATGAAATGTGTAAAGCCTCTTTGCATTTAATATCATCTGGATGATACATTTGAATAAAATTGGGATAAATGATAGATAAATACTTACAGTTCGGCTAAAGAAGAGAATTTTCTTTTAAAACGGTATTTACAGACAGTTTTAATTTCTTATATCTTTATCCAAAGTGATTATCCACGTCATTGCTTTCAAACTGTGTAGATTTATTATTGTGAAAGTGTTAAACCTGGCTTTTCTAGCTGTAAGAAAGTTCCTATAACTCAGCTGGTGGGGTGCCTTTATGGACATCTGACAGAAATATGAAAAGAGGTTAAAATTGTGACTTAATGATTTCATTAACTCAAGCTCTAACAAGAACAAATGGAAGGTGTTTAAAAGAATGCACAAAATAGCATTTACTCTTTTTTGAAGTAGCTCTTTCATTATGAAGGACTTTTGTCTTCTCAGTCAATCATGCCTTATAGTTTTAACAGATGCATGAAAGGATGAGTAGGAGTACGTTAAAGTGCATTGTATAATTCATGACGCTGTGCAGGTACTCTCAAACGTCAAAAAGCTTCTGTGGGTGTAAGGCTGAAGTCTGTTGGCAGGAAGTTGACTAAGATACTGGTCATGTTAGCACCATCTTCAAAAATCTCTTGAGCTATAGTGGGGTGTTAAAAAATGTTTCATCTAGTACATCAGTAGGACTTAAACAAACCACAAAAAATGTTTGTAGTTTTTTTAGACCAATGCTATTTTTAAATGCTAATGAGCTTTCATAAGGTAATATTTAAGGCATCATACACAAAGTCTGTGGGAATCCCATAGTGCATTGCTATGGGTTCAGTGAAAAATAAACTCATAGCAAATGAGTTAAGAGCAATGTTGACTGTAAATAAACTATAAAGTGTCACAAAATCAGTAGCCAGAAATATATGTTGATAAAAATAGTTCCTAATTACAAACAGATGTGTTTCATGCAATATTTGTTTGTGTTATGAATCGTATGATTGTTTTTATGTATATAATGTGATAAGAATGTTTACTGCTATTTTTGTGGCGGACAGATTTGCCATTTTTCTAGAGCATTCTAAGGTTTCATGACGGTTAACATGCCTCTATCATTCATATGCCTACAAAGCTTGAGTCTCCTATGGCAAAGATTTAAAGAGTAGCAGAGGAGAACATTTTATCAAGCTAACTGCTTTTCCATCTGTAATGTAATCCACAGGCTTATGTGAAAGCACATAGTCATATCTGTTCTCTGTCACTCTTTAATGTGAAATATGAGGGGAGACGTTGCGTTGTTACCCTCTAATTGTCTGGAATGTTCTGGTCTGATTAGGTATTTATACTTTCAAATCCCTGCACTTGCATGCTTGCGCGTACCATACCTTTCAGTAATTTAGCGATCCGGGGTTTAACCTCTGGTGCATGACATGTTCAGCAGAGATAAAAATGGAAGCTCCATAGGCCAGAAATTACCTAGAGAAATTGTTAATACGAGCAATTCGACGCAGACCATAAACTGACAACTTAGACTTATGAAAGACAGATAATAGAGGGAACATTGAAAAAGAAAGCAGACAGTTCCAGGAAAGGGTCTGGGCTTTTTATTCAGTTATGAGATATGAAATTAGATGGATAACACGTCACTAGCTGCGTTTGTTCAGGCACCACTAAAGCGCCACTCTGTTACAATTTTTACTTCCTTTTACAAGAAATATTCAAGGCTTGGTTATCTTTTTAATGATATTAATGTTAATGTTTATTATATATTTTCTACCATAGGCCTATATTAATATTTACATTTTAAAAAAGTATATTGTATCACATGACTTGGCTTGGTACTTTAAAATCTTTAAAAATATGTATATTTGAAGTGGAAATATTTATGTTTGATTTTGTTTTTGTAACCTTGCAAATGAAAAGAAAACAACATGGTGCCTGTGAAAATGACGTAGAATGATAAAGGATTACATCCCTATACAGAATCTACGTTTACAGTAATGTTTTAGTTCCGGAATCCCAATTCTGCCCAAATTAAAAATAAATAAATACAAAAATACATTAGCAAAGTAAAACGCGTCCATATGGATACAGAAATGGAGAAATAAATAAATGTGGAAATAAATAAATAATATATAAATGTGAAAAAGGATAAATTGTCACATAAACGCATAAGTAAATACATTGATTTAAAAGTAAATACAACTTTAAATAAATCAATATATAAATAAATAAATGTGGGAAAAAATAAAATATATAAATAGTGAAAGAAGTATAAATGCTCGCTAACTTGTGTATTTTTTATTCTTTGTAAATGTATTTATTTATGCAATTTGCATTTCTAACATTTTGTTTTACATTTTTATACATTTCTTACATTTCTACATTGGTATTTTATTTTAAATTAATTTATGTGTAATTTTGGCAGAAATGAGATTCCATATAAGTGGAGAAAGAGCATCATATTTTCTGCCGAGAGAGAATTTTTGACAGGGAGTTTGTAGCTGGTCATAAGGGTCAATTTGGCCCCATTGATTGTGTTTTATGCTTTGAGTGGGTGTTGTATTTATTTTCCATTGTTTTTCAGGCTATTGTTTGTGCTAACGCTGATGGAACTGAACAACGAATAATTCCATACACCAGACAAGTGAGAGTTTTTAGGAAACCGACAAATTCATACATGTTGTTTTTATGTTGTGTTGCTGTGATGTTATTAAAATGAAACACCACTGCATTAACATAGCCTGTGGGTCTGTTTTATTTTGATGTTACATTGCGGGTTATTACAACAATTTAGTCCTCTTAGCTGGAAATTCTTGCTGGTAATTGCAAGCACTGTGTTGTCTGAGTTTGTAAATAAAAGAGAGGTAGAATGTGTTTATGATTTAGGTGTATAAGAGACTTTTAAAAATTCATTAGACCTCTTTTTCCAAGTCTTTCATGTTTCATCTACCGACGCTATTAGGGTTTTGACTTCAGTGTTTTTGGAACATTTCTGTTGCTTTTGTTGTTGTTATCTGCCCGTCTAGACTAAACAATTTAAGTCTGTCAAAAATCCATCTTTTTAACAGATTCTTTTCTGACAACGTCTTGAATTCTTCTTGTTTGTATGCCCCGAAACAACTGTGAAATAATATTTTTTTGTGCCAAACTCATTCAAAATCTGTTTGATTCCCAAGAAATCAAAATTATATGTTTACTGAATGTCCATGCTGCATGGAATTCCCACAACAAACGTGATTGATTCAGATTATCAAACTGCAAAATGGGGCCAAAAGTACCATAAGTGTTTTCCATACAAGTTATGAGCTACATTCAGGTCACGTAGGTGTGCAGAATAGATTTTTACAGAAATACAATATCCATCATTCACATCTTGTTCAACTCCCAACGCCTATGTTTGTTTACTAAAGAGAAAAAATAAATGTAGTTCACTCATATCCATTTAAGACGTTATTATTTAAAATGACGACAACTAGTTAGTGATGACAGAATTATTATTTGTCTATAACTTTTTGTAACATTTCTTAATTTTATGAAGGGTGTTTACACAAACAGATTGGGAGGATATTCAAATGCATGTAATGGCATCTCTCCAGATCTGAGAGAGGCAGATGTTTCAATGTCTGTTAGGTCTTTTGCTGCATATGCACACTCTCACCCTCCCTTACTCTCGCTGTTGAAGATTTCTTCCTAGGTTCTTGCAGTGTCCTCTGTTTCCCTGGGGAGTCATTACAGCGTGGCGCTTAGTGCAAGATAATGGAAGGGTAATGAATTTCCAAACTAATCTATATTAGCGCTGTTCTCCGAGTCAGAGGCCATGGAGAGATACAAAGTGAGGGAGAATGAAGGGAAAAAAGGAGAGAGAGGGAGGAAATGAGTAGGTGACATGGTCCTTGACTTTCTGTCTTTGCTGTTTGAATGACCCCTTGAACCACACAAGGGTAAAGATTTTAGAAACCCTCATGCCTAATGCTTCAGACTAACATTAACCTTATCAGAAAAAAGCTCTCCAGACGTGTAAAAACTAGGCAGGAGCTCAGCAGCATTTGGTGCCGTCCAGCCTGTGCTCACAGATTAACTTTCATTTGTTTCTTGTGCACACGAGATTTGAAAGAAGAAAATCTCTTCTACTATGAAGAAAATTCCTAGTGTATCGCTAAATAATAGTATTATTATTTTTATTTATTTATTAATATTAAATGAACAGATTGAAATTATTATGTAGCACTGTTATTAAATTAATAAAATGGTTTAGTGGAATGATTACTAGTTTAAAATTGACAAGACAGTAAACATTGTTATTCAGCATAGCGTTGAATATTTAACATTGTTTATCTTATTAAAATAAATAAGGGAATGCGTGAAAAGCAGGATTACTTTTATCAAAACACAAATCCCCTCACAAGACATCACCGGGGATATTAAACTATTTTTACCACCATACCTTTTATTAAAAAAGCTGTTAGTTTTATCTGAAGGATAATGTGATACTGTTATCTCCAACAGTAGAATTTCATGGCCGTCCAGTCAGCGGAGCACAATAGTCATTGTTTGTCGAGCGTCTGGTTGAAGTGATTTTATTAAGATATTTGGAGACTCAAATAAAACGTAATTAGATACCACGCGCTTTTTCCCATTCACATACGCAGTGGCAGTAACACTAATTCTGAGACGCGCGACTCACAAGATTGCTTTTTGGAGTAATGTGTGCATGTATCAAAGAGAGGGAGAGAAAGAGAGAGAGAGAGAGAGAGAGAGAGAGAGAGAGAGAAGATTAGTTCTCTCTCTTATGAGAGGGGTTAGTGACTTCATTAATTTGGGACTGACTGATGAGAGGGTCACAGGCGCTGTTTGATGCATACCAAACGACTGAGTGGTCGGGCAGGCTGTTCGGCTGCGCATGCGTATGCGCGTGTGCATCCTTGTGCTCTCCAAAATAAAAACACGAAACACAGCCAGCAGAAACGTATTCGAAATCACATGCAGCCAGCAATTAGCAGGAAGTGGAGGAGCAAATCTAACATCTTATGGCTGTGTTGTTCCCAAACACCCCCGTGCCCCCCTCCCGAGGTCTGGCCGGAGATTTGTATGGACTGACAGATTAAGTGGTCTCCAGCAGACACCATCAGTCTAATGAGAAGCAGATGCTGACCAGATGAGAGCTAAGACCATGGCACCGGCCAGCTCTGTGTGCCAGGCCGGGGAGTTGGCATGTTGACACGCAATGTTCGGATACCGAAACCAACCATTAGACATGACAGTGTTTCAGATCTCCATTTGCAGCTTCGCTTCGTATTAAAAGAGCATGACTTGTGCAGCAGGTGGGCTCCTCAGCCAACATCAGAGCATCCCTAAATCAGACTAGCACAGAAATTCCGTAGATTAAGAAATTGCCCATATCGTTTTATTTCTTCTGTCTATTAAAATTTGAAAAAGCTTTGGATAGTTTGAAAGGCTTTAGCATACAAGTCATATGGGCTATTTTAATGACACTTATAGTATTTTGTGTTCATTTTAAGCTTGAAAACTCCAGTTCCCATTCATTTTAGGTACATGGAAAAGAGTGATATTAATAAAAATGTATCTTTAGTTTTCAAGAAATAAAAAAGTTATTTGGCTGCTTGCAGGTGCATTAAATACCTTTGTGGTATAAATAACAATAGATTTGTTTATCTGGCTAGATTCAGCAGTGATTGCGTGTTTAAGGTTAATGTAACCTAGATTATATTTAAAAGGATAGTTTACCAAAGAATGTACAATATTTTGATTGTTTACTTACCCTCAGTTCATTCCAAACCAGTATCATTTTCTTTTGCAGATCACACAAGAAGGTATTTTGAAGAATGTCAGTAACAGCATCAGACCCCACTGACTTCCATTGGAGACTAAACCCCTCATGCATTTCTTGAAAAAATAATACATTCCATAAAAGAAGAAATAATTTCTTTAGATTTCTCCCAAAATAATAATCATGGACTCGTTTTAAACCACAATAAAGGATGAATGAGTTTTTATTATTGCGTGAAATTTCGCTTTAAAGGAATTTTGAAGAGATAGTATATGTTGGTAACCAAACAACATTGGTACCAATACGCTGGTTTGGTCAACATTCTTCAAAATATCTTTGTTTGTGTTCCGCAGAAGAAAGAACGTCAAACAGGTTTGAAATGACAAGATTAAATGATAAACTATTACTTTAAGGTGAATACGTATAATTGCAGTTAATACTGAATACTAAATCCATTTTGTTCTACTCGGTAATGAACACAGTAATGTCCTTTTTCCTCAATCGTAAAATAACACGCCTCATGAATTCAGTTGACCATGAACTGCAAAATTGTCAGAAAACCCATGCAAAAAGTTTGTGCTTGTTGTTGTATTAAGCCCCGATGATATTAACTGTGCGTTTAACGGCTCTGGAAACACCTTAAGGCCTCTTTCACACACTACACGGAGACAGCTTGATGACACGCTTACATCACTTTAACTCGCTGCCTGTCTGAGTTTTCCTGGCTGACCGGCTCTGGTGGATCTTCGGCCCCTCAGCCAGAGGGGCTTTCAATCAGGACGGAGGGCCTGGAACAAATGATCGAAGCGGGGCTGATCCAATTCCGTGTGCCGGGGAGGAGGGCACTCTTAAACTGATTGTGTTTTCTCCTCAGGGTCCTGTTCCGGCCTTCCCAGGAACCGACCCGCAATTATGACTCCTGACAGGCTCTAAGTCAGTTTCAACCTGACGTCTTTATCAAAATAAAGTGCCGCTCCATTACCAGGGGAGAGGAGAGAAGTGAGGAGAGAAGATGGTTTGGGGAAGATGCCTGCTTTTACTTCCATGTGTGCGTATGTGTGTGCGTGCAATATCTTCGATCGCTGTGCTCTCTAGGGTAAAAATGCGAAAATAACCTAAACCTAAAGATTTCTTCCTGAGCAGGTTTAGCTGAAGCATGGAGGCCATGCGGTTTGACCTTGTTGGTGGAAGATGATTGTTAAATTGCTGTATTGATTGATTTGGCAATAATGGGTCGTTCGACAACTCCATCACTGCTTCTAACTTTTGCCTACAGATTCTTTTTGGACAGCTTTTAGGGGGTTATTTATTACACAACGTAGGATTATCTAATCCGTTCAGGCAAAATAACACTCTAAATTCAAAATTGTTGCCGCTCTAGTGGCTCAGAGAAAATTGGTAATTCAAAGTAAACACGATGTCTTTAAATTCATTTTTCTCATTCTTTTATTAAAGTTCAACAGATAATTGCTGTCGTCTGTCTAGCACGCACCGTTTTGGACTTGGAATATCAAAAGATGAAAAACAAAACGCAAATCTACAGAAAGGGTGCTAACATTTTTACACAACCTGATGAATGAATAATGACTTTAGGCCTCATCAATAATGAAGTTCTTGTTTTAGGTTCAGACAGCAGCAGTAATTCAGAGGTCTGTTTCCCCCATGTACTTACTAGAACAAACTGAATTATATCTTAATATATTCCACTGTACAATAATGGCTCGTTCCAGACCGCCTATTTCGCGCTGAGAAGACCGTTCGGGTTCTGTCATGACTTTAAATTAAAGAGCTGTTATTTCCTTAATTGCATAAAGGCACTTAAAACGTTTTCTGAATGTTCCTTCGATGACCACCTGCATGAATTAAAAGGCCACTAGTGTAGAACTGCTGACTGACAGAGAAAGAGAGTGAGATTGAAAAATAGAGATAAAGCTTGTGTTTGTTACTGCACATGCAGGTTTTGTGTGACTGACCTGCCTTTGGGCTCGCTGACCCATGACACTCGCTCGGCTGCTCCACTCCCTGTGTCTAACTGTCCGGGGGTCACACACATGGCCGGAGAGCAGCTACGTGTGAGACAAACTCCTGTCTTCCCCTCCTCCCTGCCAATAAAGTGTGCGGCGAGTATATGACCCTGTCCACCATTATGCCTTAAACCACAGGCTGCAGAATAGAAGCATTTAGTCAACTGCACAATAGGCCTCTTACACTCCTACGGGCTACACATCCACCACACTTCCTTTTCACACACATCCTTCAAATAATCAGATGAATTCTTGCATTTATGTCCAAATGACTATTATTAGATGGGCCAATAGAATCTGAGAACGACACTAATGTATAGCTCCAAATTACAGCCGCTATTAAAAGAATATGCCAGAACTTGTCACATTGTCAAAATTGTCATACATCAAACGCAAGCCTGTGTTTAATCGGCCTTACATGCACACCTACAGCTTTGGTGCAGCATTTCCAGGTTATGCATATGTTAGAGAAATTGCATTCTGTCAATCAATGCTGTGACCCTTATTATTGGGCCATTTTTTTGTTATATATTAGTATTTATTTAATAAGTAATAATTAAATAACAAATTTAAATGCCTTTAAATTTGAATTCAGACAGACCGTGAAAACTTCTTAACATTATACAAAATCAACTTAAAAGCTTGGCATAATATTTAATTATTATTGTCTATTTTTGCCAAATCATAAATCAAGGAAGCTTTTCGTCAGGTTTTTTTTGCATTTTTTATGTATTTTATCAACTTAAAAATAATGATGATCAAGTGTACACTAGTGTGTTTGAGGTGAAATGGATTTAAACTTTTTTAAATTAGATATTTTGTTGCTTTTGTAAATGGTTACATTTTTATTTTTTAATTAAACATAATGAACACAAAGGGTGACTTTTTAAAGACTTGTGTTTAACTAGATTTAAAAATATATATATTTGTCATTGTCGCTTCTACTTACCTGTTAAAAGTTTCTAATAACATTAGACTAGTGTAGCTTGTTGGAAAAGGGCTTAAATTCACACATTTCCCTCATTTACAACTTCCACATGCTGTAGAACGTGCTCAAAGAGACACACTTGATGTCACACTCCAAATGTGCCACATGTTGTGGGTTATTAAGAGAAAGGCATTAGCAATTCAGTTTGATTTACAACTTCTGAAACGAGCCGGTCCAGCATCAGTTCAGTCCCGTGTGCTAATTTTTTCATTCTTTCATTTTTTTGTCCCAAGAGGGACATTTCATCCATCATTAAAATGACATAGTACATCATGAAGTCTTTTTCCAACCCATTGCTGTCTTTGTAAGGAGTCAAGAGAGGGGAATCTTAGGAGCATAAAAAATATTCTCGCCCTATTGACAGATTTACCGGTGCACTTTGTCCGGTGTTCTCTACAGTAAACCATCTGAACATGTTTGGCACTGCTGTAAGAAGAGCTGCTAAAAACATTGATTTCACCGTCTCGCATTCCAAACGAGCGGACAGGCGAAAAATGTTGATCAATGAAAATAAAAGATAAATCTAAATGCAAATGGCCCCGGCTTTCTTCACACGCATTAATATTTTTATTTGCAAGTTTTAGAATCTGAAAGCTGAACTGGTCTGATATCTGTTTGTTTCCTACTGTTGATGCATAAATATCTATAAAAACAATTATGGTGATTCAGGAAACCCCTGCTGAGAGAAATTTCTCAATAGATACCGTGAAGCACATTTGTGAGTAAGTTGGAAAAGTTCGTGCATCTATGTGCCAGGCTGATTGTGTTGTTGTGTGCACGTACACGTGCATGTGGTGTTATGATAGAAAGACAGATGATAAATATTCTCAGACCGGGAGATTTCCAACACCAGATATGTCAGCCATGCAGTTTATTGGATCGGATGGGCAGATTCACAGTCCCGTACCATTCTAACTCCACACACAGAATTTCCAGTTCAATTTTTAAAGAGTACATAACTAGGGATTTTTACGGTCCTACTTTGGTTAATCGATTGTCCAACGACAAGTTTATGTACATAGAAGGTGTTAAAACACTATTATATCGTAATAACAGGCAGTTATTCTTACCTTACTTCTTGACTGGGTCTCAAATGATTCGTTCCCCGATTCATCTGTCTAATCCCCTCCTTTCCACTAGCCAAGTCTGATGTGATTGGTCAGATGGTTAAGTGTGCTGTGATTGGTCCACCGCGAATGAGGCTCACGAGCTACAGTGTTTGGCGGAGAAGAGTGGGCAGTCCTGGCAAAACGTAGGCGGGGATTACAGGTAGTGACGTAAGTCTGTGGCGGTTCAGGAATCTGACAAGGGACGACTCATTCAGAGTCGATTCCCTTTTTTCCAATTCAATAACTCTGTTATTCATGCACCTTCGGATTTACAATTTAGCAGAGTGCTTACTTTCAAACACGGCAACATTTCACATTGCATGACATTTTCTTGATCTCATGTTATGTTCTCTTTAAGAAGTATGAGGGTGGTTGTTTAGAAAGATGAATGGTTTAATAATCAAGACCCCTGGCCTACAAGACCACCATTGGTTTGGCACCCCCTTATCTTCATTCACTTATGTAGACTTATCTACCCGCCAGATCCCTCCGCTCTGCAAACGAACGACGTCTTGTGGTGCCATCCCAAAAAGGAAAAAAATCGCTCTCACAAACCTTCTCTGGATCGGTTCCACATTAGCGGAATGATCTGCCTGCTGCTACAAGATCAGCAGAGTCTGTGTCCATCTTTAAGAATCGGCTGAAAACACATCTCTTCCGTCAGCACCTGACCGATCATTTCTGATTTCTACATCTTTTCTACTCTATATATTTATTTAAAAAAAGCATGCTTACTTAAACTTAGATTAACTAAACTTCGCTCTGTACACTGTAGTAGGCTTTGTGGGACATGTTTTTATTGCACTTATGCTTTTTGTTGTCCTGATGTTGACCCAGTTCCTTCCATTGTATACCTAACTTGTAAGTCGCTTTGGATAAAAGCGTCTTCTGAATGACTACATGTAAATGTAATATAACACTATAAAACAAAAGTAAATAAAACTGGAATTAGAAAATATATTTGATTTAGTAAAAAATTCCAAAAAACATCAAACGAATGCAAAGTTTGTTCCCAGCTGTATAATGAGACTGTGAGGGAGAGTGAGTGACAAATACCTTCTTGATTGGCTCTGTAAAAAACAATTATACCCCGATTAGAAATTAACCGCTACGTGAAGCGAGAGACTCCCGTTCTCCTCACGAATTAAACCATAATTGATTGGATTGAGATGATATTTAATGAAACATGTATTCCATCATTTGACAAATTATGTTAAGCGCTGCAGCACCTGAGCTGCGGGCCGAACCGTCCTGACCTGAGCGCAGTTAATTGTTCTGATTGTCTGATATGTTATTCAAACGCACTTGAGTTCAGCGGAGTAGATAATTTTAGTCCGACCTTTCTTTCTGCGCAAGCTTAAAACTCAAAGGCCACGTGGCGTATTACATTTTCCATTTAATTTCTACCGTGTTAAAGTGAATGTTCATTTTTTGTGACATGATACATTGTAAGTACCGTATGCTCTGCAATAGGTGATTCTTTAAGAGTTCAAATGTCTCCCTGCCTGTCTTGTTTGGTGGAATGCGAGCGCGGAGATCTTGTTTCAAATGTCGTGCTAATGATGTTAAGCTCAAGTCTGTGTTAAGCTGTGAAGTAGGGACAGGCGACCTCTTGCCTTACAGATGACCTTTTTTTTTCATTTCAGCCGGCTTAATCACGTTCAGCTCGAGGAGAAGCAATAAAAACTAAAGAGATAGTAAAAATGTCCGTGGATGAGTGTGTTAGGGAGAGGGGAAAGCCTGCAAATGAGAGTACAAGAGCAGTGCTTGCTTTTTAAAATATCCATAAAAGTATGTGAAATATGTTGTACTTATGATGTAATCATAGACCCGTTCGGTTGACATCTACATCTTTCATGTAGAGTTCAATCTCCACATGTTTACCTTCCGATTTGCGTCACATGATATATTGGCACTCAATTGCCAGCCGGTGAATGTTGATGTAATCTGTGAGTGATTAGATTGACTTTATTTCCTTTGGTTTTTCCACAACAATCTCGATTCACCTTATAGTACAAACACTGTGTATGAAATAAGAGTAATGATCTGATTTTACATGCATTTTTCCAACACTGGGCCCCATCTCACTCCCTTATGTCAACAAAATTTGTTACGAGCCGACAAACGCTACAGCGCTGTTGCGTGCCTATTATAGTCCTTATTCTCAACAGCCGCGCTTTAAGGACAATGAATACCGGCAGTACGCCTGTAATTATTTTATAGCTTTCTGTGTTTGTTGTGTGCGCTTTCAATAAGATGTCTCTTGGGCCCGTGTTACACGCACACTGATGCAAACACGTTTGTAGCTCATTGGGGATGAATTTGGTTGACATGCTTTTTTTCAGCTCAATCCCTGTTCTTCTCTGTGTTAAGACCAGGTCTTTTTTCTGTCCGTTATCGCACCCCAGCTTCCGTCTCCCTGCTTAAATCTTCTTAAATCCCTCACAACCTGCAGGCTACGGCTGCAGCCGCTAGCGCACTAAAGCTACGCGCCATTCACCAAAAGGTCTCCTAGCAACCACTTCCGCCTTTTTCGTTCTTTCTGAAAGAGATTTTTTCAGAAAGTACGCCAAAGAGGTATGTGAAGTGTGTGAATAATGAAGCGGATGAAGGGGACGTTCTGGATAATTTAATCTCCGTATGAGCACGCGTGTGGGTATCTGCGTTATCTGTATACACTGTAATTGTTTATGTAATTGCGCAAAAACGAAGTTTATGACTGGAAGTCCCATACACTGCTGTTTCCTGTCAAAATAGGGTCACTTGCTTGGCAGAAAAAAGTGTTTTTTAAGTGTGTGCGCCTGTGCTGCCGGGTTTGAGCGTGATTAAGTCCTTACAGAGCCGAGCACTAAGGAAGACAAACAGTGCGGATTAAGATGAGCTATAAAAATGGATCTCGTAAACTTTCAGCGATGAACTCCAGTTAACAAGCGAGTGGTGAGATGCAGAGATTTCTCAAGGTTGAGGTCAGCGTGGGTTCACCGAGGTACAGTGAAAGACCGCAGAACCCAGGGGAGTGTGTCTAGATTTGACTTTGACTCCAGACTCGAACATCTCAAGCCCTCACATCTCTCGGTTTGTTAATTTCTCATCTAAACAAATGCTAATGATTCTGTGACTAATCGTTTGGTCCTTGTAGGGCTTCAAGATTCATTGAGCCATTCTGACCTCCGTCGTGAAAGCATCCAGCGACACTTCCTGACAGCTGGGCTTTGTTTGGCTGCCTTCTCTTGGAAACGAGCGTTCATTCAGAAACAATAATTCACTGCGTAAACCTTCCAAATCTCTGTAAATGTAAAATCAATCCTCGAAAAAAATGATGAGGCACCAGTGTCTCCAACACGCAGGCAATAAAGAAACCATCAATATTTACAGAGCAAATGAGAGTAAGGAAATTACAAAATGTCTTTCTTTCCTAATGCTCTATTGACGCAGTGCCCGCTGTGCATATATAAACACGAGAAAATCCGCCTCTGCCATGGAATGAAAGATGTATGGAGTGAATCGGGAACATGAGAATGTTCCGGATAGATTTGTTTATGTTAGGATATTTTGAGTTATGTGACTTGATTTTGGTGTGTTTACGTGCATGAAGAAATTCCCAACTCCTACGAGAAGAGTTTAGGCAGTTTGTGGGGCATTACATTTTGTGCACATTTGTTTGTTTATAAGATGAGATAATTTTGTAGATATGATAATCATTCACAAGGGAGTAAAAAGGCTGGGGTTTGTATAGTTAATGTAGGTTAATGTGGGGAGGAACGAGTGTGAGTTGAATTAGAGGCGAGCAGTCAGTTCATCATGTAACACCGGTGGATAAATTACAAATGTGTCCATTATTTAGAATAAGAATGCCTCACTTTGAAGTCAAACAGGCTTGAGATAGGGCTCCATGACTTATGATCGCTTGTAATGTGTGTTTATAACTTTTTCTGAGAGTTAAAGCTAGGCCTTTTATGTTAGTTCAAGGAGTACCACGATGACTAATTTCCATGAAGATTTTATCACCACAGTCTTTACCATTATTATTAAGACCATGAGTACTTTATAGGCTTCTTGAGTATTTATATCCTATGTAAGAGTTTCTTTAACAATAGGCTGTTTTGGACCAGCAAGCGTTTAGAAATCTTGTGTTCCTAGCTTCAAACTGTCTTCTAATAGTATCCCACAGTGAATATACATGCCAAATAAAAGGGTCGTTTTTCCACGTTTTCCTTAACTTTATAAATCCAATGAATGTCATTTTCACTACATTTTAAATTATGTGTGTTGTCTAGACAACATTCTGGGAGCAAATACACATTTACACATTCTTAATTTGGTTTTATCTCTATATTACATAGTGCTGTCATGATATCACAATTTCACTTTATGATTATAATGGCCAAAGGATTTCACAATAATGATACACGATGCTATTTATATGTATACTATTTTTTTTACATTTTTATTTTGTGGTTTTCTCGCTTTTCTAGGGAAAGAATCACTCTCAAAATATGTGTAAAGGGAGGAGAGATATAGAGAGGAAGTTTGTTACCATTGTGGCTTTTAATTCAACAATTTAAATGGATGTTTAATTATTTGCGATGTCATGATTTTTGAAGGGATGGTTCACCCCAAAATAAAAGTTCTGGATCATTTCCTAACCCTCTTGTCATTTTGAACCTCTATGATTTCTATGACACAAAAGAAGATATTTTGAAGAATGTCGGTAACCGAACCCCAGTGGTATCTCTTGAATGGCCTTGATTTCCGTATAATGGAAGTGAAAGGCTACCGCTGTTGATCGGTTACCAACATTCTTCAAAATATATATATCTTATATATGTTTGAAATGACAATAGGTTGAATATTTTTTTTCGGTTCACTTTAAAATCAATTGTTGTCGTCAATAAAGTTTACTAACATTATCCAGAAAAGGTTAATAATAAAATCCAATCGCCTTTCTTGCTGCACCACTGAAATACTCATCTAAAGTGAAAACAACAGGGCACTATAATTTCATTATCAAAATCATGTATAGGTGTTGAGGCGATCGCTTTTTCACAGAGACGCATGTATAAACCGCAACAGGAAGCGAGGTTCACTGGGGTTAGCCTATTTAGTAGCCACAATGCACACCTGACATGGCAGTCCATCAAAGGTGCGGCTCTAAAAGAGCTCGTGCCCCCACAGCTGAAAAGAACAATTACCACTTCTATCACTTCCTCTAAATTAGCATTCATTTGAGATATGATTTACTACAAAGAAAAGCCATTTTTCCCTCATTTTCCTTTCCTTTCTTCCTAGCCTTTCTTCTTGTCTCTCCTCTGTCGTTTCTCTGTGGGAGCGAGTTAATGTAGTAACATTTGTATTCTCCTCCCGAGCCTCAGACAGCCGATGAGAATCTGCAGCAGGTCAAGTCAGACTCCCTCTCTCTCTTCTCCCATCCTACGCCTCCTCCCTCTCTCTCATCCGTGGCTCTTTGAAGAGATAAAGATGCTCTAATTGCATTTGCATATCGTGCATGGGAGAACGGCTCATGGGTCGTGACTCTTGTCCACGTGACGTGCGGGCAAACATGAGAAACACATCCAGCTCTCTAACTCTATCAACTTTGCTACTCTACTGCCGGGCTCGATTGTCGAACCCGAAAGTTCAGGAGTCTCTGTCTGCTTTTGTTCTCGAGAGGTCGCAGATAACGTGGCAAGCGGTCCTGGAATTTTTCAACGGTTTAATGTTTGGCACTTGCGTACACAGAAACTGTCCGGGTTGCAGATCACTCAAACAGCATGGAAAATGGAAGAATAAACATTTGATTGCTCCTTTAGTGTTTCAGTCACGCTCGCTCTGTCTCTCCCTCTCTCCCCACATACCTGATAAAATAAGAAGCAGTTTCTGCCAACCTAAGATGGTTTGCTCGTCCTCTAGTCTAGTCCGGTCGGTCTGGTATTCTAGATTTTGGGGGGGGGGTTGAGAACTGGGGGATGGGAACTGACCAGCTAGATCCTAAGGAATTCTTCCACTCTTTATTTACTCTCTCCTGAGAAGGTTTTGGATTTCCTTAGTTGTTTACTTTCATCGCTAACTCTTTTCATCCGTCTAAAATGAGTACGAGGACAGAAATGTCAACACGGCTGGTAGACAGGGTCAGATCACCACCGGGCGTTAAGTTTTTCAGTGAAACTTTGCCAAAGGCCAATTAAATGACTTAACATAAATAATCTAAGAATTTAATACCCTGCTTTTGGAAGTTTGGCCTGTTATATAAATATACAGACGTTACTTCAGTGACCTTGTGTGGGGGCCCAGCTTCAGATCCAATTAGGAAGACTTTGCCAATGAATATGCTTACTGCAAGCTCCTAATTGTGTCCAATCTGTCTCCATTTCACCATACCTGCTTACATAGCTTTCTGTGGCGAATAGATGGAGTAAAATGTCAAAGTTATTTGTATTAAATCAAGACAATAACCGCCCTGCCGTGTAGAGCTATTTGTAATGTTTTTGTACCATCTACACTGTAAGTTTACGTGAGGGTTAAAGTAAGTTCTTCCATAAAGAAAAATTCTGTCACCTTTTATTCATTCTCATCTCCCCAAAACCTTTTTGGAACACAAAGAAATGGTTTAAATGTCTTAGCTGATAAAGGTACAGTTTGTAGAAATCGCCGCTAGAGGGCGCACGATCAAAACAACAACAATCGCGTAGCTTTATGATGGTGTGTAGAAGCTTGGAATGATGGGATATGTTGTCTTCAACTCCACCGCTGATGGTACCGCTGAGACATCAATCAGACGGGAACGAAAAATCATGTTACCGGAAGAGGTAAAGTAATAAAGTTTTATAAATGTTGCGTTTGATGAAATCATTTTAATTCATTATTATGAATAAGACCAGAGTAATCTTTAAAATTATTTTGTAGTTGGATTTGAGATATTGTAAGTACTCCGCTGAAAAAAACATATAACATTGGCTACTGGTTTCTGGATGTTTTACTGTAAAATTCTTACAATCTGTACCTTAAACAATGGTAGACAATGAGGCCCCATGTTGTATGACACCAATGTTCTTTACAATATAATCTGTTATTTTCTGCAGAAGAAGGAAAGTCTACAGGTTTGGAATAACATGGGGGTATATGATCAAACTCTATTTTGGTGTTTAGGGGTACATGGATATAAAAAAAAATCTCTGTTATTATCAGTTGAAAGTCCCTCATGATAGCAAAACCGAAAGTGTGTATCTTTCTGTGTTATGGGTTTAGCTTTGTTCCCAACAATGTTGAAAGGATGACATTTGCTAAATGATGTCTTAATGAAGATGGACAAAGGTTCCTGCATGGGGGATATAGGGTTAGGGGATAGAAAATATCATTAGCTCTGTATAAAAACAATAGAGTCAATTGAAAGTCATAAGGATGAAAGAACCAACGTGTGTATGTGTGCAAACCTAATGATAGCTAGAAAGAGAATCGACATCATTGAGACATTATTACACACAGCAGTCAGAACGACACTCAAAGAGTTTACCGCGGAGAATAGCACACATACGCACACATTCTATATCCTGCTGCTCAAACACGAAACCAATTCAGACCAGCAGTAAAGCGCCGTAACAACTTTACTTTGATCTGCGATATGAAATTATGCATTTCACATACAAACAAAACACACATTGTCAGATGAGAGTTGAGAACGTAATGGTGCATTGCAGGTGTAGCCTCAACAGCCTATTTGTCAGGAGAGGCATTCAATTAGAGATGAGAGACTGAGACCCCGCCAGAGAGCGAGAGAGAAGGAAAAAGACAGAGAGAAAGTTAATAGAGTTAACCCTAAATTGGGAAACTGCTGTTGTAGAACCAAACATCTCTGTAGGTCTTTATCAATGCACAAATATTTACTGCTTTCGGGAACTGCACATGGAAGAATTCACTAACAATGAATTGCACCCGCTGATAAAGCTGTTTGTATGCACGCATTGGTTTAGCACTCCATTCACTAAGTAATTATGCAAATCAGGTAATGACACAAACATGGCAAAAACTATAACGCTGAACGCGGTTTGCACAGCACGCCACAATTTCCAATCGTGCGGATCAGTTTTGAGTTTTCGGTTGCACACAAAGCAGTGGCTATAACCTCTCTTTGTTCATCATTTAATGAATTTCTTCTGCCATATTAAAAAAAGTAATAAAAAATGGATGCCTATTCTGGCTGCCGTAGTGCAACAGAATTGTTTTGACAAGTTTTGTGAACATGGCACAATCTATAATAAAATAAACAGGTGCTTTATATAATTCAGGTGGAGTTGCCCTAAAAACATAATGTAAAATATAATATTAATGGGCCTCTCTTTTTCAGCAAATGTAGGGCCTGTTTAAACTTGATCGTTGGTGGTCAGTGATTAAGAATAAAATATGAATAAAAGATAAAAGAATAAAAGTATAAGATAACGCATGTGTTTGCACTATTGTGGGTTATTTTATCCCTTTAAGTTCATTGTAATGTTTCTCCAGGCTGACTAAATATTATAGAGAGAGTAAAGAGACGGAAACTATACCTTATCCTTATTTCCTTTTTCATTATTGATCTCTCTCTCTCTCTCTCTCTCTCTCTCTCCCCCTCCTTCCATTCTCACATTTCTCTTCGTTTTGCTTTGATAATAAAGTGTTAAAATGTCAATGTAACAAGGTTCAATAAAAGGAAGGAAGGAGGCGTGAACCGGCAAACATTTAAAACATTTAATCAAATAATAACACCCGGCGGCCCCTCGCGGGCCGACCACCGGCGAACAAACCAAATCACAAAAAAAAACACGGAAGTAATACGAGGGGCCGCCGGCCGGCGAACAAAACAATAATACAAACATGTTCGGGCCCGGTCCTCTCTCATCGACGGTCCGGTCGCTCGTTCTCTTATATGCTCCCATCTCCTCCGTGATTCGAGCCCGGTGTGCGCACAGCTGGCGCTCATTAACAATAACTCACCGGACTCGAACCACGGTCTCGCCCCGCCTACTCTACTACAGTCAAGTATTGGCTCTATGTGGTACCATCTAATATTTTTAACTTCACCCTAAAATGACAATTTACCATCAACCTCCTGTCTTTTCATATCTGTATGACTTTTTTTGGCAGAACACAAAAGAGGATATTTTGAAGAATGTAACCGAACAATGGTGTAACCCATTCACTTCTGCTGTATTGACACAAAATCAATGCAAGTGAATACTGCAGTTTTCGCTTAACAACGTTCCTCAAAATATCTTCTGTTATTAAGTGAACTATCCCTCCTAAACGACTGAACCAACCAAAGATCAGAGATAGACATACAGAGTAAGAGAGATTAATGTTTTGCCTTTAAAATGTTCCTGTTGTCTTTTTTAGAATTGACCGTTTTTTGTTTAATGTTGAGGCATAGGTGTTCTAAAACTTTTTGTGTCTACTACTGTACCTCTCATGTCATTAATATCACCCTTCAGACTTAAATCTATGTTGTGCATGAACCTCTTTTTCTTTTCCTTGATTTACAGTGGACTGTAACTTTGCCCTTGTATCTTGATAACGTGTTACCAAACCTTCAACCTTGTGATATAAGGTCAAACAGTTTCTCTGATAATAATGAATGTCACATGAAGGTGGCCGTGATTAACCCAACACCACCCACAGGTAGAAAGTACCAATTAGGCCACAAAATTGGAAGGGAGAGAAATGCAAATGTCTTCTCTTTCTCCTGTAACAAACCAGGTGACAAATTAGATTTCAGCTTAGAAAAAAGTTCTTCCATTCAAAACTTTCTCATACTTCTTTATTAGCAAGATATCATTCAAGAGATTTTGATTGGCGGTATTGTGTGGGTAGTAAATGGGTCCAGATGTGTTTTGTGTACGTCTCTGCATGTACAGCAGGATGTCGATTTGTATTTCGCAAAGTCGCTATGAGCTCCGCCCACCTCGACACTTGAGTGCCGAGTCACACCCGCCCTCCGCTAGCCCATGCCCGCATATGTGACTCAACAGGATCAATTAACAAATGAAGATTAAAACAGTGTAAGAAAGATGAGTGCAGCTGTGTGAGAGATAAAGAAAAAGGGAATGATTTGAGCAACCATCCCGTCGATCTCCTGCTGAGTAAGAGCTCCAGGAATGATGCTCTGTCATTTTACACACAAAGAAATGAGAGACGCCCACTAAATGAAAGGAAACATTTTACTTCCTATTTTCCAGAAGACTAAAGTTCTCGTTGGTAAACTTAATCACAGAATAGGAAAAGACACGCCTCCGTAGCGCTCGGTTCTATAAGTAACTGCCAAACACGGAACGGAGTGAGAAAGACTTCTTGACTCTGTAAACTGTGTAAGCCAGATGGATCTGCGAATTTTCAAGGTCAAACCGCGGCAATTTAACTGAGCTGTACAGTTGGGTCTCTGGCTGGCACCACTGCACAAATAAACAAAGACGTGAAGATATAGAAGCCTTTTTACAGCGGAGGCCCTTGAGGAAATATTGCAGCAAGTCTGATGTGTAAATTAATATTGATCGAACCTTGCTCTTCCTGCAGTGTTACAATAAACGGCAGTAGTAGATTTACTGCCGTATCTATCACATGTAGTTTGTTAGGATTTATGCTTACGTAAACAAATGATCCCTCTCGATTATTTATAAACAGCCTCGATAATTAGCAGTGCATTATAATCTTTATAATTTTGAACACATGTCAATATAGAAAACAGATTGAATGAATCAAGCAGTGCATGCTATCACATCCTATGGCATATCTATCCATTTATCCACCTCTTGTGTTACCCACAAGCAAACTTAAAGAGTTTTTAGAGTTTTTTTTTTCCAATAATGATAGCTTATATATATATAGAAACAGTTGTCTTGCTCTTTTAAGATGTTGTTTTTATCTTAGGTCCAGATTTTAGGTGCAGATCTGACTAATTCTGCGGACAAAAAAGGATCCCAATGATGTGGTTCCTAAAAAGAGGGTTGTAAATTGGACTCTGAGTACATATATTTCTGTAAAACAGTCCCAGGAGGTTCGCTTCGTGTGGCATTCATGATTTAATTTGCTTAAACTTCAACATCTTAACCTTGTCATGCATGAATAGTGACAACCTTAGTTTCCTATGTGCTCTTGGGACATAAAAACATTTTTACACAAATCTTTCCCTTTTCATTTTACACTTGAGTGGCCATCAGAAGAGGTGACATTGTATAGCATGATGCTCTAATGTCCCCTTTAGTAGCTGATTTGCAACAAGTCCTCCATAACACATGCATACGCAATAATTGAATTTTTGATATCTGTTCATTGTAGTGAGCTCCATCCAGTGTTAAATAAAAATAAATGGTTTATGGATATATGGACGATCAGAGCAATGCACATATGTCAAAAATTATTTCGAACAACAGTTACATTACATATTGATTTACTTCATGTTGATTTCAAATGCATTTTATTGGGACTCCGTTTTCTTTGCCTCTTGATGAATTGCCACATGAATGATTTTTCATGAAGCGTGTTTGGTTGGGGTGGTCTCATTCCATCCTACGACACCTCATTAAAGAGCATCTCCCTGTGCTGGAGGCGAACTCCCATAATCCACACACACTTCATTTCAAAAACGCTTTGTCAATTGTCGTCTCCTAATCTCTTTTAAACATCCAACTCTCTTCCCCCCCATCCCTTTTGTCTTTTTCTCATGTGCTCATGCCCCTCCTTTCCTTTGGTGTGTTAGTGCTTTCCGTGTCTGAGTCCCGATCATAAATAACCCACTCTCGCGGCCTACGGATCTCTTGATATATTAGCCTGACCCATCGTACGGGTGTGCAAGAGGGAGAAATAGAGAGAGTCTGATGTATTAGGCATGGCTATCAGAATGAAAGACAGCTTATGTTATGACCGGGGGGCGGGGCCTTAGGCTCTTGATAAATGGAGTCCCTCCGCAGGTTATAAGGAATGAGTGATCCTCTGTCATCCATCACGCAAGAAAACGAGAGAAAAAAGAGGAGTGCAGGGACTGGGAGTGTTCGCCTTGTGAGGACCCAGTGGCCAAGCCGGGCTGGAGTAGCCTAAATCAAACGGGCCTTATTTTCCTGATTGCTCTGGTGACAAGACAAAAAGCTAGCGTTCAGCTGATACACTAAAACCCAACCTGGCAGTCAACGGAGGAGATGCAGCCATGCACAAAACGCGTAAATCTGAACACCTTTGTTTGTGAACAAAAAGAATCAGAGTAAACTTTTCTTACCCTGTTTTCCCTTTAAAAGCTTAAGGAAAAGTTCATCGAAAATAAAAATTCTGTCTTCATTTACTCAACCCCGAGTCTGAATCAATTTCTTTATTCTTATGAAGACAGAGAGAGATATTTGGAAAAACACTTGTAACCAAACAGTCTTTGACCACCATTTACTATTGTAGTAGGAAGAATGACAATGGGAGTCAAAAGTGCCTCGGAACTGTTTATTTTCCTACATTCTTCCAAATATCTTTCTCTGTGTTCATCAGAACAAATATACAGATTTGGAACAACTTGACGATAAGGAAATTATGACAGAATGTTCATTTTTGGGTGAACTGTTTCTTTTAGCTTTAAAAGAGACAACTGAGCAATAAAAGTTTATTCTGAGCACCTTTGTGTGTGAACATTCACATGTAAAAAAAGCATCAGATTGCTTTTTTTACATGAATTTAAAAGAGTGCTCTACCCACACACAATGGTGTAGATTGAAAAAAACTTTCTCATTTAAAAAAAAAGATGAACTCTAAAGCGGCTGAGTTTAAGTTTAAAAAAATAAAAAAATAGAATGAATAGATTCCAATCCACATAAATTCAACAGCATGCCTTAGATATTTTGGTAGGCAGTTTTGATTGAAATCCATAACGTTTGACTACAGACTTTGATATATTGGAAAATCTGAGCACAGTTGGAGGCTTTGTTGAAAATTCTGCTGAAACTCAAGAGGAGGCATTTGAGATCCCTGGGGTGTTTTTCTCAGGGGAATAATCTGTGAAGCAGGAGACCTAAGTAAAACTCTCAATTTCCTTTCTTCTTAATCTTGTTATCGAGGAGAAACAATTGAGAAATTGAGATTTCATGTGTCGTTCCCTTCCAGTAGGTGCACACATGCACATACTTATGCACACTAAAGCAATCCAACAATGAGAAGAAATATGAGCCAGAAGTCCGCGGGAACTTTAGCTCCTAAATTCACTGAATGGAGATTAGGACAGAGGCAATGAATCTCCCCTTTTGCAAAGTAACCTAAAAATTCCTCTTCCAAATCCCATTTTGCACACCCCGCTCCCACTCTTTCTCTGCGTGCCTCTCTTTATCCCCCTGTTCTGTCTTTCCCAATGACACATACTCATAACTTGCTCTTTGGAGGAAATCCATCTGGGCAGTTGCATTTGTGCATTTAACAGACACGTTTATCCAAAGGGTATTACAGTGAAATTCAAAGTAAAATTATATTGGTAGCATATGTATCTTCTCGGTATCAAACTCATGACATTGGGGTTGCTAAGTCATGCTCTCCGATGCCTAAGTTTCATTGGATATTGTCATTTAAGACTGATGGGAAAGCGTGCCCACCCAAATAAACGTTGTCCTGTTTCTGTGAAATTTAACCCTTGGGTATCACAGCAACATGCTTTAAAAGGTCCAAATGCACACATTGAGAAATAAGTGTAGATTTAGAAAATGTTATAGGAAATATAGTGGAATCTAGTGGTGTAGTTGCGAATTGCAACCAATGGCTCACTCCACCTCTCGTCTCCCCCTTTCAAAGCACTATATTGCTCATTCTAATGAAATAAAAACATAACGCTTCATTGTGTAAGGTCTTTATACACCTATAAAGACTAGTTATGTATATTATATTGCATTTCTGTCAATCCTCCAAAACTCACTGGACCTTTAAATACTTTTTCGTTCATTTGTTTGTTGCTTTGGATAAAAGTATCTGCTAAATGATAAAATCTAATTGTGATTGTCACAGTTGTCAATAATTATTACAAGTTTCTGTGTCATGTTTTTATTATTTATAAAATCAAACTATTTGTCTTAATGAATTATATAAACAGTTACTAAGAATTCGAGGGACTGGTAAAGTTTCTTTACTCTTGATCCAACACGCGCTAACCACAGCAGACCTCAGTCGCTCTCAGCTGTGCGTGTACTTCAAATGCGTCTGGATTGACAGTCACCAGGGTGGAGAAAGCAGTTCAACCAGCAAGAAGAGCCAATTAGAAGAAGTACTTTCAATAGAAGTAACTATATTGTTCACTGATAGTTGGTTCGACCTGAAAAACTTTTAAAGCTAAACACATGGCAGCAGGTTAGATCTCCGGCTCTATAGCTGGTCTTTTAGAGTTTTAAGAGATCCAGATTGCATTTACAAAGTAAACGAGTGCAGTACAAAACTTTTGAATCGGAACTTTTCGACTCAAACTGTAATTTCAGTTGGAAATTTTAATTCAATGTATTAAAGGGTTCAGAACAAATACAAGAATGGCAAGCAGTAGAGACATTTGTTACACATGTAGGAGTGCTGTGTAACTGTTTTATAAGAACCGTATCTGTGACAATTATTTTTTCTCATGATTGATTCAACCGGTTCACTTGATTGTTTTCCACCCAAGTATATACAGACCAGTAAGAAGACATTTAATTATGTATTTGTTAAACTTTAAAATGATGTTTATACATAGTACTCTATTGTCAGTGAAAATGTACTTAGCAACAGTAAAACCAAGCTGGTTTACGTACACAATGTGTGCTTTTTTATATTGTTTCAGAAAGCCTTACCATTACATTGGGGATGAGACAAAGAGAGAGAGAGAGAGAGAGAGAGAGAGATGATAGGGACTTGTATGCATTGTATGATATAATACTAGATTGGAAAGAGCTTTTATCTTTTCAATGGGACTGTCAGAATGAAGGTCTCTCTCTCAGACGAGGGCCAATCTCTTTGATTTTCTTCCTGCTTTCTCTCTGTAATTATGTTTTTTTAATGGCTTTTTTGGCAAATGATGACTCTCTGTACAAGCTTTCCACCAGAGAGAAACAGCGCGAGAGAGAGAGGGAGAGAGAGAGAGAGACCGGGCTAATGGGCAAGGCCTAATGAAGTTTGTGTGTGTGTGTAGAAGGGGCAGGGCGAGGTATGTAATGTGCTTTTAATGTCTGTAATAATACCTCACAGCGGCAATGCACTGTACGCCTGGGAGAAAGAGACAAGTGCACAGGTGTGCCTCCGACAGAAGTTGAAATTAATAACCTGCCATTCTTATTAGCTGATCTATCGGTCTACACCAGCACATATTCTGCTTGCGGGAGCAAATGCTTCATCTCATTTGAATGCTTTATTACTAAAAAAAGATGCATTTGAAGCACTAACTGTTACCCGGTTGGAATAGGTTAGTCATAACCTGCTATAAAATAAGACATTTGTCTTTAAAAGAGGAATTATGCTGGATTAAGAGGAAGTTTATGCAAAGAAAGTGTAGAAGCAATAGCTTTGTATTAAGTTCTAAAAAATGATATCTGGCTGGTGGCTGGCAGGAGTGTCTACTGATAAATGCGCTTAAGACCTTGGTTAACCGTTAAGTGCTAACAGCATAATTGTTTGTTTAACATTCATCATCAACCCGGTTTAAATAAATACCTGACTGAAGGCCACTCTGCACACTTTTTTTAGGTTTGTAAGCAGTTTCGGCAAGAGAACGCGCTCAGCATGGCGTACTGTTGAGGAGCTGTTCGATGTTGTGGTGGAGAGGTCCTCCAGGCAGTTATAAATAGAGCTCTTTGGGACCTGAATTGATTAATTACATGTTAAGGACGCCGGAGAAAAGTGCTGCCTCGTCAAGAGGAACCATTTGAATTCCACTCCACACACATGCGCACACGCACAGACACCTTACATTGACACATACATAAACACACTGCTGGTTGACACATGCTTCACACTGACAAACCCACAGATATGTAGAGATGCCCTCAAAGTGTGATGTTTGGAATGCTTTTTTCTACTAGCTTATGTCTGCAACGACATGACACCATTACGTAACACAGTGATAATGTAAAAAAATGAATGCTTTCTACAAGTAAGCCCCGCCCACACATAAAGGAATGTCTGCTGTAGACTTTGGGTATATACATAATTGTTTAAATTATTTAAATGCATTTTTAGAATAAGTATTTATTTAAATAATGTTTTAATTTTTTTAAAACTAATGTTTTAATTTTATATTATTCATAATACAATTATAACATTAAAATGATACAATTAATCATCAGTCATTCAGAATAAACTTTCACTGTGTCACAGAAAATTCGTTTTTTCCTAGGTGTTGTTTTTTTCAAACATATTTCATAATTCATTAAATGATTGATTTAAAGAATATAAAATGTAGAAATTATATAGAAAAGTATAAAAAACATTTACCGTAGAATACATTTAGCATTAATAACTACTTTTTGGATGTAAAGTCTGCTTGCAGAAATTGACTTTTTTGATTTCATATTTTTATCATCTTATCACTTTATCACTTATATTGACAGATTTTCCACCTTCTTTTTTTTCAGTTGGACATTGTGGTTAATTTAGTTAATTTTTTTTATTAACATTAATAATTTGTTTACATTTTGTAGTTTATATGTGAATATATTACTTCAGTAGCCTAAGTGTTATTTATTTTCCCCATGTGAAGCTATGTTCCATATTGCATATCCATGGATGGAACAGTTACCCAAGAAAGAAAATTCTGTCATCATTTACTGGTTGCAAATCTGTATAAATTTCTTTCTTCTGTTGAACACAATCTAAGATTTTTTTGGAAGAATTTAGTCTTTCAAGAACTATGTTGTTACAAGTATTAATCAGAACAAAGACATTTGTACAGATTTGGCACAACTTTAGGTTGAAGTCAGATTTTTCATTTATGGGTGAACTGTCCCTTTAAATGTTTAATACTTCCATCAATTTTTTGATTCTATTGTTCACTTTGTCCCCCTCTCATCCGTATCCCACAACCCCCTGCTGCCGTGTCTACCGTTTTTTGTTACAGGACTGCCATAGAGCATATACTGTATGCGCCTCGGACAGATAAGGAGACTTAGAGATTGAATACTAAGTGGTAACAGGGAGAAGGGTACGAGTTGTTAAAGCACCCGTGTAAGCAAACCCTTCGTCTTTCTCTCTCCGCTGTGCAGGGATGCCATATGCTGAATGGCGAAACGAAGATAAGAGAGATGGATAGAAAGGAATGGAAGAGAGAGCAACAGAGAAGTAAAGTTATCGCTAAAACTCTCTTATCTCCCGTGTCCCTTTGGCCTTTGTTCAGAAAGCCTCATCCACCTAACAGAATCATCATTGTTGTAGCACACAGACGCACACACACCGATGTTTCCAAGCCGGTTTTGTGCTTTTTCATGTTAATTGAGATCGAGTGTCTCTCCTTGAGTGAAAAGATGGCGTTCAAATGACTAGTGGAGCATTGGGAGAGAATCATACACTAATACCTCATCTTAAACAGCACTCCTAATGAACCATCATCACACGTTCTCACACACCTGCCTGTGTGTCACCTATCTCTGCATGGTAATTAATAACACTTACTCAAGAAAGCCGATGTCTGCCACCTATAACATGCACATATTCAGTTATGTTTGGCATTGACAAAGCATTAGCCATAATAAGGCTATAATCACATCATAATTACGACATAATGACTGGTTTTCAGTCTGTCCTCGCCCAGCCGATCCCAAATTGCAGCACAAGTGACTGAGGAGCGGGCTAATAGCAAACCCCTTCAATTGCCTGGTAATTCTCCTGTTTCCTTCACTTGGGCACCGAAACAATTAGTACGACCACAGATATATTAATTCTCCTTTGCAGACACGTTGCACGAGCAGAACTTGAGACACAGGTGTTTAATGTTGCTCTTTGTTTAGAGGAATTTAGCGCATCTAAAAGCAGGCATTAATATTGTTTCGCAGCGCTTTCGACACGTCAACCGATGTTGACATGACATGAAAATATATTGCAACCATTCAAATTGTTTACACAGAAACTCAGAGGAATAATAGCTTTGTGTGCAAAGCCCTGAGTTGACAATGCTGTTTCCTGTTTGTGTTCATTCTGTTGACTGCAGCGATTTCCCAGCCTCCCAGAAGTTCAGAATATGGCAGCACAAGGGGGTTGCTGTTGTTGGAAAGAGTCTGTCTATACACCGGGGCATTCGGGAGTCGCCAGTGAAGGACGCGTTTATCTGCTACATGCTGCTGAGAATTACTCTCACGACTGAAGCATTATCTTATAATTTTCTCCAAGGGACCGGAGAAGGGCTACAGAGGCTGGGGTCTAGACAACAGGGCCATGAGAAATAAAATCCAAACATGCCATATGCCGTTTCTTCATCTTCAGAGACGGTTTGAGGTTATGAGGAGATCTTGGATTTAAACACAGCACTGTGTTCTGTCACAACTCTTTGGGGTGCTATTTTAATAGACAGTTATTTTTATAGAGTCGATCCAGCATTTTATATGCCACTCCATCCAGATTTGCTGTTGCAACATGCTCTGCTCTTTGTGTCTTGTTATACAGGCTGCAAAGGATACGATAACTATGAAGATAACTCTTATAACAACCATATTAGCATCTACAACGGACGATAGAGTTGTTTTTATTCCAAAATGATTATTATTTTAAACACAGTGTTGGGTCAAAAAGGGACGAACCCAACTGCTGGGTTAGATTAACCCAGAAAATGGTTAATATTTTAAAGGAACCCATAATAGATTGAAACAATCCATAATTGGTTAATTTGTACCTTTTTAACCCAACACTGGGTTGAAAATAAGTCCGTTTTTTTTTTTATTGTTAACAATTGTAGTTATTGCCTTTGGTGTATACGGGCCTTTTTTCTGACCTTTAAATGAACTTTTATCCAATTATAAATGACATCATCCTGCTGTAGTTTTATTCTTTTTTTAAGTTATATTTTAAGGGTTTTAAACCAATATTTGGACAGGAATATAGCTCACAGGAAAGCGTCGGGTAGAGATAATGGAGCGGGTTTGGCAAAGGACTCCGGTCACCGTGAGCACAAATAGGCGCTATATGTGGGCAATTGATGCTTTTTTAAAAATCTCTTTTATGTACTACTAGCAGTAGCAAACATAATAGGAATGCATGATTGTTTGCAAACAGGGTTTCTAAATTGCATCAACCATTGTTTGGTTGAAAAGGTACTCTCACAGATGTCACTACACTTCTACGCATGTTGCTATGGACTGTTAAACCGACAGGCCTATGAATCGATCCACAATTTGTCTACATCAAAATCATCACTCTGATTAGTTTTGAGCATTTCAGCAATAGGTAAAGATTACATGATGAAGGAAAAATTTAAAAGAAATAAATTTGCATACAGTAAGTTACTACTGTACGAAAACCAGATGAACGGTGTAATCACGCTTTAATCAAATCACAAGATCGCTTGAGAATCAACAGATTTCACACCGCATGATCAGCACACAAGCTGAGAGATGTTTAATGGGCTCACAGAAACAAGCATGAATAAAAAAATCAACAATGCTGAGTGAACAGAGAAAAACGATTGCCGACCCACAAACAGACACACACGCACATTCTCAAGAGGCACATTTCCAAGGAGCTGAGAACCTAATCAAGGGTGACTTGACTTTGCTTGGAGGATGTGTGTGCGTCAGGAAGAGTGTGAGAGAGCCAGGGAATTTGCAAGGGGCAGCAAAAATGCCGGGATGATTGAAAAAGAGAGAAATGGAGAGAGCACCCGGAGAGGGAAGCCCGGGCGTGAAACAGCTTGAGGAGAACAAGTTTGAGAAGCACAGAGGTGAAGGGGCGGAAGATACAAGAGAGTATGCTAATGAACATCTTAGATTCTTTTAGGTAGGGGGTCTACAATTCCGATCTGTGGTCCTCTATATTAGCATGGGCTGCATTTCAAACATGTCAGTCAAAGCGTGTGTTCAAAGTATGAGTGACGCATACAGAGAAAGCTAAAGAGAGAGAGGTGGAGAAAAGATACAGTAATTTGGAGATCTTTGTGTGACCTTACTCATCCTCCTGTCATACTTCATGGCATTTGAGGTAAAATAATTATAAAATGGCTGCAAATGGCAGACTAATAATAAAGCCTTAGAAATGGGTCCTTGGGACTGGGGATATTATGGGATGTTGCCTCAAAGAGAGCTGACTAATGGCGCCGGAGGTCCCGAGGAACAAGCTAAAACCACATAGGCCTGAAAACAACAACAAGCTGTACCAAAATAGCAGAGAGGGATGGAAATGTCGAACAAGCTCGTCTGAACATCAGAAACACTCGACTTCAAGAAAGGCAGTTTTTAGTTCTAGACTCCTACACGCTCGCTTATAGTTCTGTCGTTATAATGAACCAATTACCTTTTGGTCATTTGCAAGTACAGACACTTGCGGCTAAGAGAGCATGTGGACAAACCCCTAGGCCATTGCTTTAAGTTAATCATAATCATACTCTGTTATGAATGTGACTTTTTAATTAAATAACGATGAAGCGTGTCTTCTTCCATCCACGTCATCGGTCGCTTCCATTTCTATATTTAGATTGTCAACGAGAACCTCTTAAAGCCACTGAAATCAACACCTGAATGTAGTCATTAGTGCTTTAAAAATGCATTTCCTAATTAAAATCAAATTTGTGAATGAGATTAGAGCCGAGCAGTTATCTCACCGGGGCCGCTGACCTAACCCTTTGTTAAGTGCTAAGTGAGCGGTAACAAGGTTTGTTTGGATTGTATTCGGGCCCCAGCTGAACTCTTATGACATAAAGGCATGTGTGAGGAAGGCTCTTCTACCAGAGCTGACTGAGTGCTTAAGACTGCCCGACCCTTCCGCCGGCTGTCTGACCTGCTTGTGTAATTAACTTTTACCGGGCCTATTTTAGGAGTACAGTGCAGCTCACCAGAGGGATGGGGATATGGGTTTTCATGTGCATGGAGAGGACAGGAGAGTAACAGAGATGGGGAAAGAAAGATGAATGTTGTTTGAGATTTTCCCTACAGAGTTCTTTGACCTTAAGGCTAAAGCTTTGAATGTATTAATGTTTTTCAAAACTAAAGGTTTATTATTATTGTAATTTAATAACTTCTTGCAAGAATGTTTAAATGGATAGAACCCAAAAGAAGATATTTTGAGGAAAATTGGTAACCGAACAATGGCGGTACCTTTTGGCTTGCATTGGTTTTGTGTCCATACAAAAGAAGTGAATGGGTACTGCCTTTGTTATGTTGCAAACATTCTTCAAAGTGTTCTGCAGAAGAAAGTCATACAGGTTGAAAATGAAAAGAGTAAAATGACAGAATTTTCATGTTTGGGTGAACCATCCCTTCAAAAAGCATCTCAGAGATGGTCCATGAAAAGTGTTCAAAAATGCATTTAAAATTTAACAATTTGCTAGAAAAAAGAATAAAAATAAATTTGGTTTTGATCAATTGATGTGCATACAGTAATTCAGATATGTATCAACGTAAAGACATTTATTTTTCTGAAATTTGTTTTCTTTTGTATGCAACCAATCGAGGTCAGAGATGATCTTCCCAGTCATTTAGGTTTACCATCATATATAATGTGTAACTGTATTATGTGACTTATTATTTTTCATGGCAATATAAAAAATATTGTATGTTATATTTAAAACTGCGGTTGTTTTATATTGCCTGATATTTGATAATAAATAAATGATAATAATAAAAACGCCACACTCAGGCCTGATTCATCCAGAGGCTTGGTACACATTCTCCAGCACTCAATAGAAACTATAGCTCTAATCTGTTTTCTCAATTAATTAAAGTGGTTTTGTTTTGTTTCTGTTAAGCCTTATTTGTCTGCCTTACAATGATTTTACTGAACACATGAGCATAGTACAGGGCATTAAATCAAAACAAAGGTGATTAATATCTCTATTCATGTTAAACATGAGCATTATCATATATTCCAAATAGTTATTCGCCATAATGAATGATCCGAACACAATTATCTTAATTACTCAAATATCCCCCGATACTTAACACCTGTGTCATAAATATAATGAGAGCTTTGATGCTTCTAAGCATTAAAGAAGCCCAATGTCACAAATCAGATTTTTTTTACAAAAATAACAGCTCAGATAACAAACAATAGCATTACCAGAAATTAAAGCTCCCTTTCACGTCTGATCACATACAGTCGTACGGACTCACATGCAGGTTTTCATCTGGATGAGGAATAGCTGTTACATCTCACCGTTTTAATTATCCTTATTGATTCCCCTGGTGCCTGCGCCGTGTTTACTCCTGGGCAATAATGCATTATGTCCGCCGCTGAATTGATGAATGCATTTTAATCTAAATCTATCTGAGTAATGCAACTCTAGAATAAATCAGAGCTCAGCGCTGGCTGCCAGCTGTCCCCGTCCTATTCCCTCGGCAATTATCCATCGCACGGAAATGGACTCGTCACTCTCTTCTATCCTTCACACGCTTATTTCTTTTGTTTTTCAAATATAGTCTCCCAGGCACAAAACGAACCGAACCGTTCGACTTTGGAAGTTTAGTTAAAAGAAAGAGAGGAAAAAATAGGTCGCCCCCTTTGGGAACAAAAAAGGTACCTGATTAACAAGATTGAAACAAGAGTGGGAACACATTAAACATCTTTTTTGTAGTTTAGTGCTTGTTTTGAAAGTTGTCAGAATATAAATCACTTTTGAAGTAATTGCTTATGCATTTACACGATTTCTGTATAGTCATGAAATTGCTTGATGGTTCAAGTTCGCAGAATGTAAATTCAGAGGGATAGGAGTCATTTGAATTGTATTTATTTTTTCATTTGCTGCTTTCACTACACAATGCTATCTGATTTGAACACAGTTTAACTGTGTTATAGACAAAGTGTTTTTTTATTTGTCTTTCTCTAAGCAGCTTACCACAGCAGCCCATTAAAAAGAAGCGTATCATAGTCAGTGGATTTGTGTTTATTTGAGTTTTCAAAAGTTTGTCTGTGCTTTTTTCCAGCGATCTTTTTGTTCCGTAATGAAGTGCACCGGCTTACCTTGTTGCTTGTCACAGTATGTGAACAGAACAGTCGAACATCGCCCATGAGCACAAAGGGAATCGAATTTTGTCATTAATTATGTCTTTCTGGCCAAGAGAGCAGAGGGGGCCTAACATGATTATAGAATAATAAACCTCTGCATTTGGAGTTTTGTTTAGCTTAATTGTTGGCTGTTCCACAGTATTCTGGACAGAAACAGCCGGCTCGTTTGGGCTGTTTTTATGTTTCGTACGATTTATCACTGTACTTATTGAGTAAATGATGGTAATTTGGAAGAATGTTCAGTGGGATTTGTCAAAATCAGGCTGATGCGCCGATGAGTAACTACTGCTCGAAGACGGTTTGATTTTATTTATTTCTTCTTCTCTCGCACTTAAAGTGACGCGCAGTTGTGGGATCTATACAATGTTAATTAGTGTCATATGAGACAACTGATCTTTCCACTCCACAGCTTCGATGCAATGCAGCCCACTCAAAAACCATGGAGAGTAATTAGGTTTTAAGCAAGACTTATTGTATTGAATCTTTCAGCGAGGAGGTAAGTTGGGAGCTGGGTGCTGGAGTGTAGCGGATGTCTTTCCCCAAAGCAACCCCAAGACATGTTCCAGATGAGTCACCCCGCTCCTTATCTGACAGGCTTTAATTCCATCTAGATCTAACGATAGCAAAGCGAGATCTGATGCTATCACCACAAGCACCGGGTCTATTCCCAAACGCTCCCGACCAGTACCCATGTGGTGAATTAACGCCAGCATCTCTCTGCAGAAAACCGACAGAAGATGAAAAGCTCATTAAACATCCGTCTTTTACTCTCCTTCTTCTCGTTCATAGTTAAGTGCCTAACAGTTGCCGCTTGCATTGAAGTCTTTGTGTGCTTTTAAGATTTAGTTACCTTCATCTGCACTTTGAGTTCTGCGCATATGGCTGCCCATTGACCTCCTGCTTGAGACTCAGCGTACAAGCATGGTTTCTGCGCCCGGAGGTGTTGTTATGTTCGGCTGTGGGTTCCGGGTCTGCACTGGACATATGCTGAGCTCGTGATCTGCTTGACTCAAGGGCAAATGCCTCTCATCCATAAAATATGCAGGTCAAAGGCAGTAACTCCATTTTGCTCAACATATGTTACATATCGCTTTGATAAAGCTCGGGGGACTTAACATGGAATGAGTGCATACATATAAAGGTGTTGAATTACTTTGGGTTGAAGCTCAAAAGTAAGTAGCGATAAGGTTATGGAGATGTTTATAGTTGAATGTGCTCTGCATCTTAAAGGGACAGTACTTGTATTACTCTTTCCTCTGAAGAACACAAACAAATATATTTTGAGAAAGGTTTTGTGTCCAGACAATGGAAGTCAATGGGGTCTGGTGACCAACACTCTTCAAAATATATTTTTGGGTGCGTGTGTTCTTCAGGGGGGGGAAGCCATGGAGGTTTGAAATGTGAGGTGAGAGTTTTTGATATAAAAGATTAAAATGCACCCACAAAATGAAGTTTCTATGTAAGCCCTGCTGTGATATCATCCGAATGAACAGCATTCGGCTTAACAGCTGCAAAACAAGCAAACACAAAGTGACAACAACGAAACCTCCCGATCGCTCTCATGAAGAGTTTGACGGGCAAATCAATTTGCTGCTTTATGTTCAGGTGATGATTAAAGAGAGTGGTTTTGATGCTATTTGCGAAGTTTCCTCTCAGAATTAGCTCAACTCGCAGGCTAATTAACTTCCGCGTGTGTAGAACAGGCTGAGGGGGGATGTAATTACCAACTTCAGGTTTATCCATCTCAATAAGCAAGAATAATGAGCGTGGCACTGTGGAAGGGAACTGGGAGGGAAATATCACTTTACAATTTCAGGTCCGTAGAGTTGTTTGGTATTGTAACCGCCCCCTACACTGCCACCCTTGCTGGATAGATGCCTCTCGCTTTAGTTGGCTAGCAATCTCAATATACACATGTTCAATAAACTTTCTGACATTTTAATCTAGAACTTTTGACTGTAAAAATTTAACAAAATTCAGTTGTTAAAGGTGAGGTGTGTTATTTTTTGGAGGATCTATTGACATGAATGCAATATAATATACATAACTACGTCTTCAGAGGTGTATAAAGACCTCACACAATGAAACGTTGTGCTTTTGTTACCTTAGAAGGAGCTTTTTCTATCTAAATACACCGTGGGTCCACTTTTATGGAGTTAGCCATGTTGTTTCTACAGTGACTCTAAACGGATTAAGCAGCCTTTAGACCAAAGCCTTGCATTGTATTGTACATTTGTTCCTGACTATGTGCAATCCCCTGGGATCGAACCCATGACCTTGGCATTGCTAGTGCCATGATCCAACCAACTAGCCACAGGAAATCTTGGCAGAGCAAGTGTTGTATAAACGAAATCCCTTTCGGCAAAGAAACAAAAAGTAGTTGTGTGTCGTCCACCACAGTGCTTCGAAAGAGAGGGGGGAAGAGTGGCCATTTGCAACCTCACAACTAGATGGTGCTACATTTCATACACTGGACCTTTAAGCAAGTATAAAAACAGTGAACAAAGTCTCCTTACTTTATTCCCCTTCACAACACCAAGCTTATAATAATGATTTATACCGTAAATTGAGCTATTGGGTACAATTTTGCAAGAAATGTCAGTTTGACCCCCTCAAAGATAAATATGGAAAGTAACCTGCAGCTCTATGTTTCAAACAGGGATGACGAAAGAGAGGCAAGATATATGGGTTACCGCTTAAAACAATATATATTTTTCTCTGATTGCTGACTTTGTGATGTCTTTGCAGCTCCTCATTTTCAACGCCATCCATTCACGATAACAAATTGTCCATCCCTTTGATGGGCCATCCATTGGTTGTGATGTCTGGACGTCTGAAAACAAGTTGATTGACAGCTCACCACCAGATTCAAGCACCAATTTCAGGTAGCTGTGGTGTGATAATCATCTGTCTTTGCTTATTCTGCCTGCTTTGAACAGAACTCCAACATCTATTCCGCAACAAGAGCAACGATCACATGCATTAAGGTGAGATACATCATAGACTTTATACAAATATATTTATTGAGTATTTATAAAACATCTCAAATCTTTCAAAATACATGTTTTTTTATTTAATGACATAATTTCTAATGCGAAATAATGCAACAATGTCAAACACCCACATCATTGATTTGTAATGAGTTATGAACACGGCTGTTTTTCTCTTTTCTCTGTAGGGTTTTTCAGTCCTTGTCTCAGATGCGGTAAAGCTTTTGTTTTACTTGAACCTGTCATTCCATGTGGTCACAAAGGAATTAAACAACAAGGATGATGATTTGTGTGTTATTCAAGCGTAAATTAGCAAAGTGGGGATGTGTTTGTTAAGGAACTTCATGGTGCATGAAAGTGTGCTGTGAAATAAGGTTTGTTTCGTCCTCCTGTAACTCCATGTCTCCTTGTCTCGAGTGAGTGAGACGCAGTCATTAACCAACTTTCCCTCATGTCAACCTACTTAATAATTGGGGAGTGAAAATCCATCCTCAAAAACATCCAAACTGATGTCTTTGAAGCCACCTCAGGGATAGCAAGCTGGCGTGCCGTGGATTTCATGACCTCCAGCGAAACAGTCTGGGATATGCTTCTCGTGTGTGTGTGTCTGTGTGTGCCTACAGGGCTCTCTCGCTGGGACTCAGGTGTGTGGGTTGACAGAGAGGAATGAAGAATTTGTATCCGCATAGAAAATCATAATTTACAGTCTCAACCCAAGCTAACAGAGAAATAATTGCTAGTCTCACCATACACACACAAATACACATTAATTCAGCTTCCTTTCCATTAAGACTAAGAAAAGCTCCTCTATTTCATTTGAAAATTTTAAGATAAATGCAAGGTGTTCTTCAATACATATTTATGAGGTCATGTTTCATTTACTTCATCTCGCCTGTCTTTCATGAACGATGTGATTATTTCTCTGTTTGCTTGTTTTCGTAGGTTATGCAAGGCTATGCAAGCACAGTGCAACAGAGGAAAATTAAACACTTGCTTATACTGTGTTGCATCCCACGTGCTTGTTTGAAATTCAATACATTCGGAAAATGTCGCCTGCTGAAACAATGACGTAACTTCAACAATAGAAAACAAATAACTTTTATAAAGCTACCGTCAGATGCAATCTTCATATATTCCGTTTCAGGATTTTTCAGATGAATTGCTTCCCAACTAAGAATGACTTGTAAGGCGAAAGAGGCAAACTCACCGGCATCAAGATTTTTTTTATAAAACGTTGCAGAATTTGGAAATTTTACAAAGCCGTTTAAACAGTCCTCTTCACTCCCGAATTATAAGTGCAGGCAAGCCAAGAAGCTAACTTCATTTATTATGGCAATTTTATGACCTGTAATTAATCGCAGGAAATGTAATTATAGTCATATTAGAGTCATATGAAGGAGGATATGACATATTAACAGAGAACATCAGATTTCCTGTGTTGGCTGGGCAGATGGGATTGATTCTTCTCTGGTGTGTCTCTTTGAATGGGGGTCATAGGGCTCAGTTAAGCTAATAATAAAGTCATAAGGACGAACAGAACGCATTTCTTAGTGCTTTAACAGAGGCTTGTTGTTAGCAGTTATTAAGAGCCTCACTCTGGGCGGAAGAGGGCACAGGGTCTGTCAGGGTCACGGCAGGGTCAACGGTTGTGGGTGGCTTTTTTGTCTTTCTTTTATTTTCCTCCCAATGCTTTTACATATATTTCAGGATCTGATAAATTAAAAGTTGAATTCATCTGAAACTCTGTTAACCGGTATCGTAAACTAATAATTTACTACAAATAAAAATGGTCACAATTTTATGTTGTTTAAAACCTTGATTGTTCTTCAGTGGAGCACATAAGAAATTTGGAGAAATGCCTCAGTGGTTTTGTGTTGATATAATTGAAGTCAATGGGGTCCAGTGTTAAGTTTGTTTGTTTACCAACATTCTTTAAAATATCTTTTTTTGTGTTATACAGAAGAAAGTCATACCGGTTTTGAACCACAAGAGTGAATGAGTGATGAAAAACATTTATTTTGTGGCAAACTATCGACGGGTGCCAAAGACAGGATAAGGCATAACCAAAGAAAATAGGTACATGTCCATGTAGATCATGACAATAATGATTATAGATAATGACGAAGGTGACATCTTTTTACCTCTTCAGTAAAGGTAAGCAGTTTTCAGTCATTGTCAAGGATAAATCATTTTTATTTTTTTAAATCCACTCGGCTACACTATAGTGGAATTAAACAAAAAACTTGAATACATCTACGTAGAATTAAAATAGTTTAAAAATGTATTTTGTTGTTTGCGACAAAGCACCTGAAAAATAATACCTATGGATCAAATATTTTGACGTTAATGACAATTCCCACTCTCTGCGTCCCTGTCAAAGTCAAAAGAAAGTCCCCCAAGCATCTCTTTTGTTTGAGGAACTGACAGGCAGCGTTGACAAGAGTCAAGCCACAAACAAAAGTAAACAAACATTGTGGAAAAACCTTTTCTACATTTGTAAGCATCACCGTGGTTACAGTCGCTCTGTTATTGGCTGGGAGCCAGTCGGGCATGAAAAGTCTCCCCCTACCACCGCGTAAATAAGACATGGCCACTCCACATCGCCGAGCATTTGTGACAAAACGATTCTTCCTCTCGGCTTCCGATGCGCCGCTGGGGGATTATTGTCAAAAACAAGACAAGAGGAAAGGGAGTTGAGGAGAGAAAGGGGAGGCGGAAAAAGGGCGGAGGGGTTTCCCTCAGGGTTTACCTCGTTAGGAAAGGGGCTGTGAATTGAAACTGGCGAACCAGTCATTGCTACATAAGGGTTACAAATCTGAACAGCACACATGCAGTCAGACACCCACGCGAAGCAATGTGATTCAGACAGGCACACGTACTCTACAAACCAGCCAATTAGTGCGCGATGGGTGCGTGCGTATGGTGCACATGTAAGCGGGTGTGCGCGAGTGTGATCTTCATCTGGCGTGCCAAAATCCCGCTCCACTTCTTGATTGCAAATTGCGTCATGAAACATTGTTTTGATAATTGTTTACAACTGCTAATCGATTTTTTTGCATGTTTTGCTACGTCTCTGCTAGTTTTCTTGCACGGAATGATTGGGCGCAAGTAGGCAGAAATCACTTAGGGACTCTGTAAATGATGTTTTTCTTTCAGGGTAATTTGGTGATGTTGTCATGTTCTGTTTAATATAAATGAACAATCATGCTGACAGATAATCTTTGATAAACCCAGCGTAGCCTAGTTTTCATATGCATACCATCTCTCTCTCTCAAATTGTCAAGTTTTCTCTGGCCCCTGCTTATCTGCATTTTCTTAAACCTCAGCGGCATGCATTATGAAAAGCAATATTGAAATGTTTACTTCTGTTTTCTCACATTAGAGCTCATTAAAAACTAAAACAAATTGTACTGATGGTATATTGCCTGTGTGTATATGGGAAGACAGTAAGGTTTTGCTGATGTCAGAATACTAAGAGCTGGCTGACATACTAATAGAATGGTCTACTCTGTTTAACTACCCTTTAATTTGCTTTGATTTAATTTTAATAAAGTAAACATAGATTGTAAAAACATAAATATTGAATACAGATCTTAACTGCGTAAAAGATCTCCTGCATTTTTTACTATTGCATAATGTTATACGCATTAAAAATGTATTGCATAAAATAAAAAAAATCCATATTGTTATTTTTACCTGTACTATTTGCTTAAATATTCTTACAGATTTAGATGTTAAAATGACGACCAGTATGTAGTATGGCCCAAAATTAAGCATGACTTTATCAAAGCTTTCATTCATTTGTTTCTGAGGGTCAAACCTGACTGAAAACCATCCAGCACATTTTCTTTTGTTAATTTTGTTTGCAAAAAATTGCACATGAATAAATTCAAAACATGTTCATTCACTTCCCCCTTCTTTATGAAATAGTAAAACAAGGTCCTTTTTACAACTGATGAAAAATCTCTTGTTTTTATTTGCCTGGATAACAGGCTGGTTCATGTAAGAAGTGGAATTAAGATTGTGGCCAGATTGTGCGTCCCTATCCCAACTCTGCCCCTGTATGGAATTACACTGCCAAAGTAATCCAATAGTTTGTTGTCCTCTTCTGATATGTGCAGCTGTGGGACAGCCTGTGTCTTAACAGCCTGTGTCATTCTTGCGCAGACAGACTGCAGATAGAGGTGCAGATAGACTCATCAAAAATGCATTAATGTGACTCTGTCTTTGTTCTACACGGCTGCAGACTGAGTGTGAATTGGCCACAACGCAGAGTGTGGATAATATGCTAAAAGATTTATCTCTCGACGTGAGCTTTTGGTTTTAAAACCTGTACTTATGCTTTCAACACACACCGCCGATGATGTAAATTATTATGTGCGCTTGTAAGTGCAGTACTGTTGTATGTGGGTTGATTTCGGCAAGGATTAGACTACTGTGCATGCATATTATAGCATTTATTTATGGGAGGGTGATAGAATATTATGCAAGATGATTCAATACTTTAGTGGAAGCTACATTGATGTACAACTGTAAAGATATGCTTCTTGTGTGTGTGTGTGTGTGTGTGTGTATGTGTGTGTGTGTATGTGTGTTCATTCCTGGTAAGGCCTAATGTATGACATATGGTCAAAGATGGTGAGACAGGTGTACACATAGTGTCCTGTGTTTGATGACAGCTTGCTCATGCTGTCTGCTAGAGTGAGTTTAACCCTGTTTTGTGACCCTCTCTCGCTCTCTCTCTTTCTCTCAAAATGTACATTTGTATTGCCAAAGCAATTGCAGCTGGGCTGCGTACAAATAGTGCAAATATGTATGCAAACGAAAAGAAAGATAATTATAGTAATAAAATAAAATGAAATAAAGTGTGATGTATGTAGAGCAACATTAAAGTGGTTAATAATATATGTAAATATATAAAAACAGATAAAGAGTATAACAAGGATTTACAAAAGCAAATTATACAGTACATTTAAGTTGCAGAATAAAGGGATATGATAATATAATATTATGAACATATATTGGAAAAAAGCTCTTACTACACTTTCCATCACATTGAACATAAGATCTGGAAACTGTACATTGTAAGAAAAAATATAGGTTAAACATGTAAATAACACATCTTTACACACTTTTATGTTGTTTTTTGTGTATGTTTTTTCACACTTTGTATATAGTTCATTATTGTTATTATTTAATTTCTCCTTTTTTCCATCTTTATGTACGTTTGCACCATGTGTACACTTTCTTCTGCACTAAGCTCCTGTCGCCAAGTCAAATTCCTTGTTGTATGTTAACATACTTGGCAATAAAGCTCCTTCTGATTCTGATTCTGAAACATCAGGTCAGGGCAGATTCATTGTTTTCTCTTTTGTTGTGACAGGCAGACACATATTGTGCAGCTAACACAGTCCTTGTGTTCTCCTACAGACAGTTTCTCATCGTTTGACAGACTTTCAAACGTCTATGTATGGACTTGATTTTTCCATAAAACATTGTCTGTATAACCGTGGATTTTGTCCATTCTGTTTGGAAGTGGAGTTCCGTCTCAATTTTGTTGAGATGACAGTGTGGACACAGTATCTGTTCCTGTGGCAGCAATGTTTGTCTGTGTCTTCCCGTCTCTACAGTGAGATTATGTCCAATGAGTCTGTATCTTGTCAACGTGTCACTGTGTACAGATAGTCTGCCATACTGTATTCTTTCTTTGGGGCCAAATAAGACCAAACAACATTGCATATTACATTGCTGTTCTGTTTGGGTTTCGCAGTGAATGATATAGTTTTGTTTCAGGACTGAAGCTCTCGACCACTTGACAGAGATGATTCATTTCTTTGCTCATCTTGTGGTGTTTCAGGGCATTATAATGATATGAATGAGGGTCACTGTGTTTTAGATGATTCCAGAATTTGACTTTCACTGATCTTCATGATCAGTAGATATTTGCCTAATTCTGCCCTGCGTGCATTGTTTGTTGTGTGCTGGTGCATTTGTAAGATATTTTTACAGAGTTCTGTATGCAAGCTCTCAATTGGATGTTTTTCCCATTTAGTAATCTCGCTTTCGCTCGCTCTCCCTCTCTGATGTGTGTTAGCTCCTAGTCCACTGGGAGAATTTTCATTATATTTTCAGTCGTAAGGTTTATTGATATTATTATTCAGAAACAGGAATTTGGCGTGTGTCTGTGTTTGGCCGCATCTCTCAGCAGGAAAGTTATTTGTCGTTGCAAGGTTGTTTGATATTATCACTGGCATTAGGTGGGTCAGTGACCAAATATCTTTTTCTCATACCAAGGAACAAATAAGCCATTGTCCTTTTTAGGTCTGATCCAAACTTCACCTAAGTTAATGCATAGTCACAACTAATATATCGCAAACAACGTTACAGAGAAAGGAATATTTTGGCCCAAAATGAAAATTCTTTCATCATTTACTCACCCTCGTGGCATTCCAAATTTAAATGGCTTTCTTTCTTTTGCGGAACACAAAATATTTTTCTTTGAAGCACGTTAGTAAGCAAACAACATTTGCTACAAATTACTTCCATTATATGGACATAAAATAAGATATTTTTAGAAATGCCTTAGAAAGTGTCTTGACTGAGGGTAAATAAATAGTGACAAAATATTCATATTTGGGTGAACTATCCCTTTAAATGGCTTATTATTCATAATAAATCTTTTCAATATCATATTTTTGGACTTTTGTATTTTCTTTTTTTAGGTATATGTGTTAGTACATATCCCCTGTATTTGTAAGCTTCACATTGATTTGCAAATAGAAATCTGTATAATTTTTTGATCTGTATGAAAGATCTCAGAGAAAGAGGGACCGAGTAGGACAGTGATGTTGCCCTTGTACCAAAATTATGTTTTGAGTTGGCAAGTGGGACGCTTCCCATAACACCTGTCTGATTTGTTGAGCTCTGGGTTTTATTGGGCGCACCTGATATGTGATGTCTGTTTCAGACCCTGTTTGCTGTTTTACATGGATTATAGGTCAGTATTTGTCTGACGTGTGCTTGTATATGTGTCTGAGGGAATTGCCTGGCCTAAGGGAGATGTATGTGTGCTTGACCACGATCTGTGTGTGTGTGGCACTTTTGTTGAAGGTAATTCTTCTGCGTCAGGTCAAGTGAGGATTGTGCTGGTGGCAAAGGGTAGAAGGACTTTCTCTCTGGTGTTATTGACAAAGCTTCAGTAGGATGGCCTTACTGATATGAGTAGTTGCACACAAGCAGTCAGGAGCAATGCACTCACACACACACACACGTACACAGTGAAGTCAAGGGCTTGTGTTTGTTCAGTGTGCAGTAGGATAATGGTCCCTCGAGTTTATCAGACAGCTATCTCTAGTTTTCCCACTAAAAGACTGTCTCTTAATCTGTTTTGTAGCATTTGTAAACACACACATTTAAACCGGCTCGTTTAAAATCAGATCTTGTGTTTACCGATGTGTTTGTCTTTTGTGTATAATCCAGTGGAGGTCACTGTTATTTAAACATTACATTTAAGTGGCCAGAAGTGACACTCTGACAAGAAAATAGAGACCCAGGAGTCAGATTATCAGTACAAGACAAATATATATAGTTGTTTGTCTTGGTTCTATGTCATTACTTATCATGTGGGTGATGTAAGGCAATAAGCTTCAATAAGCTGCCGTCACAGCGTAGCATGCCCATCAAATCCTATTGCTTTATGAACAGATATTGTGTTAAACACTAAAAATTGCTGTAGGATTAATTATGTAATTATTTAAGGTATGCTCGGGAAGTCCCTTGTAATGCAAAAAAATTGCCAAAATTACAGTAGCCTATTACAGTACAGCACAGCCTTGTTTATTTAGCTCTGAGCTATATGAGACCAACCTGATCTCATGGGGAAACATAAATATATCACAAGGTGGTTAATCTGTATGAATTCATACTGTATAATGGGAATTGAGCAAAAACACAAAACTGTTTGAAAAAGCAAGCGTGAAGGTAAATCCCCAAACCCCACCACTAAACAAATCTGTCAGTGGGGAGAAATTTATGATTTTATGAATAATAAAATGCTTATGAATTGCCATGATATTGTGGTGTATGAAACAATATATAAATCTGCATCTCAAATCTATAGATTGGATTCTTTTTATGCAATGATAATGAATGATGAACAAAAATGTCGCAAAAGAAAAATTGATGAGGGGTGTGACCCTGACACTTAAACTGATGGGATGTGATGTAAGGCCAAGTAAAGTATTCCATACTCACAATTTGTGCTCTGCATTAAACCCATCCAAGTGCATACACACAGTGAGTTATACACACACACACACCGTGAACACACACCTAGCACAGTGAGCAACAATTGCTTCAGTGTCCGGGGAGCAGAAAGGGGGAATGTGCCTTGTTCAAGGGTCTCACCTCAGCCGTGGTATTGAAGGTAGAGAAGAGCGCTGATCATTCACTCCCCCCACCTACAATACCTGCTGGAAGGCTCGAACCGGAAACGTTTGGGTTACAAGTCCGAGTCTCTAACCATTGGGCCACGACTGCCATTCACCCCAATAAGAAAATTCTTTCATCATTTACTCACCCTCTTGTCATTTCAAACTTGTATGATTTTCGCTCTACTCCAGGACAAAAAGCAGCAGCACCCATTCACTTCTATTGTATGGATACAAAACCAATGCAAGTAAAAGGGTGCCATCGTTGTTCAGTTACCAACATTCTTCAAAATATCTTCCTTTGTGCTCTGCGTTAGAAAAAAAAACATACAGATTTAAAATGACAAGAAAGTAAAAGGGTTTAGTAAATATGTACGAATTCTCAACTTTGGATGAACTATCCCCTTTACCTCAGGTAAATAGCTGGCATCTATAATCAAACAGTATGTGTATTTTAGCAATTGAAATGCTGTATTTACCTTTAACAATTCTCATTATTTTCTTTACAACTGCATTCAATTTATTACATTATAAGCACCTATTCCTCTTCCTTCTGAAAACACAAAGAAGAATTTGTGTTTATATGCATGTAAGGACGATTTATAGTGCTGAAATTAAAGTCACCTAAATGTTTAATCCTTCATCTATTTAACCAAATTTCCCCTGGGCCGACATCAGCGATACTATTGACCCACAATAACTGTTTACGCACAGACAGGGCTTACTGACATACCTCTGAATGCGCTTCCCTGTCACTCTGTAATAAACATTGCTGGGTCTGAAAGTGGAGAAAAATTTCCCTTGAGAGGCCCCGTGGTCTGAAGCCCCCAGAGGCCTTTGCTCCACATGACACTGATTGCCACATACACACACTCTCTCTCTCTCTTTCTGTCACACACACGCACGCCCCATTGTTTGTCAGTCAGTCTCGCACACCTTCCTATTCTCTACCTCTCGCAGACAAACGCTCTCATACACAATGAAAGGGGCCTGAAGCTTGTCTGACCCAAGCTTTCAATGATTAATGGACCAAGCCAAACCTGAGGCAGATCAACCTGATGACCAGACAAGCTGTGAGAGGTCAAAAAAGCCGTCCACACATGCACGGGCAAACACACACACACACCCGATCAGAATATCACGCTTCACAGCCTGTCTACAGATTAATAATATAATATCCCAAACACAACTCAACCCTACAAAGCCCAGAGGATCAAATTGAAACATTAATGGGACTCTGGCTATAATTGGGTAGGTGCTTGTACACATTTTAAATATATACACTCACCTAAAGGATTATTGGGAACACCTGTTCAAATTCTCATTAATGTAATTATGATGGTGGTGTAATGGTGTGGGGGATGTTTTCTTGGCACTGTTTAGGCCCCTTAGTGCCAGTTGGGCATCATTTAAATGCCACAGCCTACCTGAGCATTGTTTCTGACCATGTCCAACCCTTTATGACCACCATATACCCATCCTCTGATGGCTACTTCCAGCAGGATAATGCACCATGTCACAAAGCTCGAATCATTTCAAATTGGTTTCTTGAACATGACAATGAGTTCACTGTACTAAAATGACGCCCACAGTCACCAGATCTCAATCCAATAGAGCATCTTTGGGATGTGGTGGAACGGGAGCTTCGTGCATCCCACAAATCTCCATCAACTGCAAGATGCTATCCTATCAATATGGGCCAACATTTCTAAAGAATGCTTTCGGCACCTTGTTGAATCAATGCCACGTAGAATTAAGGTAGTTCTGAAGGCGAAAGGGGGTCAAACACAGTATTAGTGTGCTGTTCCTAATAATCCTTTAGGTGAGTGTATATATGTACACAAATAAAGTATTTGTGACAGTTTCTGGTTTGGTCCTGTCTGCAACAGTAAAAGTCCTGTTGGCTCATGCGAGCGGTTAATTCTTTAAGATACACAAGTGGCGAGACGTAATTTGGGTTTGTAAGTGACACAGAGGAGCAGCATTTAGTGAGAATGAATCTCTCTCCTTAAGCAGGAGTGATGGTGATCTTGTAAACAGATGGCTTTGCTGCGCATGGGGCGGCCATTTCCTGGAGAAAGGCCCTCATTAGCGTCGCAGGCTTTTTGCCTTCTGATTCGCTCCCTTTTCAGAGGGCAGATTAAACAGCGGAACCCTTCAGGCCATATTGGCAGAATAAACATATGGGTGACAAATAAAACCATTTAAAAAGTCCCGGATGGGCCGCACCGGGGGCTCAGAATTGCTCTTCTTGCTTATCCAAAATTTCATGCAAGTCGGGGCATGAGGACACGGCGTCCATGAGCGTCCTCGTGTCCTCCCGTGCTCGGAGAATGCTTGCGGGCTCCTAAATGTCTGTATGCGGATGTAGAGAGAAATAAAGTTTGAGTACATCTGTATCCTGGAGGAGGAGCATTTCGTATGAGTCTCAAACTGCCTCCTCATTGGATTTCTTTCAGCAAAAAGACATAAAGTGACCGAGTGTAAACTACAACATGCAGTGATACATTCATTGTTATACACGCATACACATGTAAATGGATACACCTCCATTCACACCCCTTTGTCATTATGTAATAGTGAGCAGCTGACTAAGTGGACTCTGCATGACTCTAGGATATAAACTCTCTTTGATATGATTTTTCTAAATCTTTTATGTTTGGGTTAACCCTTCCCACCCTTTCCACCCAGGAGCACTCACATATGGCGCTTTTCCACTGCATGGTACAGTCAGGTTTAATATGACTCGGCTCAGTTCATTTCACTTCGGCTCACTTTGTTTTTCCACAGCAGTTTAGTAGCTCTTCAAAGTGGTTGGGCATCTCTATTTTATTGTCACAAAGCGTGAAACGAAATGGCAATATTACATATTAAAATGCGTATTCATGTTTGGCAAATCTAATGACGCTGGTAATGATTCTAGCGGCCCAATCAGTGATCTGTGTGTAAACACGTCACATTTTGGTATTGGTACAGTATACTTGGAACCTCAACCGAGGTGGTACTAAAAAAAGTATCAGGTACTAGGTACTGTACCCAGTCGAAAACCTCCCAAAAGAGAGAGAGAGAGAGAATGTGTGTCTCAGCAGTCCAGCCTGAGAAGATCTAATTGATGTGGGTCGCCACTTGTGAACCCCACTGAGAACTCTCCTTGCTCTGCCTTCACACATTACTGCTAATTGTCTGTAATGTTTCTATCTATCTATCTATCTATCTATCTATCTATCTATCTATCTATCTATCTATCTATCCATCTATCCATCTATCCATCCATCCATCCATCCATCCACCCATCCATCTATCTATCTAAATGCGAGTGGGGGGGTCTTGAAATATCGTGAATAAAATAGGTCTAAAAGGTTGAGAACCCCTAATCTAATTATTGCACACTTGCAAAACATTTTTTATATGACTAATCATACTAAACTATTCACACTTCGGGAATTGAAACATTTTAAGTAATTATTTTTAAATATGTATTTTGAAACCCACATATTTTGGTATAATGACATGCAGACAGAACGTTAAAAAAACACACTTTTAAAGAGAAAAATATCTATATTTTTTAAGGACCAGTGTGTCGTTTTTTAAAGGATCTATTGATAGAAATGCAATCTAATATACTCAACTATGCCTTCAGAGGTGTATAAAGACCTTACATAATAAAGCGTTATGTTTTCATGACCTTTAGAATGAGCTATTTCTATCTGCAGACTGTACACCAAGGGTCCCCTCATGGAATTCACAATCCACCCTTAATGGACAAAACAATTGTGAAACTCTAATACTGCTCAGTTAAGTTGTCCCCAAAAGACAACTATTAAAATTAAAAAATATATAAAAAAAAATTCTAGACTAAAAACTGTGATAGATTACCTTCATCAGGGTGATACTGTAGATAATAAAGAAATGAGCATTTTAGGAAGCCCTATTTATTTTTCATCTTTGGCTTTCTCACCGGGGGGTTGTAAAGCATTCTTTGTAAAGCACCTTTAAACCGTTTTTAACTTTGTTTATGGAGCGCTTTTCACAATACATATTGTGTCAGTGAGAATGACTATATATTACAAGATTTTATTGCCTATAAGAGAACCATATCACAATGCCCTTTCTGGGATTTTAAAGGCTAAATCACAGCTCCGTGGCTTTATCTGATAAATTCTTTCACAGATTTACGGATACATTACTGTCCTTCATAAAGACCCTGGGCTCTTGACAGGGGCTTTAGGAACCCACTTTGAAAAGCAGATGGGGAGAAAGTGAGAAAGATAAGTGAGAAGATCTGTGGTGATAAGGATTGTGTGTGGCAGAGGATTGCGTCTGCTATGATGGTCTGTGGGTGCGGGTGCAAATGTATGCATTAATCCGATGTCCAGAAGACTTAATCTGGGCCAAAATATGCTTCAGCTGCACAACCTCAGTATCCTCTCTCTCACACACGTTGGTTTTCTATGTTTTATGGGGAATTTCCACATATGTCTATATTTTTTCAAGTGCACAAATTTTATATTGTATCATCTCACGAAACCTCTAAACCCAACCCTCACTAAATGTTTAGGTTTTCAATTAAAAATAACTTATATTATAACTTTTATTGTAGCCTAGGTCAAAAAATGTTGATATTTTGAAAATGTCCCGCCTCATTGTAAGGTTTACCAGGACCAAATATATAGACACAAGTACCTACAGGCACTTTACCAAATGACTTTATTTTCCTCTTGAACACACAATCAAGTTTAACAGAAAACTGTACAATATAATAATTTTCAATCTCGCACATATGAAGAGGGCAATCTAGGAGGGGTGGGACAAAAACAATAAGAGAGGGAGAGAATAGTGCTCTGAGCCAAACATAAAAGGTGAGAGGTGAACTTACTCTCTGTATCAAAGTGCAGCTTAAGCTGGTTTACAGCGAAGCATTATAAACACACGGGCCACCAAAGAGTTGCACAGAGCTTCAGCGGGACCTCATACAGAATAACAATCATGCCAGAGAAAGAACCCGGCCTATTTGTAAAGCATGGACAGGTTTATCACAATTAAGACTGTATCTGTTCATAGTGATGGAGTACATACATGTAAATACACAGGGGGTGTGTGAATAGGTCAGGTTTCGCTTACATTGTAGGTGCCTAATGGGCATACATGTACAAATAAGTACCGTAAAACCTGAATAAAAATAGTTTTGGAGAACAGACAATGGAGAAAAGCTTTAGAAATTATACAAATCAATATCTTAATTTAAATATTAGCCTAATATTAAGATCTTGTCTAGTTTCCATTAAATAACATTATGAACCTTTAGCTTTTTCCATTTAAACTAAACAACATTCCTTTTTGTAGTTTGTTATGGGCATTATTATAATATGATTTTTAGGTGTTCTCTTGGTTCCCTTCTGCCATTATAGTTTCCATTAAAATCTATACAATCCCATTTATAACCATTAAAACCATTAAATAATCGATTTTGTTCTGGGCAGGATTATGTTGTTGTTTTCAGCACATTGTGGGTACACAATTGATTATAAAACGTAAACTGAATGATGTTTTTTTGAAAATTTAAAAGTGCACAATGGCTTGTGTGAGGGTTAGGGGATGGAATATACAGTTTGTACAATCTAAAAAACATGTCAAGAAAGTCCCCTAAGCGTATTAAAAAAAACATGACAGAGACAAATATCCTCATGACAACCAACGTGTGAGGACATAGACTAGCAAAATCTTGTTTCTTTCATGTTTTGCTTTTCATGTTTCACCATTCCGCGAGGGTTTGGTTGAGGGCTAGGGTTGTGGCTAGCAAATATAGTTAACCTGATATAAAATCTGTGGAAGTCCATGCAATGACTTCACTAATATAATGAAACAAATGTGTGTGTTTAATATTATACTTAGAGGGTTCGGTCTCATCCTTCCTTTGTTTGGAAAAGGAATCTTCCGGGAATCTGGATTAATTAAACACAAACAACATCCATCTGCTTTCATGACCAGCATTCAACCTCTTAAACTGCAACATTATTAAAACAAGCACAGACAAGGTCTTCTATACAAACCATGACAGACCGCACGCATGTGCACACAGATGCAGTGTTGACTGATGCTGCTTTGCTTTATTTGTATATGATCGTAGGTCAGTGGGTCAATTGCCAATCAACTCTCAATTACAAATGGCTTCTTCTCTGCTCTCAGCTTTGGTAAGTGGCCAACAAAACACTTACCAGGAGTTTCGCTTTCTCAATGTCCAGTGTTTGGCTCTTACCAAACGTTCATTTTTGTTCACAGTTCGCTTTATAGTAATGCAATCTAATCGGAAAAGAGGACAGAATAAACAGTAAAGAAACAAACAAACAAAACAATCATAGTGTTCATGGTAATCAATTTGTAGTTTAACTCTGCGTTGTTTTGCCAAGGTAAGGCAATTCAAACTCAATGCAGATGCTTTTGTAAGATACGAGGTTCAAATAATGTTCACTTGAATCTATTTGATTGTCAGACACATGGGTACAATCTTCAAACACCACACATGTAGCTGAATTTCTGTTCACCGAACAGCCTTGTTTGTGATGTTCACAAGCCAATTGTTCAGCTGTTCTAGACTCCTGAGATTTTCTCAAATTGTCTTAACAATACCCAGGGAGATTGGCTTTTTTAATGGGGATAATTATTTTTACATCCTAAAAGTAATGTAGTCCCAGATAGCGAGGTTCTTATCTCACTCTAATGATCGCAGCTGTGCGGGCACCTGACTTAATCTATCAGATCTTACCTTTAAAGAACCATGACATTGGCAGATAATAAAGTCAAATTCAAAAGACTGCGGCTTCCTGATTAGTTCAAAGCACACCGGCGCTTTGACACACTCTCTCTCTCTCTCTCTCTCTCTCTCTCTCCGTCTCTCTCGCTCTCAAAGATGAATGAGAAGCTCGAGCAAGATAAAAGACAAGAATCAGACTATGTTTGTCGTTTGTTTTAAACAAAAGTTCATAGAACATGGCTGTTTTTTGTTACATCACAATGGTTTTGTGCCGAGTGACGGGGAGAGAATATGAAACAATGTTATTTATACCTTTCTCTCAACAGAGATAGTGAACAGTGAATACTTTCTTTTTCTTGTTGAAATGATTTTTAAACACCCCCACCCAGACCCCATTATACCTTTCAAATAGGTTGCAAACTTTTCATATTGATTGCGAACGCCTCAAGCGTGCTGGTTAGCCCAGGGCAGGAAGTGCTAGCTTGAATGTGTATGAGCTGGTATACCTCGACCTCGCTCTAGCGAGCAGATTTCGGCCTCTTTTTCAAAGCCAGGCGCCATATGTCTGAGGCAGCCTTCTTGAGACGGTCTGAGAGAAAAGAGGCTGGAGAAGCGAGTAATTGCTGAGTTGTTTGTGCATTAATTTCCCTTTACAATGACAATACACTGACCCAGCTTAAACCCATAGCACTCTGTTTGCTTGTGTTGTGCAGAAATGCACAGCTCCTGCATAAGTTGTTGTCAGAGAGATGGATGTCCTCAATGCGTCCAGCACGAGGGATGGGGGGTGAGAATGGGGGGGACGCTGCCTCTGAAGTCTGACAAATCCTGCTGCTTCATTGCAATGTTTTGATACGCTTCTTCCAAAGAGGTTTAACAGCGCTCTGGGAGTTAATTGTTTGCTTTTCAACTTTCTTGCATGGCAAGCGTTTTTGTAGTGGCTAGCAAACGCGGCGACTGCCAGAAGGTTTAAGAGCGACAGCGAGAGACCCGGGGATCACAATGCAGCAAACTGTACGTTTTGCGACTTTTTATAAAGGCCTAATTCTGTCAGTGGCTTTTGTGGGATAATACACACAGCGCCGATCGCTCTGAAACAAAGCGTTGTTTCTCAACTCCTTCTCCAACTGAAACCATCAAAGCAGGGTAGCCGTCAATCTGATGACAGGTATGATGGACATAGATCGCTATATATAGAGCATCGAGGGCTGGATTGGAGCTTGGATACAAAGTCCACAGTGAACAACAAATTTAATGTGAATAACAATGAAGCTGCGGGATGGACATGTTTTAAAATGTCTTCTTTTACTGCTTGTTTTTAGTTTCAAGGCCAAATGACTTTTCTCTCTGAAGAGTATAATTTTAAAGAAAAGTTTACATTCTTGTTTTTTTGGGATGGGAAAACAAAAGTAAATGTAATATATTTTTTTGGAATGAAAATGTCCATCCCCCTAGTTTCACCTGTTGATCAGCATTACAAAACGTTTTTTGTCAACTGGAAAAATGTACAGAAATATTTGTTTTATTGACAAACACTAACACGACAGTTATCCCTATCATTCTTGTCATATTTAATATACTGCTTGTCTATTTTCTGGACCTTGTTAAATCCAGTGCCAAAAAATCATCTAATATAGTGTTTAGTCCAACAGCTAATATAACTGTATTTTTTTGCTGCCGAAGTCTATTTCTTCTGTATCATCTTTCCATTCCCCGCAGCCATTTGATTGGCTAATGGGGAGAGTTTGCGGCAGGCGCAGATTTAAGCTATTTGTCATGGCTGTGCTCCCCCATGCAGACATGATTGATGTCCAGGCCGCTGGTGATGAGCTGCGGCTCCAATGATTCTTTATTAAAACGCTATCCAAGCTGACATTTACATATTAAAATTGTTACTTAGAGCAAATCCGCAATGTGGAAACAACGAACTAACTGTTGCCGAACCGTATTGATCATTCTGACACCGTGCTTATGAATTTATGAGGGAGGTTAGGACAGTGGGCCGAAATGTCAGATAGAAATTGGACTGGATGGTGCCATCGCACGCTACTCAGGCCACATTGTGGATGAAAGCCATCATCAAAGCGAGAGAGGAGGAAGGGAGAGAGTGATAGAGAGAAGGGGATGAACAAGCTATACTTTTTCTTTCCTTTAGAAGAGGCTTAGTTTAAGTGGTGTTGGTAATAGCTTGGGTCAATACTGTTAGATCTGTCAGCCCCTGTGAGAGAAGTAATCAGGGCAATCGAGCTCACCTGCAATTGTTTGGCTCGTGTAGTCGGGGAGCTTCTGATGATACCATTAGCTCATGCAGAAGTCATACGTTGGGTGTGTGTAAGGCTGTGGAAAGATTAACCTTCCCATTGATATGTGTTATCGGTGTATTTTTGCACATAGATATCGATAAAGAATTTTAGTACTCCGGTATAACACTGCCCGTAACTGATTGCCTAGGATCGGATTCCGAGTTGTTGTTCCAGCTAGTTTCGAACATGCAACCTTTGTTGAAAAAACTCAACTTGATCTGGAAATGTGTTGCAACTATCAACGAATCAACGAAAGTAGTGTTTCACAGCTTCAGTCTTATTTAGATTATTTTAATATTTTGGAAATGTTACAATCTGGTTTTAGATCATTTGATAGCACTGAGACAGCTCTGTTAAGGGTTTAAAATTATATTCTGCTTGCTCTGGATTCAGGCTCTCGTGTTGTGCTGGTCTTGTTGGACCTGAATGCAGCATTTGATACCGTTGACCATAGCATTCTTCTTGAATGATTAGAATGTATGGTAGGTGTCAAAAGCACTGTATTACAATGGTTTGCTTCTTACCTCATGAACCAGAATTTTTCTGTAGATCTATGGAACTCTTATTCCTCATCTGCACCTGTTTTGTGTGGTGTACCCCAGGGATCCATTTTGGGACCTTAATTGTTTCCCCTTTATATACTTCCCCTAGCCCTTATCTTTCGGAAATACAACATCATAACATCTGTTATGCAGACGATTCCCAATATTACCTTCCAATAAGGCTTAACACCACAAGTTCAAATGATGTGTAATTGAAATGTGTAGATGATATTAAGAAGTGGATGGCAAATATCTTTTTGCAGCTAAATGAGGATGAAAATGAGGTTGTACTTTTAGGTTGTCATGTAAATTCTGCTCCTGCTCTTGAAGTCCAGTTAGGTCCTCTTTCAAAAAATGTACGTAAACAAATCAAAAACCTTGGAGTGATCTTTGACTCTTTTTCATAAACAAATTACTGTTGTTATTAGAGGAAGATTTTTTTTCATTTAAGGTCTATTGCAAAGTGGAAGAATCTCCTTTCAAGCAAAGATTTATGATTAATACTTTTGTAACATCAAGATTAGATTATTGCAACTCTCTTTATTTTGGTCTCCCTCAGTGTTCATTATCACGATTATGAAGTTGTTCAAAATGCGGCTGCAAGAATTTTGGGTTGGTCTAAAAAGAGAGACAGCATCTCCCCTTTCGTAGCATCCCTTCACTGGCTTCCTTTTAAGTTTAGAGTTATCTTCTTGTGCCATACTATACCGCTAGGAGACTTAGATCCTATATTCACTTGCTCTTAACTGTGCCTCGGTGTCGCTATAAATCAATGGATGATCGGGCCTTTTCTGTGAATGGGCCCTATCATGTTTTATGTCTGCTCCTTCATTGGACATGTTTACATCGTATTTTTATTCTTCAGCATTTGGAAACCTGTAATTTTTATTGCTTAATTTTCCTGTGTACATCCATTTGTACTATGTACAGCACTTAGGATCAATTAATATCGTGTTTAAATTTGCTTTATAAATAAAGGTTACTGTTGTTGTTATTTACTGATGAGAGGAGAAAAGGTGGCTGGATGCAACATCATCTCACATTGTGTGTGTGTGTGTGGAGAGAACCGCCTCATTTTACATTTAAAAAGCAGTGAAAATCAAAGATGAAAAAATGCATTTGAAAATATATTTATCCAATGATTCTTTTTAAATCACATTCACATATTTAAATGTAAACCAGTATGCAACCGCAGTTGCAATAAACCTCAACTATCCTGCAAAACCTGAATCCAAAATTGGGCATCCAGAAGCATACACCCAACTTCTGAAGTGCAACTTAATCTTTTCATGATACCTGTGATTCCTGACATTTAATTTTTTATTTATTTTTGAAAGAAAAACGTTAGAGGCCTTTGGCAGGAGTCTTGGGTGCAGATCAACTGTGCAGGTAGATCTGAAATCCTTTGGCTGCGCTCCCATTTGTTTCTATCTGCTTTGGTGCGTGTACTTTAGTTCCTAATTTGCAAACGTTTGATGACAAAACAGAACAAAATAAAATAAACAGTAAGTGCTAATTCTGTTCCCTCTAATTAACTTCAGGAAACAAAGCAACAGAAACAGACGTCCTGCGGAGCGACTCCATCGTACCGCACAGTATTCTTTTGTCTTTTCTGTTATCCGTTTCTCTCTTCTATATATATAACTGTGATTTGCATGTGTATTTTTCCTTTCGTAAAGCGCTTAAGTCTTCTGGATGGGGGAGAGTATTTGTTAAGTGATCCCCATGGCCGTAGGCAAAGACCTAAATCTATTCTGACACAAGCTTAGTGTCTGTAATCCTATTATTCCCATCTGATCCCAGGCTCAAACACAAAAACAAGTCACCATTCCGCACAGAGTTGAACTGTTGTCCTATTGTGTTATGGTAGATCTGGAATCTACTCTCAACATCACCTTAGCCGTCTCCAACACATCATGAAAATGCAGAAAATGTATAGTGAGAAGTATACTGTTTACAGTTTCACTGGTGAACAAACAGGTGCAGGAGATGAGTTCAGATAGATGCACTATAGCCGTATGTCATTCATGGAAAAAACTTACGCGTGGCATAACATGCACGCACACACACAAATACACACACTCCCATTGTATTATTTTGAGGCATAATTGTTTATCGTCACTTATAATATTAGACAGTCTCATTTAGAAATGTTTGTCTTGCCTTAAGAAATAAATCTACATTTATTTATTTTAATCCAAAGCGATTTAAAAATGAGGTAAACAATGGAAGCATTGGTAAACAATGGAAGCATTAAAATGAGGTCTTTCAAATGTATCTTTAAGATTTTGGTATGCAACATGAGTAATAATACTATCCTGAATTGTGGTATAAACTGTATAATGATCTGACTCTTTGTTACAATAAATTTGGGCTCCTGTTTTTTGGAATCTTTGAGAACTACTCATAATGAAATGTTTAAAAAAATATGATCTATCCTTCATATTTTACCATTTTAAATATATTTTCGAACATATTTGAAGACTATGGATGTCTAGGCATATGTACTGAATCATTCAATGAGAGAGTGAGTGAGAAAGAGAGAGAGAGAGAGTGAGAGAGAGAGAGAGAGAGAGAGAGAGAGATAGAGAGAGAGAGAGAGAGAGAGAGAGAGAGATTGTTCAAGCGATTAGATCACTCTAAACACAACCTTCTGTTACAAATGATAACATGAACCCTCATAGGGGATAAATGAGGAAATGAAAGAGACTGAAGGGATACAAGGATATGTATGCAAATGTATGTGTGTGTGTTCAGTCTCACTGACACACATGCATTTAAATGTAATATCTGCTTGCAGAACAAACATGCATAGGCTCTATTTGTGTGATCTGACCAGTATTAACATCTGGTTAATGTGCTGCACATGATCTCTGTCATTGCTAATTCTTCTGGCTGAGGTTTGACCAGATATATATCTATCTGTGTAAACATCTGTATGAATTCAATGTAAAATGCCATATGGTCACATAGGTTTCTGACAACCTACAAATGTGATTTTAGTGACGGGATCACGAAGCGTTTTAGACGAGTCCATCTACAATCAGGTCAGAAGACGATTGTTTGTACGGTATAAAAGTGGCAATAAATAAATAAATATTAGAAGAGAGAATAAGATTATCACATTTACACTGGAATATTGATATCTGCACAACTATGTATTTGTGGGCAGGAGTGTTTTAGATTAATATGGAAGTGTATTAGTAGCTATTTAAAAATGCAGTAAAACAGAGCATGATGTGTTCCACATCAAGACCGGAAAAACTAGAGCTTTAGGGTGTTCGTTGTATTGTTGCAACTTAATGCATTAATATTGAATTCAACTAATGTGCAACCACAAGTTAATGTATTTATCAGCTTTAGAAGAGCTTCGAAGGTGGCGATTTATCACAATTTATCATGCAGTCTTACAGTCACAACCGTTTAATAATATTTGTTGGCGTTTATCATGTTCTAAATAAAAAGAGTGAATTCAATAAAATATAACTGCATCACCTACCCTTACACGTAAAAAACAAATGTCTTGGGTATGACATACAGTGCTGTGATCTGTCATCATCAACATCTTCATCTTCACAGCCATCACTTCCAACCTTATTAGAATCGGACCTCCTGAACTCATCCCTTCCTAAGAAGTTTAAAATCAATACTGTTGGAATTAAACTTTTGATTTTTGGTTAAGGTAGTTCAGGTCTCCCCAAACCAGCAGCTCTGGACTTCTTAGGTGAAATAATGATGTTTGAATCCCCCTCCTTAAAACGCCTTAACTCCTGTCTGAGCTGTGATTGAAGAAGTTTAGAATTCCCTTTCGGTCTCTGAGGAATAGATTGATTTGTTTTTCATTGCTTGTTTTTCATTGCCTTCTCTCTCTCGCTCTCATTTGTGCAGCTCACTCCAAGTGTTTCTCCGTTCCATTTCGATGTGAACAGAGCTTATCGCGCAAGCTTAAAGCTCTTACTGCCTCTTTGATCCCATGGGTCATATACTACTCAGGGTGTGGAGCACATTCTTATTAGTGAAACTTCACCGCAAACACACATGCAGGCTTGCTGAGACCATTTACAGGTTGTTGAAATCATTAAACAAGACTAGCTCAATGTTGCAGAAAAGAAAAATACTGCAGCGGACCAATAGAGGGAAGTGAGGCCTGTAACTGAGAATCCCAAATATTCCTACACAGATGACAACGCCTCCACTATCCTGACTTCTCAATCACTTCATTAAAAAGAGATGTCAGGTCCGGAATTTAATTAATCGCTGTAATTATGTATTTTGGACAACTCACTATTGAGTCACTCTGTGCTGCTTTTACATTTTTCAAATAGCACTCAGCTTGCCACACCACATTAATTATGTTAATTAACCATTTTGACAGTTAATTTAAGATAATTAATAAAAATACTAATATTAGATTGCACACAATTGGAACAGAAGGAAAAAAGCTCTGCGTCTTGACATGCGCAGAAGAGCGGGAAAAAGAGACGTTTCTCTCCGAAGTAGATGTTTATTTCACTTTGTATTTTATTTGTTAAATCTGAAGTGTTCTTTTCACCATCTGCTTTGTTCTTCCAGTAATTAAAAAATAACTAGTTCACCCAAAAATGTAAAAAAAACTGTTGTTAAATCCTTCACGTATCTCTAAAATCTGTTTGGCCGTCTTTGATTTCCACCCAAAAATTTAAATTTTGTTAAATGTAACTATTAGTTATTTAAGTCCCATCCTTAAAGGGACATAACACCCACAAAGAATAATTATGTCATTATTTACTCACCCTCACGCTGTTCCAATTTTTCATCAGTTCTTTGTTCTTAGGAACACATAGAACGATACTTGGAAGAATGCTTGTAACCAAACAGTTCTTGGCCACTTTTGACTACCATAGTAGGAAAAATGACAATGGTAGTCAAAAGTGCCCCAGAACTGTTTGCTTTCCTAAATTCTTCAAAATATCTTCTTTTGTGATCAACAGAACAAAGAAATGTATCAATAAAATTGTCCTACTATGCAGTCAATGGTGGACTGTTTGGCTACTAGCATTCTTCCAAATATCTTTCTCTGCGTTAATTAGAACAAAGAAATGTATACAGATATGGAACAACAAGAGGGTGACTAAATTTTCATTTTTAGATGAGCTGTTTTACATGAGTGCTTTACCGTTCATAAAGATTTGTTTGACAAAAAGGATTTCAAGGCAAAATTTGTTTGACCAAAATCATATGACTTTTTTTGAACATCATACAGGTCATATGAAGTACTTTTATCAAGTTTGTATGGTGCTTTTTGGAGCTCAACGGCTTCTGGTCCCCTTAAACTTTCCTTTTTGTGTAGAGCGGAAGAAAGTCAGTCAACCTGAGGGCTTGTAAACAATGACAAAAATGTCATTTATTGGTGAACCTAACCTTTCATGGTTGCATAAGAGTCTTGAACAGGTGGAATGCTGTCAAATAATGGTGACTCTTCTGACAGCCCTGCTGAGCTGCAGAAGCAGAAAATGTTAGGGTTTATAAATGAAAAGCAAAAAGAGGTCTCCATAAATACAGACCAATGCTCCGAAGTACATTAACATTGATCTTCTGATTACTGAGAGTCATTCAGTGCCTTGATCTATAAAACTCAATCATAGCTCGTGGCATCTGTATGTCTGCTTTTAAGAGGGTGGATTACACTGCCATTAATGAACCTGAGTATATGCTCTCAGACTGAGAGCTTCTTTTCCATTTGCACAGCTGAAAGTTTTACTAAGTAGAGAGTAAGTTTTTTTTTAGAGAAGGGGCTTGATAAACAGTGGCATTGTTGAGTTGTTGAGTGATGTGACCAGTGCTTAATTGATATCATTTACAGCTGCTCTCTTTCTTTACACCTTTTGTTCTACCTGAAGAGAGGGATGCTGCTGTGAGGAATCCATCACTGTTGTGTTCACACACACACAAACAAACACACACACACACACACACACATACACACACACACACACATACAGTACACACAGTAGTGTTTTAAGTTCAGGTTTTTAGTTTGTGTTTTTTATATTTTTCTCTGCATGCTAGCAAATTAAATGCATACACTTAAAAGTTAAAGAGGACATAACTAGTGATTTTTAAGGTCCTACACCATCTGTCTAATCCCCTCCTTTCTGCTAGCCTAGTCTGCTGTGATTGGTCAGATGGTCTAGTCTGCTGTGATTGGTCAGATGGTCTAGTCTGATGTGATTGGTCAAAATGTCAAGTCTGCTGTGATTGGTCTGATGTTCTAGTCTGCTGTGATTGGTCAGATGGTATAGTCTGCTGTGATTGGTCAGATGGTCTAGTCTGCTGTGATTGGTCAGATGGTCTAGTCTGCTGTGATTGGTCAGATTGTCTAGTCTGATGTGATTGGTCAGATGGTCTAGTCTGATGTGATTGGTCTGAATGTCTAGTCTGATGTGATTGGTCAAATGGTCTAGTCTGCTGTGATTGGTCAGATGGTCTAGTCTGCTGTGATTGGTCAGATGGTCTAGTCTGCTGTGATTGGTCAGATGGTCTAGACTGATGTGATTGGTCTGAATGTGTAGTCTGATGCGATTGGGCTGATGGTCTAGTCTGCTGTGATTGGTCAACTGCGAATGAGGCTCACAAGCTACAGTGTTTGGGTGAGAAGAGAGAAGTTTTCGTGTGCAGTCCTATAGCAAAACGTAGCTGGGGATTACAGGTAGTGACGTAAATCCGCGGCGGCTCGCGAATCGGACAAGGGACGACTCGTTTGCATGATTCGGAGTCGACTCCCTTTTTTACAAGCCAATAACTTTGTTATGCATTCACCTTCGGATTTACAACTTGGCAGACTGCTTACTTTCAAACACAGCAACATTACACAATGCATGATGTGTCCTTTTTATGATCTCATGTTATGTAGACTTTAAGATAAACGTTAGTTTATGTTGTTCAAAACAGGTGAGAAATACCCGGATGGTCTACTGCTTCCACCTAGATTTGTGAGTGTGCATTGGATGGACACTACTCTATCCCATGATACCACAGGAGTGATGGTCAAAATTCTAAATTAAATATTTTAATTAATATTTTACATTAAATATATAAATAGCGGAAAACTTAAAGGCTGTTGTCCGTTTTTCAAATGTAAGTTCCGATAAATTAATTTCTTGTGTAGATATTGTGTTTATACCACTACTATGTACAGGTTGTTGTTGGTAATACGTTATAGGTCAATGGGCATATGGGTCAAATGACAATATAACATGGCTGATGCCGTATTTCCAAATTGTTTTATGCACCCACTCACTCTTTAATGGTCGATAGGTAGGTACTTATTCAAATTCAGTATAAGTACTGTCTCAGTATGCGATTTAGGATGCAGGGTTAGTATTGTGGGGCCCCCTAGGGGCCCCCAAGCTTGCGGGGACCTACGCATTTGCCTGGTTTGCGTGGGGGTTAACAACCCTACTGCTCTTTGGCAACAAGAGCATAAGCATTTAAAAGTGTATGTTAAAAAGAGTTGTTAGACCTCATCCTACTTATTTCTACAGAAGCACTGGTTTCATGAGCGTAATTCGCGGCTGGGGCAGGTGGGACATGTCCCCACCACATTTTGGAAGAAATTGAGAAATCCTTGCGGAAGGTGTTTATTGTTAAGAGGCCATTAACATCTAAAAGTCATGGAAAACACAGGATGCGCCTCTTTCTCACTATCTCCCGGTGCTCACACTCATACATTATTTTTGCGGTAGACAGAGAGCCGCGACTCCAGAAACGCAGACACTATGAAATGCTTGCATCCTCCGTGTTCGCAGTGTTTGCTTGTGCATCAAATGTCCAAGCGTAAACACACATTAAAACCAACGAACAAGTGACATTTTTTGTCATAGGAATGAATTGCTTTAAGTGTAATGGACCGCAACTGGCCAGTTAACGAGTTATTACACAAACATTCAAGTATTAATTGTTTTTGTCCCCACCACTTTTCAAAACAAAGTTGCGCCACTGACTGGTTTCTAAGTACAAAACGTGAACTATATTTAGGTCAGTGCAAACTTTTTTTCAAGAACTAACTACAGTTTGCTTTGACTTTACATGAAGGGCGTTCTTCAGCTTGACTTTGTCTTGATGGGGTCTTTGCTTTAACATGAAGTCAGCAGCACTGAATTTAAGGTCTCAGAAAGGCTTTGTACCGAAGCAACAAACCATGTGAGAATACGATTTTTCCTTTGGCGTATCCAAGGTTTTTTTTCGACCTCATACTGGATTTCTAACAAGGGCAGGAGAAGATTATTGGGTGTGCTAATGGGTGTATGACCGTGTATGTAAGTGCATGCGTGTGTATGTGTTACATCCGCCTCCAAAACATGATGCATGCGATCTCAAGAGGTAGCGTAATCTGAAGTTGGTCATTGTGCACTAAATAAGGCCAGGCGAGCTCCTTACATGCCGAAAAAACATGCTTTACCGCATCCATGTATGACTCAGAACAGCAGTTTCAATAGGCGGATATGATTGTGAGCTGGAGTGGCAGGTGTCCTGGGGGGTGAAGGAGAAATGCACACACGCATATGCACACGCACACGCACACGCACATACACACACACACCTACACACATACGGTTCCCTGCTGACTGTTGTTGTGTGCTAGTAAGAGCACAGGTAATGGTGTGGTATTGCTGATGTAATTTGCTGTAACAGATGCCAAACAGAGTTGCCGGTTTGAGGTGCCGTGCCGACGCTGTTATTGTTGTGACTGCGGCCATTTTGTCTCTCAGGTGTGTTTAAAGCTGAAGCAGCTGATGAGAGGATGAAGCAAAGCGCCGCCGAACACACTTACACATATTTACGTTTGAGTGCTTGTGTGAACTCAACACGGGTCTGTCCAAACAAATAGGCGCTTGTGGAAACATAGTGGCGCAACCACACGCCATGCTCATGAATGCGGATGTTTTTGTTGGGTCCAGATGGTGTAGTTACGGTATCTGCCAGCAGGGGCTATTGGGGCCGTGCTGACCGAACCCTGATCCCTTGGACTGCACGTGATAAAGGACATCCCGACAAACCAAATGAAACTCCCTTTGCCCTCTCAAGACTAAATAAAACTATAGCTCCACCCACTCCAGTGGCAAGCCTCTCTTTTATGTGCCGCCTGCACCCTCTGGTTTGTAAAACCTGATTGGTCAAGAGTATGTAAACAACTTGAAAATTGGTTGCAGTGACCCATTCAGACACACATTGTGTTGCTTTGTATTTGCGTGGGTTGCGCTTATTTACTCAGGTAAATTCCACCATGCGCTTTAGATGAGTCAACCAACGAAACCAGTTTTTAAATGAGTTTGGATGATGAGCACAAAGCAGACTTTTTCTATTCCTCCAAAGATTTACTTTTCTCAGTACAGCTTGCTTTCATGAAACTGTGAAGTGTTCTCACTCATCCTGCAAGGAACTGCACTAAAGCTTCTGTTCAGTTTAGATATAGCTGCAGTCTCGGGACTCTGACGATTTCTGGTGTACTTGCAATGACAGCCATAGCAGGGAAGGTGTGGGCCAATTATCATCCAACCCTGAGTCAGATGTTCCAACTTAATGTCACACGTACTCACTGACAAAGGGCGTTGATCTATCACGTCTTGGCATACGCACATGCTCTTCCTCCACATGACGGTGTTGACAATTTTGATTATTTTAATTTGACTGACTTAATTTTAGTGAAACAACAAGAATAACAGAGAAAATAAGAATATTATGGCATTGGTAAAATTTTCATTATTCTATGAAAAGCCCCCGGATGAACATGATTGAAAGACAGTACTATTGCGGCAGTGTAGATAATCATTAAAGGCATAGCTCATCCCAGAGCCATTGAGTGGGAAAGTTCTGCAAACGGAAGTCCTAAACGCTGGAGCGTCACGTGATTCATGGAGCCTTCGTATAGTTCCAGGAAATTATGTTTTCTCTTTAAATGCATTTCTTTCATTTTTTTATTCATTAAATGGCTTTCGTCTTTAAATGTGTTAGAAGTTTTGCTTAGTTGGTCTGTTTAGTCAGAGCGCCATAAGTTACTAGTAACTTCCGGGAACATTGAGAGCCTCCATGAAACGTTCCATTGGAGTCAACGAAGTTGACGCAACTCTCTCTCAATGGCCCTGGTTCATCCAAATCAGAAAATTCAGTCATTATTTACTCACCCTCTTGTCATTTCAAACCTTTATGACTTTCTATCTTCTTCAAAACACAAAATCAGATATTTCGAAGTATGTTGGCAACCAAACAATGGCAGTACCCATTCACTTCTATTGTATAGACACAAAACCAATAGTCAATGGGTACCACCGTTGTTCGGTTACCAACAGTCTTTAAAGTACCTTCTTTTGTGTTCTGCAGAAGAAAGAAAGTCACTCAAGTTTTTGCTTTAAATTCATATCACTTATTGTGCTAAAAAACATGCCTGGATACTTGGGTTCTGCAGGTTGCTTTTTGCTCCAAAAAATGATTCTTCTTACTCTGCACTGCTGTCTGTGATTGTGGTTTGGCAAGGCAATTTTTTTTTTATAACTTTACTAAACTAACCTATCAAATTGACAGCCATGATAAATAAATAATAAACAGTTAATAATAAACAAGAACCCCCTACATTTCTTAGACATCACAAAATGTGGCTGCAAAATATAAGCAATGTCCAGCATTTTTGTTTTTCTTTGATTTCCTCGAGGTACGTTGAAAGTTTCCCAAAGGCACTCTGGAGTGCTTGTAGTCTGGCATACCCTTGCTGCTCTGGAAAGGGTTTCCTGGAAGTTACTACGAGGTCTGCACACAGGCTGCTGGTTTAGACGGCTGTGTTAATGATGTCCGTAGGGAAAGCCTCTACCTGATACCACCCCATCACCATGTGACCTTCTGTTTATAATACAGGATACTGCCAGCTGATCCCTCTCTATGTGCACACACACTGATGCAACAAATTGCAAGTGTTTACTTCAGTTACACAAACACGATTATGCAGCAATCTGGCCACTCAGTAATATGCCTGCATTCATAAACTTTGAATTTACTATATAGCAGCATCCCTTACTAATATGCATACTTTATAAACAGGCATATACTAAACATATGATTTTATGGTGGAAAACGGTAATTTAGCAGGCCAGATTTTCTAATTACAATGTTACATTATTATTCTAGGGTTCAGGAATTGTTTATGAAATTAATATTAACTCTAAATCTTACGGCTTAGTTGTTCATCGAAATGTGTTCGGATAATAGATTATAATCTTTGTTAATAGAGTATAACTCACGAAATAAGACACCCATGGGTGATGTCAACCAGTGGCGTGTGACTTTAAACCAATGAGCTGTAGTGTGGGAAGCATGATCAGCCAATGGTTTCGCTCGCCAAATGGTGACAATGAAATATCTTAATTGAGCATCTAGCAGCACAGTTCAACAGTCGGTTAGATCTCCTTAATGGGGATTCAGCTGTGAACCAATTCCACCGACACGTGATGTCAACCTGCAATATCATCCATTTTTAGAATATGTGGTGGTTATCTTTGTGCTAACTGTCACGGTAAAATATTTTTTTTTTGTTACAAAACACATATTAGACATGGATCATCAGTTTGAATTATTGAGGGTTGTGGTTGGCAATTAACTTTTGGCCATTTTGCATGAGTACAGATGTGAATTGCATAAAGAGCGAGGACCCCACAAGCATAATGCATATAATTTATCATTATGTAGGTTTCTACAACATGAAGGATGTCAAATCCACATCCTTGACATTGTAAACATGCCCTTCCCTCCTGAATTTGACTCAAGACTTATGTGAGTGTAACTTATTTGGTTGATGCCTTCCAGGAGCGTCATTAGTTTGCATAGTGCCTTTGTACGTAGCTCCAAATTGACATGGAAATTAAACATTTGGATTTACGTTTAAAAATGTATCTGTGCTGTCCTTCTGAAACCTCGTATCTACACCTTTTGTGATTTTTATTTTTTGCCATAAGTCATTATTATTAGTCACCCTTTACTTTTGTCACTGGGTTTTGCAAATATCTGACCTATAAAAAGGATTAAAAAGTACAATGGTTCATTCCATTTTGTGAAAAACAGCGAATTTGCACATAAGAGGTTGCAGAAGGACAGCGACGATATATGGGATTAAAAAAAGATCTACCATAAATGTAATTTAAAGTTGTTTTTAAATTGCAAAAACTTTTCATTGAATTTTAAGTTGTTTTTAAATGGCAAAAACTTTTCATTGAATTATATATGTATATATATATACTGTATGTATATAATATACAGTGCACATATAGACAGTTTTTTGATACACACCCCTGGCCCGAAGTTAACTTCCGATCTGTGTTTGGTTGTCGGTCTAGCTATTGGCTAGTAATATAACAATTTATTTTATATTTATATTAATATTAACTTATATATATATATATGTATTAATTTATATTAATATTAACATATATAAAAAATGTATTATATACTCATTGTATTAAACTAAATTAATCAGTTATTAATGCTTTGCAAATGTCTACAAAAATTACGTCTGAGCCACTTAATGTTTGTATGCAAAGCGGAGATAAAACTCTTTTTTTATCCTTGAAGTATAAGGTGGTACATTCTGTGCAGTTGAATCAGTCTGGATACCCTATTGTGGACATACACCGATGTGGTATACTCAGATGTTGCACAGTGTTCTCTTTAACGTGTTCTTTTTTAAATCACAGGGTTAAAAGAGTGGGCTTTCACAGGCTTTATGGCCGATAACAGTGAGCCTGAGATAGAACCTGTTGACTAATTAGAGCTGTGAAAGGTTACAGACAGATAGAAGAAAATGACATGCAATTAAAACTCTTCATCTGAGCAAGCAGGCGACCACAAGTCTTTCTGCTTCACTTCGCCACCAACTGCTGCCTAATCCCTCACTCGGCACAGCAGCCCATTTGCAGAGATGCATAGATCTTTCCCAAGTAAAAAATGAACTTAAGGCATAATCTTTAACAAACAAGTACCAAAACTTGCGTGTGGACTTAAAAGTCCTTGCATGCCCGTCTGACTGCAGTGACTGACAGGAATGTCAGATTTGTGGTGTCACTGAAGCAGTGTAATGTAGGTCAGGGCAAGAGCACTGAATCACTGACATTTGTTGCTATTGTTGATATGCCCGTAGGAAACATCACAAAGCGCATTATTTAATATTTCTGTTGTTTTTTATGGATAGCAGATCACACTTCTCAGATGTTTTCTACTGAAAAAAAGAGATGCCAGTATCTCCTCTAGAGTTCGCAAACTGTGCTTAGATTTGCCAAAACACCAAAATGTGCAATAATGAGTAAGAAGTTTTCAATATTGTTTTTTCAAGATCCAATTATCTGAGCTTGTTTTTCTATTTCTATTTCAGCTTTGTATTCTTACTGTCTATTAAGTGGACAGTTAATGCAAAAATTACAATTCGGTCATCATTTATTCACCACCATGTCATTCAAAACTTCTGTTGAAACCAAAAGGAGATATTTTGAGAAATGTCTTACTGTTTGTTTGTCCAAATGGATGTCAATGGGAGGTCACTGTTGTTTGGTTACCAACGTTCTTTAAATATCTTTTGTGTTCTGCATAAGAAAGTCATACATGTTTGGATTGGCATGAGAGCCAATAAGGGCCATCAATTTTTAGGGCTTGTATTTCATAAGAACTGTATACAATTGTATATAATAAGAATTTTAAAATACATATCTGAGACACTTGATACTGAACCGACAATTAAACATAACTGACAGCAGCTGACACCAGCATCTCCCGAGCTAATGCATCCTCCGAACAATGTAGTTCCTCTCTGTGTATCAATGTGGAATCCACACCTGTGAGGATCTGTGTATGTGTATGTGTGCGTGTGTGTGTGCGTTGGTGTGTGTTGTGCTGTTAGCTGTGTAATTAGCAGCGAGCGCTGTGTGAGATTGCGTCTTGTGTCTATCTTCCGAATGATTGAGTTACTGCCATTTGAAAGCAAATGCATTTCCTACCTTGAATGATGAATGCACAGGAGCCGGCGGCTCTAAATTACAGATTGCAGCTGGCTCCAATCACACATCTGTTCTATTACAAACACAGTTTTTCCAATGTTTTTCAAATGTTGCGTTTCGGAAAGTGCTGTCTAAGTTGTGATAAGAAAAAGCACTTTTGAATAAAGGTAGCAAGAAAATCATCTCCAACAAATGCATTTCCAAATAATAAAAGCCTACTTTAAAATAGAGCCTAGTACTATGTGTCACTGTGTTGTTTTATGGTCTGGGCTTTCAGGTCGAAAGTCTCACGATTGTGGCAACTTTTCCATTCTTTTTTTCTACCCATCATTTGATCACAACATATCAGGGTTTGTGCACAGCAGGGTCCAGAATGTTGTTGTTTCAATTTTTAGTAAATTTAGAAAATGTACATGCAACAATTTCATTATTTGGGTGTTTTTTTAATAACACTATGTCTACACCTGACGCAATCGGCACGATGCCAAGTGTGGACGAAATTTTAAATGATAATGGGTTCCAATGCGTTCTATTGTCCTTTATTGTGTCGGACACGGTGTAATACTCTGTGAATCTAAGTGTTTTGGTGAAACCTAATGGAAAAGTGTCAAGACAAATTGTACTTTTGTTTATCATATTTGTTGTAGTAGTCTAATATAGAAAATATTAAACATTGAGGTCTGTGGGGAAATACATTTAAAAGCATTTTTGACTGAAATAAAAGTTGAAGCTTTTAATTACTCTCCTTACTTACATCAACAAATGTCAGACTATGATTCTCAATCTCATAATATAGTAACCTGCCAACTGGCAAATTGTATTTGCTTGTCAAAGCCAACCCCGATTTTTCTTTGCATTTGGCGCTTGTCTTGCTATTTCTGGACACTGTTTACACTTATAAATCATTTTTCCATGTTAATCCATTAAAACCTTAAGGACGATCTAAGGCCAACTTAAGATATAACACTTACAACTTTTTTTTTGTGCAGCCAAGCCAGCAGAGATCAAATGTCCCAATGGTGCAGCTAGTCTCTCTGGGACCTCACTACTCTCTCAAAATACCCTGAAGCTGTATGTTTTTATAGACACAGGGGCAAATAAATGGCCAGTTATCTGTGCTATCTGAGATGGGGTGAGCCCTTACATCGCCTGTAGGCAGGTTCAGAGTTGAGTGGAAGGTTCCTGAAGCATTAGTTATTCTGAAACGGTTGAAGGCGCCAAGACCAGGCCACGTTCCTCTCACAGGTAATGACGCGTGTTGTTTGCCCATGACTCCCGCCTGCCTCCCGCGATAAGAAAGAGAAAATGTCACAGAGCCCCGAGAAAAAGACGCAGAAGAGAAAGGGTAGAGATAGGAGATGAGGGAGAGAGAGAGAGAAAGCCGAGAATGGATGGACGCGCTCATTTCCGTTCAGCCCGGGATCTGTCAGCAAGCCTCACGTGGAGAAAGAGCAAATGGGGCTTGTGGTGAAGCAAGAGAAAGAGAGATTGATTGGGCGAGAATGATGGAGAAACAAAATGACGCGTGACTCCTTTGAAAAAGGTGGCACGAAAGAATTTTAAAAAGTCGTTTAGGGGAAAGAAAGAGGGAAAATAATGGACAGGTACATGGAGGGTGGTAAGGTAGATTAATGAATCAGCCCTCTTCCTCTACAGTTTCAGCTCCAAACTGCCAGCAGCCCTCCATCCGGGGGGTCGTGTCTGGCCCGGCATGCCCACAAGAGAGGCGTCTGTGTGGGATGCAGTGCTGCCAGGCCCCCCGCTCAGCCTCTTCATCTTCCACTTCAACCCCTGTACAGCTCCGGCAGAAAAGCTCTTAAAGAAGAGTAGAGAGGGAGAGAGGTAGGAGGAGCGGGGAAAACAGGAATAAAGAAGGAATTACTCAGAGCAGTGCTCAAACTTTCAGTTTGACAATCACTTTTTCCACTCCAGGAAGAAACACGGTTAACCATTCATACAAAGGTTTGGGTGTTTATTCATTTGATAAATGACGGTAGACTTTGCTGTATCCACGGGGCACTAATGCCAACATTTTTTTTTTGTCTTTGCGACTGACTTAGTGTTGAGGTAGATTGTTATGATATGTGATCTGTGGATGGTCCTTCACATGATCCATCACTCCAGGTAGATAGAACCACAATGCATGTTTCAATCCCTGAATTTTTACACATATTTTCTCTTGGTGTGAACAGGGAACGTATTCACAAGTATAATAAAATCCTGTGCTTATGTCCACCTAAGCTTGTGTTTGATATTGTTCAACTTTAAAAAATGAATAAGGACCAGCACTAGAATGCCAAGCTTTGTTGCTTCACCTTGAACATAATGAGTTCACGGGAAATTTCAGCTGAAAAAAAAACAGTTCTTTCATATCTACTATTTTTTTTAACTCGCATGAAAGAGATGTAGCATGTTTTTGCTGACCTCATCAACAAAATACTGTATGTGTTGAGCTTAAGGAGTCTCAAGTTGTGTGGGTTTATAGAGAGCCCACATACAACAATGGATGCCCATCACCAACAGAATGAGTGCTGCTTTATCATAACGCCTCATGATGTAGTCACAGCCACTTAGAGTCTCTGAATGCCTTTAAAAACATTAAAAGCTGTCGATTGAGGTCATCATCTCAAGTTTGTGAAAACCGTAGCTATGCATTTAACTCAGGCAAAAGATAGCTTGTTAACCGAGCATGTGTTTCCAACACAATCTCATGGCATCACGACTTTGTATGTATTTGTATGATTGCATTTGTATGTTTTTGTATGATTTGCAGTGATGGATAAGGTCTGGGGTGGGCCTTCTGTTCCCTACTAATTCATTTGAATTAGCCACCTTGTAAAATAGTGATGAACTATGATAGTTGAGTCCGGGCTCAACCGATGGACAAATCCATCGATAAAGTATTTACTGTATGTGTGCTTCAGTTGGACTCTTGACTTTCCTTAAGTTAAATGTCTTTCCTCTTTAAGTAGGTTACTTGTTGTGAAGGGTGTCAAGCTGTAATAAAAGATTATATATAAACTATATATACCTCCTATAGTATATGAAATTACCGAATTTGATCCGCTTTTTGATCATTACAAATAAAGTATGTGGTCTTGATTTTTGAAGAGGATTCTTTTTCTGTCTCTGTCTGGACCGTCTCATTTTGACTCAGTCTTGACTTGGACTCAAACCTCTTTGGACTTGGACCTGACCTGACCTGACCTGGACTCTAACCTCTTTAGACTCTGTTTTGATTCGGTCTCGACTAGTCCTGGTCTCTGACTCAACAAAGGTGGACTTGACTACAGCCCTGGTCATGAATTTCTGTGAGATCAGACTGGTGTTCTTGAGACCTCTTATAGTATTTTTTAGTTGGATAGTTCTCTGCATTGCTGCTTTTTGAAAATGTTTACTGTAGCAGAGAGTTAAGTTGTTGACTCTTTTTGCTTTTGTGCATGAATTTGTGAAGAACTCCGAGTTCTGAGGACTGTCAGTATTTTGTGTGAAAGATGACTCATTTGTGCAGACGGTCACTTCACATGTAGGCAGCAATCACTGCCTGATGACCGTAACGTTATAAAACCTCCCAAAGCTCACTAAATATACAGAAATCAGCTTGTGAGGTTTTGAAAAACACACAAATGTTTTATAATTAACATAATGTTACAAATATTAGGCACACTGGGACAAGTTGTCAAACTTTTTACTCCGGGTAAATATTTTTCAAGGTTGATTTATATTTGAAAGTGAATTTCTATATAGACAAATATCAAAATACTATTGAATCGTTCCCTGTTGTTGCCTGGGAAAAGGTTCATTCATTTTCTTTGACAACATGCCCCACTTTATAGGCTAAGGTGTCAAAGAGTTGTATTAATTTCGTAATAGTGCACCCAAAAACGTAAATTCTGTCTTGACATTTCAAACCTGTACGACTTTTTTCTTCTGCAGAACTCAAAAGAAGATATTTTGAAGAACGTTGGTAACCATTGACTTGCATTGGTTTCACATGCAAGTCAATAGGTACCGTCGTTGTTCGGATAACAATATTTTCCCCAATATCTTCTTTTGTGTTCTACATGATGACAGGACTTTTTTATGTTTGGGTGAACTATCACTTTAAACAATTCATGTAATTTGTGTAGATTTTGTTGCCTTTGCATGTGGCTAAAATATAATATTGTAGGACTTAAGGTTTAAATGATTGAAAGTCTTTGCAACTGGTAAATAACGCATTTGTTTAATTTAACTTTTGATTGAAACCCTCAAAGTTTCTGATATATAACCAGAGTGTCAGCTAGCCCTGATCTCCATTTTTCCCGTTTTTGATTTGGTTTTGTGTAATAAGTGTCTGAATGTAGTATGTATGGTATAAGGCCTTCCAAATCACAGGCAAACCTGAATTATGACTGCATGAGTTTCCATAGTGGCTAAATGTGGACCTCCTAAGGCAATGGCGAATAATAAGCAGCGGTGACATAGATGGATGGCCACTCCACAAGGATAGACACACCAATTGTTCTTGTGATAATGGTTTCTCCTGAAGTGGATTAATCAGACCATCAGACTCTTTTTGTGTGTGAGTGCATACATGTCTCCATAAAAGATGTGGAATGAATATTAGACTACAATCTAACACTGAAGACTTGGCAGTCTCTTAATAGAATGAGTGGTTAGGGAGATGTTACAAATGTTGTTGCCACAATGCAATCACACTTGGACACAAATATTTCTAAATGTGTTCGCACTCAGGTCTGCACTCTTGAATAGTCAAAAATAACTATGCAAAAGATGTCTTAACCTGAATTTTTACCTCAAAGTAATGCCATTGGTATCTAGTGTTAGGCTAATGGATTTTTTATTATGGATACAGGCCTTTTTTTATGAAAGGAGGGTTTGAAAAGACAGACCTTCTTAGTACATAATCGCAGCTTCTTAACAGTTCGAATTGACTTTGTTATTCACCGCGGATTGTGACGTCTGTCATACGTTTGGTTTTTCAATCAGAATGCACAAATTCTCATTGTATTGCATTAGCGCTATTTAACCGACCTACCAATACACAAATACCAGACTGTCCTAATTTCCCCAATGGTGTATCGTTCACTAAGCAAGATGAGTTTTTGATAAAGATATCAAACAAGATTACTGGATCAGTTCTTATTCCTTGGTGTGTGATCACAAAACATGAGCGCTTCAGTCGGAACATCAACCAGATTAACTGGAAAAGCTGTGGGAGTTGTGTCCAACGGGGCTTTGGGCCCCAAACCAGAATCTCTGTTTCATCCAACTTCAGAGCAGAAGTATTACCTCTGTGTCTCAGAGACACGCTTTCAGCTACAACAGACCGACTTCTTCATCTGTTCTCCCCGATATGTGGATTGACGTCCCTCGAGCTACATAAAAATCTGCGCCCGAGTCTCCTTCCACGTTGATGCCTCATAAAAATTTTAGGACTTCGAAATTAAACCCTTGCACCACGGCGCTGAGAATCTTCATTTTGTCGCTCTAATTGTTCAGACTGATATCTATCTGATGGGTGGTCGCTGCCGCGGGGCGGGCGAGGGGACTAGCGCATGAGCTCGCGGACGAACACAACACAACACAAACACACAGAGTGACTCCAAAGCGTGCCAGTGTGACTCCAATCTCCCTCTTATCTCTGTTTGTTTTCATTTAGATCAGTATCTCAGCCACTGTGGCAGCCACTGTTATCTCCCGGGGGCTACACTGTTCTCTCCTCCTGTTCCACCATTTGGTTCTGTTCAGCTCCATCATATCCTGCTCTACAAAACAGTCAGTCCGTGTTTTCGTCATGATAGGGATGCGCCTTCTGTCAAGTTGACAAGTGGAATGTTAGGCTGTTAAATTTCAATGCCATGCTAGGGTTTGAAGAGTCAATACAAATGTAAGGATGAAGCAGTCGCGATTTCTTTAAGACTGCAAGGGAAGCTCAGCTTCCCCTATAATTGTCAAAAAAGGAATGGTCAAATATATGTACTATTATGTTAACATTTTATTGACTAAAAATGCGTTAAACACGTTCATCTCGAACGAAAAAAATTTCTAGAGGTACAGGCTGACTCGATTTCCTTCTCATTCATTCCCGTAGCGTACAGTGCATTACTCTGGTGAAGCCTAGCGTCCATTGACTTCAATGGGGCTGCTTTAAACAGTTTTTTTCAGTGCTTAGAAACAAGACGGTCATTGGATAATGCTGCGATTATGTCCCGCCCACGGACGCTCAGCGTCTCTGGGATGAATGGAGAAGTGGGCTGGCCCGGACTCCGAGCGTCTGTGTGATGATTGGAGGGTCTGTCGAAAGACTGCATCTCGTTTTGATTGACAGCGATTTTGTTCTATAAAAAGTCGCTGAAGCTAAAGCTATTCAATCTCAGTCCCATTGCGGATTTTTCAAGTGTAGTTGAAAGACAAACTGCTGCAACCTATTTCTTGGTATTTGCTTGCCGAAATTGCTTGCCAATTTTCATCATACATTTCACACAATTGTACACCACATTCCTTGTTTCAGTTTAATGTATACCCACATTTCCTCCGTCGTGTTTATATATTTTTTTTAGATAGTTTGTTCATTTATTCATTGTGAAATGAGCTTCCCCTCTTTGAAAGACCAGCAGCCGCCACTGGGATGAAGGAATGCTAAAATTAGAGCTCTTGTGCTAAAGTTGGACTCAAAACGCTGAAAGTGTTTCTTTTGAAACTGGCCGGCTTTTTGTTCACAGAATAATCATTTGCAAGATCAAATTTTTTGCCAGAGTTGCAGGTGAGTAAGAAAACTTATTAGCCAGAACTATTTCTTACTGGCTAAAAAAGTGTACATGACAATGGGATTATTTTGCCTTTTGTTTACACAATTAGGTCTATCTATCTCCTGGTACAACAGCTTTTGTAAAAAAATGTAAACAACCATTGTGATTTTGTTCCTGTAATCCAATTTTACTCACATTTGGCACTCAGCGAGTGTTAATGTTGAATCATGATACTTCATATAAATTAGTTTAGTACTTAAGTAATGATTCAAAAGAGTGATGTCAAACAAGAACCCAACACCTTAAACCACTAGTGTAATATCGATTCAAGACGTTCAGACAAGGCTACATGATCCTTAACATACACCACAGAAATGACAAGGATGGTAATGTTCCCATCAAGTAACATACAGCTTAAATAAAGAAAATCGAATGTGTAACCATAGAAAATTATCTTTATTTAATGTTTGGTTGAATATTGTCGTAAAGGACATAATTAAACAGAATAATGAAGGGAACTAAATCTTTTTGCCACGTTAAATAACATATAATATTTGTCAGAGAGAGCAAAATTAAAACAAGATGAAGTTTTACCCTGTTGGACCCTGGCAGAAATATTTCTGCTCCTTTCAGTCAGTAAGCAGAGACCAGGGTTGAAGATGAATGGAACCTCCCTTTGAGATTACGCCGTAAAAGGGATGTGCAAAGATGTCAATAGGGACTCTCTTTAACAACTTTTCACGTGCTACACAAATCAGTATAGCTAATGACCGGGGACACAGACGGCAAAGCTTGGGACCTGCCGTGGCCGATAAAATTGATTTACCTGCTAACACAGAGATCAGTGCTGCCTAAGAAAAAATGGCCCAGGAGTCCTGAACAAATAATAGCACTTTCGTCTTTGAAAGGAAGCTGTGCCTATCAGTATAATAAGAGTAATGGCCTCAAATCTGTCCGTCAATACTGCTCAAGCCTTGAGCTGACGGTTCCCAAGTGCCACATGTTGCATCTGTCTTTTCTTTCATCTGCGCTGACAAAATAAATGTGCTAATAGGTGATTAATTAAATATGTTTAACCTGTTTATTCATTTTGACGTTGTTTTATTATGTTCTAGGTAATTCCTGAATACCAAAACTTTGCAAGATTGGATCTGAGCCTTATTGTCTTGTGCACTCACACACAAAACTCAATTATTACTGTTAATTTATGTATCAATTAAACTCATATGGGGCGTTTAACAACAGTATTTAGCATTTTTATGCCGTTTTGATTTCCATAGAAGCTTAACAGGCCACAAGTGTAACAGTCATTCATAGAAATGTTAAACCCCATCAGCTGACTAAATCTTTACACATCGTTGAAAGTTGATTTGTGACTGCAGATTCGCATTTTCATTTTGCTGGTATGTTTGCATTTTGATATGCTATTTTTGGAAGAGTGAGACGGATAAAGAGCGTTGTTGCATAAATTCACGCCGTCATTTACACAAAATGTCAAACCTAACCATTAAGTACACATAGTTCACACTTATTCAGCGTCAGCTTTCCTTAAAAAAATGGAGTGTGTTCCCATTCTATGGATGTCTACTAAAAAAGCATGAGATTAATGACTAATCAATATTTTAATAGACTCGCAGTCCTTAAATTAGCAAGCTATGTTTGCAAGATCTCCCAACTCCTTAAAATGACTTGTTAGAATAACCTACATGCTAATTCAGTCATTTACAAACTGTAGGCCTATCTTATTTCCTGAAAAAAACCCAGTTTTACCACATGAAGGGCATATTTAGGTTACCTGACTAAACACTTTTCCACAGAGGCAGAATCACCAAATGACTACAAACACGAAATCCCTCCCTTCCTTCCCCTGCATGAGGTAATGTAACACCCTGACATGCAATCGTAGCAGATGGCTAAGCATTTTCTGAGTGTGTGTGTGCTCTTTGTCCCACAAATGGCCCAAATGTGACCAGGAAATGACTTACGCTTTTCAGGAGCACAGAATATCTGTACGGTTTATCTGTAAGGGATTTGTTAATGCATTTCACAGTGGGGAGGGACAACATTTCAGAACCTGACAAACAAATCGACCCGCCAACACTTGGCGAGTTGTTCTGTGAGCATCTGTTGATTTCACGCATTCTTGACAGCAGTTGAAACCATTGGAAACAAGATTTTAAACATTTCTAGCAAAAGTCCCTATAGTTAGATCTAGCCACCCTTGTTTGCTCTCCGCTCAGGCTGTCTGTTAGGACTTGGTCATCTTTCTCCACTTAAAAACAAATCAAACAACTTTAATCCTCATCTACAGACTCCGGCCTAACTTTCCTTTCTTTCAAGAACACACCCCTTCTTTTGTTAGTCGCCTGAATGTGGTTTAGATCAGGCTGCGCAGGCTTGAATAGAGCTGGCACTTAACAAATCACAGCCTTTACTTTCATCATTCTTTTGTGGTATTTACTCTGTTTATCTGTGTTTTTTATGCATCTAGCAGAGTTGCAGGTCAGGAAGTTTTATGGCAGAGACAGAAATAAAGACTATCACTGCGAAGATGGATGCTTGAGCCATGTAAGTGAGTTACTTTTCTCTTTCTTCTAGACTTCTTGGCAAGTTGAGCCCCCAACTGCTGCAGCATATGGCGGCTGAGGTCCTAAGGAGCGAGGTGTGGCTGTCTGTGCATGTGCCAAAACCTAATTACTAACTCATTAGTACCCAGGTGGTACCTACGGTCCACTCGCAAACACACACACTCGCACAGGATACAGCCATGATTGCCTCTTTTCAATAGTTACCCACTCAATTCAAACAAATAATACACATGACGTTAATTATAATAACCACTTATCTGCCACTGATATCAAGAGACGTCTCTTATTCGGGGCTTTGAGCATGTCATTATAGTGCTCCGACATCATTGCAGCGCTTGAGTGTTGTTTCTCAAGCAGTCACAAAGGAAGCTCCGCTTTGTAGGTGTGGGACTTGACAGGAACCTTCTGGATGGCTGAGACATCATTTTTTTCTTTTAGAGAACATCTCCACAATATAGAGGTTACAAGATCCGCAGCATCATAAACACTTCTTTCACAAACTGTCAGTTCAGCTGTGAAAAGGGTGTCGTCACCCTGAGCGGAAAAAGGGAAAGAACAACACTCTTCTGAGGAGAGAAAAGTTTCTGAGCATTTAATGAGGAGAGAAGAGCAAAGTAAATTCTGCTCTTTTTTTGATAACTTCAGGAAAACATTAGGAAGGTCCATTGACATCTCAGCCAATGAGTGGAAAGCCATTGTTTTGTTCTGTGTGTGTGGAGAGGAGGGGGTGTGCTTGGAAATGGCTATTTCCTGAGTTAAGTAGGGAACTTCAGTTCTGCAACTCTGAAAATTATGGTTTAAAAAAGTCAGTTTTGTATTTTCAATAAATGGTCCATTTAAGGAGGTGCTTAACCTTTATAAAATGTTGTTCCTCAACCTGTGGATGTATTGAGTTTCAGTTTCTATTCATTTTAAATAAGGCTTGAATTTTTGCAACCCCGCTGTTGATCAGTTACGGCCGAGTCAAATGCAGTATTTGTAAAACTTAAGAATATGGAATGCGATTATTGATTTTCTGTTATACAAGATGAAAAGCAAGCAAAAATGTATGTGAGGAAAAACTAATTAGAAGTAAAACGAGAGGTTGCTTCTTGTTTTAATAGTGAGGCTTTTCACCATTGAAACAGGAAGAGATCATGAAGCAATCAAATAAATGATGTTAAGTCTTTCTTCATTAATTATTTGATCATTATGTTTATAATGATCAGGGAAGTTATATTTTCAGTGGCCGTATTCAATAAATTTAAACTCCAAAATGTTTTCAGCTATTCCCGAATTTACTATTCTTAGCTATGTGTTGAAGAAAAAACAAAATTTTGTTTCATTCTGTGAATTAGTGACAACATTTCTCCCAAATTCCAAGTGAAAATATCGTCTTTTATTTGCATTTACTTACAAAAAACTTAAATAGGACAAACTGGTCAAATGAACAAAAAAGACTAAATGTGTGCAGATGTTGATTCTGCAAAAGAAAACAAGTTCATATTAACGTTTAAACAACACAATGCAAATGTGTAAACACATGTTTTAAGATCCGGATGGATCAACCCTGATATATTTTCACAACTTTAACACGTCTTTGCATTCAACAGACACTGGACTGGAATGGCCACAATACATCTAGAGATTTTGATTAAAGGCAAAACTGGAGTGGTCTGCATCTGAATGTAAAAGATTTTCTTTATATGTAAATATGAAATGTTCTTTCAGTTTTATTCTCAGTATGACCCATGACTGACATTACAAGCATCCTTCACCAAAAGGGAATAAATACAAATGAAAGTTTATTCACTAAATAAGCTTACTGTCGGCTGGATGGACAGCTCTTCACTTGAAACGGCCTAAATTTTAAGCCAAAAGTTTTGGCAAAAAAACTGAATAAGAATAAAATCTGATGTTACAGTAGTATTTGAATTTATGCACCCATAAATTACATTAAAAAAGAGTTGTAGGAAAGCTTTTAATATTCACAGCCATCAAGGCTACGATTGTCATTTCAAAGGCCTTTTATAGCGTTTTTGTGGTGTAGTCCCAGTAGACCAGGTCACTAACCGGCGTGATAGTGAGACTACAGCATTTAGAGGTCTGAATGTCAGTAACGCTGTGTACACAGGGCCCCTGGCTAAGCTTGACTCACAGGGGCTCTCTTCCCCGCTTTTCCTTTTTCCGCTCCTGTCCCCCTCCCATTCCGCTTTCGGCTCCATCGTTCTTTTGTCATCTTATCTGCTGTCCGACTTTCTTCACGCTCCTGTGTAACAGACAGCACACCTGGGATTTACGGCCTTTCTGCTCTCACATTCCTGTCCTGCTCCGCTTATCGCCTTTTCAGCGCCTTAACGCTTCAGACGCTTAAGCAGGGGCCCCCGAGGCCCCTCAGAGAACTGCTAGGGGTCCGATGGGCCTCCACCACGTCTCGCTGTCACCTCAGACATCTGGCAGTGCCACACACACACACAGAGAAGCACACAGCAGAGAACTTCAAAACATTCCCCACAGAGAAACATTTTGAAGTGAGAACAGACGCGAAACACCTTGACAAACCAGCACAGGATACGCTTTCATTTTTTTTTTTGCTCGTGCTCTCTTTGGAGAAGAACAAAAGTGTGTCTCACAGACGTCATCAGTGGGTGAGAACAAATGGATGGTTGACCTGTCAGAGGAAATGAGGTGTGCGATGGAGGAAGGAGCAGGGAACGGGCCGAGATGAAAGGGGGGAGGAGTGAAGGAAGGCGTGATGGAGGTGAAAGAAAAGAGGCTAGCAGGGGTTGGGGCTGTTAGCATATTTATGAGGACAGATTTTCTGTTCAACTTCAGTATATCTGTCACCAGTGGCCCCAGTTCAAAGCGTCACCCAACACCCAACTTAAAATCAACATTGGAGTCCTTGGATCCCTTCTCAACTTTTAAATTCTACACAAATATAAACCTGCTTAAAATATATATATTTATTAACCATCAATGACATTTGGACAAAAGTATGGCAGTGAACTGAAAAAGGGTCTAAAAAGTTAAATGAATTTCTGGGTGACTTTAACAGTTGATCTTCAAAATCCAGAATCCATGCCTCAAGAAAATGTATGACTTGTTTTGGGAATCGTAAGTCATTTATTTTATTTCTTTAATTATTCTTATTATAGCCCAGTGATTTCTGTATTTAGGTCCCTCTTACTGCTCTAACGTTCAGATATTAAACCCTGCGGTTTGTGAAAGAGATTAATGTGAATGGAGGTCAAACATAATGGAGTTCATTTTAGGGAAAATGAGATATGATCACATTGCTTTTGTCCTTTCGTTCGTACTGAATTAAGTTTAGTTCTGTGCGACTGGCTTTAAATTGAACTCTGTTGGAATATATTTATATATATATTACATTTTCTTCTCTTTGCAGATGAGAGGTAATGTAACTTTTTGCTTTAAATTTACTCAATTTACTTGCTGAACACAATTTTTTTTAACTTGATACAGTCTTGAATGGTTTGTTGAATCGGTTGCTTGCATACACTTGTCGAAAAACAAAAGCATTAACATGTCAATCCTTTCTATTAAGCTGCATTATAAAAAACAGACAACTTTTTGACATAAAACATCATCAGTTTTTAGTTCTAAATTGGCAATATGTAGGCAATTATGTATCAGTTCATTTAAATAAAACACAGGAGTCTACATTGTAAGTATACATTTTTCTGTTTATTTGTCACCTTCTGATATTAAGGTGTTCGTGGGCATGTGTGTAGGTGTGTGTCAATATCAGTTTCAGTGTATGTTTGCTGTGCACTGTATGCACTTTTCTTATTTGGCCTCAAATTATTAAACGGACCTATTTGGCTACAGTAATACACAACTGCCATGTACTCAAAATCTAGATTATTACTCCCCTTTTTATTTATAGACATGAATCTCAATATCCAAAAGTGAAAAAATGGATGAAAGTTTTAGAGATAAGGCTTTATGTCACGTTAAGAACCCCTGTAAAGTGGATTTGCGATGCTAACGGCTCCTTCCGCGGAGCCTTACTCACTACACTGGAAAAACTGCCGCAAATGAAGACCGCACTTTCAGAAAAAGTATATATAGATAGATTTATAGATATAGATTTATATTTATTTCGAAGTTTAAAAGAGTACAGTTAAGACTTCTCACACGTGATATAACCTAAGTATGAGAGAGTAAGAGTTAGGCCACAGCTGTCCTGCTTACAACTTGTAAAACACTTAAACCCTGACGGAAGGAAATCCATCCGTGGAATCCGTTGCTTTTTTTCCTTTGACAAAGAGTTGGAATAGATTTAGGGAAAACACCTGATCACACACACACACAGCCGCACACAGAATATAAAACAGTCTAAAAGAACAATATTGCATTTGTAATGCACAAATGAATTTCCTGTACAATTGGCTTTTCAGTGGAGTGTGTGTGTACATAAACAGCTAAAGGGCTCAGTGAATATATCTCCATTTTTGTAGTTTTCATCGGTGGTCCTCGTCTTTTTGTTTCTTTTGTTTTTTACCATGTACAGTAGTGCTGTAAACAGGCACACGCAGAAGCCGAGAGGAGTCGTCATCCTCTGATTTCTCTCCTTGGATGTCTTCCTATCCTCCAATTTTTTTAAGGTCCTGTTTTGTCCTCCGTCCCATCTCAGTCCTGCTGAGAAGCATGTTGTGTCCATCCGCCTGCCCTTCTGCCTGGCTCTGTGAGTCCGACACTTTCAAAAAGTTTGTTGATCGGAGGCACCGGACGCCTTCGGGAACACGCGATCTGACGCCTCTGGAAATAGAGTCTGAAAACTTGATGCCGTTCCATCAGTTTAACTGATTGTGCAAATTCACGCCGTCTCTGGTATGTCCACACGGAAAGAGCTAGCAAATCCTTTTCCGCGCTAAAAAAAGAAAAAGACAGACAGCATATTAAAGTATGTTTTTGAGATGCCAGAATACACAAGTTTTTGTGTTAAGACGTTCTTGTATACACAACGAGAGCTTTGATGAGGAACTATGCCCACAATCATAAAGGTTTCCTCAAAACTTAAACGCACCACCTACGCACGGCCTCCGAGAGCTGTGAAACGGATGTGAAGGTTTCTTAACAAAAGAACAGTCAATAATCTCAATCAATCCCACCTTCATCCTCTTTAAAAACATGCAGTAGTAGGCAGTCTAAACTCTTTATCTCTAGTCTTTTGAGAGTGTTTCTGAACTGCGGTTTGCCACGGTTAACCAAACGCTGTCTTAATATATCTTGTGCCTGTGTACAATCAATAAAGAATTTGTTCTTTCTAAATCTCTGTGTTTAAAAGATTGATTTTATGTGTCTTAAACCACTGTTGCATTTTTATTATGCTCAGACAATATGAGAATGTTCCCTCCAACCACAAAATATAATATCACATCACAGAATCTCACATTTTGATTGACAGCTGAACTTTTATAATTGGGATTTGGAATGTACAAAGAAAATAACGAATATAGACTGAAAAAGTAAAAGTGTAAGTTAAGAGTTCAATCCGGTTCAATGTCTTAATTTCTTTGAATAAGTCAATAAATGAATAAAATGAAATGCATACGCTCTTAAAAATAAAGCTTCCTTAGGCAAAAAAATATTCTTTTTAAAAGCTTAATGAGTTGACAACATCTTTGGAGAGTAATCCGCACATTATCTCTTCTGTTAACTGGAAATGTAAAACCCCGTAGGGGTCTTTAAAGCATCAATACACAGATGGTTTCGAAACTAACTAGAGATTAATCTTTTTGGGAATTTAAAAAGATTAGATTTTGCATCATGCTGTAAAAAACTATTTAGTTGTGATTAAAGCCTTTATTTTAAAAAGTGTAAACCAAGACCAGGTATATGAAGATCAGATGAAAGATGGAGAGATGTTGATGTATGAAGGAAAGCGCAAATGGGAGGTGTTTAGAGGAGAATTCAGCAGCACTTCTAGCCTCGAATTTGGAATGTTGTTTTTTTGGTCAGATTGAGAGAGAGAGAAAGCGCTCTCTTTTCGAGATACTCACACAGGCAGGCGGCTTTGTAAGGCATGCGCGAGTTACACAGAAGTGCATCGAACTCTTTCCTCTCTAGCGTGGAAGCATTGAGGTGGTGTTGATGGTGTTGATGTTGGTGCATCTGGTTGGGGTGGTGTGGCGTCTCTTTGCCAAAGGTGGAGAATGACTGATCGCCCGCCAAGGTCTCGCCCTCAAATACCTCAGAGTCGGGCACGGAGTCCATGCCCGGCACATGCAGGTTGCTTCGGTAATCGGCGCCCTGTCGCGCTTCGGTGGGCATGAAACTTGGCATCCAGCAGCGATCTGAGTGGCCGAGGGCCTTGCACTCTTCTGTGCAGTTGGAGAACAGGTCTGCTCCTGAGAGATCGAACAGAGAAAGAGGTTAGCTTGTCTTTAATTGTCTGTGTGGGTGGATGGGCTTGAGAGCCAGCGCAGGTTTCGCTGAGCGCGCGTGGATGAGTTAACACATGCTTTTCTTTCAGCTGGAACTAGCCTACTTTTTACGAAATAAAACAAATCATACATATGCATGGGCTATAACATTCACAATCATTGCCCTGATTGAACCACGCATGCCACATCAATTCAACCAATCAGAATGTGTCTGGGGCTGAAGTTAAGGGCATCTTTTCAGATGTAATCAAGCGTTAGAAATATGTAAATTCACACAAAATGAAATACGTGTCGTTCGCTTTGAAAACGTTACAAGCCGCGCGTGAATTGTCTTTGGTGCTTGACATGCTAATCATGAAAAGATTGGGTTGTTCCCCTCTTCTTTCAAATTGAAAAATGACCCTGATCAAAGTACATGTGGCGAACATGCGCACGCCAAGTGGATGGAGTCAATGCTGTAATCTGCTCTTCCTCTCTCTCTCTTTCTGATTGACATCAAAGGTAAAATGTCTAAGACATCAAGTCTGCACATCAATCTGGCGGTTCCTTTTCTTTCTCCCATCCAAAGGATCAAGGGGTATGTTATAAAGGTCGTAACCCTCTTTGCTCTTTTGTTTCCTTTAATTACAACAAAAGAGTAACACGGGTTGTTATGTTAAACAAATTCAATCACATTATTGTAAAGGTCATGTAAGGTCGAGCAAACAATATTTTAGGGTTGTGCGACGATTAATCGTGATTAATCCAGAATAAAAGTTTGTGTTTACATCATTTATGTCTGTGTACTGTTCATATTAATTGTGTATTTATAAATACGTACACATACCAGTATAAGTGACCCAGGACAACAGGACCAGTCTTAAGTAGCACAGGAACGTTTTCAGTTATCGGCAAAAATACATGGTGGGGTAAAATTTTATCCAATTCTTCCGAAATTCATTAGGATATTAAGTAAAGATCTTGTTACATGAAGGTATTTTATAAATTTTCTACCGTAAATGTATAAAAACAACTTTTGTGAGTGGGTTGCCTGCTACAATGCCGCAGGTTAACAACTTCAAAGGCGACTTTTCTCAATATTTCGCTCTTTTACAGCATCTGATTCCAGCTTTGTAAACAGTTGTTGCTCCACCAGATAGTGTCCTATGCTAACAAACCATACAGTATATCAATAGAAAGCTTATTTCTTCAGCTTCCAGTTGACGTAAAAATCTCAATTTCGAAAAATTTACCCTTAGGACTGGTTTTGTCGTCCAGGGTCACATATACATTTAGAAAAGATTTACATGTGTTTATTAATGTATAAATATAAACTTAGCACAGTAGACAGTTATTCTGGATCCGATTAATCGCAAAACAGAACAACTTGTTGAGTACTCAGTCTTTAATAAAGAAAGAATACCCTATTTCTAATCCTTCTCTTCTATCAACTTGTATGATCTCAAGCATTGTTGAAACTTATAATCTTTTTTTAAGAATCCCTTCATTGTTTTCCTCGCTCTTCTTACAAAGAGTCTGCGGAGTATGCTTAATGCTTAAATACAAATGTAACCGTGAAAATATATTTTGATCAACAGCTCTTAATTCAAGCAGGTTGTTCATTATTTTCACTGATGAAAGACCTCACGAATCAAAGCCGAGAAGCTAGCGCCACGAAGGCCTTACAACTAAAGCCAGCGTGAGGGAGCAGATCCTGTTAGTTTGTGCGTGACAGCTGCGTGCGTCTTTTACCCCCGGCAGGTGTAAGCCGGCCGCTTTTACTGTATACATCTGAGAACAAGAGAGAGGTGAGCGTTTTTAAATCCCCTTCGGCTCATGTGTCTAAAAGCCCCATGTCTAAAACAGTCAGTAATTACAGCTGGAGGATTAATGAAAAGTGCCATTTTCAAAGCAGTGCTAAGCGGAGATGTTATGGAAGGTATAGAGCAGAGTTTGTGTTGTCTGTGTGCGGGGGGGATGTTCTTAGCTAATCCTCAGACTAGCCTTTCAGACAGGAGACAGGTCAGCATACATAGACTTTGGCGTTGTGCTTTAAAAGAGGATTACAGCCTTTGGAGCTACATGCAAACAACCTACTTAGGAATGGGTTTGGTAAGACCCTCCTAATAACAGACCCTAGTGAAGGACCACCTCACCAGGCAACAAGTCGTTTGAGCGGAAATTCTCTTTTCATAATATATAAATCTATTTTTTGTAAAACACAAATGTGGGGCCAAATACAGGATTGAGTTTAGTTTAATCTTGAGGAACACAAATTATATATATATAGCAGGGGTTTTATTGGTTTGAAATATTTTGATAGTTTATAAATGTTATATCACATATGTACTATTTCTATCTACAACAGATCAGATAAACTCAATGCATTCTGTTGCATGTTGCCGTGTCAGGAGCTTTTATTTTCATTACATGTTTGGCATTCTGGGTGAGGAGGGATTCACACTTTTCAAATGAAACCAGAGCTGTGTCTGATCCGCCCCCTATCTCCTATATGGTGCACTATATCGGGTTTCCGCCATTTTGTAGTGTTGTCCAAATTCTGAGCAAACAACTCATTCCCTATATTAGGTCACTAATATAGTGTGTACATACGATTTCCCATGATACGACGCAAATCAACCATCTTATTAGAATCAACTGGAGGAGAGTGACCCTTAATGGCACGAATGTAAGTTTATTCTCTTGTATTTGTTCTTGTTGACAGTTATTTATACTTTTTGAGAATAAACAGATTAAACTAATGTTATATATAGCTGTTTTTTATTTTAAATACTGTATATGAAGTAATTTTATTTAACGTAAAAAATGTAATAGTTAATAATAGTGGCAAACATTTGTTTTGCTCTCTTAATTAAAAACAAATATAATAACGTGATAAATAATGTATAAATGAACTTTACCATTTTACAAAACAATCCATAAACCCACACAGGTGTGACTAATGTCCGCGACAGTACTATCAGACGCAGGATATATTACGTCAGTGTCCGAAATTGTCCATTCACTTCTTCCCCATATAGTAGACTATTTAGCATTAGCTAAATAGGGAATAGTGAATTAGGGAACAAGTGAGCGAATTCAGACGCAGCTCAGATCTGTCTCTTTCTTTTCTTTTCTTTTACAGTTTATCACTTTGGCAATGATAAAAATGGGCACAAAAATATTTGTATAATACGTTTATTTTCCAATTGTTTTGAAGTCTCTGCTGAATAATTATTAGATATGATTAATATTGCTGCTGGAGTTTCAACTTATTAATGCTACTGAGGATAACAGCTAGAAGAAGTAAGCTTATTTTTTATCCAAGTTGTTTGATAAATGCACTCTACATAACATTTTCAAGTGCACACATATTTGAACATTTTCCTACTTGGGTAAAGTAAAGTTCAACAAATACCGCAAATATTCTGTCCTTCACCCTACAATGAGTTATAGACACAGTGCTTTGAACAAAGATGAACGACAGCGAGTTTGGTATTTTGAAAGCGTGAGATAAGACACTTCCTCATTGTGTAATCGCAGGGAGACATCTTGATATTTCTTGACATTTTCAAAAATTAATTGCTCTCTGTACTCCTCCGGTGTCCTTTTTTCGGTAAAAGAATTGGAAAAGTAATTATATTGTTGATTTGGGGCTCAATATTGCATGAGAGTCCGATGAAAACGTAATCTCTACATTCTATCGTTGAAAAACCACCTAAAGATTTTATACATGTGAAGTTACACGAGAATCCATTTGAGACGCTGACACTAGCCCAAGGGGAGAGGATGAGAACCGAAAAGCTGTAAGATATAGCAATAGACTAAAAGAAATGATCCATTGAAACACATCCTTCTCTTTACATTCGCTCTGGTGATTTCCAAGCTGAAGCCCTGTAAGGCATTAGATCTGATAATAACCTTCATTTGCTAATTGGTATGCATCGGCCTGAAAATAAATTACTGATCAGTGAGCTGTTTCTCACATCTGAACATGACCTGAAACTCAAATGAGGGATTCTGCTGCGGCGTGGCAGATCTTCGGGATCAGTAAAATAAAACTGGATTTAACTGATTCAGGTTTGTCGAAACATCAAGAATCTCTGAAGCGTTCCGCTGTATTAAAGATGCATTTTTATGCATTAGAGAACAAAATATGGGATGCTCACCTTGGCCTTTTTTTGGAGGGGGGTTTAGTCTGTTAACACATTACAGGGTTATTGTACCTAAACAGAACATGTTACTTTCTAACCTGACTTTTTCCATGTAACCATGATCCATTTTAAATGAAAGAAACTGAAAATCTTCTCCATTTAAGGATTTCTCAAAGGACGCCAACAGAGCTGAAACTCGAATACTGGATCATTCAGCTCTGGTTAGTAATTTGGTTTCATTCAAAAGAATAACAATACTGTTCAATCTGCAGGGATCTTGTCACACGTTTTATGCTCTTTTCAGTTTGACAGCCCTTGTTGTCGTTTACTGAATGGCCACAATACTCTCATAACATTCCCCTTTTGTATTCTACAGCAAAAAGTGAGCCATATAGGTTTAAAAACCTGCGTGAATAAATAATGCCAACATTTTCATATTTGGGTGGACTATTCCTAATAGTCTGTAATTCGGCAGACTGTTTCAAAAAGGCCACAAAATAGCAATTGCTTAAGAAACAAGTTGTCTAAAATACATTTGAAAGGATGAAGGCAGTTTCTAGCAAATTCTCATTAAAATGAACAATGCATGCTCCTGAACGCTATCCAAGTCTGCATACCAAGCGCCGCTTTCAATTATCTTAATTAAGGAAGATAGTATGCAGCAAACAATTAATTTTAGTGAGAACAACATGCTCGCAAATGGATAAAGCGACACAACAGATTTGGTTTTAACTCTATTCAAGTTTACCTTAAAAGGGAAATGTTCTCTTATTGCCTGTGACAACAAAGGCAGATGGGCCAGCCGACCTTGTATGGGAAAAGTCTTGATTTTAATCTAACGTTTTACTGAGCAAAAATGGGCTAAATAAGAGCCGAAGGAGTCCATCTGAATGCCCAGCCAGAACATATGGTGCTCTGGAAAAACAGCCCAGGACATATGCTCAACCACAGAAAAATTTATGATAATAAGATGCAACTTTTTGGTTGTATTCATTTGTGTCCAGCTATGTCATAATTACATTAGACAGTCAACTTCACAATCCACTTCAAAACAGGTGTCATTTAGCAACAAAGCGAATCATTCTGGATCTCATTTTCAGAGTCCCACATGTGTTTTTGTAAAGGTAAGGCGAGCAGCGTGTTACATCAGTGGAATGCGAGCAGTAGGATTAGAGTGGAAGGTTGGGGGAGTGACGAAGAGTTTGGGGGTGGGTGGGTCACACACCATTAATGAAATGCTTGTTTGTTTGCTGCTAACCTATTTGGTCCGGTCCCACACGGTCGATGACAAACTGCCTCGTCTGATCTAAATTCCATTCTGTCATGTGTGAAAGGGTGATAATACCACAGCCATAAATCCCTATTATCTGTAAGCATTCATAAACAATGGCATTATATTCTGTGCTATGACTGTTGTGTGCGTGCATCCATACCATAGGCTCAGTGGCCAGATATATTTCCACTGGGATTATAAAACTAGATTAGAATGATCTAAAGTCTATGACATGACAGGTTTTGTTCTCGTTGGGTGTGTTTGTGGATAACACAAGCAATACATTTAGAAGCTGTATGCCTGTGCATATTCTCCATAATACAAAACGCTCACTATTTCTGTTTTAACCAAAAAAACAGGTAAAAAAGGTAATTTTGTATTTGGCAGATGCTCCTATCCAAAATGACATCAAGATACACATTTCATCAGTCTGTGTGTCCTGGAAATCTAACCGGTAACCTTAGTGTTGCCCGCAGCGTGTTATACGTTAAGCTAGAGAAACGAAACAATATCAAAGCAAAGGATAGTATGGGAAGTATCTGTAGACATACCAGAGGAATGTCCGCGATGCATGGCATCATGGTCACTGTCTCCCTGCTCGCTGTCTCCGTGACCGCTGTCTTTTGAGCTCACAATATCCGCCTCCTGAAACGCAGAGCTGCGGGCGAGAGGAGGTCTGAGTGTGCCGCTATGCCACAAGACTCTTATAAAACAACAATATTACTGCTTAGGCTTTATGTGGTCTCCATGTGCATCACATGCTTAACATTGGTTTTATATAAATAAATCTGGATTTATTAGGAAATTAAAATCATGGACATAAATAAAAAATTATGGCCCATAAGCCGCTTACCTGTTAACACGCCTTGGTCGGTCCACCAAATAACTTAGCTCTGCTCTCTGGTGTTTTGTCTGCAAAAGAGGCATAGATTTGTAATGGGCCCGACAATAACTGAAGCACACACACAAACAATTCATATAAGTCATACAAAATAATTAATAATAATACAATTTTAAAAAAATCACATAAACTGAAAAAGGATCTCATAAAAAATACTGGTCAAAATTCAAGCCTCACTCACTAGGCATCACAGCGATTTTACAGACAGACAGAATCATTAGGCTGTGCTGCTATTCAGCAGAATTCAACTATAGATGGATCTTTGTTCTTGTGAGGCTCTGCAGCACCGTGACTTGCATATCTAATACACTATAACCCCGGGAGCTTTTCACAAACATGCAAATCTATCAGTTCTGTGACTCACTATGTTTACACTTGACCATGAGTAATTCCACAGTATATGCCACCTGATGACGATGTAATAATAATAATAATAGTTTATATAAATAACATTTTATAATAGAATATTTTATTACAATGATTTTAATTTATCCACTAGCAATGAATTATAAACTTGTTCAAGAATGTTAATTCTTCGTTTCATATAATGCATTTTTATTCTAAACAAAATCATTCAAACGTAAAAGCAGCTCTATTTCAAAAAGTGTTTGCTTCGTGAGAGCCATTAAGATATATAATATAATTCTATAAAATGAATTTTTTTTACAAAAATGAAACTAAAATTGAAAGCTGAACTTACAATTATAATTGTATGTTACAACGTTATTTTCTTTGAGTTGGTTTCAAAAGTTTTCTTACTTCACTGGAGAGCAGGCTGCCGTTTGATATGATGTCCGGCTGCTGTTGCTCAGAATAGCCGGTCACTATGGCTCCGCACGGGTTGTGGTCGGTGTCGTTGCTGCGGGACGGACTGCAGGCCTTCATGAACATCAAGTCCGTTTTGGCCGATTCTGGAGTCAAACAAACCTGGTAACAGTAATTCTGGCTTTGATGCAAGGAGCCGAAGCTTCCCGATTCCTCCACGGGTACCTGCGCTGCGCTCGCAACGCTCACGTTGGCCGTGTTGGTGCTCTGTACCAGCATGATGTCCGACTTGCTCAGTTTCTTCTTTTTTCGGGCGGCTCGGGCCTGACGCCCGCAGCAGCCGCCCGATCCGCACGACCCGCAGCCAACGAGGCAGCAGCAGTCGCTCGCCAGACAGGTGCTGTAAATGTTTAGCTTTTTGTCCTTCTGACAGCGCACGGCCAGGACAATCATGGCCAGCAGAAAAATAAAGGAGACTGAGCCAAGCGCGATTATGAGAATGAGTGTCAGATCAAGAGTCGCGTCTTTGGCCTTGGCAGAGCCGCGCTCTCCACTGTGACCCTCTACAAGACTGTCTACCAGTGTAACCTGCACGACTGCGCTACAAGACATGGGAGGCTGCCCGTGATCTCTTACTTCTATCAGAAGCTCATAAAGCTGTTGTGGGTCTCGTTTAGCTGATACCCGACGAGCAGTGCGCAACTCCCCGGTACGCCAGTCCATTCGGAACATCCCATTCTCGTTGCCTCGCTGTATACTATAAGACAATCGCGCGTTCTCTCCATCATCTGCATCCATGGCGACAATGCGCGTCACCAAATAGCCCGGTTCAGCAGAGCGCGGTAAAGGCTCCCGCGCGGTGCCATTTTTTCCGAGAGGCGCAATCACAGACGGCGCGTTATCGTTTTGATCCACAATAATTACATTTACCGTGGTGTTGGACCACAACTCGGGGCTGCCCGAGTCTCTTGCTTGAACCATAAAGCTAAAGTCTTTTAGTTGCTCATAATCAAAGGATCTGAGAGCGTAGAGATAACCATTCTCCGAGTTGATGGACACATAGGTGACCACTGACATACCCTGGATCTCACACTCCACTATGGAGTAAGTTATATAAGCATTCTGTCCGACGTCAGGGTCAACGGCACTGACAGCGTAGATATAAGCACCGGGGACGTTGTTTTCAGTCACATACACATCATAAATGGGCTGCGTAAAAGTGGGCGCGTTGTCGTTCTCGTCTGACACGTGCACTTTGATTGATTTGCTGCTCGCCAAGGATGGAGTTCCTTTATCTCTTGCAACCACTGTCACAGTGTACGCCTCTACAGTCTCTCTGTTGAGAGGACCGTCTGTTACAATAGTATAATAATTTCTGAATGATGTTTTAAGTTTAAAAGGGACGTCGCCAAGAATCTCCACATGAGTCTGTCCGTTTTCTTCCGAGTCCTTATCTGTGACGCTAAGCAGAGCGATGACGGTACCCGTGGCTGCGTTTTCACTCACGGACTCCGTTACTGTGCTGAAGATGATCTCAGGTGCGTTGTCATTCATGTCTGTCACTTTAACCAAAACTTTACAATGCGCGGGCACGGCGTTTGGTCCCATATCTTTCGCTTGAACGTAAATCTGATACAAGCTGCTTTCCTCAAAGTCCACCTCGCCTCTGACCTCTATTCGGCCAGTTCTAGCATCAATATCAAACAGTTCTTTTACTCTACCCGAGATGTGGTTGCTGAACGAGTAAATTACCTCTCCATTAGGGCCCTCGTCTGAATCGGTGGCGTTAAGTTGAATCACGAGCGTGCCCACGGGCGCGTTTTCTGCCAGGTTCACAGAGTATACCGGCTGATCAAACACGGGGACGTTGTCGTTGGAGTCGAGCACTCTGACCACAAGCAATGCTGTCCCAGTCCGAGGAGGTTGGCCACCGTCCACGGCCGTGAGAACATAACGATGCATTGCCTGCTGTTCTCGATCCAACGGCTTTTCCAAAACCAGCTCTGCGAATTTGTTCCCGTCAGTTTGCGTTTGCACGTCTAGGTAGAAATAGTTGTTGTTAGTGATATCGTAGGTGCGCAGTGCGTTGCTACCGACATCCGGGTCGTAGGCGCTCTCCAAAGGGAAGCGCGTGCCAGGGGTCGCGCTCTCGGATATTTCCACGGTGATGTCCGTCTCCGGAAAGCTCGGCGGGTTGTCGTTGATGTCCACCACCTCTATCTCCACGCGAAAGAGCTCGAGTGGGTTCTCCAGGAACACCTCCAGGTGAAGCAAACAGCTGGCAGTCTGCTTACAGATGCGCTCCCGGTCGATTTTCTCGTTCACGAAAAGCACCCCGTTTTCCAAGTTTACTTCCAGGTACGGCGTCCGCGAGCTGGGCACCACCTGAAATCGGCGGGATGAAAGTTTCGTAAGGTCCAGTCCCAAATCCTCTGCGATATTTCCCACAAACGTGCCATGCTCCGCTTCCTCGGGCACAGAGTAACGAATCTGTGAAACTACACCATCCGCGAGACACAGCAGGAGCAAAAATACAAACATCTCCTCTCCGGAAAGGGCACTTGGGATATTTTATCTCCGCAGAGCGCGCAGCAAAACCATACCCCTCTTCCTCGATGTAAGGCGCTCAAGCGTGCGTAAGGCTTTGGTTGAAGGGTAATAGCTTTCCTTAAACGGGGCTGTCAGCCAAAAACCATGCTGTCCGTTGGTTAAGACGGGACCAATTTCCCAAGATGATTACCCTCGTATAGCTCCACGAAGAAGCTCTGGCTTTAGAGTCGCGCCGAATTTCTATCACAAGTACGCATTACATTAAACTGATACTGGCTCAAATAAAAAGCGTTTTAGTGACGAATAAAACACACTTAAATAATCCATAGAGTTCTTTCAATGGATGAACTTGATCTATCTGAGATATAGTCTGTTAACAGCGACAGTCAATATGTTTCCCTTTTTCCTGTTATCTGGAAGGTCCCAGTGTGTCAGGTGCGCTCCGGTGGTGTCCGCTGGCACTGTACTGAAGCTTCAACGCTAAGCTGTTCGGTTTTCCCGCAGCACCCTCCCCTCGCCAACCAATGGGATCATCCGACACCAGCAGAGCCGAAGTTTTATTCGATGCGCACCACGTCTGTCAAACCTCCCGGTGGCGGATTGACACGCCCCTGGTCAGAGCTGCGGGATTTCTGGTCATAAGGATTGAATGGCTGATGAGTTAGTTTAGGAGTGAGTCAGAGAGAGTGATTCAATTGTGGACAACTATCTTAAATGTTAAAAATAGAGAGATCTGTTGACGAAACGAGGAATGAGTATGTGTACTGCGAGTAATTTATAATAGTCTAGCAACAGCTTTGAACAGTCAAAATACTTTTACACCCACTGCTAATTCTTTTTTATTCATATTATTATTAATTTAAAAGAATTCATATATGCAATCCATTTAATGTTTCATGCACATGCTTAGGGCAGCATCTCAAACGTGTTCTTTGATTCCGTCTCCGGTTTAGTGCCCAAGCGCGAGGTACACGCGCCTCCTAGCTGCCAAAAAAAACCTGTAGCGCCGCTGTCAGTCAATTCTTCGTGGCAACTACTGCACGTAAAACACGAAATCTGTGGCAATGCCCAGAACTTGTACACCCTCCCTGTAATTAAATAACACAGGTCCCCAGTTCTGCTTGCTGATTTAACTGATTTGAGCAAATCTGTTGTTGCATCTGGACACAGTCTGAATAAAATGAATTAAAGTCCCTGACGTAAGTTGGAACTGTTTGGGTAGAAAAGCGGAGGGTGCTCGTGCAACAGCCACGCAATACTGCAGTGATCAAATTTAGCTTCATTCGATATTTTACGTCCTTAGAAGGGAAGTCTCAGATTCTATTAAAGTCAACCAATCCCTGAAATCAAATGTCTCAAACCGAATCATTTCTGGCTGCTTTGGTACCTTACACCTAAATGCGTTTGGCCCCCGAATGCTGAAAATGGCACGCTATCAAACTTTGGTTTATACCTGCTCCTCAGAAGCACCCGGCAACCAAATGTCACGGGTTTCCATCTGACTGGAATAATGCGGAATCCACTGTGGCCAACTGCATTCACAGGAACAGTCTGAGCGCCCCCTGCCGTAAAACAGCTGTATCACTCCCTTGCGGTCCATAGAGCCAGGAGGACTGATAGCCAGTCTTCTCTTAGAAAGGCACATTTAAGGGAGTGTCTCAAACAGTCCTGTGCCAGAAAGAATCTTAGTCTTGTGAAGTATAAACATGAATCGCTTCCAAAAAGAGATTTTCTAAATCAAGTTCTGGCGAGCCACTGGCATACGCACTCAACTTTACGCTTATAGGGTGCCGGAGGGATTGAATACATTCGAATTTTCATGAATATTTCAAGATTTATGGACAAACAGTGATTTGAATATGAGAATCAGATTATCTCCACTCCCCGTATTATAATATGAGTATACCTCAACCGCACGAGGCATTCTGCCATCGTGATTGGCACAGATCTCTCTCTCTCTCCATCTTTTTGTCACTCTTGCAAAGCTGCTTTAGGGAAAGGTGAGGCTTTGAGTTTCAAAGGAAATCTTTATTCTATTACCTCCATGAAAAATCAATTACATAGGATTATAGATGGAAAAATATATAGCGTATATTTAAAGTTGAATATAATATATTACTTTAATATTATAGTTTGTGAAGAAGATGAACTTTGTAACATAACTTGCATGTAAAGTCACTGATATACATTTAGGAACACCCAGAAAAGACACACAGACCGATAAAAGTGTATATCACGTAATGCACTGTAAGCTTCTTTGAATAAAATGGCAAATGCATAAATTATATTTTTGCAATTTTGAGTTTTAAATTCTGGACAACATACTTATATTATAATCATTTTCTCCTAGTCTTGCAAATAATACATATATATATATATATTCATACATATATCAGATACTCTTATTAGGTGCACGATGGACAGGGAACAGGGACACAGGGTTTAAACCAGATCATTTTATGATTTCTAACTAAGTTTCACCCTGTCAGATTCTTTAATCTTTCTGACGAAAATAGCCATGTTCAATCCAGCTTCCCCTTTCCCTCACAGATAACACACAGAAAACAACAGAAATTGAGTTTTCAGAGATAACAAAAGACGCCTGTTCTCACATCTTAATATCTATTGGCCGAATGTGGCGTCGGCCTGTCGATCAGCCCTCGTGTGGTTAGGCTTGTGACTGGACGTCTGGAGCTGCTCTCTGGTGTGTGTCTGTGGCCCAGAAGACCTTTTCATCTGCAGCCTGCACATGGATGTGTGTGTGCGTGCGTGTGTGTGTGTGTAAGACTGACACTGCTCTGACAGAATGAGATGGGACAGAAAGTGCTGGTTGACAGGAGGATTGTTTTCACTCCAAAAGTCTTATTAAAAATGTAGCTGTCCCTCAGAGACTGGGTGAAGACCAGTATGTGTCTGAATCTCTGCTCGTGGTCACTCATGAGGAAAATGTAATGTGGTGTTTGGTATTTGAGTTGTGTTAGGAGGTCTTGGGGATTTTGCCTCTTTACAAGGTTGATTTTGTGTGAAACATTTTAACCTCAAAACCTTCATGTCAACGCATCCACCCCATAGATTTGACAAAAGCTTATCTCTTACTGTAATTATTCTAATGATATTTTCCTACATTCATATAGATGTTTAGTACAGTAAGGTCTATCTTTTTTTGCAAAATCATACACTGTACGTGCTCACAAAAATACTTGCTGCATTTACTTTGAATCTAACTACAAACTTTTTTCTGTAGATAATTTATGGATTTTTATCTTAAGGCATTCACAGAGATACCCAGGCTGTATGGGAACATTCATGGAAAATAAGCCATCAAGCGCATTTCCCAGAACATAAAAGGTATTTGGGAATAGTTTGAACCCCCAAATACCCAATGAAAATCTATTAAAAAGTCTATTCATGATGAGAGGCTCTTTTAACTGTACACAGACACACCAACAGACTTGACTACAAAGTGTGTGTGTACAGGGCTGGTCATAAATTTGAATAGATTTTTGAAAATTTTCTTGCAGATATAGCAACATATGTCCAAAAGCTGATTTGTGAGGACATTTTAGATGTTCGTTAATAACTATGAAAGGGCATTTTTATCAGCTAATTCGTGTTACTTTATTAGCGGCCATACATTTGCCGTATGGTAGAAAATATCATTAGATATTAAAACAAATCTATGAGATGTCTTCACTGATATTGTGATATAAATCAATTACAGAATTTATTTTTGTGTAAACTGTCTCTTTAAAGGGATAGTTTTTCATCCAAAAATAAAAACTCTGTAATCCTGGATACCGCCATTGAAATGATAAGAGAGAAATGATGTAAATGTTGATGCCAGAATTTTCATTTTTGGGTTAACATTTATGACTCTGGACCACAAAATGAGTTTTACAGTAAGTAGCACGGGAACATTATTTGTAATAGCCAAAAATACATTGTATGGGTCAAAATTATAGATTTTTTCCATTTAGGCCAAACATCATCAGGATATTTTGTAAAGATCATGTTCCATGAAGATGTTTTGTAAATTCCTACCCTAAATATATCAAAACATTATGTTTGTGAGTGGATGCTGCAAAATCATGAACAAAAATGGCCAGAAACATGCCTACAAACTTTGCTTGCTGCTGCCAGGCTCTTTGGAAATAACCTCCTCAAGCTTGGTATCTATGTAAAGCTTAGAATGTCAGTTTTCGGGTTCATATACTCTCCACAACGCCATTACAGCGGTAAGCCAATAGAGAGCATTAAAACTAACTGTTTCTTCTTAGCAACGGCCTGCTAAACCGCCTCTGATTAAAAACTTCAAAGGCAATTTTCCCAATATTTTGTTTTTTTTGCCCCCTCAGATTCCAGGGATTTAAAACAGTTGTAGTTTGGCCAAAAATTGTCCTATCGTGACAAATTATTTTGTTATTATTAGTGGTGGGCATAGATTATTTTTTTTTAATCTAGATTAATCTAGATTAAAATGGCTCATTTGAATTCTGCCGAAAGCATTCAGAATATGTGTACTACCCAAATAATGACTAAAAGTAAGTCTTTGAGAACGGGTTTCTCAAGCCAGGTGGCGCATTAGACCAGGGGCTCATCTCCTGTTTCCAAAATGCATCACAAACTGCTTGAGCTATTAAATTATGTTCAATAAGATGTATTTGTGTTTACTCCCGCATTAGCTAAGAGATGCTTTGCGTTAAGGTGGTACTTGAGACTGGAAGAGATCCTACAGTACATTTACATTTAGTCATTAAGCAGATACCCAAAGCGACTTACATAGAGTTAGGGAGCAACAAGCGATATGTCATCCAGGAGCCATAATACATTAGGTGCCAATACAAAGTTACTGGTTTCAAATAAAGCTAGACATGTTGAGAGAAAGTTTTTTTTTTTTTTTAAACCAACCGTATGTAAACCAATTCCGTTCAGTAAACCAATTCCTAAGTGCACAAGGTGCAAACAACCTTAGTCTTGTCGAGGTTTCCATTGGGAAGATTCTTAAAAATAAATGTTCCCTGATTCAAACCCGGTGGCTTCATAGCTGCATCCATGTTAGCACGTCACGTTTGATGTGGTCATTTCACAGTAACGTTATGTTGTGTTCAGACCAAACGCGAATGGCGCGTCAAGCGCGAGTGATTTACATGTTAAGTCAATGCAAAGAGGCGATAGACGTACTTGCTGCGCAAATCGCGAGAATGAAGCCCTGGTTATGAGATGATGAGGCGACGCGAATGACGCGAATCACGCAAGTTGAAAAATCTCGTTCTCGCCCCCTACAGTGTAATTAAGCTAGGTTTACATCCGCGCTAAAATATCAATGTGAAAGTCATCATAGCTTGATTAGTATAGAACCAGCTCCCAACACAACTTTGAGAATAGATTAACGGCGACATTTTTTTTATCGCGCGGTAAGAGTCTCACGTTAACGCAGCACGTCAACGCCGATAACGGCCCACCACTAGTTATTATACATATCTATTCAGCTCTCAGATTATGTAAATACCTATATTCGGAAAAATTTTCCTTTTAGACTGTTTTTTTGGGGTCCAGGGTCACAATTATAACTTAATCAAAATATAAAACAAATATCTTTAAGAGTAAAGATATTTTTTAAGAACCAGTGTTTATATTTTGCGAAGTGGTCTATAATGGCCGTACTACAAATTCTGTGCTTACATAGGATTTGCATACAGCTCCCTGCATCCTTCCTGTCGGTGCCCTTGTTCCACACATAAAATGAAGAGACAGAAAAATATATGGATCCTGTAGAGTATCCAATCAGAGCACAAATTGAGTACATTTTAAACTCAATTAGCCATATAACCCTCCCTTTAGCACAGTCAGAGCAAAGTGTAGCTCGAGCACTCAAGTCTTATAGAGCAGAAAAAGGCTAACGTTTCCACCCTACGAGACAGCAGGTAGGATCTATTTCTCCAGCCTCTGGAAATAAACACCCAATTCAGCAAAGCAGTCGGCAATGAATCACTTTAATGTGTGGTCAATTACATAACTGAAGAGCAAAACTCTTCAAACCACAAAAGGACGACTATCACCCACTTTTTATAACCCATGGGGCCCATTTTAGAATTAGAAGTTTTAATGTCTTTATTCTTACAGAGAGCTCCGACGTAATTCAACTATCACTGTACCCCTGTGGATCACAACATTCTCAATTTTTTTATTTCAATTCTTCTGTTCTTTAGAATGTGAGACAAAAAAGTTTGCGCTGGGGTCACACCGAGAAAGGTTTCTTTTTTATTATTATATAATAATTCCTTGAGCTGTTTAAAAAATGCCAACTGCATAAGTGTTATTAACGATCAGAACAGACATGCATTCAACATTTAATATCTAGTTGATGTCAGGAACAGTTCACCCAAAAATAAAAATCATTCACTCACTCTCACGTTGTTCCAAATCTGTATTAATGTCTTTGTTCTGTTGATCACAAAGATAGGAAAAGCAAACAGTTCTTGGGCACTTTAACTACCATTATCATTTTTCTGCCAATGGTAGTCAATGGTGGCCAAGAACTGTTTGGTTACAAGCATTCTTCCAAATATCAAATATCCAAATTCATACAGATTTGCAACAACTTGAGGGTGTTTCAATCACAAAATCAATCATTTTTTCTCTTTATATGTGTAATGTTCTTTAACTGTAATGTAATGCACAAGTTACTTTTATACAGGGCTGATGATAGCAAGAGGCAAAACGGTGTCATGAGTCCAGACTTATTTCAATGATTTGCATGCACCTCTGACGCGTTTTTAAATACCCCGGTTCTATGAACACACCACAAATGTATTCTAAAATCACCTGTCACTACATGAATTTTGCATGGATTACCCTATTTCATCGACCACCTGTGCAGTCTTCAACACTACTTGTCATTGCCATCTACTAAACAGTGTAGTGCAGGCCAGGTTCACATTTGTATTTACCGTACTCAGTAGAGCTTTTCGCTCTTAATTCATGTCTTTTTATCCTTTCTACATTGTTTATTGACCATGAGACATCTGTGGCAGCAGGCATTCAAAAGGACTTCTTAAACATAGAAACCACTACTTTCCAGTCCTTATTTCAGAGCCTTTTATAAATTCACTCTAAAAGTCCTGCCTTCAGTTTTTGGCAGGTGGACTACTGAAAGCCAACGTCTCCAGCAGCTATGATAAAGTGAACGGCACCAGACAGGCTTGACTTTGGTTGGCACCGCGTCGTTTGCGATTTCTCCCCTACGTTCACTTTTCACGTCGACATATGCAGTTGCTTCTGCGGGAAATGCTTTTAAGATCTCGGAGTATTAGGGACAGCATGCGAGCAGGGCCGAAATTATAGTGGTGTTTTTCAGAGCCAAATTGTGACATGGGATGAATGAAGACAAAAAAGCCGGAAGGGTGAGGGGAAGATTGTTTAGCAGCTGTTGCAGGGCAAGGAATGTTACTGGATGAATCCCCTGATCTGTCAGTTGCTCTTTCCAACGTAGACCTGAAATGCACTCGCGCATCATTTGTCATCCAAAGCAGCCATTAGGTGAGTTTGTGTTTGGTTTGTTTTGAGGGCTGGAGTGAGGTGTAGATTGTTTTGGCTAATTAAGTTAACTCTCTCTCTCTCTCTCTCTCGCTCGCTCGCTCACTGTTTTGCCGTCCATTTTAACCCCTCACCGCCACTCCCCACACACACCCACCCATCGGTCATTCATCTCACAGTGTTATTTCTCACCACAGAAGAGGATGTTCTGCGTCATATCGTCAGTCAGCATCTCTGCCCACACGCACACAGTTGCTCTCTGTGTCGACTCTCTCCTTTCACACACAGCATATATTATCACGCAAGGCTTAATTATCCCCCATCTTAATTAATTCAATCGATAATTAATTCAAATATACTTTTAGAATTAATTATTGTTGTATTCGCCATGATTAACTCTTTTAATTAACCTGAAATTGTAATTCCTCTGTGTTGATGAGGAGCGGGGAGAGCTGTGGACTTTTGTTTACCACAAACCATCATTAAACCCCCGATGTCACAGAGGAACTCTGCATTTGCACGCGATCTGTGCGCTTCACTAAATGATTTCGTGGTATATAGAATGTCAGATTTAAAGCGATAGTTCAAGCAAAAATTCATTTTCTTTCCACACAGTAATTAAACAGCGATAACAAACAACTTATATTATACCATTTAATTTTATTGAACTTTTTTTAATTTAATTTGATTTAATTTGATTCCGTAGCAATTGTTTTACTTCATTTTATTAATTTATGAGAAAATTATAGAAGGTTATGCAAGGGGGGAGTAAACAACACAGTTGTACTTTTGGCTGAATAGTTTTTAAAATGTCAGTATTTACATCCACTTCTACAGTTATATTGTTATATCTGCGGGGGTCTGAAATAATGTGCAAACTTTAATACTTAATAAAATATAACTGGGATAACTTTATCCAGTTTCAGTTTATTTAATATAAATGCATGCATGAGCAGACATGTAGGTTAGTTTATAATGAGCTAACTGAGCGTTGGGTAGCCCACAGTTCATAAACGAAAGTACAAATGTCAGATACATCGTATCCATCAGAAACAACATATTAATGTGTTTCTCTTTGACCTCTCCTTTTCTAAGACTGAGGAAGATGAAGTTCTGCGTTGTGTAATAGGATTCCAAGCCTGGCACAGAGACAGAAAAAAATAATGAACAAATATTTTCCATTGACCTGACAATTGGCTAAATACAGAGGGTGTCCTTCAGTGTTCATCCTCAGTTTGTGTGTCTGTGTGGTAGCGTGCACACATGCTTGCAAGTATCCGTGAAGCGTAGCAAAAGCCAGGCTGAATTTAATGACATGTATGACAATTACAGTGCCGTCCAAGGAAAGAGACACAAATTTAATAAGCCACTGGGGTTTGCGTGTGCGTGCGCGCGTTACACTCATCTCATCACTGAACTTGGCTCAGGGGTTGCCGTTGTAATCTTCTTTTTTTTCACCTCACACCATAATAGGAAACATGCGGTTAATTAATTTAATAAGGTCAGAAATTATTACCTCCGTACAAGGGATTTCGTCTTGCAAAGCCGCTCCCATCATATATTTTATTTTTTAATTGTGAAAGTATTTTTAAAGGTATTTCTCTGAAGATTGCTCTGGAGCTCCAGTGGGATGCTTTTGAAATGAAGGTTGGGTCCAGGTGGGGCTGAAGTTAAACTGCTTGGTGGTTATGCTCCAATTACACACACACACACATGCTCACGCACACATCTGTCAACACATCTGGGATAGCAGCCCTGTGATATTTTAGTGAGACTGAAGAACACAGTTTTATTGTATTCTGTATTTATTCTGTATTTATTCACACTGTATATCTGCACTTGCTAATTGCACTTCTGGTTAGACCTAAACTACATTTCGTTACACTGTACTTGTATATGTGTAATGACAGTAAAGTTGAATCTAATCTAAAAATCTAATCTTTTACGGATGTACAGGTCCAGTCTAAATAAAGTCTTTCACTCATAGAATATACAGAGGGAATAATCTGCAACTTCTAGATGTGCTATTAAAACTCTGTCCGATGGAAATGAGAAAAGATTCAGCCAGGAAGTCAATATTTATCTTTCACTCTGCACCCTACCGCATATAAAAAAAGACTGTTAGCGATGACAGGGGATAAATGTCAATTAAAAGGTGATGCGTTGCATCTCTGACACTTTGTTTGCCTTTCCCTTGTAAAAGAGGAAATACAATGTTTGATTAATCATATGGACCACTGATTGATTTGTATTTTGATGGGTTTTCTATGTTGGGGTCATGGAAGGTTATGAATGTTTGTGTGGGTAGATGGCTGTTTAGCTTTTCATACTGTGAGTATAAAAGTATTTTGAGAGATCTACAAAACTCACGAGGGCCTCCATATCCACTGTTAATTGATATTTCTAGCATGGACACAAATAGTCTTTATAACTTTGATAGTTTCTGTACTTACAGATATCGGCAAATGCCTTTAAATGAAATAAAATTGTATATACTTTAAAAGAGCTTCTAAAAATATTCTTAAAAAACTTCTTTAAAATAAATTAAAGAATACATAAATCATATAAATATATACATCACATCTATATACATATATATATATATATATATATAAGTGCAGTAAAAGTATATTTTGATTTATTAAATCTGAAATAAATACCTATTTTATAAATAAATGTAAATACATGTTTAGAAATAATCTGAATATAAACCAAATTTTCAGATTTAGAATGATGATACAAGTATTTACTGCTTTTGGATCCGTATATGCTGTACTGTTTTAATAGTGGGTGACATCGCCACCTACTGAATAATAGCGGATTGGCGTAAAATCTCAATTTATCATTGGTCGGATATAAACGAACATAAATTTTTTTTTTTTTAAATGCTATTTTTTTTAAATCATAAAAATAATTTGCATTAAAAGTAAATTTAGATTTCATGCTACTTTTAAGTATTAAATCAGACAAATATAATTATTTTATAAAAAAATAATGTGAATATTAATTCATTACCCACCAGTTTTCAGATTTAGAACGATGATACGAGTATCTACTGCTTTTGGATCCGTATATGCTGTACTGTTTAAAAGGTGGGTAACAGCACCAGCTACTGTATAATTCCGGATTGGTGAAAAATCTCAACTTGTCATTGGTGGGGATAAAAACAAACATTTTTTTTTAATTAAAAAACTATTAATAATTTACAATAACGTGCATTCAAAGTACATTTTGGCTACATGCTGATTTCAACAGCAGTTTTCTGAGAAAACACTAATATGAGTTTATAAAAATGAAAATATAAATATATAACCCTAAAACATGTATAAATAAACAAAAAAACACACTCAGGTGAAACTTTTTCCATTTGCTCTGGTCAGGTTCTTATTCCCACCATCATTCCACAGATGTGCTCATGACAGTTTCATGACAGGCGAGAACTGGACAGTAGAGAGGCTTGTGACAGCCATTAGAATGACTGACAGGTGTTGAGGAGGAGAGGGAGTTGTGCTCGGCGGGCAGGAGCAGGGTCGTCTCGTTCACTAACCGACTCCCCTCTGTATGCATGCAGAACAGAGCGAGCGTGTGAGCTGACACACAGTAGGGGTGTTGTATGCGGATGGAGTGCATGCCGACAGGGGGTTTTCAAGGTTTCCTTTCCCCAGTTTATCATAAACTCAATATCTAAAAGTAAACAACAGAAACAAACAGGAAAAATAGCATTATGTTGCTGTTTCGGACTGACTGTTTGTCTCTTTTTGACCATTATTTATTGATGCCCAGCGTTGGTACTACGTTTGAAACCTACCAATGCCATAAAACCCATAACCACACACTCCACGGATGTGGTTTAACCACCCTTTTGGATGTCAAATGCACATGCAAAGTCACTGGACACCTCTGGCCGACTGCAGCTCACCTCTCATTTCAATAGCATTTGTGTTTGACCTTGGTCTATCTTTAGTGAAGGCAACTGTTGGCAAGAATTGTTCAGACACCCCCTGTTAGTCTCAGATACAGAAAGGATACACAAACATGCCCTCCAATCCCACGAATAACTCCAAACATACAGCGAATGGATCACTGTAAGTAGACTGACGGAGAAAAAGGGCATTGTAAATCAATATTTATAGTTAATAAGAAAGAAATTGATATTCCTGTGAGTTAAGTCGGTGAGCCGCGCGCATGATGTAGTCGGATTTATTACCAACAACTTCATCACACGCTGTCACTTTTCATTCCAGCAGCTTTAATTCAACTTTCCGTGCCTGCAGTGGACATCTGAGTAACTAACCTGACAGCTTCAACCTCATGAGTTAGTCCAGAGTTTCACACTTTTCATCAACCCTCTGGACACGATCATGTCAAAACATGAAAGCCCAAGCATTGCATATTTGACTGGACACGGGATATTAAAGTAGAGATACTTTACAAAGCAATGCATATGAAATTCAAAAAAAAATATTTACTTTGTGAAAGACGTGCCACTCTGGCACATTGCTGCTTATGACAGGTGACACAATACTTTTGTGTTGGACAGCAGCTTACTGAAACGTCAGGTGACAGTTTCTAAGGCGAGGCAGTCAATAAGCTCTCGCTGGTTTGAATGAGTACGTCTGTTAAGCTTAAGAGTGTGGGCTGCAGATTTCCGTCACTGCTAAGTCAGTGGGTTGCCATGCTGTCAATTTGCCCACGAAGCGCATGTGTGATGGTGCGAGTGCAACTCAAATTCTGTTTGCAGAATCAAATTTTCATTTCGAAATGTGCTTCTTTATCTGGGGATCAGCCAGTGACCAATTCTTAATGCCCTGAGTACTTGTCTAGGAGTCTTTGGTTTGTTGTTGTTCGTGCCTGGGCGAGTGTTCTTCTCTCTTTCTTCCTCTTTGTGTGTGTTTGTCAGGAAATGGGTCTCTTATTGCTGCCCAGATGAAGAAAAGCAACGTTTTAATCGGAGGCTCATTCCCATTACAGAGTTGACGGGATTCATAACGGTTAAGCAGTACGAGCCTGGGGGCCGGTCGGGGCCTGATGGCTCCTAAATTGGCTCTTTTGTTGGACATGCATTAAGGAGGACGGCTGACCTTGCCAGTGCCTGCTGGAAAAAGCAATGAGAGACACTGCCTTTGTGTTCTGAGTGAAGCCCCGAGGTGCAGCACAAATCACACTGTCAACTCCAGCATGTCAAAGAGAAAAGTGCCACATACTCACAGAAGCACAGACGTGTAGTTAGCATGCACACAATACATAGTGTTCAAGCAACATACACATTTATGAAGGAACTACTGTAGAGCCAAGGAATTATAGAGCGGAATGATATGCATATGCAACCATTTAACATATTACAAATATATTTTTAAATATTTATAAGAATTATAATAGGATTATTTATCAACTTATTGTTACATTGTGTTTATAAACAAACATATTTTAGGCAATAAAATGTAGTGATGCTAGTGGCACTAAATTACTAATTAATAGTAAAATATATTATAAATATATTATTATTATATATATTAATACAAATTATTATGCTTGTTTATATATCGCCACATGTATTTAAATTCTGTTTAAAAAGCATCAAACAGAACATTTTTTGGCAATATTTTTTGTGATCCTAGTGCCACTAAAATAACCCCAAATTCTACAATTTAATTTGGGTGTAACCTGACAAGAGAACGACAGGGAAGCACAGACTGAAATCCCGTTCACACTGCAAATAAGCGTCACAAAACACTTTTAAAATGATTTTCAAAGCAACAATTTTTTTATAAATTACAAATCTTTAAACTGCAAAAGCCTTTACACTTGCTATTGTGTTCAATGTTTGTTCAAAAAATGAACAAAGGGTTAATTTTGGTTTGCTGCTTATCAAAAACACTGTGACAATGGAAGGGAATCCATGTTAGACGAAATTAAGTATCGAAATTAACAGCATATGCTTTTTGTAGATTTTATAATACATAAAATACAGCAAAATACTTTGCTTACAGCCCAGTATGAAGAATCAAATAAAACTGGCCTGCAGTTAATACAGCATATGTTACATAAACACTAAACCGTGTAGATATTTTAATAACAGATCTGTATGTAATGAAATATAGGAGAGATTTCACTGTTGCCCAATGTTGCGAAATTGATTGGTTTTTACCTTAACATATTTTTCAGCTTTGCATAAGATCTGTGTGGGCCATTATTAAGATCAAGCATGAATCCAGATATATACAGCCGTGTGAACCGACTGCAGTTATCCTGAACAGTAGCCATCAAAATTGTTATAGTACAAATAACGCCAAAAGCAAATATAACTTCAATGATGTCAAGCTGATAACTTTTGCTAATTCCAAAATTCTTCAGTTTGACCTTTCAGAAGCCTTGAAGTGACTCGAGGATTGTGTTGTTGATTTGGAGGGTCAGGACTTGTCGTGAGCCGTGTCCAGCGGTGCACAGGCTGTTGAGATCTGCTGATAGCTGTCATCAAGATGCAGGTCCCACTCTCCACAGCAAACTCTTCTGATGGAGAAAGAATACAAATCTCATCGGTTTAGATTCCAATTCCCCATCCCTTGGTTCCAGCATGTAAAATCTATCATTTTCCATCAGAAACAGAAAAGATAGAGGGAGGGGTGGAACGGAAGTTGAATTAACCATTAAATGGGATGCATGCAGTACAATGCAAGGCACTTAAAGGAGTCGGTGCCTGTGGAGATTCATAGCTCGCATAAGGACGTTCAGAAGAATGGGGGTTAGGTAAGAAGGAGGGAAAAGATGTGCCTCACGTTGCCATGCACACGTTTCAAAGAAGCTCACATGAAATTCAGGGATGTTGGTTTGGTTTGTCCTTGCACCTTGTCCTTGTACCCATTCACTTTAATCGGATGAAAGAAATGAAAACATTAAAAAGTTTGAGCACTGAAAGACAGTCAATGCTAAAGGTCTGAAATTTAACGAGACCGAGTAAATGACAGAATTTTCATTTTTGCTGTCTTTTTAACAGTTTATAAATAACTGCAGCAAACAACAAGGCTGTTAAGGTTTAAAGCATACTAGAAAACATACAGAGCGCCGCTGTGGAACACACACGGCGAAGTGTGTCGCAATAAGACACTCTGTCACCATGAGGTGAACTCATCTCCACAACCACAAACAACGGGTCATTACAGACCACAGAAAAATGCTCCAATCTCCCATTACCCACCCAATCATCTCTCTCTCCCCCTCTCTCTCCATGACTCTGTTGTGAGGATGGGAGTCGGTGCTTGATGATGTGAATGAAGAGTCATTGTGTTACTGTCAGACTAACTGCAGCTCTCTGCCAGGCAAAGAGAATTTCATTCCCAAGCCAAGGGTGCAAAAAAACAAACGCTGTAAGAGCCAGTATATAGCAAGGTCTGAAAGGAGAGAAAGTTTGATGCGCTGTCCGTGATGTAAGGCTGGAGCGAAAGGCTAATTTGCGTTTCTTCTGATAGTTGCATTAGAGTCGATGCCGGCCAAATGACATTGTTCCCAAACTAATTGTTTGGATATATCAGAGCCTCTTGACTGGAGTTTCAAAGCGATAAACAAAGAGAGCTAGATGCTGGGGGAATGTGAGGTACGAGATTAACAAGATAGATTGGGAAACAAAAGAAACAACAAGAGACACAAAGTGTTGAGGCCGAATTTAGCTGCTCTGTTTCATTGGTGGAAATAGTTAACTTTTTGCATACGCGATAACAAGCTGATGAAAACTCAGCACAAATAAGTCATCAATTGTGAGCTACAACAACAGAACACTGGAGGAAAAGAACATTTGCGAAAAGCGTATTAATAGATAACTGTGGCATGTTAACAAAACACATAAAGTCATCAAACCTTGTAGTGCAATTAGAGTTGTAGGTAATTGTTTGCGGATTTTTATTGCAATTTCGCAACTTGATATTGTTTTCACAAGCGATGCCGGGTAGCTGTGAACCTGTAATGTCTCTACAGATATTGGTGTCATGGCACCTTGTGTGTGTCATGTGAGGATAGGTCTGCGTGTGAGAGATATCTAAGTTTTCCGTTACACATACAATGGAACAAACAAACAGCTTTTCGTTTTTAACAAAGACTGGGTGACTCTTATTTTAAAGAAGGATTCTTGATTGCCAGCTGTACAATTCATAAAAATAAAGAAAGTTGTTCTTTATGCTTCGTTGGATTCATATACTGATGGTAAGACCTCTTGCCAAAACAATTTTTAAGTATACGTAAGAGTTATTGAGTGTTGGTCACCCTGGGACTGAATAAAGGCTTAGAGTAGAGTTATAACAGTTACAAATGTTTTGTTGTTGTATGAAATGAGATTTATATTAACTCCACTCTGTAAAAATCGACTGAACTGATTCTCCATACATATCAAAAGCACAAAGAAAAATGATCTCCTGAGGGCACATTAGTAGGACTGAGTTTAGACGCCACGCATACATACGGTACATGCAGGCAGCACTGATATTGATTGCATGTGCCGCTTGGCACGCGATGATTAGTGAGCCGCGGTGAGCACGTGTGAGTTGCATCGTGTTAAGAATATAGACAAACTTATAGCTCTGTGGAGAATATTGATTTATGTTTTCTTGACTTGCAACCAACAGTGCTAAACAAAATTGAACGAGTAAAAAATAAATGTCAGTGTAACGTCGACATAAGGACTAAGTTATCTCTTAAAGAAACAGTTCACCCACCAGTGACTACAATGGTAGGAAAAAATGGTTTATAAATTTCCTTTTTGCTGAAAACGAAAGAATATGTTTTGAAAAATGTAGGAAAGCGAACAGTTTTGAGACACTTTTGACTATACATTGTGATTGTTCCTACTATGGTCATCAATGGTGGCCAAGAACTGTTTAGTTACAAGCATTCTTCCAATTGTCTTTCTCTGTGTTCATTAGAACATATAAATGTATACAAATTTGGAACAACTCGAGGGTGAGTAAATAAAGACTGAATTTATATTTTAGTGTGAACTGTCGCTTTAATTTTGTGACGCTGTTCTCAGACACCTAGCTTCAAAATCTACCGAACATTAAAGATTTGGGTTTAAACTTTGTAACGTTCCTGATTAAATAGCTTAAATGTTCTCAAAAAATTAGAAACATTTCAGCTGCGACAAACTCCAGATATGCGTGAATAAAAAAATATGAATGAAACATGCAAACTTTTTTGTTTGGTGTACAATAAGCTAAAGTTGCTTCAGTAGTTGGATTATGCTATTTATGCTAACATACATACATCCCTTTCATAGCAAAAACATATGGGAGTTTACTGGAAAATATAATGCAATATGTTAAATAGTACATTTCAATAAATATATATATAAAATATTTTTCAATATATGAAAAGCCGCAATTCCTTATGTGTTATTCAATATATTTTTATATTGTTATATATTATCAGTTTACTATTCTATATATTTCAAATATATATTAAAAGATTTAATATATTAACAGTAAATTTTGCATATTTTCTTTGCATAAAGGATGCAAATGTTGCCTATGTTGTGTAACAGAAATGGTTAAAGCTTCAAAAATAAATAACTACTGGACTCAAGAATTGTTATCATTATTTTGATAGTAGTGTCTGGGAAGGTTTTATTTAAAGATTTCCAGACATTGCATGTATAAAATGAATGTTTTACCTTGAGCAGCACATTGTTTTAGAACAACAAGGGACTGTGTTTACAAGGTACCAGCTTGAAACAACAAGTTTTTTGGCAGATTTAATAATGACAGGATTTACCAAAGTTTGCCAGTTTTTGGGCATCAATCTTTGACAGGTATTTAGAGTTTGAAGCAGTTTGGGAAGTAAACTAAATCTCCACGGGCAGAACTCTATATTTTACTTAGTTGTTCAGTTTATTTATGAAATAGTCTGGGCTTATTACTTTTGTCGGACTGAAAATGTGATGTTTAAATTTTGTAGACTTACACAGTGTTTTCTGCAGTCGTTTGCGGTTACTGATGTACCATTGTTTATTTTTTCATTTTGTTGCAAGAAAGTCTATTACTTTTGTGTTATCTGATACAGCTAAAATTCTACATAAAAGGCATGTGCAAACAAAACAGACTGTGATTGTTTGCTTTACATGCCAGTCAGATGCCTTCTTCCTGTTTAGGAAAGTGTTGTGCCATTTCCATTTTCTTTATAAATCCTGGGACAAACCTTCGAAAACACACGCACGCACACACACACACACACACACACACAAACACACACTCCTGTTCAGTATCTTTTTTTGATGAAACTGAAATCAGCGAGACTCAGTTGAATATTTCATCACTGCCCTCTAAAGACTGTGCAACCTGTATTGAGCTTGATTTTCTGTGAAGGTGTATTTTTGGGAGACGGTGTGTGTGTTGTTTGTGTCAAAAAGTAAGAGAGGTCAGTGACAGAAGGTTATCCGTGATGACTATGCTAATGGTTGAGAAACGGCGCACAGGAACTGTTAACCCTTACTCATCACTGTAAAGTGACATCAGAAATGGATAAAGAGAGTTAGAACACAAGTCAGAGAGAAAGCCATTGTGTAATGGGGTGAACGCCTGTAGTGTGAAGGTGATCTGGACACTGATGTGGCTGGTTTTGGGGGTAATTGTCCCGTTTCAGGGTCTAGGTCATGTTAATTACATTTGTGATGTCAGCTGTGTGTGCAAACTGGGTGGTTAGACTGATTTCAACGGTCATTGCGAAAAAGCCATCATCAGCTGGTACACACACACAAACAATGCAACATGAGACATTTTAGGGGGGCACAACCATATGTTTATCCAAATATTTGGTATAAGGAATGGTTCACCCAAAAACAAAATGATGTCTGTTCAAGAATTATTTATTGACCCTCATGTCATTTTTAAATTTGTGACCATCTTCTGTGGAACACAAAATGTATGTACTAATGGCTTATAAGCTTCACTCCACATTCATTTGAATATAATAAAAGTGAGTCAATCAGAATGTCAAATTTTGGTAAAATTATTTTCTAGCATTCTTTTATGGTTGAAGCATTTTTATGTGTGTTTAGTGTTTCCTGGTCATATTAGAAGACTAAGAGAGGTCAAGAATCAAGCCCTGTTGGTTAAATAGGAGACCTGGCAGGTAAAAGGATTTGCCTGATTTGTGTATTATTCAAAACACTCTCGTCACAATTTGCTCAAGTGTGGTTTCTGTTTTTAAACTACTCAAAGTGTTTAGGGCGGGCCTCATAGAGAGAGAGAGAGAGAGAGAGAGAGATGGAGAGAGAGATAGCAAAAAGACAAAATTATAGGAATGGGATGAGAGGGTCTGTGAGAGGGGAGTCATTATTTGTATCCTGCTCTTGATCTCAAGTAGGAAATTATAATTCATCATGTCTGACCTTTGATCTTCAGGTGGAATGGAAGAGCATAAGCAGGATGACTGAGCGCATTTGTTTGATTTTGTGATTGATTTTAATTGACATTAAGCAAGATTATAGATCTCAATAGGTAGTACATGAAACACTCGGTTAAATATTGACTATTCCTTTTTCTTAAGCAGTGAATAGAAACTTAATATATTTTATCAGTATACACATATGTACATGCGTGTGATATATATAGCATTTTTTTTTTCATATTTATATGTATGCATGCAATGACAAGAGACAGAAAACTACCGTGAGAGTAGTGGGAGGGTGAAATCTGAAAATGTCACAAGCCTGATACGAACTTGGGTTACCTGTACATAAACGTCATCGTGCAAGATGTTGAAACACAAGCACTACCCTCCAGCTCATTGAGATGTCTAACTTGCATTTTGTCATAGCTTTGTCTGTCTCCACCAGACTATTCTGAGGCAAATAGCTGCACTGTGTTGACAGTGCTATTTACATCTTTATCTACAGTTCTCACTACAACTTTTTTACAACAGTATTGTGAGTTCAAAATAAGAGCATTCAGGAATGAAATACAGTAAACTAAAATTACTAAAAATAATAAAACAATTCCTCATCCATTCTATTGCTTGTCTTATGCATATAAATACAGTATATGAGCTGTTTTAAAAACTTTCATTATCGCTTTCGCCCTCAACACTTCTGAAATCTAAAAATTATGAGCTTTTTGGCACGGCCGTGCACTTCCCCTCAGCGACCTTTCTCTGACCTTTCAGAAGGAAAAACAATTTGGCCAAATTAAGTGGCAGCAAATTCACAAACTGCAGGGCTCTCAGCCTTGATTTTTTTTCCTGCGGTCTCCTATTTGGTAACCATAGAGAGTAGTGAGACTGCTGTGAAACGACATTATCGCTGTTTATTTGCCTATATACTTGTTTATAGAGAGAGAGAGATCTGCAGCCTCATGAGATTATCAACAGACACATCAAGCTACAAGAGGCAAACTGTTTTGTTTTGTTAGTCTCTGAGAGGGCATGCTCAAAGGATGGGATTGTTGCATGTATTTTGTCTCTGTTTAGAAGAACAAGGGTTTATGCAACCTGATCTAATGGGAAATCTTAAGAAGGATGAATTTGTGTTGTAGAAAAGTATACAATTCTTAGAAAAACAGAAACCACATCCTTTACTCAGCGCCTAAACTTAAGGCGGTCATTTGACATAGCCAAAATGAATATTGTCGTGGACGTTTGTTTCTCCTCTCTCCCCCGCCTCTCTGAAATGCTTGGATTCTTTACAAAGCTCATTGCTCGGAAAAGCGAGGTGTGCTATGATTGAGCAGTTAACCAGTGTGCAGTGATTGGTCGAACACTCCAAGCGTGTGACGGAAATGTAAAGCCTCTTGCCATATTTGGAACATCAGGTTCCAAAGCAATTGTACTGACAGGTACGCCCCCCTTACTTGCCTCTACATTTCGGCGGTCTTAGTCAAATCATGCCACAAACTTGTGTAAAAACTGAGGCAAAACTAACGCTCCTGTTATTATTGTCAATTAATATAACCGGTCTGACGCCACTCGGTCCGGTGTCATTTCCTTTGCCAGAGTAGGAATTTTTTTTACAATCTTTAACAGAGATTGACGTTTGCACATGCACTAGCAGACCTCCATTTGACTTTAATCGATCCATATGTTTTTAACTGATAAAGTGAAGTTGACGCCATTGTTACGATTTATTGCTAAAAGCCAAAGTTTATAAATACACGTTGCACTGAGGGGGGCACCGACCAATCACTACAGCCTGAGAAGCGGAAGCTTGCTGATATGGTGTGGGTGAGACATCTACACACACACTCTTAGGGGGGAACCTATGAGTGTGTGTGTCACGACAGACCTGGTCAGCTGTACCAATCAGAAAGTTTCGGTAGGAGGGACTTGGTACATACCGGAAGAAATCCAGTCGTTTTGTTAGAATAGGGACAGCGGTGAGAAGTAGACTTGAAATATGTGAAATATAAACCGTTTTTTGAAACTAGAAACATGAACATCCATTGTTTAACACCCAAAAAACATAATCAAAGCCTCAAAAAAGACTGCTTTAACATCACTGAAGCAAAAACTAGATTGAACGTATAATGAAATCGTACGAATTACAGTACACACATCATGAAATCTTTATGAATTGTCATGACATGCTGGTTTAGGAGGTATACACAGAGAGATCTTAGCTGTTAATTGCTATTCTGGATTTCTGCAAATCAGATTCACTTTGATGAAATGAACAAACAAAATTTTGGGTTTATGAGAGATGATTCATGCGATGATACAGTGCAATCTTGTTGAAGTGTGAGTGGCAGTCTTAGACGCCTCAAACGTCCTCCTCTTTGCCCCATAATGCATTTCACTGAGTCACTGGTGCATCATATTTAATTACAGATATTCTCCCTCTCAAAAACAATGTTTGTTCCATTTCATTTCCCAGTATATCTTTCATTCAAAATTCTGCTTCCCCAGCATCCCTTGTTCAATAATGCAGCGTTCCAGTTTTTCTTCACGAGGTGACGGACTGGCAGGATATGAAGACATGCACACAGAAGTCTCTTTAAACAGCAGCGGCCACGCACATCGACATATGCTGCCGAGGATGCATGCCGCATCTGAAAGAGAGAGAGAGGAGGAAAAGATATGGAACAGAAAAAAGAGAGAGTGGGCAGATAGCATTTCACATCGAGTTATGAGTACGTGGCTTTGCAGAAAGTCCCTGTTGTTGACCAAGCTCGGTTTGAAAGGGTCGACAGATCACTTAGGGAGAAAGTAAACGGCTTTTTAAGAGGAATGATGCAGATTTGTGCTGACACACAAACAGAAACGAGAGAGCTTGTGTGTGTTTGTAAATAGGACAGTTCCATGTGGAACTCCTAAGAGGTTTTAATTATGGAGAGAAGAAAGGCATTTTTTTCGTTCTCATTTAGATGAACCACTCTGTATTTTGTCAAGCAATGTGCTTTGTTATTTTCAACCATATATTTAGTTAAAAGCCAGTTGAGCCTCAACTGTCCGCAATTTCTTTAGATGAGATTTGCTTTATGAAGTAAAAATCAAACCGACCCAACTATAGAAACATCTTCTTGCTCATTTACTTTACGGAGTTGTGTAATGTCTCAGCTGTTTGCTCTAAAACACAAATTAGACCATTTTTGAAGCCATATAAAGTTAAGAAATAAATCTGGAGTTTAAAAAGAGAAACGACTGAGTTCATGATCATAAACTTCTTGATAAATCTAACTATGTGACATGATTCTCTTCTAGTGGAGACACATGTGACTACCTCCGCGCTGCTATTCCTACAGCCGACTTACTGCCAGAAAGTGAAAATAAAAGCCTATAATATTTTCATAATTTCAACTTCATCACTTTCAGACCACAGAAATGTAAAGATAAACATATGGCGCATGGTTATTTCATAAGTTGCTATATAAGGATTTATGTGGCACACTCAGGCATAGTAACACTAGGCGGTACTCTCATACATCACAGAGTGATTAAGTGTGTCATCATCAATGGACCGACCTTGATGGGGGTAAACTACCACCAAGCACAAAAACATACCACAATATGGGTTTAAATTAAATATTGAAGAAAACCTCCACGGACGCAGCCCCATAAAAAAACCTCACATTTGTGCTCTCCGCTGCCCGTGTGTATTCACTTGTGTGCGTGTGTCTGTGACAGGAGAGAAAAGGTATTTTTTTGAAGTTAGCAGCACAGTTGGTGTGTTTTCATCTGGAAGGAGTTTGTGTTTCTTGTTTGTATCAGTTGGGGCTACACTGGGAAACTCGGGAGTGTTTGTGTGCATTCCCAAATGGGAGGAGCAGTGGAGGGGAGACAGATGGTCTATCTCAGGACCATCCAAATGCAGATTAAATATTAAAGATTTATTTGAAATCTTCATGATGATATAAAAATAGATGGAGCTGGAATGAGCAAACACCTGTTTATGGCCTGTTTCCTGTTTACCTCACACCAACATGAGAGAGAGAGAGACGGTGTGTGTGTGTGTGTGTGTGTGTGTCAGAGAGAAAGAGATAGAGTATTCTGAACAACATGAAGATCAAGGTCTTTTCCAGGGAAGAGACAGAATGAACAGAATAATGATGAGGTTCTGTTCATCAATAAAATAATTATTTCTTACAAGTATAGCTTATAATCTTTTGCTAAAACTTTGTTCATTGTAGTCCCTGAACATTGATGATGAAATCTGCCCTAGGAATATTGTATTGCTCAAGAGACCTGATGGAGTCATCAGTAATGATTTTTTTTATATTAACTTTGTCTTGGATGTTTCTTCTAAAATTCCTAAGGAAAATTATTAGAAACACAAATGATAAAATTGTTCATACCTAGAAAACGTGAAGTAATATAAGTATGTATAGCACAGTTATTTGAAAGACTATGATCATATATTGAAGTCTATCTTCGCTTGAAGACTTTGCATCATTCCATGGCAGAGTTTGAGAGATTACATCTTAATGTTCTTACTGAGAAATGAAAAAAAATCTTATTTGTGATGGCTAAACCAAGGCATTCAAACATCTTTTGGTTATTCAATGGGAAAATACTCAACAATTTACAAACTGATAAAGGTGTCACAACAATGTGCAAATTTGTAAAACTTGTAAGATTGTACTGATTATATTGCACTGATGCTAAGCTGTTTAGAAGAAAAGAATTGGCTACATCTGCGATGTTATCAGACATATGTTTGGGATGTAGGAATGTGATAAAAACAAAAAACACATAAACCTTGGATTACAAGTGTATTGGGATTGTCAAATCATTTGATAATTTAACTACTTCCAATTTTAGATGAACTGTCCCTTTAAATTTTGAGCGCAGACCATACAAAAGTTTTGGAATTAATTTTTCAATGCATTTAACTATTTGCAAATATTTCATTTTTTTATTTTATTTTAGCCCCAACATGTAAACCCCCTATTAAAGCCACACAGCCTTTGAGGATGTTTTAATCTTTTTTATTTAGTGTATTAACCTAATAAACATTAAATTAATTTACAATATGCACCAAATTATTCTTAACCTTATCCAAAGAAAATGTTGAATACACATATCATTTTAAATTACATGAATCACGTAAATGACACATTTTTCATGTAAATCAGCATTTTGTTGTTTGCATCAGTGAATACTGTCGAATATTGAATGTTTTTAGTTACTTACAGTATGTCTTGTGTTGCACATTATTCTTTCGACTTTTAAACTGAAGCGTCTTCTGCTGAACAGCTAAAGACGTGACAGTAGCTCCGTCTCCTTTGATTTGTTTGGCCACTGCTGGGCTTTGTAATCAGTAACTCCCGCCTCCTTTCATTTGATTGGCCACCACACTTATATTGATATTGCTATGTTGCATTTAGTCAGTAATTGCACACATTTTGACACACAATACAGAAAAAATTGTGTATGGCACTACGTAAGAAAATGGATGTGTGTCGTGAATATATCTCAATAAAGCTGTACATGTGTTCTTGGGGGCCCCCAAGTAGCGGCGAGGCCCTAAGCAGCCACTTAGTTTGCTTAGAGGGAAGGCTGGCTCTGGGTGGAACTATGGCGATACGTTTATAATCCCACATACTTTGAAGCGGTTCAAAACTATTGTGGATAATGAGCCGAAGTAAAGTGAGCTGTACCGAGCCGGGTCGTTTTAAACCTGACGGCTCCATGCAGTGAAAAAGCGGCATTAGTGAGAGCAGCAAAGCTTATATCAATACTCATGTCAGAAACTATTTTTTTCCAATGAATGACAAAACGTTATAGCTTTGAGTAATATTGCATGTGCAGTTAAACAGGAATTAATAATTAAATGTTATCTATTGTAAGTTAACATCGAGAAATCTGACACTTGACGTAAACATTCCATTTAACAAATTGATAAATTTCACATTAATAAACTATTTAAAATAAATTCTGCAATATTTCATGAAAAAATAGGAATTATAATTGTTTATTTCACTGGGACTTTAAGTACAGGTTAATAATTATTAACTACTTGTACTTTAGGGTTACGATTAGGGTGTGGTTTGGGGTAGGTTTAATGTTTTTTTGTGAATTTATTGTAAATAATACAGTTAATAGATGTAACAAGGGCACAGTAAAATAATGTGTTACTGAAAGGAAGGAGAAATAGAACCTTAAATGGATGTGCATTTTAAAGCAATTATAGCATGATTCTGAAGATTACTATGCATACATTTTTGTATGATGATCCAGAGCTGTCGTTTCTGAAAGTTGTAGTAGTTTGAATTTCTATGGGATATTAAGTGTAAACCTACTCTCTCTGTTATTTATACAAATTACGGTATTTTCATGTTTAATTGGTTTCATTTAAATGTAAATGAATTCATCAAAATACTGTTTTCTGCACAATTTTATCAGTTTCCCAAAGTGTAGCTATACTGTCGTTGAACTACTTTGAAACTTGTCAACCTACTCATAATTAAAAGTTATGAGTTATAAAGTTACGCCTCGCTACACTGGACTACATGTACACTTGCACGCACACCTAGATATGTTTAGATGAGTTACACGCACAAGATTTATGCATCTGAGCAATCTGTTGTGGTGATTATTTTGCTGTGATGATCCTGATCCTTTGGGAGACATTTTGACATTTTAAGTTGTGAGCATGTCTCTGTGATTGACAAGCCGGCTCTTCATCTATCATCATGAACATGCAAACGTCTCTTGCTGCTTGTTACAACACACCAAAACCAGGGGTCTAGGAGTTTGTGTGCGTGTGCAGATCTCACAGGGGACCACATTGTTTCGTCACCTTGGGGATGCAGTTTTCCCAAAGGAGAGTGTTTCTCAGATTCTTTGGGATGAAAAACCACACGTCTTATTAGAAACTAGGACACCCACCCCCCTAACGCTGCAACCTTGCTCGGGTTCAACTTTTGTTGCATAGGCTTGCGATGTTCATATGAGACAGTAAAACACTGTCAGCTGCAGGTAGGAAACATCTCACCGCCCACACACACACACACAACAATGTCTGAATGTCCTCAAGCGAGCAGAAAGGTAATATATGGTGACAATAGCGCCCAGCAGGCCTGCTTGCAAAGTTTTCTCGGTGTGAAATTTGAAGCATAAGAGAGATTAAGAAAGAGCTACTTGAGAGCCAGCTGGGTGCGGGCCTCGCTTAAAATATTGTTTGGACTCAACAGCACCTCATATTATGTGATGGAATGATAGATCGGGAAACTGGAGAGTTTTATTGCTCCGACCGTGAGAGAAGCTCTGTTAATGTGACCTTCACACACACACCTGAGAGTCTGTTTTAGACCACTGATGTTCTTTCAGTGTCCATGGGGAAGCTTGTACCTCAAACATTCTCTTTCTCTCTCTCTGGCTCTGAGTGCCGATGGTCAGTGGTCATCAGCGACCTTAAAAGTGACCCTCGGGCCCTCACAGCTGCCCAAGATCCAAACGGGAACAGCATGTGGGCGAAAAGGACCTGTCATTCAAAGCATACCAGCAAGAGACCTTCAGAAATCCACACAATCAGTCACAAAACATCTTTCTGCCTGTTAGTGACAGTCAACTTGCCATGTGACACATTCGTGATTAATAATGCATTTCTGTCCTCTCCCGTCCGCCTGCACATACTTATTTTCAAGCTTTCTAAATATTGGTGAAGCAGTCGGACGGATACAAAGGTAAACGGCCTTACTTTGTAAGACTGAATAATTGATGGCACAGTGTGCGGATTGCTGTAGAAGGTCTTATACTCATGCTGGAGTGCTAGCGATCGCCGCAGGGCTCGTATTATGTATGCAGATTTGGTGAATTGCTGCTGGCCAAAAAAACACTGATTTTTAATTGATATATTAAACAGACAAACAGATTGCACAACCCCAGGACATGAACGAAACAGTCGTGCAAAGCAGTCCCGCAAGGTACCTGTGCCTGCTCTGTCTCTTTCTCATCTCTTTCACCAAATTCAGTTTTATTCTATTTAAGAGGTGAAATGGATTGCTGTTTGTCATATATTATATTGCTATGGGCTTTATTACCTGTGTGCTGTTAGGAAAAGTATTTTTTCTTGTTTTTTATTATTTGTACAATGTAATTTTTTAAACGGAAGTGATGCGTTTTATATTGATTGGTTAAAAGTTTTGGGTTATCAAATAGTTTTTTAAAATAGCATTTTATTGTTGTTTTTAGATAGTAAGTTTCTAAATCAAAATTGCTAATAGATTGTTCACTCAAAAATAATAAAGTATAAATAAATCATTTATTCACCCTTTTGACATGCAAAACCTGTTCTTTTGTGGAAAACATCATTTGAAGTCTAGTGGTTTTGTGTAACATTGTTCAAAATAACTTATTTTGTGTTAAGCAAAAGAAAGTCATACTGGTCTGGAATGACACAAGGATGTGTAAAAGATTCAAACGTTTTAATTTTTGGTGAAATTATCCCTTTAAATCTGTTATCCATATCGCCATCTCTGTTTGAAATATAAAATTTAAGATGAATTAATTTCAATCATTATAATAAGCTTAGTGTTGTAAGAAAAACGTTTATGCTCTAAACTTTTATGCACATCATATGCTATAGCACATGTGAAAAACGGAGGATGTTCACTGCCGTAAACCCAAGGGGTTTATTTTGTAGACCTCAAGCATGTGTGTCACCATGCCATATATGATTAAATCTGAAATCACTCATCAATTGGCACAGCTCATTACAGCTATATATACACTGCTGGCCATGCTTAAAACTAGGCAACATGGATGCACACAGATCAAGATGTTACATTAAATTTCCTTTCTCAGTGAAAATTGTTGCCAATCAGCGTGAATAATTAAAAGGTAAGTGCATGCGTTGCTTTCTCCAGCAGGACGGGAGAGTTTAAATCCTTTGAATGGAGGGTATCTCCTGGAACAATCCTTCATTCTGAAACAACGTAAACAGCAGGCACTTATATATGCCGGGCTTTTATACCCTGCCATGCTTTGAATGATGGTGTGATATTTAACGCATTTTATCTCTCAGAAAAGGCAAAGGCAGAAGGTATTTCTTTTGTTTCACCTTGGATATGTGGGCCTGTTTTAAGGTTAAAGAGAGAAGAAAGGGAAATATTGAGAATAGAAAAATAAAACCAAAAGGAGGAAGGGAAAGATCCCTACAGTCTCTATTTGTGGTATTTTGTTTTAATGGCGATGTTTATTTTGTGTTTTCACACTTCAGATGCAATGTGGAAATTACGCATTGGAAATCTCATTAACTACCTTCTCTGTGTGTTGACATTTCATTTGCATCAGGCAAGTCGCACCACATTGTGGATTTCACACTCCATCCATCTCATTTCCTCCTCAGATATGTCTTTTGGCACAAAAGGAAATAATGTATAACATTCATTTCCCCAGTCTTTTATTAACGCACAAACAAAACCACCAATTATAACACAGCTTTTTTCATTTGTTTCCCTCCCCATTCTTTTAATTCTTCTTCTGCTAGACCACTAAGTCAACATACTTCAGAAAATTAATTACTGTGTTTAAGTCTGATGCCTTGTTTTACACATTCTGCATATCATTTTTGATTAGGCTCGGGAATCGAGAAACAGTTTCTCTTAAAAATAAAATAAAACAGCAGAACCGAATGATTTATGACTCATGAGACCCGAATACTGTAAGTGTAATTAAAGACTCATATGTGTAGTTAATGATAAACATTAGAACAGTTTCGTAACATGTTTACACATGCACGCACGCACAGCACGCACACAAACAAAACAAATGCATTTTTTAATGTGTATCATTAAACACACACCACAAAACTCAAGAGATGTGCTACTAATGCGTTTCATGATATTCATGGTTATAAAGCATAAAAGGTGTTTAAAAATCGGTGGGTCTCTGGAACTGGTATGGGTAGAGATTGATGCTAACTTAAAGGGACAGTTCACCCAAAAATGTCAATTCTTTTATCATTTAATCACCCTCAAGTTGTTGCAAATCAGTATTCATTTCTTTGTTCTGAATAACACAGAGAAAAATAGTTGGACGAATCTTCCAGAGATGAAAGGATCTTCTTTTGTGTTCAACAGAACAAAGAAATATATAAAGTCATTTCCAACAAAAGTACTCAATGGAGGCCAAGAACTGTTTGTTTACAAGCATTCTTCAAAATATCCTTTTTTGGTGTGTTCATCAAAACAAAGACATTCGCACAGATTTGAAACATCTTGAGAGTGAGTTCACGAAGACAGAATTCAAAATGTTTGGGTGAACTGTCCCTTTAACTTCAGTTGTTTAAATGTAAGCAACAAAAATCACAAGCAATACAATTTCGATGATTCCCATGCCCGTTCTTGTTAAACATACAAAGACTAGTTGTTAGCACAGACCGGACAAGCCATCTAAAACAGTTGTTTTTTTCTTGTTGTGAGTGTGCAAAGAAAAGTTGTGACTGCCTGTGATTAGTGTAGATGCAACAAGAGTGACACTCAAGCTGACATGAGTTGCACTTGTTTGTGTCCTGGCTTGCGCTAGCGGTGCCCTGGATGGCTTGTAAACAAGCTACACCTTGGATTCAAATCAGTGGCGTAGAAGACGAGAAAATCTGACAATGCAGGTGATGTGCATCTCTGCTCACAAGCCGCCTATTCGTTTTATACGAGACAATTACTTTATCCTCACTTCTTCTGTAGCACCACAGTGCATCGGGGCTCTGAGCAATATGAATCTGTTACTAATAAAGGGTATGCCGGTGATGCGCTCCCACCCATGAATAGAAAAAATACACACAGTTGGGGGTGAACATTTTACAGATTTTGACTTTTTTTGTGTTTCTGGTGACAATTGTTCATTTGACGTCAGGCGTTCTGAAAACGGCATCGAAATGAGACGGATATATCTGGTCAGTAATGGAAGGAACAATAATCATTTTATAATAATGTTAGACTGAGGCTATAAAGAAGACAGAGAAAGATAGAAGGCTCAATTAAAATGATGAAAGCAAAACTACGTTCAGACAAGAGATAGAAAGAGGATTGCAGCAGGGTAAATTAAAAAGGAGAAAGATAATGTTAAAGAGAAAGAGAGACCCATAATCACAAATGAGATCTCTTTATTATCTCAATTGTTTCCAATGGAACAAAATGAAGAACAAAGAGGGTTTTGCTGAAGTGCTATTGTTTAGCACTACAAAAAAGCAATTGGCATTTTCTAGTTTTCAGAAATTAAGTTTAAAAAATCTGTGATCTGTTTAGCAAATCTCTTAGCTGTGTGATCACTGAACAAAAATACTTTCCGACAGCTCAGTTATATCTCATATGTGAAAGAGCAACCTTCGAGCAAGAACATTTTTCTCTGAAGAGGAAGAACACAGACCGAGTCCCATGTTCTCTGCATATTCTGCCCTCTTTTCGGAAGTGCTGGTGCACATATCTGCCGCCACCATCTGGGACTTCCTGATCCAGAATTTTGTTTTTCTGTTTCGGCATGTAACCAAATCTGTCTCTCACTCTCTTACTCTCAAAGCATGCGGATCCCATTCGGAGTGGAACGAATGGGATTTGAGTAGTCTTTGATCTTTATTTTCTGATGATGCCATCTGTGTGCGCGGGCACTGGTGAGCGTGTATGTCAACAAGCAACAGGCATTGAACCTGAAATGAGAGTAATTACTCACATACACACATAGCTCGTGAAACTATATTCATGAACGTTAAGTTTAAATGTTATAGAGAACTGTGCACAAAGCAGACAACTATTCCAGCAAGTAGGCATATATGGGGTTAAATTTTAAACAGTTTTTATAAGACGAACATTTCTGACTGTAATATGCTTAAATGTAATAACATTAGATTTGAATGCTCTTTGGGATCTCCATATTTGGTATGCGATTTTCATAAGCTAGTTTGATCTTTCTGATCTTCTAGACTTCAATACAAAATTTCTGTTCATGCTCATTTAGTATTCTTATCTTTCTCCTGTTATTTGTGGATCAGAATGCAATTTTTAAAAACCACATATTTCAGTGTACTTTTCAATTATCAGACAAGTAAAGGCAGTACATAAGGCAGTACATATTACATAAATTGCAGTGGCCTTCTTTCTTAGTCCAAAAATGATTGTAAAAGCTCATTATATCTATATTTATATCAGCGTAATTGTTCACTGTGTAGGCCAACAGACTACATCTTTGTCAACTATGTATAATATGACTTCGAAAAGATGAAAAAGCCAAGTATAAGAGCCATTCAACAAGCCCTACACCACCACTCATGGATAAAATTTCAAGAGGTCAATAAATCTGATGGTGTGATGAGAGAATCCTGTGAAAGAGTTTAATGCTTTGCCATGGCCTTCATTTGCATCTAATTCTGATTTATAAAATTTATATTTCACATCTCAAGTAGCTTTTAAGATGCCCTCCTTTTCTTTGCACCGTCTCCTCCCACCCGTTCAATCTCTCCCCAGCTGGGCCGCTCTGTTTCCCGCGTCCCACTTATTCAATCGCCATAGCGATTTGAGCATTATAAGAGAGTCTTATGGGTCCAAATACACATCAAGAGACCAATTAAAAAGAAATTAAAATTTAAGTCTAAAATAAAATTTTGCACTTTGCATGTCTACAACTTACAGATGTTAATTCTGAAATGAACATTGTGTGGAGGAGTCAATAGTTCAAATGACAAAAATGACTTGAAACATAGCAAAAAATGTCTCATTTAAAAAAAATGCAAGAAGGTTTGGGTGAGGCTAAGTTTACATTTATGCAACAGTTTTATCCCAATACTTTTATCAAAAGCAATCCGGTGCAAATGAGTATACATTTCTTTAATCAATCTTTTGTGCGCTTGGAATAAGACTCATGACCTTGACAGTGTAAGAACACCATAAATTATATCTGCGGTGGGTTAGGGAATAGAAAAAAATTATATTTCTAAAAAGACGGTCAATGAAAAGACTATAAGTAACCACAACAAACAAAAGCAAAACATTTCAGATGGTTTCCAAGTTATCAATAACAGAACGTTAACATATCAGCCACAGGCAGCTTTATGGTATGAACTCAAACAGCCTTCAGTCTGAGATTGCAGTCTCTAATCTACGTCTACTGTCGCATAGATTAGCATTTCCGTTAAACAACCCGAGTACTTCCACCCAGGGCGTAGAGCGTATGGAGAAAGAGATAGGAGGGAAATAATGAGCAATGGAAAACAATAGGTAGTTCGGCACAGCCCTTGTCATTAGGTTGAGATCCCTGTGAATTTGTTGGAGTGGAGGCTGAATGGAGAGGCTGTGAATTTTACCCAAAGTAGAGATTTGGATGGCTGGTGTTAAATTCACTAGAGTGGTGCTTGGGTAGGAGAGGCAGCGTGAGAAGGGGCACAGAATTTCAGACCACCCCCATGCTTAATTGGGCCTGCCTTCGTTTGACACACATCAAGTATTAGGTTAAGTACCTTTTATGGATAATTGGAAAGTGTAAATTGACTGTAATTGTGGCTGCCATGGCTGTTATGGCCATTTGTAACCTCACTTAAGCAAATTAATTCAAAGAGACTCCTGATTATTCTTTGTCCCTTCATTCACTTATAAAAGAAAAAGTAAGACTTTTGCAGATATGTAAGAGGTTGTCATACATATATATATATATATATATATATTGCCAGAAAAAGTACATTAAAATGAAAAGTAAGATTGGGTGAGTTTGTATGTGTTTTAAAAGCTCTCACACTAAATTAACTGCAAAGTGTTTTTTTAGCAATTGTTGTGAGATGTGTTAACTCCTACCTGTGAGATGTTTTGAAACGTGTTCATCTTTCCTGTGAATTGGTGAACCCCAATAAACCAGTCCAGTTCCCCGTAAATAATAGGCCTAGGGAAGCAGGCGTAAAATGGGAACATTATATTTTAACAATTTAACAGCACATGTGAATGTAAAAAAAACAAAGTTTTAAAATCCAAAGAAAATGTATATTAGAACGCCACTTTACAAATAGTAACATCTATGAGATGAACGAAGATTGGAACAATGACGAGCAATAACCGCCAGAAATTGTTTACATAAATACTGAGGCATATTTAGGTGGTTAGGGTTATGACCCCTGTCAACTGTGAAATTAGCCGCATTGTTTTCTGTGTTATGTGTTTTTCTCCGCAGTCAGGTTTTTGACCTTGTTCTTAAATTTTCTTGAAAATTCATGCCCAACTCAAGATAAAGAATAAATAACAAATAACAAAACCTCTTTCAGCTCTGTGCAGATCTGAATCAACAAGAGATTAAAAAATAATCAGAGAAGGGAGTTATTACAGCGTACCCATCAGCGTTTCTGAGGGCCGCATCAGCTTCCTGCCTCGAAGGAGTCCACAGCCGCAATTAAGCTAGGTCAAAAACAAACAACAGCCATTCAGAACCCAGCTAGTCTGTCTCTGACCCACAAGACAGAAAATAACATCTTTTTAATATCTCAGTTGTTCCTCCCAGACTGCGAGAGCAAATTGAAACCTTTGCTTGAGTCTCCTGTGTCTCAGATATTTCTCCTGAGAAAAAGACTTGGAAATCCCTTTTATGTCTATAGCTCCTCTAAAGTTTCACAAGAGATCGCAACAATGTCAAACAAATGAGGTCAGATTTACCATACCAGATGAATCTATTTCTAGCTGTCTTCACCAATTTCACCAAAATCTGAGACAAAGCTGATACTAAACAAAACAGCTGAGAAACCTGAGCTGTAAATAATGTTCGAACTGAAGTGCATTGAGAAAAAAATACAGTCCACCTATTCTAGCTATTATGTTTGATGTTGCTTTGACAGCAACAAATGCATTTATTTACTTTTTATCCAGCCTATGAATGGTGTCATATCTCTTGTCCTCACTTCCAAAGTCTTTCTTGAAGGTTAAAGACATCACACACGCAAGTGCCTTCGCGTTTTGAGTAACCTCAAAAATTGAGATATCAAGTAAAGGAATTGCTGATGCTTAGAGTTGTTCTGAGAAGTGAGAAATTCTTTATCCACAAACAACATCACACACATGAAGTGGATTTGAAGAATATAGATTTCCCAAAGCACAGTTACCTACCTTTGATATAACCGTATTCTCACCATGACACAGAAGTTCAAACACCAGATAAGAAATCTAATAAAAAGAATAAACTAGAATTAAAGATAGCCTCAAACCATGCATAATGCACAGAGTCCTAATGTCGGAATTTATATGCTTTATTGTGTGTATAAGTTAATGTATTTTTATTGATCTCATTATGATGCCAAAATCAGCCATTATTGACTTTTGCTCGTCTTTCACCAGACATGAGATCATTTAGCCGGTCAATAATGAGAAGGCACGCATGTAATTCAACTATTACAAGCAGGTATGGGCCGTTACAATGTATGTTGACATTGACATTATGATTGAAATATTATACAATTATAAAGATCAATGACCACAGTTTCCTACATGATTAATTCAGTGATTTACTCGTTCTGTTTTGTCTTTTTATAAATATTGAGGAGCTGTTGGATAGAAAATGAATTGATGACAGCATATAGCATGATGGCAGTTGTGTGTTGTTCTGGCACCACATTCACTACAAGAATTAAGGAAATCTTTTACAGGCTGGTTGCGAGTGGAGAATACAGCATTTTACTATAATCGGGCAAATTTTATTACAACTATCGACCACTTTACAGAGGTTGAGCTTGGTATCGCAGTCTAAATTCAAAATATTGGAGAGGCAAGCTTTGCAAAGAACTGGTTCTTCTTGGTTACTTTTGCTTGTTATCAGAAATAATCTACAGCCATTCTATTATTTGCGAATGCGGGCATGCGCAAAATCGCTTGTTTATGTTGTTGCTTTGAAGCCATATGTGTATTTTTTAAATTTCGGTTGAAAATATTATGAAGAATTTAGGAAAGCACATTTATGCAAGTCAATGGTGCCCCAGAAATCTTAGCTGTCAACATTCTTCCAAATATCTTTCTTTGTGTTCAACAGAACAAAGAAATGTTTACAGGTTTGGAACAACTTGAGGTTGAGTAATACATGACATAATTTTCATTTGAAACTTTCCCTTTAATAATTAAAGTATATTAATATTTTTTAATAATAAAAAAGTGAGCTTGACTAAACTTCAAATGTAGATGCATGACCAGTTTAGAGCATCATGAATAACTGCTTCCCTGATCGATCACAGCGTTTTAGTGAATTAGCGCCTGCTCTTTCAAAATGATTGTAGTCATGTGATAAATACAATGAAGATGATGTGTTTGTGTTTCAAGTAAATGACGTGAACCAGATGCTTTCCCATCCTTCAGCTCAATCAAAGTGATCATACATGACACTTTGTTTTCCACACACACAACGCATTTATATTCATGCAATGCTCACACACCTCAGTAAGTCGCGAGCCACCTCAGCAGCAAGGGCTTTTATCGGATAAGACAAACCACTATCACGACGTCCACTCAGCATGACGGAATGCGTCAGTGGTCGCCGTCTCGTCAGTGACTGTCTCTGCAAGCACGCCAGAACCAAAGTGCCCGTTTAATGTGCACAAAAGCAATAACACAAGCAACAAAAACAGCACAAACTCACTTGAGGGCCTTAGGCAAAGAGAGCTTATCTGGGACTTCAGCAGAAAGGAGTTAACTTTGTCTGCTGTTAGGAGGAGTCTGGCTACTTTCTCTCTCTTAGGCATTCGTCTGTGCATGTCGCTTCAACAAGCATCGTTTTAAGATAATTACAGACGGTTAATTCGATATGCTTTTGCATGCTCTGGCGGTCTGAGGGCTCTTTTCTACCTCGCCACTAGGGCGAGGGGAGTGGATTTATGTCGAGACCCTAACTGTGCGAGTCCATGAAGGCACAAGTATGCGAGTGTGAATATTTATGCTAAGTTTGCGAATTACATTATGGAATCATTTTGTAAACCAAGAACTTTATTTACAGTACATATAAGTTGCCACATTTACCAAACAGCCATGATGGAGACAAGCGTTGAGGCACAGATCAGTATTTGTTTTGTTCCTGTTTGCCTGGGTAGACCTGCACATCATTAAATTTCACTGGTCCAAAATCCTTTCTCATCTGTTCTTCTTCTTAATCAATTTGAATAGCTTGAAGGCAACTAATAAAAGTTGTAATAATGGACTATTTAAAATGGATGAAATGAAAATTAATTTGAATGAAAAGGCAGGATGAAAATAAAAAAATAAAAGAATATTGTTTACAGCTGATTAATGCCTGCAGCTAACAGGTGTGTGTGAGAGTGTTTTTGTGTAGAAGTAGTTGGGTATGGTTTTCAAAATCTTCTCATCTCTGCTGGATGGTGGTGAGGTCTCAGCTCTGAGCTTACCGAACCACACACCTGCTGTTTTGCACCAGTTCATTGTGAAAAAACAACCACACACTGTTACACTCTCGAAATGAACACACCTGATCGCACAAGCTCAACAAACACACACATACTCCCTTGGCTTTGGAGAGGAGTCTTCTGTCCACTATCTTGAGAGATCAAACAGTGAGACCTAGTCTCATTTCTGTTCTGCTGGCTGTTTCCCAGTCACACACACACACCATGCTGCCAACTTCACTAATGAAGTTTTTTAATTAAGCGAGACCCTGAGACCCAAAGGGTCCAAGTTTGTTTGCGCGTATATTTATGTCCTTTTGGGTTGAATGTTTGGTCTTTATTTCCTCCCCTTGCATTCAACAAAAACCTGTCAACCCTCACAAATCCAACGCTATTGGATTTCCAGACACCTTACTTGAAAACTTTAAAGAAAGAGCCTGCTTCAAACTCTCACCTTCCTCATCTTTTGACTGAAGGCTACTCCAACATTGTCTAAAACGGCTGTGAAATCATCGACTCCACAGGGCCTTTGTCTTCACACTAGGTTTCACTCAAGAATGCGTCTTGATTACAGTCGGGTTTACCCCTACAGTCTTCCTGCTTTTCGGCAAGCGGTACGGTGTGATTGCAGAGCGCGTATGTGTCATGTATGATCTGATGCTAAGAGTTTGACTGCGGGGCCACCGGCGCTGAGTGGGAGCGCATTTCCTCAGCATGACTGGGGCTTCAGGGCCCCTTTGCTTTCGCGTCCGTCTGTAATGAGCCAATACTAATTATCCTCTGGAGACACGATGGTAACCTTGGGCTCACTAGCCAAGGACTTCCATTAAACCCCTGCCAAGTTTTACCACAGAGGAATTTACACGCATTAATGAGTCAATAATGCAACATTTGGTTGAGAAGTGAAACTTTGGTGGTTGAAATATGATGGTGCGGCTGTCAAGGAAACTATTCCCAATTTTGAAATTAAGGATGAACAGTAACGTGTTGTTTACTATAAAAGGCAAGTAAATGTTAACATGATTGTTGGCGGTTGAAATGAAACCAGTTTCTTAAAGGGATAGTTCACTCAAATGTGACAGAAAAAGTTCTGGCCGTAGTCTATGCCGTAGTCCTATATCTTAACCCAATCTGACATAATAACTTTACCACACGGTGCAGCTGATTGATTCCTCCTGTGTCATCAGCCAATGAGCTTTATGCTCAACGTTTCAATCTTGGCTAGTGATTGTTGTAGCAGTACAGCGCGCTTAAGAACCCTCCTCCTTTCTCAGCTCCACCTGTATAGATCTGCTACAAGGTGATCATGAACACTTTACGGGTGTTATTCAATAATGTAATATGTGCAGCAGCAGCATTCCTTACATGTATTGGCAGTATTAAGTCTCTGTACATTTTATCATTTACGCTACCATGCTAAAACCTTCCGAGAGTTGTCATGACAGAACTAAAATTGTCATCATTTATCCATCCTTATTTATTCAAAATCTATGTTTGACTCAGTGGAACATAGAAGAAGATATTTTCAGCAATGTCTCATTGGTTTTGTGTCCAAGAAGTTGAAGTCAATGGAGCCAATGTTGTTTCAACAACATTCTTCCAACTGTCTTCTTTTGTGTTTGCAGAAAGAAAGTCATGCATGTTTGAAATGACAGTACGTGTAAATGATGATAGAATTTCATTTTTTGGATTACCGATCCATTTGATGAGTTGCAAATATTTCTAATAGCATATTGCAATGTTAGGATTGTATAGGTTTTGTTTTGAAGTAACCACCGCATTAAAAGATATAGCTTTGACTAAGAACGACTAGTATGATTTGAAAAGTAAAAACACTGCAAAAGCCCTTATAAACATTCACGTTTACAAAGAGACTTCTCTGCCTACTTCCTCACAACCTCCCCGTCTTGGCGTGAAATCAAGGAAATATTGATGAACAGTTGGTAGGTGTCCAGAAGGTCGTGGAGATGCAAGGGAAAGCATTAGATGTTCATGATTCTGCAATGCAAAGCGTAGAAGATATCCAAGTATTTGATAGTGGGAGGACATTACAGTTTAATGAGGACCTGCAGTACATTGAATATTAAAAGAGAAAAAATATATGTAAATATGAAAACAAGAAAACAAATCTACATAGATATTACTATTTCTTTTAAGGGTTGTGCATTTCAACCCAGCACAATATTAGTCAACAATGTAAAGCAAAACTCTCCACTCATTAGCAAAGCATACCATACGATTCTGTCATAACCCTAAAATCTGCATTTTATTTCATTTTAAAGTGCGAAATTAGCACAGAGCAATTAGTCAGACCTTATATAAAAGTGAAGAAAACGGGATTTTATTTATTTGAGTCTGTGCCGTTCTGTTTGCTGTGGCTACTGGTCTGTTGTTATATCGATAATAGGACCAAGCTTCCACCCCTTCTGGGTTGATTCTCAAATAAAGATAATCCAGATTTCCGTTTTCCTCTCCAACCCAGTTATTTGTTTGGACTTCCTGTGGCCTTCTTCCAATCCCCAGCGCAATATCACATCAATATATAACCAATTTTCGGCTCTAGGACCAATGCACAATTACTGTGACTTCTCTCTAGAGCTGAGATAAGGGAATCCATATTGAAAAGATTTAATACAAACCAACACTCTGACCCAAATTCAGCCCACTTACTTGCTTCAAAAGTGCAACACTCTCACCCTTTTCTGGATATTTACATCAATTTCACAATTGCTTCATATGCAGATGTAAACACGGCGCTCGTGAAATTAAATCATATCAGTGTGCATTTGTGTCACATCGCTTCAGAAATGGTCTCGGGATGAGAGCAATGAGAAAGAGGATGGGAGCCTTATTTAAATTGGTTATCGGAGAGCACTTAAGGCAATTATTAAAACGGAGATCATTACATAAATTTCCATGTTTTTCATCCTCAAATATCTGATCGCATCAGGCAGTGTTGCAGCTTCTTTATCCCTAAACACACCCACACGCACAAACAGAAACACTTCAGTCTGGAGTCATTATGCCAGTTGTCAATTCGATTAGCTGAGCGTTTCATGTAGCAAAGAAAATTTGCCGATTTAGGTCATCATGCCCATTTAACAGATTTAAGACCGATTTTAAATTCAGCTAACAAAAATGATTTATCAGGTCAGGATACATTGAATATGTAACTTAAATACGCAACTTACAGCATTTTTTTCCTGTTTACTGTAGCATTAGATAAACATCTCTGAATTTATTAAAGACTTGCTCGAAACACTTCCTGTTTTATGTCTGTTTCTTTGTCTCCAGTTCTCTCTCTCTTGTTGCTAAATTAAAGGGCACTAAATGCTTGTCTGATGAATTGGACTCTTGTAGAGAGTCTGTTCCCATCTGGACTAACAGTTGCTGAGGCGGCTAAAAATACACATCTGTTTATACCAGCCATAAATACACTCTCTCCTTCACACCGCACCCCTAAATGCCTACATTACACACAAATATGTTTATTATATCCCCCATACATTTTAAAGACATCTCATTAAGCGTTGAAACTGGGGATTTGAAGTTTGGGAAATCTCTCTGCCGATAAACCACAATGTCGTGATGCGGGATGACAACTGGGTATTATAGTTATTTAGTACCACCAAGGCCTATTTATAAAAGCAAATAAACAAACAAATCTGTTCAAAGCTGATAATTTGTGAGGTCTTAGCTCTGTATACGAGTGAAGATGCTCAGATAAAAAACGTGTTTGTGACACACGTTATTTGCAATTACTGAAGTTACTCCAGAACTTTAACTACGTTACATAACCATCCACAAAACACCTTTAATACATATCAGGCAGATAGTAAATTGAGGATTATTTGTCCAGGGAATGTATTATATCAATGCAGTATTGAAATGCTTAGGAATGTAGCTTAAAGGGATAGTTAAAAAAAAAGGGAATTCTGTCATCATTTACTCACTCTCTGGTCATTTTTACCCTTTATGACTTCTTCTGCAGAACACAAAAGAAGATATTTTGAAATGAATGGCTACCGTCATTGTTTAGCTACCAACATTTTTTATAATATCTTCTTTTGTGTTCTCCAGAAGAAAAGTGTTCATGACAAGAGAATGAGTAAATGATTACAGAATTTTCATTTCTGGGTGAACTATCGCTTTATTAGTACCGAAAAGCTTTTTTTATTTTTCCCTAACTGCTAAATAAAATGCAATAACCAACTCAGCGCATGTTTGTAAAAGTACAATAAGGTAATGATCATACAAGCCATGACAAGAAAATTGTGACATTAAAAGATATCCACTGGATTTCAATAATTATCTCATTTATTTAGTTTGTGAGCATACAGAAAAATATACAGTACAGCATGCCTCGATTCTGCCCAATCTTAAGAAAAACACTGTTTGAGTTAATTGGAGGTTTTGAAATACAAATTCCAATATTTTCCATTTCTTTCTCTCTAAGTTTTATAATTCCACGGCTTAAGTTTTATGTTAATGAATAATATGTGACCCCTCAACCTCAACAAATTATAATTAAGATAATCAGGCAAGTTGGCGGCGTGACTACAAATGAAAAAGTTTGACATTCCAAAAGCGTTCTTTTTAGCATTTATTTTACCTTTCTTTTCTACCTCTATTTCGTCTGTTTGATTCTGCGGGTGACACATTCACTGCCTACCAGCTGCAGGCTGTAATTTCTTCCACAGGGCTGAATGAATGTAGCATTGTCGAAGGAGATAAGACCTAAACTCATACACACACGTGCCTGCACGGTGCACACACACACTTCTCCGCAGTCTCTCTCTCTCTCAGCGCTCATACATCCAAGTGGAAGCGCGGCACAATTTCCCAGAATTTAATTAGCCCAACTAATGTCATTTCAAACTCAATGCATTTCTAATCCTCCACAATTACCAAAGACATCAGCACACTCATTCTGCTTTGCCACTGAGCCATATTATCTAGCAGACCGAGAGACACAAATTCAGTGAAAAAGTGTAATTTCGATTGCACTGTATGGTTTGAGCTTCGCCATAAAATTTTATGTCAGAATATACAAACTTTTATAAAAAGATTATCAGGCGTGCCTTAAGAAGTTACAGTTTTCAATTGTGTCATCATATATTTTAATTATGCTTTTAAATTGATGCATAATCTTCTCCTGAGCTACAGGCATGGGAGATTAGCGAGTGATAATTTTATGGACTTTTCCATTGCTTCACTGTCCTTAGTGAGTTTATAGTCTCTATGTTCCAGTCCAAGAAACAGATCATAGTTGGCAAAGCGGAAGATGACTTGGAAAGCCTTTATATGGCTCAAGAAGTTAAAAAATCATTCACTCTGTCATGACTAAATCATTTTTCATTAATAAACATCTGGCCAGTTAGCTATTTAGATGTTTTGAAAAAGGTGCGACTATGTAGGCTGTCAGCTGTATTGGCTCTAGGGGAACCCTTTCGGAGGTAGCCACTAATATTTGGCCATTTTTAATCTTGGACAACAAAGATGTTGCACACTCTGGAATTCTGGTCATGTTGGCTTTAAGGGCAACCATTTGGGGATTCTGCCCGTGGGATGTGGCCATTTTGGCTCCCGGGCAGCCCTGTGGATATCTCCTGAGAGTAAGCCATGTTGGGTATAGAGCCAGACTTTTCAGGCAACTGTGCTGTTTATCCCTTTACAAGAAGCAGCCTGTGGGAATTGGTATATGGCAGGCTACAGCTGACCAGTAAAATGCCTTCTGGAGGCCTGGACAGAACTCATGGCTGTACATATGTGCAAGCAAATATGTCCCGGAGCATCCTAGGCTAAAAAACCCAAAAAAGCCACAAACTAATGGAGTTTCATCTTTCTAGACATAACAATAAATATGTAACAGTAAAAAGGTGAAATCTCTGCCCTGATAAAATGTTACAAATTGCATGTATGGAGCAAATAAGAAAAAATATCTGACTTTGTTCAACTTTTTTTTACCTTGGCCCATGTAGATCATCAGTTTAAATGTGTGCAAGGCTGACTTCTCATTGGCAGCTTCTATTCCCTGGCATGACTCTTTGGTGGTGGCACAAAATGGAATCCGTCTGGTCGTGCCATTCCTCTTGGACTCTGAGATGAAGATAACTTGCTGTGGTTCATCCAAAAATCAATTATCTGCTGTGAAAGGCAAAAATGTAACTTCAACTAATGCCTGTTAAATGGATTGACAGTTAATGAAACTTTTCTACACAAGTAGATCGAGGCTAGTTGTTGCAGGGAAATTGTGACAAAGTCTAAAAAAATCTAATATTATTTTGTATATCATTGTCAGGTAAATGTGAACACCATGTTCAGTTGTGACAACTTACACAACTGTATTCTGCTTTTACATTTATGATTCAGTAAACTTTTCTTTCCCCTGTTTAAATCTGCCATGTCTGTTTTTCTAACACCATATCTGTATTATTTTAAGATCTCAGTCTAGTAATCCTGCCTGAATTTGAATGTATGTGATTGGTAATGCTTACCAATCACAAGTCACCATGAAATTTTGTGTTCAACAGAACAAAAAATGTACAATATTTTTTATCATGGTAGTGAATGATGTCAATTGACAATAGCTTACATTCTTCCAAAAATCTCTCGTTGTTTTCAACGGAGCGAAGATATATATATAGGTTTGGAACTACTCGGGGGTGGGAAAATGATGACAGAATTTTCATTTTGGGGTGAATTATCCCTTTAATAAGCACACATCTAAGACACCCAGTGAAAAAAATAATCAACAGCCATTAACGTCCAAATCACACAAATGAATGCTGTTATATCATTGAAGCTAAGATACTCACTTAATTCTCTACTTAATTACCTAATAATTATAAAAGTAATCACATAAAGCTTGTTTATTCCATTGAGTCAATTTTAAGGGTATTTTAGAACAATTTTTTAAATCCTGAATTAAAATTACAGCATTAAAATAATATCCAAAACATTCTCATAAGTGATGTTAAAACTTGCAAAGAGAAAGTTTATACGACCTTACGCAATGCAGGCAGCCAGAGGACGTGATGTTCTGCATCATCCAGATCAGACACTCGCACCTCAGTGAAAAAAACATTAGGTCTACATGCTGATTGAATCAGTAAATCTGACAATACGAAATTGCAACTCAAAATGTCTTTTAAAATCTATTAAAGGTCATTGAGAAAGGGCCAAGTTCAATTCAGAATATATAAAGATTGAAAGTAAAGAAAATGAAGTCAAACTGCATTGAAAATATTAGCATTTGAAATTCAATTCTTAATCGTGTCAGCTTCCCCTTGGCCCAAGCTCATTAAGGGCTCAGAACCCCTATTTGAATGCATTGCAGAGACTGTGCCCTGGCACAGCACAGATCACACGAGTTTCCTTAAAAGCATGCTAATGTACTCCACTTCCCATGTCCTCATCTGCTTATTAATATACATATTTAAAAAGAGAACATTATGTAAATTAGGCCCAGCTTCAGATTAGATAAGAAGCCTTATAATTTAGTCTGAAAAATAATTCTAAACCATCCACCTTAGGCAAAACAATGATATTCTCCACTACTTTAACCTAATTGCCCCACAAACATTAAAACTACATTTTTGGTATCTTGGGGGATACTATAGGCTGTTATGTAAATTGTTCTTATTAAAAGTGTGTGTAGGTGTTAGGGGGTTAAAGTTTGTCACATTCTACGTTTCACCTTCGATCTCTCTCAATCTAAAACCAAAGATAAATACATCGTATTTTCCTGAACACAAACATTTTCTGAGTTGTGTGATCCGGATTTCTCGTCGCTACGAATATTATTTTTAATGAACCCCTTCCGCTTGTTTTAGTTAACTGCTGTTAATGGAGCTGTTTTAAGTAAAGCCCCTCAGTTGCGTTTCTAGCTTTGTCACAATTAGACTCCCAGAATGACTCTGAATTTATGTTCCCTGAAATTCACAATTAGAGTTGCAGAGCAATTTCGGGCTCTTTTTTTAGTCCTAAAATAATCATCTATACAGTGTTCTGCATAACTGAGCATTTGAGTTGTGAGCCTGCCTTGTAGTCAAACCCGCTCGCCTTTTTGTATACACGTGGTATGTTCGGCGGGTTGCCTTGGCAACTGGGATGCAGACTCTTGCGGCCCTCTTTGCTAACGTGTCGCCCCTGGCGCTCCCTCTTGACGCTCAATCGCTTCCCATCAAGCTTCTTGTTTTTTGAGGTCTGTTTTAAGCTATCTTGATCACAGGAGCCCACACGGAGTTATTGCAAACTACATAAAGTAAAAAATGTAATATCTTCATTTAAGGGATGGCATAATTTGGCCTTTACTATATAGATAAAAAATGCTTTTTTCTTTTGCATAATAAGAAAGAAATGAGAGATCTGGGAATAACTATTGTAATATATTCAGTTTTAGACTATCTAAATCCAATCCACAAGTTGTGTATCCATAATGTGCATCTAGGGTATATGAATATTTCACACATTCCTACTTATTGAACTGTTCGCCATATTAGCCAGAAAGGATCATCATCGCAAGCCAGAACGGGAAAAGAGAATTATAGCTTGAATTAAACTTCGGTAATCCCTGTATGGTCCAAATGATGAGAGAGACAATGAATACTCCCCTATTTCAGCAAAGCTCGTAACACGGCACCATATAATCGCCAGAGAGACCTTCTCACCAGCTCTCTCTGTTCTCCACCATGTCTTTGCTCACTCCCCCGTCATACAGGCATTCAGACATACAGATCTTTATAGACATCACCATTGTGTTGAACTGTCAGTTCTGGCAGGAACTCGACGGACATGTTCCAGTCCAGATCTATCATCCACCCTGCTTTCAAAACCTCATCTATCAACGTTCTCAAGTTCCTGCGGACCCCTGCCTGATCCTATCATATCAAACTTCTGGGAGCTGCTTTGTGACTGAAAGCCTCAGATGGTGTATAGCTGAACAGTGAGTGAGGGGTAGAGCCAATGTTTTAAGATGTGATTTGACATATTGTTTATGACCCTAGGGTGTTTTTTGACACAGCTGGTGCAAGAGCATCTTTAAACTCCTAATTCCTTTCTAATTCTTTGTACGTATGTGATATAGAGAGTGAAGGATGATGCCAGGATGTCAGCTTTGTTCTCTTTTCACAGGTGCGGATCACAAACGTCTTGAATTTGAACACTAAATTAAACATTCAGCCTCTAGTCAAATCCAATTAAACTAGAAGTCTCTAAAAATGGTTTTAGAAACTTCATAAAGTACCCTGCAGAAAAAACACCTGGCTCTGTTTACATCTGGTATTACAGTGAGAGATTTTTACAGTGAAAATGAATTCTCATAATAAGTGGGTGTTCACGGTCGAGGATTGTCTAATTCTGACAATTTATCAGTTCCAGTATTTATCACTCTAATCTGAAACCAAAAATAAATCAATAATGAGTACCAAAACACGGAACTTTCAGAAAGATTTAAAACAGTTATCTTTCATATGTAAAAATATATCAAAGCAAAATTATGGGAACTCATACCTATTTCACAAGGTGGCTCATTCGTGTGAATTCCTATTTTCTACAATCTAATTGGTATGTTTGTTATGATTTGACGTTACCCCAGTGACATTAAGTTTAGGGGCAGGGTTATGGTAGACATTTATCGTTGCTTCTCCACCTTTGGGAAATTAAGTTTTTATACAAAATTACCCTTTACAGCTATGATTTTAGGGTTTTGGGGTGAGGTAAGGTGTTGGTTGGCCATCTCCTAAAATATGAACGACTAATTTTGATATAAGGTTATAAATACAGCTTTCCTGTAGCTCAGTGGTTTGAGCATGGTGTTAGCAACGCCAAGGTCATGGATACGAGCCCAGGGATTTAACATAGATACATATGTGTAGTACAATGCAATGTAAGATGCTTTGGATAAAAGCGTCTGCCAAATGCCTACATTGAAATATACAGTATACTGTAAATGTACATACACACACATACCCAATCACTAGTAATCAGTTTATGTCGGGTAGTAAAATGTTTAGGAAATGTGTGTAAAATTACTGGAGATCAATTATGTCCACTTGTAACTGCATTTATGTTCATTAACCATACACACAAAAAAAGCATTTTTTCTCCCAAATAAGTAGAAATAGCTCATTCTAAGGTAATGAAAACATAACGCTTCATTATGTAAGGTCTTTGTACACCTCTAAAGACACAATTCTGTACATTATATTGAATAGATCCTGTTAATTGATCCTCCAACAAATTACGCACAGCACTATTTCAAATGTTCCGGTTCCTTTTGAGAGTTCCGGTTCCTGTCTGCATCGCTGCCTGCGGTTTGTTTGTTTCCTTCCACTTGCAGTTCGTTTTAATTGTAGTGTATTTTATATTTGCTACTTATCATTGTCAATCTCAATAAACCTGTCCTTGTTATTTAATTGAAAATCCAAATCAAAATTGATAGTTAACTCAAATTAGCGTGCTAGCCTGCTTTCTGTTTATACTTTTGGAACATCAGCTTGCCTTCTAGTTTGTCTTGTGTGCCAACTGTTTCACATTCTTTTAGCGTATATACTACGATTGCAAACCTTGGTAAATTGAAATTACTTTTCAAACCCAGTGCGTTATAGCTTCTACTCCTATTGTTGTTACTTGCACCTCATGCCATATGTTAAGCTTAGCCTTCTCTGTTTTACATGCGATAAATGCAGGGCAATAGTTTGGCTGACAGATAAGATTTTAGAATTAGAGTCTCCCATCCAAACTTCATTTTAGGATAGTAAGAGTGTAAGGGCCATAGAAAACACTTTGGATGCGAGTAATGTTAGCGTGCACAGTTCGGTTCTGGTTCAAGATCCCTGCAGCAGGGGAACTTTGTGACTGTGAGACGGCGTAGTCACAGGTCAAAACATCACTCAACCGTTCCGATTACAGTCTTGAACATTTTTGCTCAACAAAGTGCCTAGTTATTGGTGATTCTATTGTTCGGAATGTTAACATAGAGGCACCAGCCAACAAAGTCCAATGTTTGGGAGCCAGAGCACCTGAAATCAAGCAAAATTTCACAGTATGATTGACAGCTGAGTATGCAGGCAATCCTTCACTGCTGTCCAGGATAAATCAAGATGCATTAGCGTTTACACTACAAATATAATTAGATCAGTAAACGTTTTGAACCCTAACACTTATATGTGTAGCACTGTCCATTTATGATAGGATTACCCAAGACATTTCATAGCAGGTGCGAATGGGTTCAGGGGGAGTAAAAGATATTAATCTGTTTTGAAATGGGCTGCCAAGCGTATCCATCAAGTAAACAAATTCATATTTGAATTCAATTAATCACAGTGGGAAAAATTAATCCTGCTTTTAGCGCCACTTTAAAAAACACACTTTTAATAAAAAAAACTGATTAAGGTTCCAATTAAGAGACCTGTGTTTAAGTTCTTATAACAATCTTAAATGAGTCTAACTTTATCACCCAAGCATTAGCAATCTAATACTTAGACTTCAATCTTCAAATCAATTTAGACTGAAGCATAAAGATCTGGCACCCCATTTTGAGAGGCTGGGCCAGGACCTCAGCTGGGTTTTCTACTCTATTCTTTGAGCCCCGGGGCTCTTAATCTGTTGTTATAGATTTTTAGTCTCTTAATTAAAATGTTTAAGAGCCTGGCTTTGAGGCCTAAAGTTAATGAACTGAGTTGCTGGAGGTCCGTACAATATGAAAAGAATTGACCGAGCAGGTAGTAAATTAACCACTGCCGTCCATTAGGACTAGATTTAATTCCAAGGTATTGTCTTCCAGAACAGGATTCCAACATGAACATCATTCAACTTGGCATGCTTTAGTCCAAAACAACCCTGTTGTTTCTGTCTCTGTTATCTCTGAAAAAATATATGGTCAGCTTAACAGCTGAAAATGTGCATATGTGTTCTTAATAATCGTTTCTGCTAACACCACCATACATGTTTCATTGTGTGCCAAAACTTAAATCTAGACAGCAATTGATCATAAACGTTAAGCTTTAGACCGAGGCGAAGTGTTTGTACTTGACTTAAAAATTCAGTTCCTGGCCCTGTTAATGCCATCCAATTTTACAAAACACTACCTGTAATTCAATAGCGATTTGATTCTTGTTCCGAGCAAGAATGGGCCCAGTAGGAGAGAATCTGGAAGTATTCTTTTCACTCTAAAGATATCAGGTCACAATCTTGGTTTTTTAATGGTTTACTTTAATGGTTCACTCACCTTCCATTGTCATTATCGCTAAACCGGAGACATATTTGGCTTGTTTGACATTTTAGACGAACGCTGGCACCCAACCTGGATACGCTGACTCATGATTTTTATTAGAAACAAGCTCCTCTCTTAGGTTGGCGTCATGCCTGGCAGTGGGCTGTCAGCATGGTAAGTGACCGTTCTTAAGATTTCTTCTCTTTGGGAGATACAAAGAGGAAGTCACCGTGCTCTCTGGATGGAGCTGACATCAGCAGAAATGTGTGGCATTCCTGTGTGTGCTGGATTTATTGCGGTATGAAGTGTTAAATATAAAGTGTGTTTTCTATGCCACTAGTGTGAACAAAAGGAACTGCAAAAATAACACTACCATTAACGTTTCCTGTTTTTTATAAGGTCGAGGGAACAGATAGTTCCTCCCCAGACTTGGTTGAGGCAGTGTTGCCATGTCCGTTTATATAAAGCCACAGTGAAATATCAAACTCTTCTTATTTGTAATTGTTTCCATGTTAAAGGAAAATAAATGTGAGTGACACGAAAGAAGATATTTTGAGAAATGCCTGTGGTTTTGTGTCCAGAAATTGGAGCTCAATGGGAACAATGTTGTTTGGCTACCAACGTTCTTCAAAATATCTTCGTGTTCTGCAGAAGAAATTCATCCAGAGTGACATGACGGTCAGTAAATGATTAAAGAAATTCATTTTGGCGAGAATTCTTCCTTTAAGCTAGAATAGGAGAAAGTGTGCTGTGTGGAATCAATGAAACATTTTAATTACATGAATGATTTGCAAAACACAATTTGCAGGTAAAACAAAAGCAGTATTGTTCGTCAATTTCTCTGTTAAACAAATCAATACATTGTTTTACCTCACTTCCAACATTGAACTAAAAAGTCAGATAGTGTGGAAAAAATATCCTCCCTTCTCCAAACATCTTGTTGAACGTTAATGGGATTTCTCCTTCCTTTTTTCTATCGGACGCCATTGTTTTACACTGACAAATACTGTTTGCATAGAAAAGTGTTTGATTAATGAAGTTTTTCCTGTGTATGTCACGGCTCCCTTGGTGCTCCGCAAAATTGATGGGTAAAGAATCTGAACTGACAAAGAGGCATTCACCCCAGCCTGCATTCTGTGGAAAATACCAAAAGTTGACGTTTAAAGCGCTGTTTACGCTTCCGGAGAGTGTTTTGATTAGTAGGCACAAAGCTACGGCCATACGTTATGTCAGTGGCAACATCAGCTTACATGAGTGAAAAGCACGCATGGGGTCTTCGCGCAGATGAAAAAGACACTGGTTACGACAAACTCAACCTCTAATTAAAACCCCCCAGCTGGGTTCACGGGTGCTCGTCTGGGCTTGTTTAAGGGGGAAGGAGAGGAAGAGAGAGAGACAGAAAGTGCTGTGCAGCATATTGTGCCTATAAAGGGAATTGCTGACGCAAGTATAAACCAAGAGAAGCTTTAGGTATGACCCGAGTCTCAGTAGCACTGTATTACAGAAGGGGGGTGGGGGCGAATAGGACAGGTGGCTGCTGGACATAATTCACAGTGTCATACAACGGATTGCTGAAATCATCACCGCTGTTATGTGCTCCGCACCTTTATCCTCTCGGGCGATGTCTGGACAGCTGAAGAGGTGAGTTCCAAATGTCACAGTTTAGCAGCTCCCGATTCCTGAGCCAAATTGAGAACCAGGCTCACATCTTAACACCGGTTGAGCCATCTGAAAATTCCAGAAATACCTTTAGAATCGAAGCATGTGCTTATAGGCAAAGGAACATTTATGGTCAGGGCGGCGTTCATCTCGCATCCGTCGATTTCTGATGCTGTCCGGTTTAGCATTCTCTTGCAAAAAATGTTATGCTAATGTGACCCTTTTACTGTCCGTTTCTAGCCAAATACCAGTCTGGGACTTGATGGGTCAGCTCTGTTAGCGTGGATCGAAATATGAAAACACAATGGAATTGATTTGTATTTGTGGGTCCGCTTGCCCCGAGGGTTCATCGTGACTTTTCCAGTGTTGTCCAATCGTGCCGCTGTTTGTTATGCACATGTAAACACGAGCACTCGGAGTCAGCATTTGAAATTCGGATAAATATTTGCTTTTGATAACATTTGGACAGCATGTATCGGTATTCAAATTGAGCAGGGCGAGTGACAGGGATGAAAATCTCCTCCGTACAGTTAGAGAAGACAGTCGAAAGCAAGGGCTAAAAGTAGTAGAGCAAGAGATAATACCAGGGTAGTTGAAAAGCCCACCATGGTGCTGGCAAGGCCCGGTTCCCCCCGGCGCCCCCCTCCAGTTCCCAGTCAATTCGCGGGGCTCTCTGAAAGGCCACGAGAGGGGCTTCTCAAGGCCAGTTCCAGCCTCCCGCAAAAGGCCACTCGGCTGACATTTCACACCCGCTCAAGTGATTCATGGCAAAAGCAGCAGTCGGCCTTGTAGTGGATCCCTGCTGATATTTCATTTTTTCATAAAGGTGAGGCATTATGAAGATTTTTTCCCTTTCTTTTCATCGCTCATTGTGCCAACCTAGAAGCTGTTTGTTCTCTTGTTTTCTGTGGAGGGCAGCAGCCGCTTTGGCATTCTCCATAAATACCTCAACAGATTTTGATATTTCATCATTACTTCGGCTTCATATGACATTTTAGCTTGCGTCCAATATTGCAGTATTTTGGCTTTATGTCGGCAATAATGCCCTATCGTTATTCAGATGGTGCCTCTATCGTTTCAACCATCATCCGAGCAGTTATTTAAGACGTATGTGAATGTAAAACAGGTATGCTTGAATGCTGTGAATATATAGATAAATATCTTGAGAAAAGCCATCCAGAAAGATCTGAATAATCCAGTTAGTGTTTTGTCATTGACCCAGCTTTTAATACTGTGTCAATTTACCTCCCAGCGTCTCTGTGTGAATTTCGATTTCGACTGTCGATGCAAATGTATCCACCGCTAATCCTCTTTACGGGACATTTGTCAGGGAGAGACCCAGACCAATGACCTCATTCCCTCCCATTCTCGCTGTTATCAATCTAATGACATGATATTCATACTGAGCAAACAATCTCACTGTTTTTTCTTCCTCCTCTCGCGCCGGGCGGCTGGAAGAGGATCAGCGCGAGCAGACATCAATAGTCAATAAGCTCCTGAAGGAAGAAAGATGCAGTCATGTCGACCTTCAGGATTTAAGCAAGGACGGAGACTGTGCGAGCACATGCTCGTGTTGTCTTCGCACTGCCATATAACAGCAGCCGCCTCAAAGGCTCACGGCCGGGAGAGAGAGAGGAGTTAAATGTGTAGGAGGGTAAGCTATATACACTGTGCACATGACTGTTTATTTACACCTGTCATATCATGGACTATTCTCATTGTCAAGTGTTTTGCCATGCATAATAACATGTCAAATACTTTTGTCAAAGCAAAACTTGCTCAAGTCTGAAAATGCATATCATTATGTATGTAATGTTGGTGAATTGCAAATGTATGAAACTTGTAATATTTTTAGATAAAGGTTAGTCTTGAGCATTTTTTCAGATGAAATAAGTCGTTTCACTAAATACATTTTCTGAATAAGTATCATTTTTTTACCTATTTGTGAAAATGTGTAATAAAACGTAAACATGTGAATTTTCAGCGTTTTTATAAATATATTTATTATTAAAATGTTTACAGCTAATATGGGACCGGCCTTCTAAAACCTTGAATGTCCAACTTCGCTGTTTTTCCAGAAATGGAAATAACACAATACGTTTTAATTGATTAAAATTACGTAGTCAATTTTTTTATTTACTTTTTATAGGTTAGATATTTGCAAAACCCAATGACAAGCAAACTTTGACTGATAATAATATAATACATTTTATAATAAAATCTTGAAATATACAAGGTTTCAATATATATAAAGTATATAATGCGTTATTATATGTATAAAGAATATATACGTTTTTCTGAGAGGATATATATCTTCTGCAGCCTGACAGTATGTTAGACACTTTGTTAAATTTCAAATGATAGCAGATGTCCTGAAATAAATTAGGCATATAAATTTTACCTGTCTCATTTTTCTGTGTCTAGAAGTTAATTTAAATAAAAAGTGCCATAGCTTTCTGCACTTCAGAGCAACTTTTACCACTTACCGCTTCACAATTGTGTGTGTGCGTGTGTGGTTATATGCATTTCAGACACTTTCCTTCTATATTTCATGCAGTATGTCCAGCGATGCCACACTACTGGATGTGCAAATGCCCGGGGTGATTGACAGGTGCATAGCATGGAACATTGTGAAACAGATCCTTTTAACTGGATTCTTATAAATAGTCTGTCAGTCTTCAGGAAAATCCATGGGACTGTTTTAAAATGACGTTCATTTGAGCAAGTCTGTGGGCTTAAGCCGGTGTGGTAGCTAATCTCCAGGCAGTCGTCGGTGGCTGCCCTGTTGCAGACAGACGTCGAGTAAGGAACAGATCAGGAATTGAGCGTTTACACCAAATCCTGCTTTACAAAGGGCACACAGGGAGGGAGAGGTAAAGTAGCTTTAGCTGGGATTGAATTTCCACGCAACGTATTCCCGCGAAAGCAGCACACCACATTCTCCACCGAAGACGAATCAAGGGTAAACAAAGAAAGAAAAACAAAAACGTCCAATATCGTCACCCACACAAACAGTGCCGGAGAGTTCGGAAATGTTAACAAAATAAGCCAGTGTAAGCAAACAGAATTTTACAAACACAATACCTGACAGCATACTGCTCCATTACTGATTGAATGAGTTTATTGTGGGGTGTTTATTTATTTATTGACTCATAGTGGTAGGGGACTAATTAGGCAGTCCATTGGAGCAAATGAATCGGGGTGGGCGGGCAACATTTATCAAAATCCCCAAACACTGTGTATGGAAACACAAATCAATGCTTTTATTTAGAAAAATAATACAAAAAGACCCTTTCATGACCCATTTCGAGAACAAAAGGTTTTGGGGAAAAAACTAGTTTACAAGAAGTCAACAACGACAACTGCTCTGGTTTTGTCTATGGTCCACACACATATTCCAAACACACTGTTGATTTTAGGACAGTCTGTGTAATATAATTACAAAACTGAAATGCACTTACTTTCTCTCAAAGCACATCAGCTTCAGAGAAACTGTGGAGAAATTGTGTCTCTCATTTTTATTTTTGATGTCAATAGTTTCAGATTCGGGACATGTTGTACACACTTGAATTTTGATTCAATCTTGGAATTATCTGATAAAGATACATTAATAAGGCACTGCTCTTATTTTGCAAACTTTTCTTCTGACGTGAAGTTGGTTCTTCAAAGAGGACAAAAATACTGCAAATCACAAAGATATCGTGACCCCGCCAAACCCAACCAGGTATCAAACATAAAAAAGTAAAAACCATTTAAGCAAGAATGGAAATCAAATATCTAGAGAGAAGCCTAAGCTTAACCACCAGTGTTTCATCTGTCTGCTCAACCACAGACTTTTATAAAGTGCCTACAGAGGAGCGCAGCTGTTTACAATGATTATCACTACCTCCACCTACAGGAAAAACTCATGGTCCAAAATGCTGTGTATTAAAAATGAAGTGTCTTCTGTTTAGCTTTTTACTTTATGGTATTGAACACACAATTTAATTGTTGGAAAGAAGTATAAAAGTAATGCATGTAGTTATGTACTGTAGCTTCTATGAAATGATGTTCAAACCAATAGTGTTTTCTTCTTTGCCCTTCAGACGCACCCCCTAAATATTTATTAATTTAAAATGTGTTATTTGTTAAGAGGAGCTTGTTAATTGGAGTCAATTGGAAGGCAGTTGTGTTCTCACTAAGCAATTGTTTTTGTAAATCGAGATGCAGTGCAGTTGCAAACAATGTATAGTCTTTTTTTACTTTTCATTATGGTGCAGTGTCTTTACCAAAAACAAAATGATGTGCAACCGGCTGCAAAATGCCAGATGTACCACAGGTTTATGCCTATGTTAAAGGGACGGTTTACCCCAAAATAAAATGTGTCATAAAATATGTCATCGATTACTCTTGAGTTGTTCCATATCTGTAGAAATGTCTTCATTCCAAAAATATTTGGATATTATGAATAAATATTTGGAAGAATACTTGCAACCAAACAGTTCTTGGCCACCATTGAATACCATATTGGAAAAATTACAGTTGGTCATAAGTTTCCCAGAACTGTTTGCTTTCCTACATTCTTTAAAATATATAATTTATGTTCAACAGAACAAAGAAATTCACAAAAGTGGCCCAGAAGTGTTTGGATTTTATACAAGGTCAACTTTTAAATTTGGCAAATTCCACAACCACAAATTGGAAACAAGACAATACAAAATAAACATTTCAACTATATTATCACATCTAGGACCAGAAATCTGTAAACTATTTCATCCTTATACATGTACTCTCCTGTCAGTCTCCGGTGTATCAAACGTGTTGAGAAGATGTTTGGAGATGGCTCCATAATGGAACTCAACAGCTCTCTTTTCTTCACTCCCACACTGCATGATGGCAGAACACATGCGGCCACCATTTTTGCTCATGACACCCCGTGAGAATCTTAGATTTAAATACATAAATGTGCCTTTCACAAAGAAAAATCATGCTCTATCTTGAGGACATATCCCGCATCGGTTAAAATGTCTCCTGCAGACAAGGCCCATTAGATTTTTCCCTCCTTCTCAAAGGATAAGGGGGAAATGAGCACGTTTAAAAAAAACGACAAATTCAGATGAAACCTGACTCGACTGAATGTGACAGTTAATAGCTAATTGTGGTTCCAGACGAAAGCAGGTGTCAGAAAAGCAGGCCAAGGCATTTTTACCTTAACCAGATACGCTTTGAACGACTCAACGGAGATCCCTAAAGTGGCACTTTTGCACCAACAGGCTATTTGTGTGCCAGTGTGTGTGTGAGAAAGCAAGTGTAAGTGTGCTCATTTGAGGTCTCTTTGGATGTAGAAATTCCACTTCTTTCTAAATAATAGATTCCGAGCATCTGTCTGGTGTTCTGAGGCGAGGATTGATCAGTTAGAGAGACGAAAAGAGAGGTGGTGGGGTGGGAGGGGGCACAGACGAAAGGAAGCAAGCTTTCCGTATGTCTCACAGAGCACACGCAGCCGTCTAACTCCCACAGATACAAACTCTCTCTCTCTCTCTGCCATGCTTTCTCTTCTCCGTTAAGCCCGCAGGGTAGAAGAGGCGACTTATCCTGTCTTTGTGGCAAATTGACAAACAATCTGTATCTAATTACCACCGCGATCCGCTGACATGTATTATTAGCACTGTGCATTCTGACAGAAACGCACGTTGAAGCACAATGCGTTATGACTTCTAAGAGAAAAACATCATCTCTGCCAGAGAACTTCAAAGCAGAACAGACTGATCCTGTTCTAACAGTTTTTTCCATATTTAAACGTGAGGAGAATTCAGAAATTGCTAATTATTTTAGGCGCGGCAGGTGGCACCTTACGTATCGCCGCGAAGTTTAGCATCAATTTCTTTTAGCGTGAGACCTGCTTTGTCCAGAACGAAGCATCGAAATGCTCGCAGAAATAAAGCGCTCAAATAAGGTCTTTTGTGCATAGGCTCAGAATTTTCGATTCAATGGCGTCCCTAATATTAGTCGCAACTGAAAATTGCCTGTGACCCACTAATGGTTTTCCCTCATCAGAATTCTGTGCGATCCTCTCCATGTAACAATGACAAATATCACAGCTCAGACGCTTTGACATCTTTTCTACTGACGCTCAAACAGCGTTACCCATCACTGGCACAGCCTCTTTTGACTCGCTCTTCAAAAGATGTGTTGCCATGGCAATAGGGAACTCTACCACTTATGGGATGTTTTAGGAATGATGCTATTTCACACAGCATGCTTTATATCTGCACTCTGTATATGTCGGTGGAGCATTTCAGGCACTCAGGCCATTCACCTGTATACTTTCTGCTAAACACAAGCTACACTGCCATCTAATGGAGTTAAGTTTTTCTCCAACTAAAAAGCAAGTTTACAATTTAAAGATCACTGTCTATATGTAAATGTTGGTAAGGCGGGCATCATTTTAATAACGAAAATGAGGTTGTCAGGACCAACAAAAAAAAGTGAATGATGCTAGTTGATCATGAGAACGTTAGACAACATAATCTAAGCAGTCACCTCTCACACCCCACTCGCAAATCTCACTGCCAACAAGCACATGGACGTGGGAGTCTGTGTTAATGAAACAAGGTAATGAGGTATGCCAGAGCAAGAGCTACGCAGTGTTGTCCTGGACTTCAACCTTGCGGTTATGGGCGCTGCCAAACATGAAAGGCAATCATGCTTGTTAGATGAAGCAAGATCTAATACAGCAGCCTTCCCAGACACATCCTGGGTTGTGTAATTCAATTAAAACACTAAAAAATGTTATGATTAGGTTGACTTGAAATTGAGTCTCGGCCGACGTGGGTTCTAAAAATGGATAAGTAGTGTTGTGATGCAACCGTGCCACTAAACATCATTCACCTACGTATTCCGCCTGAGTCGCACATATATACCATTTATGACCCCGGGGGGCTGATTAATCGTAAGTGAATAGTGAAGCACACACACATAAGCACGTTTGCTGTGCATTATCTCTCTGATTGTAAGTTATGTGCTTCATTCTCCTATCCAGCCATGGCTTGTTCCGTTTTCTTGGTACACGATAGGAAAATGTAAGAGATATAAGCGATGTAAAATGATGCTGTCTCGTGTTAACGCATTGCCCGTGACTGACAGCTCTTTAGACAGCACGAGAGCGTAAACCGATTAAGATTTGAAGAAAAAAAACACCTGTGATCTCTTGCTCTGTATTTCTTGCACCCCACAGTCTATGGAAGAGGTAAAGGAAGATGGATCTTTTTTAAACAAAGATTGAATTTAGAGGACAGAATACTGTCGAAGTAAAATTGCATTGCCTTTCCCTGACGTCAGCCCTCCTGACCTCGACACCGAAGCTTACGGGGCGGGATGAGTTGTCTACTCGGCGGCAGAGGGGTTGTGCAAGAGTTGTGTGAAGGTGTTATACTAGATTACATCGAAAGGACAGGTCGACACGCCGTGGGGGTGCAGGACGGAGCAGACGGCTTTATACATCTATAAATCACTGTTAACAAGAAAAATGAGAACATTTCCAGCAGATATTTTTTGTAAGACACAGACTAAAGGGAATATTTTCTACAATATTTTTTGCTGAGGTTTAGTAAAGAATAGCAGACCTTTTTTGATCTCACAATACCGGTGAATAATGGATGCAACTATGGAGGTTAAAGTGAATATCAAAGATGGCACCTACACACCAATACGTTTTTTTATATTTTTAATAAAGTCAAATGGAGGCACAGACACAGTTTCCAAATTGGCTGGGGTTTCAAGCACTTGGTTGGGATTTAAAAAATGTATAACTTGTGGCAGGCAAATGAGAGTTATGCATTTGTTAATCCTGACCTTGCTTAAGCAATTCTCTCTCTCTCTCTCGATCTTTCTCTCTACCTTTCTAAATATATATACTGTATATATAGTTTTGAATAGACTGCAGAATATGAACCCATACACGAGCACCAACGTAAAGCCACGTAACACATTTTTCCACAGATATTGTGCAATTGGACAGTGGTCAATTTACATTTCCACTGTCAGCTTTGACACTGCTTCATTTCACATCTTAAAGGATATTTTGACGATGCTTCGGCCATCATTGATTTGGCGATTTGTTTATTTCTTCATCCCATGTCCACACGTACACTGGCCTTGCAGGATAGCTTTCAATATGTTTTCTAAAGGAAACAACAAATTGGCAGTTCATCATTATTCTTCAGTAAATAGGGAGCAGAGGCAGTTCGAATGCTTCTTCTTTCACAGTCAGCCATGCATGGCGGAGGTAATCACACTTTCATTTCCAGCCCTAACAGTGTGCCATGCTTTAATGATTTTAATCAAACTCATTCACTCACTCTTTCAATAAACAAATATGAAGAGTCTGTTTTGATTTGCTTTCTTTTTACCTCCCGAGAAGCCGAAGGAACATTAGGACCCGTGTTAGGAATTATTAAATGTGTTTGTGTGTGTTCGTGCGTGCTTGGAATCCTTGATAACGCCATAAAAACCAATCAGTCAAAATTCAGAATGCATTAGTGGTTTGGCTTGTGTTTTTGGGTTTCGTTATGACAACCAAACCACACTGCTTATAATTCATGGTTTCAAGAGATCAAAATAGGCACTATTATATTGTTCTTAGAACAACAGTTCTCCTAAAAACTAAATGCAAGTACAATTTACTTACCAAAAAAAGACGATGAATGTTCACATTTGTCTTTTCTTTATAATAAAAACATACATATCGCACAGGTTACATAGATTTTCACAGGCTTCTCTAAAACAAAACTTAGATTCTAGGAGAAACTATTACGTTTAACTGCTTATTAATAATGTGAAAAAGTAACATAGGAAAATCATCAGACGATTTATGATGCACATGTTTAAAGTCCCTAAAAGTTAAGCTAACTTCTAAAGACATTCTCAGTAAACTTGTTTCTGAATTATAAGAAAGAAGCAAACACTACTAGTTTTTGTCATTTATATTTCTTCATATTACAATTTTTTCTCATGTCCCTAATTTATGTGTAGAGTGCTACCACATTTTATAAACTTTCTTTAATGGTTCAACAAAGTTCTGGAGGTTTGAGTCATCTTTCCTCTAAATGCTTCTCAAAAGCAATTCAACTAAATCTAGACGCACTGGACCTCAGATAAATGATGGGCTTATTTTTCATTATTGGCCTATTGAGAAAAGAATAAAAAAATGAAATGTGTTTAATGAGCTTTAACTATCCAAAAAAACATCACACTGATCTAATATATTAAGCATAGCATCCAAACACAGAGACATAACCTTTGAATCTGTTAAAACAAAGCTTTTAGTATGCATTGCTGCATCCTACACGTATGTCATTTATGACCTATACCACTAGATTTTTCTGCTGTTGTACAAATAAGTGATCACAATCTGATCTCAGGTATCTAACAAGTGTCCCTGATCTCTGATCTGATCAATGAACAACACTGCCAAAAGTTTCTACTAAGAAAAAGTAACCCATATACACACAGGGGCCTACATCTGTGTTAAACACACAGGTTTGAGTCTATGAGGAGAACAGATTCTTCCGTGCTCAGACACTTGGCAGGGGTTTGTTTAAGTAAGCAGAAATACACCCGGCTAACTTGTGAACAAAGAACAGCATTAACATCTAGAAGGAATTTGGAGATGTTTGAGTGTCATGGTGGACAGATTAAAGATTTACCTATGAGATGGACAAGTGCAGTGGAAAACATGTTGAAAAACGTGTTGTTGTGGCCACTAATTATGCGTTTTGCATTTCCCTGAGAGAAATGGCTATTGGCCAGGTTTAAGACGCAAGGGCACTTATTGTCATTGGGCTGTTTTAGTGAAGGAAAACAAAAAAGAAAGAATTTCATATCTAACTCACATTCTTCATTTACTAAGGTTGTTGCTTTAATTACAGACCGACGGCTGACAAAGAAAACATCAAGGAAATTCAAAAGAGCGACAAGATTCCAGTAGATTAATTTACTTAATTAACCGTAATATATTTACTGCACTTCAATGTAAAGTGGCAAAACAAGGTAGATTTCACATTTGGTACGGTAAATGAAGATTATTGGAAAGTAGTTATTTAACTTCAACAAGGACTGAAACACTCATATTAAATCATTACATTTAAACTTTAGATGTATTAGCTTTGTGCATCTGCCACTCTTTGAGATCATTGTTTTGATCCAAAGCAAGAGTCAAGAAAGTTGTGATTATTAGTTCACCCAAACGTGAAAATTTTGCCATCATACACTGACCCTCGCTTTCATTTTTTCCGAAGAACACAGTAGAAGATATTTTGAACAACGTTGATAACGGGCACCCTTTGACTTGCACTGGTTTTTGTGTCCATACAATAGAACTAAATGGATGCCAGTGCTTGTTCGGTTACCAAATTTCTTTTAAATATCTTATTTTGTGTTCAGCAGAAGAAAGTGTTTGAAATGACAATCTGGTGAGTAATTGATGACAGAATTTAAATTTTTGGGTGACTCCCTTACAGTTATCTGATCCTTAAGCCAGTCTCAAAGATCCTTTTACACCAGCCAAAATCTGTTTGTACAAGAGTACAAGGTGTTGCACCATCATCCCTCGTTTATTACACGTCTCTTGACAACACCCCCAGATGGACCTAAAACAGCTACATCCTCTTATACACACACCCATACACTGTTTCAAACAAGACTGAAATTACCAAAGGATTATAGATATGACATCAGATTTGTTCATTGCTAGGCTGTTCTTCCAGAGAGGAAGTGTTTAATGACAAGGAGCAAGTTGGAGCGCCACAGGGGGCCATCCAAACCATTGTCAATCCCACAGATGCTGGAAAATGTCCTTGTGGCACTGCATGATGTAAGTCTTAAGACAGGCCTGAAAGCTGGTGGGGTACTCGTGGTGTAAAAGATTTATTTATCACACAGACAAGAAACACACACACACACTGACACCCTGATCAAAGCAGATGTAAGAAGCCCCTGGGAGATCCTCACACCCTCTCTGGAACACAGAGGGAGAGGAATTAAGAGAGCTATGAGGAAGAAAGAAAACCGACTGAGGAGGTAGCGGAACGACCTGCTGTGACACGAAGAGGGGATGCGTTTGTGATTAAGGACACCCCTTTAAAGTCATAAAATGATTTGCCTTCATTTCTGATGCTTTATTTTCCTTATTAACTCAAAGAGAGCAAATGTTTTCTTGTACGACCGCCCTTGGGGGGTTTCTGAACGTATCTGTGCCTCTACCAGTGTGTGGGCTTTCGTGTAAGGGCGTGCGTCCATTGTACAAAGAATAAGAGATGCATATGAGGAGCCTTTTGGCATTAATTGTATAAATGACTCTTACAAACACTACTAAAATAAAAACAATGATCGAACTTAGTGAAATTGATCCATGTGTATTACTGAAATACCTCTTACAAACACTAGTGAAATTAAAACAATGATCGAACTAGGTGACATTGATTCATGTGTAATACTATTTTAGTATTTTACTGTTTGTAAGAGGTATTTCAGTAATACATATTAATGAATTCCACTAAGTTTGATCAATGTATTTATTTCACTGGTGTTTGTACAGACTCATTTCAATAATTAAGACGTAAACGGCCCTCATAAATGCAAACAGGATTCATTGGACGTCAGCATGTGCTTGTCGTACATCAGCAGTTGAATTTGTCAACAGAAATCTTGTATGCGGAGCGGCTGTGTCAAAACAATTTCACTGTAAATTGGATTTATTCTTAGATAAATGCTGATTTTTAAAGGTTGCCTCTGAAGCTACAGTACAATAAATCTTCATGTTTGTTTCAGGGAATAAGAGCATTTTCTACTCAGGAGCATATATATGTAATAAAGATTTAAAGTGGTCTGAGACATTGGAGGAGACTGGGTTTATTGAAGGAATGTGTGCGCAAATTAGTGGACATAGCCGGTGATACGTGAAAAGGGAAGACAAATTCATTTTTGGAGAGTAAAAGCTCTGTTGTTATCTTCATTGAACAGACTCACTCACAAATTAGACTCAAGTGTGTGTTTGTGTGCATAAGCGCACCTAAAACACAGAGATTTGTAATCCTAAGAGATTTTTTTTGAGTTCCAGTGGCACAATTAAATCATTCTTTTGTCATTCTAACTATAGTTTAATTTGTCAATAAACAATTGTTCAATAGTTATTATGTATATCACATTGTGATTCCTGCATTAAATCAGTTTTTATAAGTATATTTGATCATTCGTATCTAATGATGTTGAGCAGTGGAGAAAAATTATAGTAAAACAATAAACGTTTTGTAAGAAAATAGTTGATTCTTGTCCTTGTCCAGTCTATCGTATTTCACTGCCAACTTTCCTGTATCCTGAATGCACATTGCTACCTAAGATTTTCAGCTTCTTAGGTAAACAGACAACATTTTAAAAACAATGATACACAATAATTCATGATAATTGAACATTCTCCGCACAAATACTTAAAAAAAAATCACAATACAAATGGAAGAAAATATGGCTCTTTGGCAATGTTGTACAATTAAATTTATACACATAAGGCATTTGAAAAGTAACTAAATAAATTATGAAGCAAAGTACAATGTGACCTTCGTTTAAGAAAAAAAAGCAGAAACCTATTAAAATTTTTATAAAAAACAACCTCTGGGACATTAGTGACCAAAGTGACACACACACACACATATAGGCGGCATCAATTGCATGCTGGAGACGTGTGTGTAAACATTCTCTTTAAGCCCTGTTAAAGAAGTCATCTATATTTGTTAAGTCAGACCATTGTTTCTCAACCTTGTAAAGGTCATGGAAGTACTCTGCGATGTACTGCAATAGATAATGTATTTTATCTGTTCTTGTCCGTCTTGCCTCTGAGCGTCTGTACGGCATGCGGGTGCCACACCTCACCCTGATTAGCATACTAAACGCCCTCATAATCGATATGCTGATTAACTCTAAAGCCCTAGATGGTAATCTCATTCGCAGATAATTCAATATCACGCTTATCAGGAGAAGGCATCCCCCTTCAACAACTTTGTGTAAGGTTCCCATGTAGATATCTGACAAAATGGTTTGGTGAAGTGAAGACATTAATTACCTACAAATAGAGGACAAACTGATCTCTTTATCACCTGCAATCGGTCCCGTTCTCGCTCTCTCTATCATGATCGCTCTCTGTCCTTTATTGGAAAGCAAAGAGTTGTGTTAGGTTAATGCTTTGTTTTGCACACATGTAAATTACTTTGCAAAACTCACCCATTATACTCAGTAAGGCTCAATAAGTCTCGCATCACATCTTACATGGCCTTTTATTTTTACATACGGTACAACCTGTATTCGTGTAACAATTTTAACATTGTTAAAAACCCTCACAGCAGCTGCTTCCATGTGTAAATTATGCAGAACAATTAAAAAGTAGAATTTAATAGATATGAAAATAATAGAATAGTAAATTAATATTAAAAATTAAAGAGTATAAAATACAATATGACCAAACAACATCATTTTGTTAACCAAATTTTTTACTTTAGTCAACCCTATATACACAGAAAAAAAGATGAATAAGAAACAAAAAGAACAAATACAATGCAATAAATTAATAAAAGATGTTAACACTTTACAGTAAGGTTGTGCTTGTTAACAAATAGCTAATGTATTGGCTCACATTAACTAACAATGAATAATACTTCTACAACATTTGAGTAGTTCATGTTCATTTCAGCATTTTTTTAAATCAAACGTGTAAATACACCATGAACTAACATGAACAATTGTATTGACATCAACATTGCTCATTTCATGTAAGTTATGCATTTGCTAATGATAAACAATACAACCTTGTAAAGTCTCACCAATAAGATAAACAATTTTGTAAGAGAGCCTAAAGGAGAGATAGATGTAACTGAGCCATCCAGGGCTGATGAAAATGACTTTGTAAAACATTTCAGCCGATATCCGAAAAAAATACAGACGTAGAAAAACAAGACGTGTGTGTGCGGGCAGAGTGTTGGTTTTTTTAGAACAGCCATCCTAACATCGTTTAATTGTGTCAGTAAAGTGGGACAGAACTGCAATGTGACCTTCCAAAGACTCAAAACCAATTCTACTTTTGGAGAGTGTTCCGTCTCAGCACCCGGATGCCATGTATTCTCATTACGACTGGTGTCACGGCGGGCTCAGCACAGAACTTGTCGATTCACAGCAAGAACAGTTTCAAATAGGCATTTGTGAGTCCGGAGTCGCAGTAATTCATGTGTATAACTGCAGCAAAATTGCGCGATACTGAACGACTGCGAACATCTGACATTAAAACAATATAACTCTGCTTCACTGATAGTTAACCTTTAATACATCAGAGGAGGAACACGAGATCAACAGGACAAGCAGAATTACGGTTGGATGTTTTATTAGTAACCTGACTTTTTACTATGACACAAAGAGGGGTGACGGCTTAGGAGATCCTGTTCAAAATAACAGAGCATGAAAGTAGGTCGATCTTTTAAGATGGCTGGTTTTTGGGGTTAGAAACATGTTAAATATTCCATCTGAATGCTTACCCAGATCGCAATGTTTGATTGGTGATCTTTCGAATCTGCAGTGTTTGAAGTCAGTACAACATTCTGTAATTTCTTCAAATGTTTATTGCATTTTTAATATGAGGGCAATAGAAAAAAACTGACAAGTACAGTAACATTAACACACAGTGCTAGAGGATCTATTTAGAGGATCTATTGACAGAAATACAATATAATATAGATAACTATGTCTTCGTATAAAGACCTTACATAACGAAGAGTTCTCTTTTATTACCTTAGAAGGTGCTATTTCTTTCTGCATACCCCTTCCATCCCCTTGAATGAAAATCGGTTTGTTGTTTCTATAGTATCCCCAAACGGACAAACGTTGTTTCTTGGTAAATTCATTATCTACTTCGCAAAGAAGTGAAAACTCGATAACATCTTAGACCTGCCTCAACCACTGTAGTGCTTCGAAAGGGAGGGGTGGAGTGAGCTAGATGCCGCTAAACTTCATATACTGGACAGTTAAGCATAATAACAGACAGTTAATGATTCTCAAACAAAACTCTACTTGCCTTGCAATCACAAAAATGTCAATCACGGTTGTGCCTCATACATTATATTAATTTCCTAAACTTAAACAGAATTGGTAAAAAAATCATATATATATATTATATATATTTTTTTATTATAATACTATTTATGAACATTGATGATTATTAAGTAATATATTTTTTTACCACAAATGAAAATAAATATAATTTTATGAAATTAATTAATTTTATTACGTTTATTAAATAAAAAAGTCTTGAATAGACCATGTTGAAAGTGCATAAAGAATAGAGATATTGGCAGTACACCTGATGGAATGAAGATGAATAGAAAGTATATGAAACATGTGACCTTTGACCTAGAAACAAGTGGAGGAAAAAAGTTCAGATTCAACAGATAGGTAAGCATCTGGCAAAATGCTGTCAGTGACAACTGGCATATTGAGATCGCGCATCAGAGTATGCACAAGGAGTTTGTGTGTGGGATTGTGTATGTGTGAGAGAGATTGTGTGCGTGTGAAAAAGACAGAGTGGGTGATGAGCTTGTGTGTGATGTGTGTTTTGCATGTCACAGTGGCCATCTGCCTGAGCAATCGAGGCCAGATGATAAACAGTACATGTTGTCAACTCTCGAAGTCTGCTGACCAATCAATATGCTGCATATGTTAACCCATCAAAGCTGAACAAATCTCCCCTTGAAAAGAACCTAAGACTAAGCAAAAAAATTGAGATATTAAAGAGATTTTTTATAAGTAGTGATTTTTGTAATAAGTCAACCAGCATAGACTTTCCTGTGAAGCTGGTAGAGACCGCAGAAGTCTTGCAGGTTAGCCTGGTGGGGACACCGTTGCATCAGCATAACACGCTGTGGACCAGCATCAAAAACACAACATGTGCTGGTGGCTTTAACAGGATAATCCCCTAAAATCATGTCTAAAATAGTTCATAACAGTCTGTCACCTCCTAAATCTAGTTAGAAGTTAATTTACAGTAGCGTAATGAGCAGAAGCTTCTCCCAGCGTGCATCTGAACTCCTGGTCTCATCGCCGCGTGAACGGGATATGGCACCATCCCACCCACAGAAAACATGGCCGCTTTCCAGACTCACCACATGACTGTAACCAAGAGCTGCTTTTCTCTCTTGACCTTTCAATTTCTTCTTCTTCTTCTTAAATTTCCACTGCTATTTTCTCCTCTTCATCTCTGATCTTCTCTGTCCTCACCTTGGGTGCTTTCACCTCTTTACTCACCCTGGTCTTTTTTTCTCTGCGTGAAGGAATCTCCTTCGGTCAATCGATCACTCACTCACTCATTCATCCTTTCCGCTGGTGTCTGACAGGTGATATTCGGTCCTCTTAGCATTGTACATGCGGAGGATGGCCAGATCAGAGGATTCAGAGGGCTGAATAAAAAACAGCTTTCTGTTTTTCCTGTCGGCCGTAATCGCTCAACGTTTTTATTGCCTGTTGGAAGCTCACGTTGGCTAGTGAAAAAGGAACAGGGTATTAACTTTAATTTATCAGCTAAACACAGTACAGAAACTGGCGCTTGAGACTACAGTCGATACGGCAAATCATCAAGTGACATTTAGTAATGACGCCCCGTAAGTGATGTTCATTATTATTAATCTTTCATCTTTTTTAATGGGAAATGCTGGTTATGGCCCCATTAATGGAGCAAAAGGCAACAAGGGACTTAATCTAATATTAGCAATCCTATCGATATGATAATATCGTTCAGACTACCGCCGCTCTCATTGCCTGACAAAACCAATGTCCTGGCGTGTTTATTTGTGTATTGAAAAACGGCTCGCACTTTAATTGCCTCATCGTCAATTCTCGCCTTCAGTCCAGGGGTTAAAAGTTATAAATTGAAAGACTTTTTTGTAGCAATTTGACCGCTGGACCATAAATTACGACGAGAAGAGAAAATGTAGTGAGCGGAGGAGTGGGTCAGCATGATTTATGAGCGACGGAGAACCACCTCCAAGGCAGAGTGAGGGAGAAGATCCATTAAAATCAAGTCCCTCTGCCTCACTGATCTGCATGGTATCTCCACCTGCCTGCCACACTTCTTCAAATATGAATTTCATCTGTTCTCAGCATCCGCCTGTACTTCATCAGAAAAGTCATTTCTGGGTGGGAATGGCTTCAAAGCACACACTGCTCCTGTCCCGAGCGCTCCTGGTTAAAAAATGAAGTGGGGTTCAAGTTGTTCTGCATCGAACCCGGCGCCTTTTCCCGACGGCTGTGCTGTTGTTTATTATTTTAATTAAAGCAAGTTCTCACTTTTAACACATGTGAGAGACACAGTCACTAAGAGTAACGCCCCACGCTAATGAATTCTAAAACGCCTTTATCTCCTCCCTCCCTGCGGAGGCCTGAAAAAAAGATAGCGAACACCAAACAAATGACGGTTGTCAGTGGACTTGGGAACCGAATTTGGCTATTACCTCACCAACATCTCATCAGACAGCCCAATGCCGATTTGTTCTACTAGTATGTATTCCCACTAAGTTACTCACTAGAATTTCAGTAATTTCTTGTAATAACATTCTCCAGTGATGCATTAACATTTACTCAATGCAGTAGCCTTAGCTTATTATACAACATTTTTTTGTTTGGCTGGTTAGCATGCCACCCATGTACTACACCATCAGTTTCTTTTAAAATGAATATACGAAAGTAAACTTTCAGCAAATTTACAGCTTCTCAAAAAAAGACATAAATTACAGTTTTGTATCGATGGTTTCATCGGATGCACCTGCGTGGCCCAAAGTTAACTTCCAGTATGTGTTTGTTGATCGGTCTGGCTATTGGCTGATGACGTAACTGTATATTTTGCATTTAATTCATTATAAAATGTATTTATTTTAATATGTCATTGAATAATAATTGGGTCATACTTTATTTCCAATTGTCCAAAAGCTCCTAATGTGATGCTTATTAATATTAAGTATGATAGTTGTAAGTTTTACGTATTGGGTAGGATTAGAGATGTAGAATATGGTCATGTAGAATATGTGCTTTATAAGTACTAATAAGCAGCCAACATGCTGATAATATGCTTGCTAATAACCAACCTATTAATAGTGAGAATTTTATTTGATAAACAATTTGTTGAATGGGTCATCTAATTTTGTCGCATTTAAGTGGCATTAAGGGCTGTATAGAAATGCAACAGGGCAGAGATGATGTTTCACCTCAAATCTGATATTTCTTTAAAGTGTTTACTCTAGCCTATTTTCATAAACATTGAAAGTACATTTTTTATAATCTAACATTATTGATTTAAGTATTTACTCTATCTTGTATCTTGTATCAGTGTTGCAATTCAAATCTTTTCATTGTCACCATGAGGGTACACGCCCCACCCCCAATTAATGAGGTACTCATTTTTCAAACCTGTACAGTCCTCGAAGTGCAATATGATCAAAAAGCCCATCCCTATAAACTACACGTAAATATTTTATGTGTATATTTTTTCTAATATAACAGACATTTTATACTCGTGCTGGAACTGTTAGGCCTGTTCTACAAAACTGTAGCCTGTTAACTGTCACCCGTTCCGTATACGGGACACCTAAGTTTGCGTCAATACTGTGCATGTATTTTCTAATCGAATCGAAGACTCTAGAATACAGATGTCTTTGGTGTTCTTTTAAATAATTTATGTAGGGAGTGTAATTGATTCTTTTTATAAAGAGAATGCTTAGATTTTTGCTAACCTTTTGCGACCCGTATTTTTTTAAATGTATTTTTAAATCAAAGAAAAACATAAACTTAAAAAAAAAAACATACCGTTTTTTTGTGCGTGTGTGATTTTTTGTTGGTTGTTGTTATAATCATCTACTTTTCTTTTTTCTAACAAAACCAAGAGTAAGTCTGTTTTCCAAAGAATTCATGAATTACCGCCATTTTAGTTCCAACATGTGTTTTCATGTGTAGGCTCCAAAGGGCTCCGAAAGATAAGTTAATTAAACCTCATAGCACCAGTACTAAGTGCAAAAAAGTTAACAACAGCCCTAGCTCTTCTACTGGTAACCCAAACTAAATCTGGCTACACATACTGTTAACTTGCTAGCTAATCTCATTTACTTGTTATTTATTTTGCTTGTTCCGAAATATGTACAGGGACTCTATTCATTAGTGTACCAGAACTAAGCATGCGCAGTAATATTTGCTCAGATTATACCTGGCTGGTCGGTGTTAACGGACTTTAAATATACAGTCCGTAATAAAATTAACTTGATTTTTAAAAGTGTTGTCATGAAGATCGAGAGTCGTGCACACACACACAACTTCATAGTCATCATCTTTCACTTAATAAGGACTGAGTTGTTAGATTTCTATCATGGTCTATTTTTATCTGTCATGTTTGTTTTCCCTATAATTATATAATCACATCATTACTTTGTACGGAAATATCGCATTAGGGCATTATTAAAATGCGTTGTTTACTTATGTCATCTGTTTGACGCACTCAGAGAGAGATACACCAAACAAAGATAATTAAAATGGCTTTCTTTCTTTTTCGTTTTTTGAAAATGGCAGTTAATTGGCCAAAAACAAATGTGCCAGCCTAACAACCACCATTGAGATGAGCAGCAACGCTTCCGCTGTTTGTCAGATATAACAGACCCTCACTGGGTCTAAACCACCAGCAGGCCCGTTAGGTTCTCTACGAGTGGGTCATTGACAGACACATGAGCTGTCTCAGAGGTAGAACCAGACTGGTCTCTGTGGTCATCATTATAATGGCACTGAAGCAGTAATAATTATTGTAAACACTGTACAGGAGGGAGCCTGCGCTGTGCCTAGCGTTCACAAGAGACATCACAGTCTGTTCATCACCGGTCGTATACACACACGCATGCACACGTGCACATCCACACAAACACTCCGCGGCAGGGAGGCCTTGTTTTCATCTCTCTCGTCTCTTTCTTTCTCTCCCTCCTGGTGTGATTTATCTCTCTACTGCCCTTCCTTCCATTTTGTCTCTGCGGAGCCGTCACCGTGTTGATTTGTGCTCTGTTCTCTGCCGATGCATCTTAAATTATCACCGTCTGTTATTAAACGGGAGCACTTAGAGCGTTTGCAGCGGCTTACACACATATACAGGCGAGCAGGCTGGGGAGGTACCTGCCGTGTCAGCTGGTGGCTGTGGGCTATAAAAATGGCAGCGTAAGCAAATCTGCCTGGGATTTAAAAACAGCAGCTACAAAGCTCAATCACGTCACACGTAGGCATCAAACACGTGCGGAGATCGAGCGATGAACCGCACGTGTACGAGCATGTCGGCACAGGTGGGACTAGAGGAGGCGTGTCTGCAGATGTTGTGTGTGTTTGTTTGATCGCTTGTTTGTTTTTCGTCATTTTTTGCCTTTCAAAAATATGAATCATAACAGCTTGCTTTGTGATAAACAAGTGCTCATGATGAGCAGTGAAGTAAAATGGGGTTTGGGACTTGGAATGCTTTGATATTTGTTCTTCTATTTGTCACAGTCTAACTAAACTGTCACCGTGTCACTGATGTGGGTATCTGTCAACATAACACCGGCTCCTCTGAAAGGAACGATTGGGTTTTTTAGGCATTATGGGAAAGGAACGGTGCCACACACCTTTGAATTCTTGTCTTCTGTGCCCGCAGAGCAGTTTATAATCTTTCACACAAACCCTCACACACACTGTGAGCGAAGAGGTGATGGAATTATCTGTCATCGAGGGTCTTTATTTACAACTCTATCTGAGAGAAAGTGCATTGGAAAGTATTACATAACACCCTCACATTATCCTTAGATGTTTCTTACAAAATACAGACCATTACTGTGGGCATAAACTACTGGAATGTTTGGGGCTATTTGTAAATGGTGTTGGACAAAACACAACATCATTTACAAAAAGGAAACTGTTTTATTCCTTACGTTTTCCAGCCATTTAAATTTTTGCTGTGCAGCCCAGGGCCACTGTAAAATCTATATATGAAGCTAAATATAGAACTTAATATATTCTTAGAGAGATATTCACCCAAAAAAATTATCCTCATGTCATTTCAAACATTTATGACTTACTTTTGCAGAACATAAAAGAAAACATTTTGAATAATGTTGCTAACTAAAGCAACATGGGCCCAAATTAACTTCCATTATATGGACACCACTGAGATTTCTCAAAATATCTAGTTTTCTGTTCCACAGGTTAAGAACGACATAATGATGAATAAATGATGTCAGAATTTTTGTTTTTGGGTGAGCTATCCCTTAAATAAGGCAGTTCATATTGATAACTTATAATAACTGTTAAAGTCCACTGTTTTTACGATACGTTTAAAAACAACACGTTTTCACAACCCCATGCCTTATTTTTTACATCAGAGTGTTAACCAGACCATTTTGTCATATGTGAAAACTGCTTTTGGATACAATGGTTTACCGAGTGATTGTAGTCCAACCACAAACAATTGACTAAATACAGCATGACATCGGATAAAACTAGTTGCTGTCAACGTACTGTGCTACACTAGAAAATAACTAGTATATAAATTTAATTGTGCTATTGCAGCAAAGAAGTTATTTTATAGGGTAAATCAGCACCTCTGGTGAGCCATCATTCACATAATCTCCAATTGGAAACAGCAGAGATGCATTCAGGGGTCACTGCACCTATATTTCACAGAAATTACCCATCAACAGGAATTGTAGGCTACTTCATCATATCATATAACATCATCGGCTCGTATTTTCTCATGGGCATATCACACTAAACTGAAGCTTTAAATAAAAACATCACGTATAAGCACACTAATAAGTACAGTGTATATATATATTGTTTATATTGGACATTTTGTATGCCGATAAAGTTATTCTGTATTTTAAATACTGCGCATGTACACTTCCGCTCATATCAGTTTTTGAGATTTTTTAAAAGTACAAAATCACATTGCACTTCATGGGCTGAACTCTCTCGCTGTGTCCAAGAGAAGGTTAGACAGAGGTCAATAGAGAAACAACACTCAACCAGTCATAATCATTTATCTTTTATTCATGGTGCACATACAGCATACACAAAGACGAACCCATGCAGTGTTTGTGTGTGTCCTGCATGCACCGTTGTCCTCGGCTTTCTGCTGTTTGTGCATTTTTGCTCAAAAGAAGAAAAATCTGCATTTACAACAGGAGGTAAATGGAAATTCAAAAACGGCAAAAAAGTAACAAGCGATTTGCAGGACAATGAACTGCAGATCTGACTGAGAGGTGGAGAGGAATATAAAAAAGAAATATAGGATACACAAATATCGAAAATACTAAAGACCACACCATTACATCTTAAAGGGACAGTTAATACAAAAAATGGAATTTCTGTCTTATTTTAGTCACTTTCAAACCTGGAACGCACCGAACCTGTTCTTCAAATGTTCAGATATCTGAAATCAAATTTTTGATCTGCATAATTGTTGTAACTTCAATCCAGATCGCCGCAGTGCCATCGCAGAAGCACCGCACATATTTCCAGGAAACGTAGCTTTTAGCAGTTTGTGTGAGTGGCATACTTCATCAGTTTGACATTTACAAAGCTCTGATAAATACTTTCATTAGGCATGAGAATGCACAGTTCTCTTTCTTCTGGAGTCATAATTATAATGTGTTAGATATATTTGTACATTAAACTATGACACACGCACGCCTTAATCGCTGAGCGCATTCATTCTAATTCTCTCGCTCCCGCCAACATTAGCATTAAAACAATTTGAATGGAAATTTGTGCTACGAGAAAACCACTGAATTTAATCAAACAATCCTTTTGGGTATTTATATACATTATGAAGAAATTCAATTGAGAAATAAGACAGGGAATAGAGAGAGAGTGACCTTGAACAGACGTAAAGGAACTGGCCTGAACAATGAAGAACCACCAGGGATCACCAACAAGGAGTTCTGCTATTGACTGATATACTCCACAGACAGAAGAAAGCCTCTTGGAGATACACAGACTGTCGATGGTTGTCGTAAGACAGGGTTTGAAGAAATGTTTTTTAATCCTTGAAGACCAACCAGAGAAAACACTTTTTAAAAACAGTTAAGCAATAACTACACACACTGAAATAGTACTGCAGCTGTTACTGTAAACGGTATCAAAGTCACAACTGTATTACATATTCAACCTTCAAGCTTCCTGGGAAAGAATTAGTTGTGTGACATCTGAAGCATCTTATGAATATATCTTGAGGGTTTTGCAGGATTTATATAGTCAATGGACATAGGAATATCTCATGGTGATAAAACCCTTCAGAACATACGATCTTAAAAAAAAGCCTTTTTGCCATTTGGGATGATAAAACAAAAGTATTTTAATGCTTTTTTCCACAGTTTAAGGAGACAGAAAAGAGCACAATGAAAGAACAGGAGTCACTACCCGGGATGCAAACTTGGTCAACAAAAGCACAACTGTGCACAGTCCATTGCACCACCTGCGCCAACCAAATGTATATAATATTTAAAAAGCGTTTCCATTATAAAATACAAATTCCTAAAAACAAGGAGAAAATATAAAAGATAAATCATCAAAATGATAGTTAACCCAAAAATGTCATCATTTACTCAAACGCCTGTTATTTCATCAATAACTGAACACAGCGGTACTCATTGACTTGAATTGGTTTTGTGTACAACAGAAGTGAATGGGGACTGCCATTGTTCAGTTCCCAACATTCGTCACAATATCGTCTTTTGTGTTCTGCAGAATAAACTTATTCATATGTTCAAAATGAAAAGAGTGTGAGAAAATAATGACGGAATTTTCATTTCTGGGAGAACTATCTTTTTAATATTATTGTCTGGGTCTCTAAGTTCACAACAAGCTATTAGCAATAATACATAACAATGTCTGTGCCAAGCAAATGCATTTATATGAGTTTATTGAGTTAAGATTAAAACGCAACACTCCCAAAGGAGTAAACTATTACAACAAGAAACAAAGTAGTTATACACATTAGTGAATGAAGAAAATTACAACTCGCCCTAATGTGATTGAAAATGGCTTCAGCCCTGCAGTGATGAGAAGCTTATTTATTCTTAACAGCGGTAAAGTCCAAAAGTCTTTAAAAGCGAACAGTTTGTTCATCAGACCTCAAGTTTCCCAATTTGCAAGTGAAAAATGTGAAGAGCAGACATTTGGAGAGAGTGCGTTTGAAGCAGACGATTGGCCCTACAAAAAAATTACAGGAGAGGAGGAAAACAGCAGTTCTCACTGTGTTCTCTTTGGAAATGTCACATTTTTGGAGGCGGTGTGAAAGAGGACCGCTCTTCATACAGAATGCCACTGCTGGCCATTAATATGCAGCAAATAATTAACCCTGACTTCCCTCTCCCATTCGGTTCACAACAGCACTTAAAGATACTTCACTGGAGCACCCGCTTGCCTCGACCCAGACAATGGAAACATGTGGGCATGAAAGAGGCGAGGTGAGAGGAGGCCCACATGCTGACGTGAATAATTCTAATCACACGCGAGTCGTTAGAACGGCACAGTCGCATTAAATCATCACGTATGTTGAACGAGCATCTTTGCGTGTTTATGTTTTGCGCCGGAATGGTTTTTGACCTGACGGATTTCTGAGAGAGCCCGTGATTACGCTGACCCCAAATGTCACCCGACTGCTGTTTGGTGGATCGCGGCTTCATGTCCCAATCTTCCCACCAGTCGTCCTGTTCCCACGGTAACACAGGCTGCATGTTGACAGCAGGCGGTTGCCAGGCAACGGGGCTCTCATCGAGCCCGTTATTAAAACATTCCTGTGCGTGAAAGGAAATAAACTTCACAATCGCAACAAGTCCGGATATGAGTCTCAACACTCGCTTCATCAACCCCACGTGTGTGCGTGAGCACATGAATTATCCATGACCCTTTTTTTGTTCATATTTATTCATTCATGCATGTTATTTTATTTATTTATTTGTACGTTACCCTGAAGTCTCAAAAGTGTGGCATGAAGCTCTGGAAGGCAGTCGTATGCTTCTCTGCACCTGTTGCTTGCAGATTGAGTATGAACGAGAGTTGTCAATCGATAATAAAATTAACTGAATTAATTACATGATACCCTGATGAATCAAATTAACAAAACTTAATCACATCAGAAAAGCCCCGAATGGAAATTATTCAAAGATATCATACAATTATGGCTTAGGAGGACCGACAGCATTAAAAATTCATGAACAACTATTTTAATATTAGCCAACAGAAAGCAACAATAAAAATGACAAAAGTTATAGGGATACTTCGCCAAAATTGAAAATTCTATCATCATTTAATCACCTTCGAGTTGTTTCAAATCTGTACACATTTCTTCGTTCTGATGAACACAGAGAAAGATATTTTGCTTATAGAATGCTTATAGACGGATTTTGCTCCCCATTGACTTCCATAGCAAGACATTTTTAATTTTTAAATTTTGTTGAACAGAAGAATGAAGATTCTTGACGAATGTAGGACAGCAAACAGTTCTGAGGCACTTTTGACTATCATTGTATCTTTCCTACTATGATAGTCAATGGGGGGCAAAATCTGTTGTTCTGTTGAACACAATATAACTATAGCCTATTGTAAGTTCATCTAAATGCACTTGCTAATGTTAACATAAGCAACCTTCTTGTAAATTATTGCATTTATTTCCATATAATAGAAATGTGCCTGTCATTATAGTTCAGAGCAATTAATTTTACAGCTTGTGTCAATTTACGAGCCATTGACACAAAACAGGCTATAAATCTATGATCTGTGTGTGTACACGTCAGACGCGCTGCCCTGTTTTCTAAGACATCTCACCTGAAAGTGTTTGTGACAAATATCCCTGTCCCAGTGTCGCTCCTGTGCAGCAATGAAAAGCAAAACTCTCCTTGACGCATTCAGAAGGCGTAATAGGTTAAGTTAACAGTCATTGCTGCGTTGAATGTCCCTGCACTGTTGTATCTGCCGCCTACATATGTATATGTTGTTTAATGCGCCCTGATTCAAATAAATAGAAGGAAAACATCAAAGTGCTCCACTTTTCTCCTTTAATCTGCTTTTGGAAGCCGGCGAGGTGGTCAAGCCAGGGTAAACACACCGTCCTCAATGCACCGGCTGAAATAACCAAACAAATACACTAAAAAACAGCTTATGTTTGCTTTGAGTGGACTTTGATGACAGGTCACTTTAAGACCCTATGAAGTCTCACGGGACTTACCGTTTCATCAATGCAACGTCCAATAATATTTCAGACATCTGGCTTTATCTGCTATTACATCTGTCTTCATTTTCATACATTTGCAGGGCAAGGCCACATAATTGTTAACATTAATATCCATTGTACATCTCTATTTTTAAAAGATGATCTTAAATGCTTGTCTATAACAGTAGGCTTCATATTTAATCGGCTTTCCTCATTTTTTCTTTCACACTGTCTCTTCCTCTTTTCCTTTATTTTAGCAGTCTTATAGAGAAGGTGGGAACTTAATGAAGTGTGGATGATCGACTCCACACATTTATCATTGACTTTGACTTCAGTTTGTAGAGTCATGAATAATTTATTGTGTATGAAAGGGAGTTTAGAACCTTGCCGAGGGTTTACGTTTTCTGTGTGTGTGCGTGTGATATATACCTCCTTGAAGCCTTCTCGGAATTCAAATGAAGCCAGGCCACAGTTGTGTTGCTAAGTGCCGACTTCATCTTCAGTGTTGTGTGTTTGCAAACAGATTCTCGTTAATCGTCTATAGATATACTCTGTGGGGCAGTGGAGGATCTGGTACAAACGTACGAGACGGCCTAGTTCCACTTCTGTGAGAAATTATGAGCAGAGAGAGTTTTTCGGGAAATGTTAAAGATAAAATGGCCCTTATACACCAAACCTCTCAGGACACTGAACTTGTTTTCATTGTAACATTTTTTGAGCAGACCTGAAAAGGATCGATCATGAGATTTGGTTTGTTAGATTAATGTTAAAATAATTTTTGAAATCATATAAATGGGAGTTTGGTTTACGTAGGCTAAAGTGCTATTGATCACACATATTGGCCCGGTTTCACATAAAGGCTTGAGGCTAGTCCCAGACTAAAATGAGTTATGGGATCTGTCTTAACTGAATAAAACTTGCCCAGAAATATCTTTAAATATATGTGTCCCATTGTTTTTTCTCAAGATGCACACCAGTAATGTATTCTTCTGAAGATTTTTTTATAAAAGCGACATTAATATCTTATTTCTTCTAAGGCATGGTCCTGGTTTAAGCTAAGCCGTGTCTGTGAAACAGTCCTCACATTAAAGTGATAATTCACTAGAAAATACAAATCTGTCATTATTTACTCACCCTCTTGTAATTTCAAACCTGTTTGACTTTCTACCGCAGTACACAAAAGAAGATATTTTGAATAAAGTTGGTAACCGGTCTCCATTCACTTCTATTTTATAAACTCAAAATTCATGCAAGTGAATGGGTGCCGGATAACAACATTCTTCAAAATATCTTCTTTTGTGCTCAGCAGAAGACAGAAAGTCAGACAAGTTTAAAATGACAAGAGGGTGAGTAAGTAATGATAGAATTATATTTTTTTGGTAAACTCTCCTAAATGGAATATTATCAGTCCATAGCTATAGAACTGCAAAGAGTGTTATTCGATTTTCAGGACACATTTAGACATTTTATATCACAAGATTTTGAACACACTTTCATCTTAAAACTACAACAACGGTGCATGTACAGTAAGAATATAAAAAAGATATTTATGGGAATTGCATCTACAATCCACTTGGCTCCAACATCTGAGGGCCGTGTGGCCCACGAATTGGAATTACGCTTCTCACTCTGAAAATTCAAAGCGAAGTATACTTCAATTTGCAGGGACAATTTGCCTGGAGCAACCTGGGATTAAGTACCTCGCCCAAGGCCACAGAGGTAATAGGAAGGTATTTTATTCGTGGTAACTCTCCAGTTTCTAAATCACTTCTACTTGAAATTGAACCTGCAACCTTTTGGCTAACCGGCCAAATTCTTAGCCATAAGGCACCGGCACTCCACGACACACTCACACTCACACCCTCTCACCAGCCTCGGGTCTAATTATACAAGATTGTCAGACAGTTAGGCTACAATATTAAATGATGAAAGCTCGTAAGGACATTAACACAGCCATCTTACAAGTCATTTTCATGGAGAAGCACACATACATATGATGATCTTTTACAATGGATTGCAGCAGCTTTGAGATTAGAAATATGGGTCTCTACCCTGAAGACTGTTTTGATCCCTGTATTAGTAGGGGTGCAAGTAGGTCAATCCATCTTGCAATACCATGACAGTATGACAGTGAAAATCTAGTTTTTGAAAGCATGGGACTTATATAGCATTACACCTGGGGCCTTTCTCCTCTTCACCTGAAAACAGACTTCAAAAGTGGAAATGTACCGTGTTGTATTTATTGTTACATGAAGCATTTGTGTTTTTTGCTCTCTCTCTCTCTCTCTCTCTCTCTCTCTCTCACACAGCACAGTGGGAGGGGTAATATTCAAGACTATCAGTGATCCCTTGTTCTGCCTATTGAAGGATAGAAAAACTCAACAAAAGAATACAACAAAAACACAGAGGAAATCAATTACATTTGGGCTGCGGCACCAGCCCCGAGCCCCAGAGACCAACGCAGTCAACAGCAAACTTTATTCATTAATGCAAAATTTAATCAGAGACTCCCTCTACTGAAAACAGCAAATCAAAGCAATTCATTACGTGTAAATAAAATATACCGATACTCTTAAAGGCTCCATTATGTTTTAATTTCACCAGTCATGAGAAACGTCCCAGATGAGATGTTATGAGTGTAGAATGTAGTTCGTAAACAATTAGACTCCATCCCGACGGGACGAGAACAATCTCACGCCACGGAGCTCGGTTGAAAGAGGCCGACCTACGCATTTCCTGCTCTCTCAACCCCTTATTAAAGCTATTATCATCCATCTGATTGTTTCATGTGCCGGGACTTTACCGGGAGTCTCCTCAGAGTTTTTCATTGATGGAAAATATAGCAGTCTGAGTGAGAGATGCAGGGGTGCTGTAAGAAAGGACTGATGTATGAAGATAAGAGATTGAAAGCAGAATAACACAATTACACAAACACACTGACTTGAATGTATTTAAAGATTTGCTTAAATTGCCTTAATATGCACATAGAATTACAAGTGAAGGTGCAAACGATAATGGGGGAGGAGCTTGTTTGACTCAGCCTGTCAATCAAATCCCAAGATGGGAGATGGTTTTAGCGGCAACGTGGCCTAAACTCAACTTCCAGCAGACCACCTTAAAGAATCTATACATCCTTGATAGTTTAATTTAATAAAATTAGTATACAATCAAATATTAATATAAATTAGTAGGAAAATAAATTAAATATAAAATATAAAATGTATTGTTATATAACCCAACACATGGATGTTGGCTTCAGGCCAAGCATGTGCGTCGGATGAAACTGTCTATAAGTGTAATTGTTATGCCGTCCCCTTTAACCCCATATGACATATACTTTAATAATATGTAGACAAAGAGAAAGGCATAAACCAAAGCTTTCATAAAAATAAATCTATTAACATATTCACTCTTGAAGGTACGGTAATAACTGACTCATTTCAGAAATCTCTGATCATGCTACTTGGTACAAGTGATGTTACAACCTTCTCCGTCCCGTCTTGTGTAGTCTCACTGTGACAGTATAGGCTATTTATCACAGGGACAGTCCCTGAGGAGCGCCTTAGGGTTAAGCGCTTTACTCAAGGGCACTTTGGTGATAGCTCAACCTACAACCTTACAGTAAGCAGCCAAGATCTTCAGCCAAATGCCACAACACCGTCCAACTTAGAATAGCCACAAACCATTTTTTTCTTTTGTGGTTAAAATGGGGTCTTCTTTTGCATTCAACGACAGACAGAAATTCAAATGTGTTTAGAGCTACACAATGGTGAGCGATGGCAGTTTTTTTTGGGTGAACCTTTCCTTTAATATTGCTTTTCTCTTTTACCATATAATAAATGCTGATGCAGACAAGATGAGCCAGACAATACGTCCGTGTTCGAGAAGTGATTTACATTAATCTAGGCGATATGGATTGCTGTACGTGTAAAGTACTTTTACAGCTCACAATAAACATACGTCAATAAAGTCAAGCAGGATTCAGCCTTTAATATCAGGGATTTACAGAGAACCGGTGACTGTGCTTGTAAAATGCTATGTTTCATTTCACCGGCGGGAAAAAGGGCTAGAGTCATTATTTTAAATATTGCCTGCGTTTTGAAGCATACGACTTCGCGGTTATCTCAAACCTCTGACAGATTCCCAAAACTAGAAATTGTCAAAGTGTTTTCTGCATTTTATTAATTTCCCCTCACAAGTGTGACGGTCAGATCTGATTTAGAAATAAATCAAAATTATTCGAAACGATTTATTTTTATTAAGTAAAAAATTGTAAAAATCTGTGAGTTGAGCCATTAGAGCTCTGACAGCTCAGCATGCCCTTATTTCCAGTCACAAGTGCTCGGTAGGCAACATCCGTCTTTAATGTAAAGAGGAATTCGGGTAACAGGAAACCTTGCCGAGCCTGTCTGTCGCCTGGTGCCATTGTCTTTTTGTGCCTGACCTCAGGGTGGCCATGATCATTTTCTTTCTGAGGTGCAGCCATGTCGTGTATACCCCTAAAATGTCATCGCAGTAATTATATACCGCATAACTTACAGTGATTGGTCCTTTGGGCTGACGTGACCTTCGGACCGATTTAGAAAGTTTTTATAACTGATAGGAAAATGTAAACTGTTTATACTTTAGTGAGCGTTACAGCAAGCATTAAAGCTTTAAATTGATTGTTTTTGAAGAACCGAATTTGTCTGTCGAACATTTTTTCCCTCGTTTCTTTAGTGAGTTGAAAATGTCAAGACAATTCGATAATGGATGTGACTATGACAAACATCTAAACTACTGACTGCACATGTTGATCAACTCATTTCTTTATACCCATTGGTCTAATTACAATTCACAGACAGACTCAGATTTTGTAGTGAGTCTATGTGGAAAAACAGGAAAAAACGAAGACATTCACAAAGAATGGCTTGGATACAACGCAATTAATGTTCTTAAATTGAACTGACTGATGCCCTGTACTAAAGGTCTTTTAATTACTCACTGAAATACAGAACTCTCTTTCTGCCTTTCTTACTCTCTTTCGATCCCTCATTCTGAGGTTAGTGTACCCCGGGGGGAGATGAGCAGATAGCATTGTAACAAATTAAATGGTTCATTATTAAGCGCCAAGGCCAATTAAAGCAGGTGTCATTAAGCACTGTTTATCTTAATGATGGACCTAATGAATACTACCTCTTTCTTTTCGCACCGAAACGCACGATCTTCCGTATATCTCTGCGTTTTTCTCCCCCCTCCCATCGCGCGCCCTCATCTCTTCTGCATTTCATCCCCAGAGCGGAATTATTAGGGAAATTGGCAGCATCACAAACCATCTTACGTGCGTGCTAGAGAGAAGCTGACTGTCCTTTGAAGATTTTTTTCCTCCTCTTCAGTTGCGAGGGGTGAAAATGGAACTGTATGTTTTTGATCAGCAGGATGACACGTTAGGCCCAGGCGGCGCTTTGATGAAGTTGTCTTGCACGGCGCCGGATGTAGTTCAAAACAGCGAGATGCGGACAGAAATGTCGCAGGTGACGAAAGTTTTGACCCCGGTGGTACAAAGGGAATGGAATGAGATGAGAGAAAGTTAGCGGTAGAGGACAGGAGAAAGGACGTTCTGCTTGTATTTCTGTAAAATATGTTTTAATTGATAAATGTGTATACATTTATTTGGCGTATTAAAACGTATTAAAGAGTTTTTTTTATATTGAGCTGTAACATCATTACTGTATTTTCATATGCAATAAGAAATTAGCTATAGAGGAAAACCACTGCATTTAGAACAAGTGGCTTACAAAAATAATTAAAAATTACGATTCTTTAAAACAGATATTTTGCTTTTGAGTTGCTGTTCTATTTTTTGCATTTTATTTTTTTAACTACATAACTAACACACGAAATTTCTATTTTGGATAACATTCATATTCAGAAGCCACGTTACAAACTATAAAACTCAAAAGGAAAGATAAAATGTGCTCCATTTTAACAAACAAATTGTGTACTTAATATACAAAAATTTTTCTTTTTCATAAGAAAAAGTACTTCTGCTTATGAAGGTCTCAGTGTGTACTCAACTGAGCTATTTTGAGATACTGCATGCATAGAAGTATTAAAGACTATACTTTTAGAATATCACAGTGAAATTACTTCTTCATTTACTCACCTTCTTGTCATTTCAAATCTGTGTGACTGTTTTTCATCTGCAGAACACAAAAGAAGATATTTTGAAGAATGTTGTTTTTGTCCATACAGTAGAAGTGAGCTAGTGCTGTTCGGTTACCAACTTTCTTCAAATATCTTCTTCAGTATTCTGAGGAAGATAGACAGTCATACAGGTTTGAAATGACAAGAGGGTGAGTAATTAATGACAGAATTTTCATTTTTGGGTGAACCGTCACTTTAAGGACAAACTTTATGCACTTATGAAAGTGCAATTAAACAAAATCTACTTTAATGCACTATTTTATACCCAGGATGTATCAACATCTGCAATTTCATCAGTTCCTGCCACTTCTGTTGATTTGTGTGTACAATACAGTACACTATGTGTTTGTCTATGTGTGTGCAGAGGAGTTCTCTGAATGCCTACTTGGGTGCTTTGAAATTTCTGTCGGACCACTGGCTGCTTGTGCTCTTTTTTCCACACCTCAGGAAAAAGCCATTACCGCCAGGCCTTCTGTAAACAAGCCCCGCTGCCTGTTTGTGTTCGTCACAGCTAAGAACCTGTTGTAATAGTTTTTTCATGGTCATTTCACACAATCAAATTATGCCAAGAAAAAGCGGCGAGGAAGAAAGGGAAAAAAGTTAGCACTCACCAGCTATGGAATAAATAAGAGAGGCAGGGGGTTGGCGAAGGGAACGTGGAAAATGGAAATGTTTTTGGGGGGAGTTTTAATCAAAAAACGTCAGCCTGATGAATCGTAATGTGATTTTTCCCCCCTAAAAACAGGGCATTATTTATCCTGGGGTAAAACTGCTGTGAAATTGGAGGCGAAGGGCTGGTGTGACTCGCTGAAGCTGTTGAGTTGCCAACACACAGACATGGTTACCAACACCGGCTTTCTGAGCAGATAACTAAAAACATGTTTATGTCAGTCATACGATGCCCCGGGCAGTACACATGCTCAAATCTGTCGTGTTATGACCCTATTTCCCATCTATCAGTCAACTTTTCTCTACCTTCACTATAAAGGTCCAGTGTGTAATTTCTGGAAGGATCTATTGACAGAAATGGAATATAATATACATAACTATTTCTTCAGAGGTATATAAAGACATTACATAATGATGCGTCATGTTTTTATTACTTGAGAATGAGCTATTTCTATCTACATACACCGCAGGGGCCCTGACATGGAATTTGCCATGTTGTTTCTACAGCAACCCTAAACGGACAATTGAATCTACAGAGAACATTTCATAACTTAACATCTTATTGTTGTGTCAGCCACAGCAGTGCTTTGAAAGGGAAGGGTGGAGTGAGCCATTGGTTGAAATTTGCATCGTCACCACAAGATGCTGCTAAATTTCCTTCACAGGACCTTTAAAAAGTGTTGGCCTAGCCTGCTCTGTACACGTTGCTCATTTGGGAGATCCATGAAGAGCATTCAAAAACCATTTGTGTCTTAATTGTTTCGTCTAGTCTGTAAAATGAACCGTTCTTAAACCTGGATTTTACAGAGATTTTAGTTACATTTATATTTTTGAAGAAATGCCAGAAACAAAGTTATTATGTCTTAGATATAAAAGAAAACCTCTCGGCAAAATGTATTCCATCTCTCACACTTCACTTCACTACAGTCTCTATAAAGAAACGGGGAAAAAGGCAAAAGACAAACCTTAAAACTTATTTCAGTAGCAAATGAAAAGATGTCAGATGAGATTCTGCCTTGGAGGAATCTCTTATTAGCGTTTTAAATACATTTACACACCAGATTAGTGACTTATACTGACTATAGCTCTGCTAATTACATCAGCCACAGCACCTCTCCAGAAGCACATTCCTGAAATGTACAATCTCTGAAATTTAAAATCCTTTTTATCATGTTTCACAACCATTTCCCCCTGTAGCTTCCTTCAACGATTCTGCTGCCTAAACATTGTTAGGCTGTCATCTTTAACTGGATTGATTTGGTTAAAGTATGTATTCAGGTCTGGTACGGAGCTTGGTGTGTGTGAATCACACTCTGAATCACAGTGTTAATTATGAGACTAGGCCCTTTTCCAGACCCAGAGCACCAGCATTAGTATGGGCTGGTAGTGAAGACTTTAATTTATCCCCTGGTGCATTGGACTGGCAGATCAGCTTCCTCTAAAGTTCACGCTACACATACCCTACGGCCAGAAGTTGCACTCCCTCTTATTACAGTCAAATGGCACACTACCAGTTGTGTAACCTCTCTTACTTAATATTGTTTATAAATTTTAATGGTCATAACTTGAGCAGCGACTCTCTCAGTCTCTTTGATAACCCTGTAACGTTAGGTACGGCTTTTATCGAGCCCGAGTTGGCGGTTATTTTTTATAGCTCTCAACTCTTGCAATGTTTATAGCATTTGGTTTCTTCGATCTGTCAGGTACTGTATGTGTGATATGTTTTTTTATTTCTCTGAAACAAAATCATTTTTCAATGAGCAGTATGTTATTAAGTAAAAATAAACTCTTTCATTTGCCTTTTCAAAGCACCTCTAAAATGGCTCATTTACATTTACATTTAGGCATTTGGCAGACGCTTTTATCAAAAGCGACATACATTGCTTTATCCTATACATTTTACTTATGTATTTGCAATCCCCTGGGATCGAAACCACAACCTTGCGTTGTTAACGCAGTGCTCTTACCACTGAGCTACAGGAAAGCTACCTTAGCATTTACTGTCTGTCCCCACAGATATATTTATCAAAATAATAATTTGCACGGAACACATTACTGTTTTTCTAGACGGCCAGGTTTGTTAACAAATACAGAGTTAACAAAGATTTTTTGAAGAATGTAAGCAACTGAACAATGGCTGCATTAGTTTTGTGTTCAAAAAATAGAACTGACTGGTTGACAACATTCTTCCAAATATCTTCTTCTGCAGAAGAAAGTCATATAGGTTTGAAATGACAAGAGAGTGATTAAATGATAATAGAATATTACGGGGGTGGTGGTCTAGTCGGTTAAACCACTGAACTGGTAATCAGAAGGTTGCTGGTTCGATCCCAGCAGCCACCACCAGTGTGTCCTTGAGCAAGACACTTTACTCCATGTTGCTCCAGGGGGATTGTCCCTGTAATAAGTGCACTGTAAGTCGCTTTGGATAAAAGCGTCTGCCAAATGACTAAATGTAAAATGTAAATAAATGATGACAGAATTCTCAATTTCAACTATCCTTTTAAGAAAACAAATAGGGTAAATTTTTATTTCACACTGACTTTAAGATTTTTGGCGATCCGGCGTTGGATATATTCCACTGACCAGAATACAGCATGCAAAGCCATTTCCTAATAATTCAAGAGATGTTACTTACCTTTTAGCTTACATGCGCGACCAGTGATGGAGAGCACTTGCAGTCTGATTGGTTGTAGTGTTACAGAGGGTCTCTTTACAAAGGAATCAATTCAGGTTGGCACCTAGACACACACACACACAACACCACAGGCTGGTGAATTACCCTAATGGAATATACAATCTGATCCAGCTCGTTCAAAGCAATATGATGGATGGACCTGAAGCTTTTCAGAGTGAGAGCACCCAGCAGTGATTGAGGTCCAATCCATAACAAAGACTGTTGTCAGGTTCAGGGTTTAAATTACAGGAGGCTATTAGCTAAACAAGCCACTGTGTTATACACTTCCTCGCCCTCCCTTCTGCCACCTCCCCAACTCAAAAGGAATAAGTGGGCAGAATCAACTTTGCCGACATCCATCAAGCGAAATGAGTTTGCAGAAGGCGAGGACCAGGCTTGCACTCAAACGCTTCACTCGTGCCTTGCATTCTAGTGAAGAGATCTTCCTTTGAACTGTGCTTGTGCGCTCCCTAATTCTGATAATGGCTTTAATGCAATCAATGCGAACAAAGGCTTTGGTTTGATTCTTTATTTGTTGGTTAAAAGAAGCTAGCGAAGGGTCAGGCTTGAAAACGTTCAGTGATTAGAGCCAAGCAGAATCTCGCCCCCGTGGCACGTTCATTAGCAAAAACTGACCTCTGCGGCTTCATGCGGTCAGTAATAACACGTTGGTGCTCATGTATGGGCGAGATTCCCTTTAGTTGAGCATCTGAAGAATGGATTATTGTACCGTCAAAGAAAGTGTAATATGTGTAGTATGTCAATACATTCTGGTGTCAGACGCTCATGTATTCAAGGTATCTGCTAATTGGATGGCCAGGGCATTGGACTGAGTCATATGCCTTTAAAGGCACAGGTCACCAATAAATTCTGTCATCATTTACCCACCCCTACTCACAGCTGTTTCAAATATGTATGAGTTTCTTTGTTCTTACATTCACAGAAAGATATTTGGAAGAATACTTGTAATTAAACAGATCTTGGTCACCACTGACTAGCATAGTAGAAAAGTGGCAATGGTAGTGCAACCTAACTTTCTGCTTTCCTACATTCTTCAAAATATCTTCTTTTGTGTTCAACAGAACAAAGATGCTTATAAAGCGATTTTTCCTACCATGGTAGTCATTGGTGCCCAAGAACTGTTTGATTTCAAGCGTTCTTCGAAATATCTTTCTCTGTGTTCATCAGAACAAAGAAATTAGAATAAGAACAACTTGAGGGTGAGTACATGAAGTCAGAATTTGCATCTTTGGGTGACTGTTCCTATAAAATCCAGGTTCGGGTCTTCTTTTACAAAAACATTGCAGGAATCTCAATCAGACCAAATCAGAACAACTGTAAGGAAAGTAAAACCAGATCCAATTAAAGTGACTTTTGAAAATGGATTCTGCCTTGTGGCGCATTCAGGGTATATAAATTGTTCAATGATTATGATACATGAAGGAACATTAAGCATTATGATTATCAGGAATGTAAAACACAGATCAGTCCAGACAGAATCAGGCAATGATAGAAATGCGACAGGACCGTAATTGCATCGTCTTAGCACCAATCATAAAAATATTTTTTCCAAGGCAAATTACTTTTTATGCTAATATTGTGTGGTTATAGTACGGCAAATTGTTCCTATTAGTGAGAAATCATATTTCCATGGTAATATTTTCATTGGGTTTACTTAGCACCTGTTCTTTTTACAATGTGGTACAGTAAAGGTATTTCTGTTTTAAGCGCATCTGATTATCACATCATATAGGGGTTAAACCAGATGAAAATAACAATTGCAACATTTAATTGGATCAACGACATGGACACATTAAGTGAGAAGACAAACTGCTCATCCAAGTTTGCCATTACGAAACAGAGAAGTAGCTTTTAGATTTGTACATCAACGCATTAAGCATATCATGCAGAGAGCATTCAAGTTTTATATTCTCTGTTTCTAAGCTTGTGTCTTGAGATTCAAACTCATGACCTTCACATTTCTTCAACCAAGTAAATAAAACAAACAAAAAAGTCCAACAATCACATCCCAAATTCCCATAATTCATCTACGGCACCAATACTAATCTGTACTGCCTTCAGTGCAGGAGGAGTTAGAAGATTGGCCTTTGGCTTCAACCATATGCTCTCTAATACGACAGAAAGAGGAGCAGAACTTTCTTGTTAATAAAGTCACGTTTATCTCATCTGTAGTTTTTCCCCTCAGGGACTTGCTTTGTAATCAGCTTTGAAGCGAGAGCGAACAGGAAGTCCCGGCGGTCCAAACAGGAAGTCATGCCAACACCTGGCATTGCAAATTCTGACCCTCCTCTTGTGCATCCTGGGTGGGCATCTTAATTAGCTCATGCGGATGCATATTCATGAATGCTTCAGGTACAAAGGGGTAGTACAAGATGTTTGTTAAGTGCTGTTCACCTCTTACAAACGTAACACAAAACCACACCTCGATATTAATCAGTTGTTACACACTCGCTTCCGAGTGAGAATGAGAATGTCTTGGGGCAACAGATAAACTTAAGATTCATTTAACTGATGAATGCTTAAGGAATAGGAAATCTCAAACCGGGGTCAAAATGGTGTTACTTTTCTTTAAACCTGTTTATAGTTCTGTTTGGTGCCATGTTGGCGATGCCGAAATTACACACACTTCTGGTTTAACAGTTCAGAAGTGAAACGCAGCGTTGTCCGCAGCCTACACAAGGTCAGTTCCTCATCTGAACTTTGAAATGATTTCGTATTCAAGTCAAGCAATACTTATGCAGTTATTTATCTAATCTTAATATGATAAGCTTTAGTATGTCAGTGAACATCAGAGCATACCTAATGAAGTAGTTTAAATGCAAATGATTGTCAGATGAAAGCAAAATTCAGTTAAAAAAACTTCAGGGACCAATGCATCTGCACGATGCACACATATACAGAACTTCATGAAGCATGTTTACGAGGACGGAGCTTCGGGAATTGCTTCCTGCTTTTCGTACCTGTGTCCTGCCTAGCTGCCAACCACTGGAGAAGATGCCGGTGATCAAAAGTGTCCTTGATTCCAGTCCCCTGAAGATTTGCTCTGCCTTTGTTTTTCCTCCGATTCCTCAATTAAAACTATTTTTTAAAGATCTCACCCTGCACCCTCGAATCCCTTCTTATTCCTCTAAGCCATCGAAAGAACCGAGCGGAATGACAAGATTTTTAATCAAAAGACTAATAAAGCTGTTGTTTGATGTGAGCGAGATTTGGTTTCTATGCACACAAGCCGAGCAAATCAAAGATTAGAACATTTGTCAGGCAGAAATTGAAATAATGGATTTTTGCAGCTTTGTTTTAAGTGTTGTCCTAAAATTTGATGTCACTGTAAAGTGCATAACATTTACAACATATCTACTGTATGTTATACAAAAATATTTCGCTGAAAGGGTTAAATCAGATCTGATTAGCCAAACACGATTCGGTTCAAAACTGCAGGTATTAAGTGTAACAGCATATTAGTGTATGTATCATTTAGATGTTTGCAATGTGAAGCAAAGAAAGAAGTAAAAATATGCCATTCTTTAAAGCGGCAAACTTTTTGGGTTATAAATAAACATTGGTTATTGAGTAAGTACATTAAAAAACTTACACGATTTTCAATAATTTGAGCTGCTGGGTCAGTATTGTCCATATTTATGTTTTAAACAGAGATGGCGTTAGAGAGGCATTTTTAAATAACTGTTCTCCATTAACTCAGTTCTTGACTTGTTGGAAGCGCTCGGGTCAAAAACAAAGGTTTTATTTTATTTAAACAAGTTTAAATAAAACAGGTTTAAATAACAGAAGAAATAAATAATTTCCATGAAGTGCAGACAATAATTACTAAGAATCGCAATAAACACATCTTTCTCTCCGAAACAAGAAACATGTTCTCAAAAGTCTCTGAACTCATTTAAGATCCATTTGAATCAATTAAAGAGAATTAACAGACTTTTCAGCAGACTCATTGAATTATTTAGTGCATTTAATGATCCCAGCGGAATAAAACATAAGACCAATTTCTCATACTGAATAAAACGTTATTAATGAGGGGCATTTTATTAAAAGTGCATAAAATTTAGCATCCAATCTGAGAGACGTTATGAAATGCTCTTGAGAACTATGACCTTACTGGTTACCTATCTCATATAGTGTTCGATTTTCCTGAGAGAACGAAACGAAACAAAACGGATTGAAATACAGAAATTAATGTGTTAACTTTAGCATAACATCATCTTATTAACTTTAAGAGTAAAGTGTGACTGCAACCATATCTAATTTCATCAATATAAATGTAACATTGAACTATACTGTTATATTAAGAGCCATTTTTTTATTGTAACAGGAAGCACAGCATAACGGTAATAAGTCCACATACAAAGTTAATCTGTTGAATCTGTGGAAGCTAGTCTGTGCGATAATGAAATGTTAGTGAAAACAATACAGAATGTCTTTAATTAACTTTAAAGTCAAAAGAGACATCTGTTTCTTAAAAGAAATTGCTATTGATTGTTACTTGCGTTTACTTTATCTACAAATCCAAATTATGAAATATGCATGTCCCCATCATACGTATTTAAATTGTTATCAAAGAAATGCAATTGCAAGATGCTAAGTTGTGTTTGTTTCTAAGCAGAATCAATGAAATTATTTTAAAATAGCATTTGTTTCATGTATATTTTGACTCTTTAAGGGCTATGCTATATTGTTTAAACACAAAGTGTGTATTTGTCCACACACTGTACCTGGCTGGCATATGGTCATGCAAATTGCATTTTAATCTGCATTCTTCAAATGACAACAGTGTTCGCCTACAGTAATGTATATGCACATATGTGTATTGAGAATCCCCTCTGCAGCCCTCTGATTAACAGCAGAAATGCATAAGCCTGACATAATACCCTGCAGGCCTCCGTCTGAAGACTAAACAGGACTGGGAGATGGGGATCAGGGGACTCTGGGAATGGAGAGGTGTCTCTGTTAGCTCCCTTTCTTCCATGCAAAATGCTCACGGGAAACAACCTGTCATTCATAACAACACAGAAGAGTCTCCAGTCTAAACGTGCTTCTGTTAAATATACAAAACTCCATCAAATATTGTATTAAAATGACGGCAGTGGACAGGAGTAGGTTTAACAGAATCAGATAAATCCCCAGAGAAACTTCACAGTAACTATTGGAGAAGAAAGCTACGAGTAGTTTTGCAGTGTTGTAACAGAAGATTATACATACAGTAAACAGTACATATGTGTATATGTATATATATATGCAATATATATATAAGAGTTTGGTTCCAAAATTAGATATCTCCATTTGTAAAAAATGATTATGTTATCATGTTTTATTGTGTAAGTTAGCCGTATATTTTGAGTTATTATTGCTTAAACAAACCAAACCAACTGCAGTTTGACTTATATTAATTGGAATTCACAATAAAAAACATGATTTTTGTACAAATTTATAAACAGAGTTATCTCATTTTGGAACCAAACTCTTCATAAATATATATCTATATATAGACACACACACACACACACACACATACACACAGTATATATCATTGCATTTGCACATATATATGTACCAAAATGATAGCTCTTTATAGTTATGTCAGAAGTGTTTTCGTCTTTGAAATCTGAACACAGATCTTGACTTGTAAATCAGTCAAGTTAAAGTGTGCAGCACTCAAGCTGAGCAGATCGAATTAAATTTGTCATGACCATGTGACAGAAACAGCTGCATATACCTTGAATCTGTGTCAAAGCTCTGATTGTCCACATGCAAATAAATAAATAAAACAAAAAAGCACATTTAACTCATATAATATCTAATGGTAGCTCGGTTTCCATATGTTTGTGCTCCATCTGTTTTCAACATTTCTGTCTCTCTTGAAACATATGCACACAGTCATATGCACTGACAGGTGGATCACCGTTTGGAGATGAAACTTTTCCTCTCTTTACTCTGTATATCTTATGAGACTTTAAAACTATATGAAAATGAATACAATGCGTGGTGTCTTACACTACACCCAAATCTTGAGCGCTAAGATTATTAAAAACTGTAATCTCACTTTTTCCATCTGAATTGCACAGCAAAATCGCATTATCTTAACTTCCAAGAAACAGGTGCCTATTCCGTTATAAATCCATATTGTGAAGTTTATAGCAAATTCAATCCTGCTGTGTATCTAATAAATTGTAATTAACAGTAATACAATTGTAACTCGATAGTCAATAAAGATCTGCCCTAAATAATTTGCTTTAACTAGTGCTGTTATCATGATTAACATAATCACGATAATTTAGTAATTATAAACAACAATATTAATATTTTTTACAACTCATACACTCAAAAAGGGCAATTCACTTTAAATAATACTGTATAAGTGTTATATATTATGTTACATCAGATAATACATATACAGTATATACATATGATTCAAGTATAATATAATACTATGAGTGCAGCTCTCTACATCAGTTATACATATACAAGATATATAAAAACAATCAACAAATACATACAGAGAATATATATATATATATATTAGTGGTGGGCCGTTATCGGCGTTAACGTGCTGCGTTAACGTGAGACTCTTATCGCGCGATAAAAAAAATGTCGCCGTTAATCTATTCTCAAAGTTGGGTTGGGAGCTGGGTCTATACTACGCAAGCTATGATGACTTTTACATTGATATTTTAGCGCGGATGTATAGCTAGCTTAATTGCACTGTAGGGGGCGAGAACGAGATTTTTCAACTCGTGTGATTCGCGCCGCCTCATCATCTCATAACCAGGGCTTCATTCGCGCGATTCGCGCAGCAAGTAGGTCTTTTGCCTCTTTGCATTGACTTAACATGTAAATCACTCGCGCTTGACGCGCCATTCGCGTTTGGTATGAACACAACATAACGTTACTGTGAAATTACCTCATCAAACGTGACGTGCTAACATGGATGCAGCTATGAAGCCGCCGGGTTTGCTTCAGGGAAAATTTATTTTTAAGAAGCTTCCCAATGGAAACCTCGACAAGACTAAGGTTGTTTGCACCTTGTTCAATAGGGAATTGGTTTACTGTATGGAAAAAAAATACTTTCTCTCAACAGTTAGTGGTCTAGCTTTAGTTGAAACCAGTAACTTTGTATTGGCACCTAATGTATTTGGCTCCTGTATGACATATCGCTTGTTGCTCCCTAACTCTTTGTAAGTCGCTTTGGTTAAAAGCGTCTGCTAAATGACTAAATTTAAATGTACTGTAGGAACTCTTCCAGTCTCAAGTACGACCTAAACGCAAAGCATCCCTTAGCTAATGCGGAAGTAAACACAAGTACATCTTATTGAACATAATTTAATTTTCATCACAAATTATCATAGCAGAACAGCTTTCTCAAGCAGTTTGTGATGCATTTTGGAAACATGAGATGAGCCCCTGGTCTAATGACCCACCTGCCTTGAGAAACCCATTCTCAAAGACTTACTTTTAGTCATTATTTGGGTAGCACACATATTCTGAATGCCTTCGGTAGAATTCAAATGAGCCATTTTAATCTAGACTAATCTAGATTAATTCCAAAATTAATTTAGATTAATCTAGATTAAAAAAATTAATCTATGCCCACCACTAATATATATATATATATATATATGTATATGTATATGTATATGTATATATGTATATATATTTATATTTATGTAGGTCTGTTAAGCATTGAAAAGAAATCACATGTCTGCTTGATCAAGCTTATGCTTGACAGACAGCTTGTGCCTGTGTGTATCATTGATAAACACACACACAAACATACATTGCTGCCATATGTTGAGTCTTGGTTCAGTGCGCTCTCTGATTTGACTGCATGCAGAAGAGAACGGCTCTAATTGGGTGTTTTCGAAACCAGATGTGCAATAAATTCCGTGTAGAACAAGATTATCATCAGTGGCACTGAAGAGTGAGACAGAGCTATGGCCCCAAAAGTCTATTAGCTCGGCCCATTTGCAGAAAATGGAGAGACAGGATTAGTGAGACGGGGAGGGAACGTGGAGAGGCAGAGTTTAGACAGAGGTGCGGGAATCAGGGATATCTAAGACATCGTAATGAGCTGCATCGCCCGTTATTAGCCCGGGAACACGACTGCGCTGGTGCATCTTTTTGATATTTTGATTAATTATTTGGTTTCGCGTGAATATATTTCATCTCGTACGGTTTAATAGTGTTTGTAATGGACTGCGTGGCCAGGCTCTTTGCGCAGGACAAGTGAGAATAATCTCAATGGACAAGCTGGCATTAGTTGCCGAATCACTTTCCCACATCAAAATCATTACTTGGCATTTCCCCTGATTGAAAGAGGCTAATTGTTCAATCAAAATGTGATCATGCATATTTATGTGAGCATATATTATGAGCTCAAACAGAGGTCTGTCATGCAGAAATAAGGGGAGAATTTCCCATTTGCGCTGGAGTCGAACTCAGGTTTCGATAAGCTAATAATTAAATAGCCTCAATTTCCAGATGATCTGCCTGGAATCAAGGCACGACCAAACTGGGACAAGCCCTTGCCTGAAGGTGAGAAGATGGAATTTGCATGCAATTCGTTCATATCATTCTAGAAAATCACATTTCAGTGGAATCTGTTTCATTGAGGCAACCTCATGCAAATCTCACTACGGAGACAAAGATGCATCTTTTTAATCGGCCATTTCTCTCGCAAAAACTCTTCCTTGCCTCAAAGGGGAAAACGTATTAAAACTTATAAAGATCTGTTGCCAGGAGAGTGTTAGAGAAATGAAAATTAAAGACTGCACGTGTGAGAAATAGGTTTTCTCAAATTCAACAATTTCTGACACTTCGACTTATCCCAAGGTGACGCTTTGTGCTCATTTAGACTTAATTTTAGACTCATGGTTGCATAACTACAATTTATGAATCTGTGTCCGTCACACAAGAAGATTGAGATTAGCATTTCCCCTAGAAAGCCTGGAGCACGACCTATAGCTTCTCTTTTTTCTTTGTCATTATCTGTTCCTGAGATATATTACTTATGCGTGCAGGGCATGGAAGCTCTTCAAAGAAAGCTTCTTCATTCATTTTGCTTGAGCAAAGAAAGAAATATGTTCTAGACTACAAAGTGCTCTGTGTTATTTTGTAGGAAAAGGATCTTTTGCCATGCACCTACTTTCAATGATTCTTGTGTTAGGGATACATCAAATGCGGTAAGCTTTAACCATTAAGCAATCCTGTGTTAATATTTGTCATAAACACGTTTTATTAGATTTTTATAATACATTTAACACCTCGCTTTAGCACGTTAAATGCAGACATGAAATGGTTCAAATAAAAACACATGAAGAGTTTTAAGCAAATGAAAACCTCCATAAGGGAGATTTTGTTCCTCTTCAATGTAAACACACACTACTCCAACCAGATGGAAATCTATTAAAAAAAACACATCTGCCAATTTTTATGTGTGACACTTCACTGGTAGGTCAGCTGTACAGGTCTGTCCATATAAACAGAATTTAAGCATCCTCTCTACAATACCACGCTACAAACTTCATGTTCTATTCACAGTGAGTGCCCACGTGGGCACTTGTAATGCCCTTTATTTGTGGCACATTAAAATGGAAACTTCTGGTACTTTTGTCTTTGTGCCAACAGACTCAACCTCCCACACGCATAACAAACAGATCAAAAAGAGAAAGCTATGAAGTACAAAGGAAAGGAAACCAGAGAGAAAAAAGTCGAGAAACAAATTCCATCTGTCCTGATTTAAATTTGTTTTGTAAAGGCTGCAGAGGTGCCTTTCACAACTCCAGAAGGTGACACTCCTTGAAAGTTCGTCGAACCCTATGAATATCATGATGTGTGTGTGTGCGTGTGGCTAAGCTATCAGATAATATGGAATTCAGGGTACACCTGTAAGGCAATAGGAGGAATAAGACAGCGTGAATGCCGAATGAATCTGGAAACTTAATAAAAAGTCAAAGCCACCAGCTGCACACATGGCGATAAAGGGCAAAAGTTCAAGTGAACATCTGAACTCGCAGGTTGTTTTCTGAAAAATTTTCCTGACAGGTCGGAGACTTCAAATTTTCACGAGGTCTTATGTTCGTGGTCCTGCTGCGAGCTACAAATGTTTCCATTTACATTTTCTCTGAATGGCGACCCCTAAGTCCTTGGGAATCCTGCCGTGTTCTCGTAACTTTTCCTCCTGCGGTTTTCTAAAGTTGAGAAAATTAGGGGGACGTGAGAACAGGACCGCGCTCTCATTTTTCTCTTAGATAAAATGTTTTCTGCTGGTCTACATCATCATTTGGCGCTTCTCTGCACGGCTCGCATTATGTCACAATTTCTCACGATGGCCAACCGGTTTAAAGTCTGCGAACGACTGATCAAGGCACTGAAAACTAAATTGAAGCGGCGGAGTGTGAAGTGAGAAAAATGTAAATAAGACAATATATTTATCCCGGCAAAATAACTAGAAGCGGGTTCGCAAACATTTCAGACTTCTGCAAGAAAAGTGACACTGTGGGTCGTCATCACATCTCAGTAATGTCATTTAGGCTCATATACCTTGAAAAAAGGTTCCCCCAGCAGTTCGGTGCTGGCGAAATGGGCCGACAGCCGAGTCCTGCTGGCTTGCTGCATTTCATACAGAAACCCATCAGGCATGACAGGGGCACCTGCGAGCAGAAGAAAGAGGACCCCTGTGAGTTTAATCACCTCTAATACAAGATTATCCAGGTGCCAGAGGACATAATCTTCAGCAAAATACATCACCTGTCAACAGCTTCCACAGAACATGATCACCCCTTCCACAAAAGATCGCCTCTTAATCGTCATTGAAGTCACTCAGCTGGAAAATCACAGAGAACATGTCCACTGTGTTATTTCTCTTCACGAAAACTGTCAGACTGTCCTTAAAATTGAGGAGAAAAATGTAAATTTTTAACACGAGTTACACCCTGGGTTCCAGGAGCCTACTGAATTAAGGCTTTTATTTCTTAGCCGTGAGAGACAAAGTACATTTAATGGCATATTTACCTCAGTAAACGCCAACAAACACTAACTAAATGTTTACATGCAAAACATAGATATAACTGCAAAGACCAGCCAATTGATAAGTAAGCCCGTCTTTCCTTGCAAATCTGTCCCACAGATGCTTCAAACAATTGCTCACCTTTGTTTGCAATGCTCGTACGACAATAAATTCTGTTAGCTCAGGACTTGAAGGAAAAAACTGAACTTGCTTTTTATTATTTAATTCAATAGCTGATCGTCCTCCTCTGCCTGAACCACCGGGGATAACTTCAAACGCTCCGACCCCCTGTCTTTATCAGCGTCTTTCCCTTCTGCTTCATAAATACACATTTCATCAGTATGGCATCAGAATCTCCTTCTTTTGCTCTCTGTATTCAGGTCTGATCTCTCCTTCACTCCTCTGACCCTTCTCCCACTCTCTCTCGTGCTCTTTGTGAACAAAGAGTGCCAGCTCATTACCGAGGAGAGCCGAAAGAGGGGAGGTGTCAGACCTCGGATTCTTTATCCAAGAGACCATAGACTGATAAATGAAAGCACCGTGCTGCTCACACACAGAAATAACAGGCATCTTAACACTGTTTTGTGAGGTGGATAAATGAGAAGAGGGACCCTCGGACGAACGGAGAGGTGACAAAGCGAGACATCTGTGATTTTTTTAATTCTCAGAGTGCTTGCATTTATACGCGTAAAAGCATGCCTTTCAATTTTGCCTGACTGTGTGTTAGTGTGTCGTCCTATGGCATTCCTATTCATCTTAATGCCACTTGCTCAGGTGGCAAGGCTGTTCTCTGCCATCTTTGTTAAAGGAACACAAAACTCACAAAGCCCTAAATGTCATGTAACTCCACAGCCACAGTCATGGCATATCACAAGTCCTCTGAGCTTTAAAAAAAGTTATAAATATTGAAAAAACAAGGCTCAAAGATATATTTGAAAATTAAAAGTATCATTTTTAAACCATAGAAAAAATGAAGATACCATTTCAACATGTTCAGTTTTTCCAAATTCATTATTTATAGATATATGTTTAAGTAAAATTATTATTTTTGTTTCATTATGTGAACTACTAACAATATTTCTCCCAAATGAATTTTTTCATTTTAAAATGAATGACTGGCGAAACAGGTTATAACAGGAAAGATGCTCTGTATTGAACAAGAAAGTTCATATTCACCTTTAAGCAATACAAGTGTAATATGTAAAATAATGAAAATATGAAATAACCAACATTTCTGTTGGATGACTTTGTCACTCCCGCGGTTTGATTTTGTTCAAATTCAACAGACACTTGACTGAAATGGAAACAATACATCAAGAAATGCTGCTTAAATTAAAATTCGGAATGGTCTCTTAGTGTGTTCTGCGGCTGTTTATCGCAATATACATGTCATTCGAAATTCTTAAAATGTCATCTTCCCTCAAGTAAAGCATCTAATGAACTGTTTCAAAGAAGTTGTCCTATTCTAATTCCCTTCCCAAGGCTTCCCATAAAGTCATCTGAATCTGCTAACAGAAGTTCAATATCCAGATAAAACTGCATCCGTCAGGAATCATACCCGGCTGTCCCCTTGCATGTGGTACCGAGCGTGAACTTGGTTTTATTTAATGAGTCCCCAGTAAGTCATATCCGTCTTACTGTATAAACCATGATTACCAATAAAGATTATAAAACTTGACAGAAGGTTTGACTTGGTATGCAAGATTGCGCCGCTGTGACCATAACAGGCTCCATAATAGATGAAGAGGATAGGTGTCAGTCAAACGCATCCCTGCGCACTGCATTCAGGTCCCATAATAAAATATTCAGAGACCTAAAACTGTTGGCGGATTCAACCGTGTGTACTTAGCCGCTGTTTATTTGGTGAAGAACACAATTAAACACAGCGGCACTTCAAAGCCTATTAGTGTACCTCGACCCACGGTCAACTTTCAATCAAAACTCCTGCATCCCTTACCCGGGGAGACAATGCGGGGGTAATGGAATTTTAAATCTACTTGGGAGATGCCTGGAGATGGCTTGCCTGACTTGCAGGTGCTTGTTTGATATTAAACAAAACCTGTTTGTTTGTTTTTTTGTCTGTTTGTGAAGCAAAGGAACAGGTTTTTTATTGTCTAATGGTTCTGCCAAGACTGTTACGGGGAAAGAAAAAAAGTCATGAATTTTTGCAGGTTGGCATGGACATCTGGACCAACAGCAGGCCAGGTTCATTCAACTTTAAATATCTGAATACACAATGCAAACCTTAATCACTTTCAGTCGATGGTCCATTTGCGATGCCAATCCATTTCCATTTTCCTCTTTAGCCTTTGTTGTTATTGTGGGGTCTCAGTTAATCGCCACCTCCGACGGAAGAATAAACTACATCACACACAGAAGATTAATCTACAACGTACAGAAGATTAAACTGCAGCGTGCACAAAAGATTTAACCGCACCATACACGGAATATTAAACTGCGGCATACAAAGAACACATTCTTACTTTGAGTGTGCCAAAGTTTTCAAGCTTAAAGTCAAACGGTTGCCAGGGGAAACAGGCAGCCGTCAACCCTCCCACCAAAGCCCCCCGTGTACGCAATCCCTTCAATGAATTCCTAGTGAGAGCCAAGCTCCCTTATGTTGAAAGTCACAGGCCCTCCACAGCCATAGATTTAATTGTGATTTACACCATTGCACTCTGCAAATTGTTATGTCCGAGACGCCTGAGCCTTTAAGCCCCGTCGATTATATTTCTCTGGCTAAAGGCTGTCAATCTACCCCACTGTTTACCTGCGAGGCTGATTAGCAAATGTGCCGCCAAAGCCCGAACCAGAAAAAAAACCTCAAATCAATTTCCTTCCAGACACCCAATTCTCAAAGCTTCTGTCTTTCACATAGAGCCAGAGCGTATACGCTTGCATGAGCATGTGATTGTCGAAGACCTTTTGCCTACCCTTGTCTTTTCCTCTTGACCTTAGACCCCTGGATCCTCCCTCCGACTGACTGCCCGGTCAGGCAATAATGTGATTTCTGTCAGTCGGAAAACGCTCTGCAGATGACTCGCGTGACCTCTCACGTGTTGCTTCTGATCCAGCCCAGAAGAAGCCAACGGCTTTATGACTCACAGAGGCGACTCATTCTTTAGCTTTAAATTACAATCAGGCCCTCAAAAGGAATTTTGAATCACCACTAATGGAAAAGTTATGCACATTTATGTGAAATATCGAAGGACAATTCGCCGAGAGAAAAGTCTTGCCTTTCGAGTGGCTTCAATTTAGAGGTTAATCAATAAGACTCTCATATCGGAGTAAATAAACCGAGGCTGAATCAATAAGACTCTCATATCTGCCATCAGTTGTTTGTCAAAAGCGGAACAGCAGTGGTCTTAGCGAGCATAATATTGTAGTTCGTGCACAGCTAGATTGTATTTGGTGGCAAGCTGTTCCCCTTTATACTTTTTTGATGTAAATACCCATCTTTGTTAGGCTTCACTGGATGTTACATACATCATTGTTATAGTGAGTGAATTGGTTTGTGATAATAATTGTGATCGTCACCCTAAATCTGGCTAGCGTGATCTGCGCCCCAGGACTGTGGAATGGTCAAACGTGTCTAAAATGTTGTTGATTATTACGTTAGCCTCTGCTGCCAGAATCCTACACATGCTGCGTGCCGCTGTGATGAACTGCATGCTGGGATTGTGGCATCTGTGGCATTTGGCGGAGAGTGAGCACTGATCACTGAACACCGCCAGTACGACACAGTTCTCGGGACATACGTCTTCCAGCATCTTCATTCCACCACAAGCTGCTTTCGATCTGCAAATAATATTTATTTTAACAGGTGGAGGTAATAATGTGAAAACCTCAACAGTTGACAGTTGCATAGCTTAGTTGAATACTGTGTAATATGAGTCCAAGCTGCTTTTTTTATTATTTATTATAACTCAGCGCTCTGGAATACTTGATTCTGATTGGTCAGCCGCAACATTTCAATGTATGTTAATCCCAGATAACAACCGCCATTAAAAGAAAAATAGTCATCGGGGTATTGCCAGTCATCTTCACATTACAAATAATTTAGTAACAAATAAATTAATTTGAATATAAAAATGCAAAAAAAGACTGGGCTTATATTTGCAAATGATTACCAAATTACATTTTTGTCTTGTTCAAATGTAGCGTCTTGGCTTAAAGGGATAGTTAACCCAAAAATCCAAATTCAGAAAATTCATCATGTACTCAGGTTCTTGTAAATTCAAACCTGCATGACTTTCTTTCTTCTGCAGAACACAAACAAAGATATTCTGAAGAAAGTTGGTAACCAAAAAGTGCTGGCAGCCATTTACTTCTATTGTATCAACACAAAACAAATGCGAGTGAAGGGTGCCGGTTGACAACATTCTTCAAAATGTCTTTTTTTGTGATCTGTCGAAGAATGAAAGTCGTACCGGTTTGAAACGACAAGAGGGTGAATCATTGATAAAGAAATGGACTTTAAGGACGATAGGAAACACTTTTTGGACAAAAAAACTTGTCCTTGTTACAAATAAGCTAATAAAATATATTACAGACATATTTGGTGTACAACAATTTTGTTTCTGTTCTTTTACCCAATCTTTCTTTTAAACCCTCTGCTTTTCTCTTCAGAAGCATTTTATTCTATTATCCTCTCCAAGTCCCAAAATAACTCGAATAAAATCTCATATAATCATAAGAAGAACCTGGAATATTGTATTCTCACGCTTGAAATCCCTTTCCCAGGCATTGTTTAAGGTTTTGTATTTGCTCTTGCTGCTTCACCTGTGTAGACTCTGCTTTATTGTGCATTGTTTTCATTTGTCCCTGTTCTGCCTTTCAGCCCATCCAGATCACACTGGCAGAGGCATCCAGCTTCTGTGTCCACAGCCACCCACCAACCACCGAACTCCCCCCCCCGAACCAACTCCTCAACACCCTCCAATTTCAGGACTGCAATCCAGGACTGCAATCCAGGCCTGGCATCCCATCTGTGCAACTGTGCACCCCTCACCTATCCGCCTGTCCGTCCAAAAACACACAGCGAGGTGACAGAGAGAGCCAGGACACACAAACAAGCGGTGATGCTTTCACCATTGCTCTGTTTGTTTCAGCAGTCTGAATGACCCACATTGACTCAACCAACAAGATGAGCTGGGGGCGGGACTTGTGTTTTGCCAGAGAAATATCCGTTTAAACTTTTTTGAAATCTAATGATCAGTGGTTCTCAACCAGGGGAGCGTAGAGGTACTGCAGGTGGGGTGAATGCACTGAGGAAAGCCTGAACGACCGCACAGACTCCTTATAGGTCCTGTGCAGTGCAATTTTATGCTGCCCATAAAAGCTTAATATCTACAAAGTAGGCAAACATCCACTCAGGAAGCAGCAGCAATTACATCAACATCATCTTAAGAAACAGGTAGATTGTATGTTTGTCTTTCAGACTGTAATTTCAATAAGCATAATTCTCTCTCTCCCGATGAGTTTAGGGTGCACGTGAAGGAATTGTCATGTAAATAAAGTGCCTTTTCATATATTTCTGAACGTGGACGGCTGTTCAAAGCTGTTGACAGTTAATAAAGATGTAATGCACTACATTTTCGAAATTCAAATGACACCACACCGTGTCTGTATTATAAGCGTGTTAAAAATCACTGAAACACTCACCGTTCTCGAGATCTTGCAGATTAATCCATTTGGAATAATGCCCAAAACACTACAACTTTGGAATGGTTGTAATGCAAAAACCTAATGGTTCCTAATGGTATTTTAATGAAAAGCATTCATTTCTGTGATCGTTTCTTGTGTTTTTATCAGCAGGGTTACATAAACTATATCTAACATATTATCTAACATTTATCTAACATTATCTATCCTCAATGTATAGAATGGGGGGGTTCTTTAAATGTGTTTACAGGAAAAGGTTGAGAACTGATCCAACACAATTCTTCAACACAGCCAACAAAATAATGTGTTTTTCTTTCCCATTGTGCAGAGGTCATTATTAAAGAGGGTGAAATTTGTACCATTAGTTAATTTGATTTGATTTTAATGAAAACATTTATTTTTATTTAATCCTTTAATTTGCCATAATTGGATGAGGATCACATTCAGGAGACGTTCATGTGGAAAATTTCAGCAGAAATTGGTTCAAAGCTTTCTCTTGAAATTGTTTGATGGAATCAGATGCATGGACATTAGTATGTATAGCGGTGTATAGACATCACGAGATCTAAAGCTTTATTAACATCAGTGACTCGGAAAGAGCAAGACTGCATGTGACGATCGCTATTTTCGGTGCTGATACTCTACCATAATTACTTGCATTGAATGAGGCTAATTAAGATAATAATGAACATTTTCAGTTTCATTTCAGCAATATAAAGCACTAAACTAACAAATGCCATTCAACACGCAAAGAGAATTGCATTATAGACATCACGGGTCACCATTCGGATTCCTTTACTTGATAAAAACGATCTAGTTTACAACAAATAAATGACAACCGCGTAAATAAAACTGGAGATGAAACGACGCTGTGTAATGCAGACTGTGATCTGTTGAAGCAGAACTAATTTCAAATATGTCAAGCTTGAAATTACTACACAGACGCCGCCAAAAATATGGACGTTTGTTTACAATCCATATCAGGGGGGATATCTAGGTTTAGCGAGTAAATACAGGGGTTGGGATGAGGCATGTTAATTAGTACTCGAGACTTTGTGTGCCTTTGCAAATGACTTACACGGCTTGATAAAACAACTCTCAACGGCAGCAGTGATGTGGAGAATTTCAAATGTGTCGGACAACAAATCTGCAGGAAATCCCATCGCAAGTTTTCAACCCCACCTGTCTGGAGCCTGCGACTCAGACACCAAAATTGCTGATTTCGTGATATAATTTGTATGATCAAAAAACTGTTTTAAAGAGCAACTGAGGTTAGCTGCTATCCAGCTCAAATTCAACCGGCTCATGAGTCAAAGTGCTCTTGACAACTATAACGTTTGATAATATAGGCATAGCGCTATTCTGTCAACTTTGGCCCACAAGTCAAACATTGAAGTTGTCTTAAATAAACTTTCAGCTGGAATGAACTTGCAAGGAGGGAAAGGTTCAACATTCAAACATAAGTGCTTTGCATTTCTTTTGAGAAGCGATCCTGCTAAATGTCAATACATGCAGATGTTCCCAAGGTGTGCCCTCAGGTCTTATGGTTGCTTGATTTTTTTGCATAAAAGGAAAAAATCCTTTTACCTGATATGTGTGAAGTATCTTAATCCACATCTTAATTGCCATTTTAGAATGAATGGTGCCATTAGTATGTCCTGACTTTCATTAGAAGTACTTTCTTAATATATAATGTAATGCGTAAAGTGTTGAATTCCAACATGTCAGTTTTAATTAGCATGTTCTAGAACACTTAGAGTTCTATTCATTGCAATAAACTACTAGCTATTCTTTTCTGTGTTTAAGCACAAGTTAATGAGTTTCAGTGCTCTGTGATAAAGGACACACATCATCTCAGAGAGCTGTAATCCTGCTAATAAAGCCCAACAGTAGTGAAATGCTCCTGATTTTGTGGAGTGTGCTGGACAAATTGAATTAATGACCTACAGACATCCTTCTGTGCTGTTGTTAATTCTTCTCACCCTCCTCTATAGTTACTCACCACGTTTTTTCTCACTTAACCACTAGGTACTGTATACTCTGACCCTTTTTGACCCAACGCTGTGGTGAAAATAACCCAAAGACAGCCCCTGGGTTGAATGAACCCAGACAATGTTTATGTTTGCCCCTACAATGAGTTAAAACCACACAACAGACACGCTAAAAATAAATGTGCTTCATGATGCCATAGAAGAACCTTATAATCCAATCCATTAATCCAATATGAGTGTATGGACAAGTCCAGCTGTTGGGTTTACAGTAATCTAACCCAAAATGAATCAAGTATGTACAATTTCAAGGGCTCTACAATAGCGTAGGGCTCTACGCTATCCACAAAATATCCATTTCTATTTGCACAAAAGGTTCAACAGACTATAAAACAAAATGAAAATGGTTCTTTTAAGAACTTGACTGAAAGGTTCTTTGGGGAACCAAAAAATGGTTCATCTATGGTGAACGTTACAACCCTTTTATCACCCTTATTTTTATTATTTTTAATCTGACGGCAAGTTTACTGTCAGAGATGAAAGCCCTGTTACCCAGGACTGCATCTTGTTTACCTGAAGACGGTGACCCCTGTTGGCATGTGTTTTGTGAATGTGCAGTGAGTGCATGGGCGTTTGGGAACAAAAGGGCAGGGCAACTGGAGGTGTGGATAGCTTCACTGCTGGCCTCAGCACTTCCAGGTAAACTTCTGACTCAAACACCCTACGAGAGAAAAGAACGCCCCGAAAGCACATCCTCCTCCCCCTTCTCTCCCCAGCTGCGTTCTCTTTGAAAATCACCTCTAAAACACTCAGGAGGAAAATTTAGGCAAAAGAGAAGAGTTAAGTACAGCAAAAGCAACGTTTCTTTTCTATTTTTCTTCCTCGCTCGTGTTTTTCCCTGCTTTGTTCTTTTCGGTGTCAAGGACTGAAGGATTGGTGGCAGGAACGCTGCAGGTGCGCAGGGCCCCCAGGGACCTTCCCCTAAACGCCAGCCAGACAAACAGGGGGACACATTTCCCTGCACAGCGCCTCGATGGGATTGGAGCATTTCTGCGGTGTTCAATCACAGCTCATTCCAGAACGATTTTATCGTTTTTCAACGCATCCCTGATGTAATGGGAACAAAACCCTGGGGACCATGTCAGCGCGGACCCAAAGGACTTCCAAGTTTTTTTAAAACCCAGAAAACAGCACAGCATTAGCAGAATCGCACAATTAAAGTCTTGATGTTAGTTCTTGAACAGCCTTTTTGCGATGCTAATGCAAAGCTCATTGATAACACACAGAGAACATTACGCTGAGTGACTCCAACTCGCATATATGGAATAATAAAACGCAGTACAACACAACGCCTCAAGCCATTTTATACAGAGAGTGGACACATTTTAACATAATTCTGTTATTTGCCTCGTGAACCCACAGCGTCACACGTAAAGAGGAAACGCCTGGGTATTTCTCGGCAGACAATCATTCATCCAGAATATTTATTCACACAGAAATGGCTGTGATGATTACTTGTATTTTCTACTCTAATGACGAGTGTGTTTATGTGAAGGCACCCTGCCTCTCTTCCTGTGAGTTCACACTGTTCCTCCTTCCTCTTTCTGTCCTCTGTGCTATATTCCAGGGGTGCAAGTTTACGCCTGTAAATTGCAATGTTTTGGGGAATATGGTGCAGTGATCTTAAGTCTGATGTGCTGCATATTGACAAAGCGGATGAAGTACTGTACGTCTTTCATAATGTTCCATCTGGCCTCAAGATCATCGTCCCTCCGCTCCAGATCATTAAGGCACGCCTAAAGGTCACAAGACTTCTGCCCCTTAGTAACCTTTGTAGTGTCTTTACGCACTGCTGATTTCTGTCACTGATTGATCTCCATTTAAAACAACACGGAATGATGCAGAGACTTTAGATCTAAGTTGTTTATTGTTGGTTTTTAGTCAAGTGACTTTTTTCAAATCCTTTTTGCAATTCTTCTCTTCCATCTTTCAGATAAAAGTTCAGTAAGTACACTTAAAGTATAATAATTTTGGGAGCAGCAGTGACAGTGCATCGATTTTTGTTGTTTTTTATTAATAAAAAAGGAATGAAATTGTCAGGAGTCAATGACAATGACGTGGAGTGGTGAGAACATGGACAGAGGACCCAGTTCCAGACAGCAGGTAGATTTAGATAAATAATCAAGACAAAATTAAAAAATCCCCGAGGGGGTAACATAACAAAACAGGGGACTAAAACAACATGACCGGACTAAGACTGAATACACTAAAACAGGACTAAAGTAAAACATGACATACTACGAATAACTAAACGAGACGAGACGAGACTAGACTAGACTAGACTAGACAAGGCTTGACTAGGCTATAATCAACAGGGACTCACCAAAATGACACAAACAACGAGTGACAATAAACCAGCACAGGACAAGAAACATGAGGTCAATAAATAGAGATAATAATCAATTGGGGACAGGTGTGGGGCATAACTAATTAACAGGAAATAACGAAACGAAAGGGCGGGAAACACAAACGAGACTCTGAGAGAGAGTGCGGCATTCAAAGAGGCCCAAAAACCTCTCTCTCTACAAGAAACAAGGGATCCTGTCCAGGCTCTGCCAGAAGACCAAGAAATATAAGACATGATGAGGCAGAACCCTGACAGAAATGTTGGGCTCCTCTATTATGACAAATATCATAATCCCAATTATTTTGGCCAATATTGAGATCCTGATTATTTAACACGATTTCTCATTAACTTTTAAAACAACATAGAAAAATATGTATATTTTTTTTAATTTAAAATAAAAGCACAGCTGAACCACTGTAAAGGAAAGTTATGCACTGCGGATTTATACCACAAGAAAAGCGAGATAAAATTGTTTTACCTCAAAAAAAATTTCGAAGGCTAAATTGATGATTATGATTATTTTTTTATTAATTGCACAGCCCAAATTAAATGTAAACAAAAAGTAAATGTAAATAAATATAAAACTAAATATGCAATTCTAAAATACAGTACACTGTCTAGACTAAACAACCTTATCTTGCCTTACTTTGTCAAGTTCCAGTCAAGTTAATGTATCTACAATGTATCAGATGTATTATATTTATATATATTATAAAATTAAACTTAAAAAAAGATTGTGATTTATCATCCAATCACATCATCCAAACATAGCTTTAAAAGGGCATTACATATTCATCATATGGCAGTTGTTACTTTAGTGCAAATGTTTATGTTAAATCAATAGCAGATGGTGTTGGTATGAATATACAATTAGACGTACAATTAATAAAGACAATTACTTTTCGACTTTAACAGTGACATAAGTCTGAAGAGAATTGTGCCTGGAAAAAATATTTAATTTGTAACTTCTGTTGTGTTTTTACTAAAATGTTTGTCTTCATTTACTTATTGAGTTAAAACGTAATTCTGAAAGTCAGGATGAGGAATAGATCTAAAGTCTCTGCCTCATCCTTAAGTTCATGTCGCGTCTACCCTGTTCATAATCAATTGAACATTATTTCATCCATTAATCCTTAATAGGAGCATACTTTTCAATGACCAGAAAAGCACTTATTTGAAACCAGTAACATCCAATTCCTTAAAACAAATCAATCTAAATATAATGAAAGATAATAGAAGTACGAGATCTTGAGTACTTAAGACATCATGAAAAAGAATAACTGCATAAATGTAAAAAGAACATTTTGTTAACTATCATTTTTCTCTCTCAGCTATACCAACACCAAAATTTCATTCTGAATGCATAAACTGTTTATTCCATCACTGCATAATCTGACAACACAGCAGGGTCAATGACTGATTCCAGCACAGCTATTCCTGGAGTCCCAATACATGGTTTGAATTTCACTCCAAAAGAGCAGGATTCTGATTTAACGCATATTGTGACAGGCAAGGTCCGTCCTGTCTTTCCCTGTTAGGGGCTCACCCTCCCTGGCACACTGTTTTGGCACAAGTGCCACCTCTGCCAGCTGGGCACCAGCTCTGCAAAGCCAACCTTTAGCTAGAGGACAGGTGGCCAGTCAGAGCCCCTGGGCGAGCTCTACAACCCACAGTGCTGTCAAACCCACTGCGGACCTAGACGGGCTTTGGCTGTTAAAGTGGAGATTTTGGAATACACACAAATAGATGAAATTCTTGATGATTGATTTGTCCTGTGCACACAGTCCTACAATTCTAAAGACTTAAGTCTTAAAGTATAGTACCAAATGACTTAAAGTACTAAGTCTCAGAAACTGTGTATACATGTGTGAGTGTGTCACTATCACCTGTTCTGTCTCATCTCTTTCCAAGCTGGCACGAATTCAGGTGGCTGGCATGGGTCCATATGCCAGCGTGTGCTCTGAGCCCCCTGACCTATCTACAGAATGTCTACTACGTTAGAGATACCGAGAGCAGAACTGTGGGTGGATGAGAGAACGAGACAACTTTCCAGACTCGGAGAAGGTTGTCTCTTGCTAACACGCTACTTTTAACATTGTCAGAGGGTGCTGAGGTAACCACTGCTCTCAAAATATAAAAACAACACTTCAAATCTGAGAAAATCTTTATCATAGAGTTACGTTTAATAGGACTACCCTTCAATAACAGCCTTTTATCTGTTCTACAGGGCTTGTAGCTACATGAGCAAACTTGTCCTGACATGAGAGAGATCAGGTTAATACCTAGAATGCCCCCCCTTTCTCAATTTCTGTCTCGCTCTGTTGAACGTTCAGTGATTTCACACTTCGGCAACAGTATCATGGACACAATTACTGGAGCGGCAGCCTCTGCACAACCCAACGAACCAACTCTCTGACACGTGAAGAACCCGTGCCACGGGAGGCTCGGTTTTGGCTTCTACTGTCCGAGCACATGGCTCATTATTCAACATCCTCTGAGAATAGGTTTTGAGGTTCAAACTTATGGTTAATTCAGACTCAGAAACAAAAACTTATGGCGGAAATCTGACAATGACTGAAAGTGCCTTTTATAACCAAGATTTCAGATTGCTTTCTCGAATGCATCCTCATAGGGTGCGAATTATAGATTGATGCTATTAACTTAATGTCTCCCTCAATGAAAATTGATTGGTCTTGCTTATCCATCCAAATTATGTAAATAAGAATGAGTGAGGTTAAAATGAAACATGATTGTATTACAGTTTCAAAATTTTCCTTAGATATTCTTTTCTTTGAAATACCCGCCCCCCCCACTTCCCCCAAAACAAAATCAGTCAACATTTTCTTAAGACAATAAACCCACCTAAAATGCTCCATAAAGATTCTGTTCAATATTATATTATCTCCTGAAGCTGGAAAATATTTTATGCAAAACAAAAATTGTTCAAGCACAATAAGAATAATGGCAGTAATTATAAAGCATTGATTAAATGCAAGCATTCTACAGCATGTTATACACTGTAGTATGTGCTTCAGTGTGTATTCTTACAGAAGTGTAATAACTGTGATAAACAACAATAATGGATGTGCTCTCTGCACACAGATGCTGTTTTCTTTTTCTCAAAGCAAAGGCTTCAAAAGCTGACCTAACGCCGAACAAAGAAACTGATAAAAATGGAAGGCGGAGGGGAAGGGGAGTGAGAGGCGCTGTTTTTATGTGGCCATGGGCCAGCTTTGCCTCGCCTCCTTTGAGTTCTGTCCTGACCCGTGATCACCTTGAGTGGGACGGGGCCACACGAGGGGGCCTGGTGAAGTGGTGCTTAGCGCTTCTCTGTTTTTCCCGCTCTCCCTTTTTTCCAAAGCTTGTTTTATTGTCTTTTTAAAGTGTCTTTCTATCCTTGAAAGATTTCACATGGCTGCACTTAGGTTTGGTTATTATGGGTGTAGCGTTCATGTTGGAAATGAGAAGACAAATTTTTCCCTCACAACCATAAAATCCCATAACTTTAGGTTTAGGGTAGGGTGGTTTATTTATGACTTGTATAGGTACATAAAGGCTTTTTGTGACAATATGCTCCGATAGCGAGGTAAGCTATCAAACTTCAAATGAAACATTAAATAAGCTATAGACATTGTTAAGCCAGTTATTAAAGTAAAACTGGAGAAACATATGCATTTCTTTGTATGAAGCAATAACCCTGCATTCACACTGGCTTCAGGGCGTGTCTGAAGCATGGCACGACGTGATCGCCATGGTTACAACAGTCAACCACATTTTTCTCCTGTCTAGCGCCTGCACTAGGTTATTTGTATAACGATCTGACTGGCTGATGCTTGCATTGGTGCTTGAAAAGTTGAGAAATTATCAACTTATGCGGCGAGTGATGCAACACCGTTAGAACTACAATTCAGTTCAGCATCCTTTTACGTCACCCATTCAAAGTAAATTAGAAGCGTTGATGCTGACGTCCCATGTGAATGTACCCTAAAACTGTTTTATTTTCCACCTATACTGTAATGGGGTATATGCACACAGAGCGATGACGTATGTCCACTTGAATCTCCGCCAACTCCATTATATCCGGTGCACGTAGGATCCGTTGGAAACAATGGTGTTTTTCACTTGGTCGCTTTAAGATGCACATCGGATTACGGCCAACGACGTGAGTCAAATTAGCCAAACACTACGTCGAGGGTGTCCGCGGTGTCTTAAAAAGTATTAAAAGCTGATAAATAAATGTATAGAAAAGTAAGCCCCTTAAAAGTATTAAAAAGTCTTACGTGTCATTTTCCAAGGTTCTGTGGGTCTGGGAAATTTTTCGCTTTCTTTGGCCAAGGCCTACCCAAGAAGCCATATGACTGACAGGTAAGACACAAGAGTAACAGTGGTTACAAACTCTCTCTTTCAGCCTACATGCCCTTGTATTGTGACTGTTATTTGTTGACCAAACAACAGACAATATAAAGAAAAGTTGAATTTCACCAATGGCATCACTTATTTATTTTTAAAAAACATTCAAAGAATATCGCGTTAATAATTTACAGCCCTACTGCCAAGTTTACGGTATTTAAGGACGTGTGACCACAACACCCACTGAAGGAAAACGAAATAAAAATTATGTCACACATAAGCCATAAAAATGTTATTAGATTAGCTATATACCAGCAACTTTAAAAAATCTTAACGGAACTCATGATATAAGAGATTTATATGAAATAAGAGTTTTATACTTCTTTGTTAGGTTTTTCAGGCTCTCAAACATCATTCTATAATCATGCAGACATTCCTGTCTTCTGACTTGGCTGGCAATAAATCTAACCACTCATTCACAGTGAGTCTCTATAAAGTGTACGACTATAAAGTTGTAAATGTGACAGTCTTCTGAAGTTTTGAACATTGATTTGGGAGTGATCAATCACAGAAAGACTTAAAGTTATTTTGCCTTGAGTGGGTCTCTGAACAAAGTAAGAAACAAATTGTATAGTATATACTGCGTTTACATACATAGCTTCCCCCTAAAGACCATAAAAAGCGAGAACTTTAGAGAGAGCGTAAGAGAACCAAGCAATATTGTACAAATGATTACAAATGAAGAGTTTGGTTCCAAAATGAGAACTCTGTTTAAAAAAAAACTCAAAAATCATTTTTTTTATTGTGCATTCCAACTAATATCAAACTGCAGTTGGTTTGTTTTGATTTAAGCTGAAATAACCAAAAAATAAAGCTAACTAACACAATAAAACACAATAAAATGTTTAAAATCAGAGTTAGCGCAATTTGGAACCAAACTCTTAATTTCAAATTGTGACCAAGCCCTGTGGTGTGACAGCATCCTCTGCACTATAAAGTTAAAGACAATGTGAGCTAAATGAGCTGTATATATAGTTTTGATGGGCAATATCTGTGAAATAATGACTGAATATCGACTAAAATGCACATAAAACCATACAACCAAGGTCCTGCTGAGATATTCTAATACCTTCTTCAAACTTTTCACATCATTCTAAGTAAATAAATGTTGTCACTTAAAATAAAACACTTTGGCCCAGTTTTACAGACAATGCGATCCCAGGACTATCCCTTAGTTGAATTAAGATATGTATGTCGCTTTTATAAAAATTCCTTAGAAGAATACAGTACTGGTGTGCATGTTGAGACAAAAAAATGGCACTGATATATTTTAAGATATTTCGGGGAAAGTTATATTCAGTTAAGAAATGTCACACATTCCTTTTAATCTGGGACTAGGCTCAAGCCTTATCTGTGAAACCGGGCCTTTAAATGTTTTTTATTTACACCTCAAATTTTCATGCATAATGTTTTACAGCGTGACTACGTTCTGTTGATGTAACGATGCATATGAAAGCAGGTCTAAAATATGCAGCATTCATAATCAGCTTGCTTAGCAGACAGAAGTAGACGCAGAAAATGATTTCAGCCAACTAAAAGCATGGCAAACATCAGACTCTGTTTATACGAAAATTAGAGCGCTCACTCTTTCAGACTGCACCAAAAACAAGAGCAAAGTGGAAGACTGTTAACTTGCAGCTGATAATCACAGACACTCAAACTACAACATAAACAATCCGGTAACCCAGCATTACCCGGCAGGCGGTAAAATCTCTGAACTCGCGCCTCGCTGGTCTTTTCAGTGACAGGATCGCACGTCACCCTGAAACAAACGCTCCATTATACAACTATCTTGCCAGAATAAGCTTTGTTCTTAGTATTGATTCAAAATGTGTAACCAGTTGACATAATGATTCGAAATTCCCATCACTCTCCCGCTGAAAGGTTGAGTAAGATGTTAAGTCAAATATGCTCTTTCATGCAGGATGGAGAAACAGAGATGCGGCTCAGCAGGAGGGTTTTTAAACACATCGGACATGTTTTCAGTGGCCACTGACTTCAGTATTGCGGTTATAAGAATTATCCCGTATTGAGAGACGGACGGAATTTAATTGGAAATTGGAAGACAGTAGACACGTTGACCTTGACCTCTTCTCATGATCCCAAGATGTGGAAAATGGTGCGTGTTTAATGAAGGCAAGCATTGCCAGCTCATTCATCATCTTTTTACGCTGTTTAAAGCAGTATCACACAAGCACGATTGCAGAATAGAAACACAGCCAATCTAACAGCATCTTTGTATATTCGCTTTTATGATGGTTACTGTCCAAACAGAAAGTTAACATCGATATTCTTTAACAAGTAGTTTTGTAAGTCAGCTAAAAGTTTAAACATGGCAAAAGTTACCAAAATAGTTTACTCTAAATAAAAAATTCTTATTTACTCACTCTCATTTCATTCCAAACCTGTATGACTGTCTTTTTCTAAAGAAAACAAAATAGGATGTTTTGAAGAACGTTGGTAACCACAACATTGACATTCTTTGTATAGACAGAAAACCACTGAAACATTTCACAAAATATAATCTTTTATGTTTCACTGACGAGAGTAAGTCATTACAGATTTTAAAGGTTCAGTGTTTGAAATCTCTATCGAAGCATCACGGCGGCTGACACAGAACTAAGATGTTGTCGCGTTTTTGCTTCTTTACTGAAGGAGATAGCGTATTTACGGAATGCTCTCTGTAGAAATTGGCAACACATTTATTTTATGCGCTGTGAAAATGGCTTCACCGGTCTGGCGATTCTAGAAGGTAGGTAAAATAGACAATGCATTATCAATCTGAGACGTGTGAACTATGCGAATTCCACAATGCGGGAAGCACCCAAAACATTTTTACACCAGCAACCTCTTTAGACATTTGAGGGTTAGTCACGTAAAGGAGTGTGAGTAGTTTTCAAACTTAGCCTCGCCAGAGTGTGCGGGAAGTTCAGCAGCTCGAGCGCCTCTCAGTTGCAGAGATCGCGTCAACCGAAAATTCATTTTTTCTACCAGTGATGGAAAAATCTGAAGGCAATATGTCATTTTGACGGGCTACAATAAAGGCGATTTGTAATTCCCCTATTTATCATTTCGTGTCATTAGAACGTGATCGTGAATGGACTGGACGTGATTGTGAGTGGAAGGAGGTAGGCTATCGTGAAGGGTCGTGTGTTTCCTATTCATTTAACTTACTTTCAAATGCCTGCTCAGTTTTGCTAAACGCGCATGTGGTCAACAGAGACTCAAGGTGCATATGGATCCGTCACTCCACGCGTCCCGTGCACGCATACATACAGGCGCGCTGTGGTGCTGTCTTTACAGAATTTTTACCTCATAATATAGCGTCTTTTTGGATAAATAACAGCTTTCAGTAAGTGGAAAAAATGTCTCTTACTGCGTTTTCTCTGTTCAGTGAAGCAGCACATATATGACCAAACCACAGCTTTCTTGTGAGTACAAAACACCTTTTGGCACCTGTCATTGTTACTGAATGGACATAAGAACATAAACATTTGCTTGTAATTAGATTATTATTTTATTTCTGACAACAGAAACATTGAACAATAAATTAAAAGTCTAGCGCAACCTCTCCTCAGCTGACATTAACAGAGACCTTTTTTAAAGCATCAACCCTACTGCAACGACAGTAAGAAGCATAAAGAAATATCTGATTATCAGATAAAATAATCTAATAAATTAGCTTTGATCACGGCAACTTTATATCGTGGAAGACAAAGGGTTTCAGGGACTCATGTCACAGTCTTCTATGTTTTATGAAAATATGTGGTAGCACTTTCCTTGAAGCATGTATGTTTAATGCATTATAAAAGTAGTTTTAAAGCATTGCAATGCCCATTTTAATGCAGTGTAATGTCTTATAGATAATTGTTATTACAGTTAATACATTACAACACTAAGCAATTCATTGTTACACTACACATTTTAAATTGGTTATAATTCTTTACAACAACATATAATGCTGTCATGATTCCGCTATCATGTAACGTTTATTCTTATTCTTGCAGCGGAGTCATGGCTAAGTCTAGGGTTTTGTGTGAGAAGGACATGGCATGGCTTAGATATTGGCTATCATGCGCCTTCTCGTGTCTCGTCTATGGCCCCGCCCCTCTCGTCTCCTCGTTAGCTTCCCTTGAGTGTTTTATTACCCACACCTGCCTATTGTAATTATCCTTTGTTCGTCTCCCTATTTAATGCCCTGGTATTCTCTTTCTTGTGCTCATTTGTTTCGTGTAACTTTGTATCTGCTTGCTTGTCTGAACTCTTGTACCAAGGAGTTATCCATACGCTGTGTCCCAGCGTTCAATTCCAGTGCTCTGTTCATGTTTTTGGATCCTTTTGATTTTTGTTACAGTTTGTTACCCTACGTGAGTTTTTCGTTCCTGTTTTGGCTGTCTTTGTTAAATCCCCTGTATTTTACCCCATTGTGGGTTTTTGTTTTGTGTTTTATAAAAGTCTTTTGTTACCCCGTACCGCTGCCTGCATTTGGGTTCTTCTCTGACATTACGTTTCGTGACATAATGCATTACAACACACATTTTGAATATAAATAATGCATTTTACCCTTTAATAACTCTTTATAATGCATTATACATACATGCTTCAAGGAAAGTGTTACCAAATATGTTACTTACTAATATTCATTTGTTAATTTATGAAAATTTCTCTTCTGGTACTGAGAAAGCTTCAGATAGCTCCTGTGATCGGTGATCGGCTCCAAAAATCCTGATCGGAGCACCCCTAATAGTTATGTATAATATATTGCATTTTTGTCAATACATCCTCCAAAAAATTACACACCGCACCTTTAATAGGCCTGAGGGTGAATTTTTTTAGACAGATTTTTTTATTTTTTGGTGAATCATCCCTTTAAAATCGAGTAGCCTTATTCGCTGCAACTGTATATTCTCGCAAGAAATTGACTTTGGTGGAATCTCTCCAACTTCTTGTGTTCATGGCATCTATAGATACACACAAAAGTATATAATAAAAATACACTTTCTCCCCAACAATGTTCCCAACCCATCATGCATTATCTCGGTGCCATCATCAGCGGCCCGAGTTCAAATTCATTTTCTGCTGATGGAGCTGATAAGCTCATATTGGCTGGCATTCTCTTTTTCCGCACAGCGAGAGACGGAAAAATGGAAAGAGGGGCAGAGTCCCGATTCAGCTCGGGGAGACATTTAGAATCTAGAGAATAACCTGCCGGCCAGGAGCTGATATGGACATTGCCTTAGGGAACATGGAATGAACCAACCAACATCTCTTAATGGACATTAGATAGAGGTCTGCTCTTTTAAAAAATCTGGGCATCGTGTGTATTTTGTCTAGGTTTGGCCATCCATCTGAGGACCTAGTTTTTAAAATGTCCTCACAGATATAGTCAAATGTGTCACTTGAGAACACTGTGTAGGTGGTCCTTGCTAGTAAAAATCGAATTATGTTTCACTTAAAATCTAATAAAGTCAACAGGTTAAGTTTGGACTGAGAGCAGAAAATATCATTAGCTCAGTTTGACAACAATGGTTCTGGTCAATGGTCTATAAAATTTGTAATATAGTGAAGAAAATGTATACCAGTTTGTATTTAATTTATATTTAAAAGCACTGTTATTTTTTTGTTATGTTAAAGGGATAGTTCACTCTGTCATGAATTACTCATCCTCTAGTTGTTCCAAAAATATACACCATTATTTGATCTGATAAACATTGAGAAAGATATATCAAAAAATGCGTATAACCAAACAGTTATTGGACCCCATTGACTAGCATTGTAGGTAAGATGACAATGGTAGTGAAAAGTACACCCGGAACTGTTTGCTGTCCTACATTCTTCAAAATATCTTCTTTTGTGTTCAACAGAAACTACTATATTAGTTAATTGTGTCGAGGAACTGTTAGGCTGTTAGCATTCTTCCAAATATCTCTCAGTGTTCATCAGAACAAAGACATGTATACATATTTGGAACAACTGGAAGGTGAGTAAATGATGAAAGATGTTTTTGGGTGATCTCTCTTTAATCTCTTTAACAGCGCGCTTTATTACAATAACTCGGCTAAGGCCTTCAAGAGAGAAAATAAGTGAAGCCATTTCTTGCAAAAATATAAAAATGTAATCTGGTTGATGTGCTGTTTATTTTATCCGTTTCACGTTTTTTGAAAATATCTGTGTTCTACATTAAACGGCAGTTGTTGTACAGTGATACAAAGCAGTAAAGCGTCTCAGTGCACTTGTCCAGTCAGATTTGTGTCTATATTTATTTATATGCATCCCCATCACATCCAACATTTCTCCAAATGACTTGATCCACGTTTGTGCGCAGTTGTGTCTTTACACGCGTATATCATTTAGCTTTCAACTATATTAGAGTGGTTTCGTGTTCAGCTCTCATCCCCTTTGACTGCTACAGTCTTTTCTGCCATCTCCCGTCAACCGCGTATGTGAGGAGCATTCACGCACACGGCTGCACATTTGCCACTCTCTGCTCTAGAAACATGACATTTGACTGTGCTGTGCTACAATGGAACAAACAGCGGCGCCAAGTCAACACCGCGCTTCCACCCCCTGAAGCGCAGAGTAGTTGATTAAATTTGTTCTTGACTTATCGCAGCCTTCCCTTGCTTCTATAGAGATCGAGAGTGAGAGAGAACGTATTTATTTAGATTTATTCTGCCTTTTACACCTCAAAGCGCAGCTAATACCATGCTCACAATCGGAAAGGAAACTTATAGACGTAATGTGATAAGTGTGCATATGTTATGTGGGCTCGTCTCGTGATTGCCGTCTTCTCTAAATAGCACAAGAGCATTGCTTAGATGCACCTCGCATAAGTGAAAGGTCAGGCTTGATGGAGCGGGCTGCTGAACTTTAATCAGACCTGTTAGTGTGTGTGCGTGTGCGGCACATTAACACCTGGCACAAACATCCATTTCGGGAAATCCAATCACAAGCAGACAAATTGTAAGTTAGTAGAAAACTATAGAGTCTAAGTGACAAGTGGTCAGAAACAAATATTTAATTTGTAGATTAAAAAAAAATATATATATTTGAATGTTTGTATATCACAAAGACAACTCTTTAGACAGCTATTATGGACATTGACTACCATAGTAGGAACAAATATAATTGTAGTCTAAAGTGCACCAGAAATGTTTGCTGTCCTACATTCATCAACATGTCTGATTTTGTGTTCAACAGAACAAAATAATGATAGGGTAATTTTTCCTACTATGGGAGTCAATGGGGGGCAAGATCTGTTTGATTATAATCATTCTTCCAAATATCTTTCTCTGTGTTCATCAGAACAAAGACATTTATACAGATTTGGAACAACTCAAGTGCGTACATGATGAAAGAATTTACATTTTTGGGTAAAGTGTCCCTTTAATGCACCATGACAGTGATATCAGACACATCTTATCAATAATTAATACTATGTAAAAAGCAGCTTATGATCACAGAATATAATCATAAACAAGAGGTGACAGAACCACTCACGTGTGTGTAAATCATTCTCTGAAATCATGTTTGAACTGGATAAAAAATGTAGGAATACATTTAGGAGAGCTTGTGAGGGTAAGAGACGCATTCATCTATGTTCATGCATTTGGGGGTAGTGTTTGATCAAACACATGTTTTACCACAGAGAAAAACTACAATAAAACTTTCTTTTGAAAGAATTGCCAACAAAATGAAATGATTACATGAAGTAGCTTTAATCAGGGAGTTACGAGAGCTCTGCGTGGCGTCTCAGTGCCATGGGAAGAATTAATTGGCAGAACTGACTTGTACCTCATATCTGTACCTTATCACACTCTCTCACAGACACATACACACACGCACCGTGACACTTAAAGAATACAAAAACCTATGCTGATTCCAGAGAACAACAAACAACTTGGTATGCGTGTTTGTTTGTGATCGCATTTTAAAAGCTAAACACAGTTAATGCGTAAAGTTTGCCGGCCCCATGTGCTTGTGTGTTCCCAGCTCAGTTTGCCGTCATTTGTGTGTGAGCTTTCCTGAGCATTTGGTAACGAACCATCTGAACAGAAAACAGTTGGATCCACTAAATGAGTTTATGTGGCACGCATTGTTTGGATATGCCAGATGTCAGTGTTTCTCACATAAGCCATCCTCTACGTTATGCTTGTGTGGTAATGAATCTAGTGATGGCTCCCTCACTGTTTGTGCTGGAATAGAGAATAGTCAATCTGAGGTGGCACAGCAGTAGGATATACAATGACACATCTAACTACTGATATACTTTATTTAACATCTAATCATTAAAATTCCGAGTTATGAACATATTTGGCATTCAACGCGACTCAAAAATAAAAAACACACATATGTTTGCGTGACCATACATGACATTTTCCCAAGACACGTCCTGGCCAGTATTTCGGGTGCGTCCTCTGAAGGTCACATTTGACTCCACTGCATATGTCATCGAGGTTTATTATTTCAGGTTTTGTTTTAAAAAAGCAACCGTTACATTTCAAGGTAATTATGAAACTAAAATGAAAAAAAAATTGGATAAATAAATGTTAATTTTGTAATGTTTTTTTAACTGTGTGAGAAGTACCTCGAAGACCTAGGCCTATGCAGTGGACAAATGCGACCTCCGTAGGACGCACCCGAATCCTGGCTAGGACGTGTCCTTGAAAAATGGCACATATGGTCACCCTAACATATGTAATGCTTACCATTTCCATTAATAAAGTACACTTTGGTGTCCTGTTACTATTTAAAGAATCATAAGATTTTTGTTTCTGAAAGACTATTATGTAAAATTTTGGCCAGACATCATACAACAATATTATAATTTATTAAAATAAAAATAGTACACAAAAATCACCCAAATTACGGTTTTAAAGGGGTCAAATGACACGGTTAAAAAGAATATTATCGTTTGTTTTAGATGTTATGTAATTTATATACACAATTGAAGGTTAAAAAAACGCTGTAATTTCCACATACCATGCATGTTTATATCTCCTCTTTGTCCCGCCTCTCTGAAACGCGTGAATTTTTTACAAAGCTCATCGCTCTGAAAAGCGAGGTGTGCTACGATTGGCCAGTTAACCAGTGCATAATGATTCGTAGAACACTGCAAGCGTGTGACGGAAATGTAACGCCTCTTACCATATTTAGAACATCAGGTTCCAAAGCAATTGTACTGACAGGTACACCCACCTTACTTTCGTATACATTTGGTCGGTCTTAGTCAAATCATACCACGAACTTACTTAGATTTGTGGGGTGTGGTTACACGAGGTGTTTCAGGCAGGTCTGGGTGAGCATTCGCTTTTAGATAGAATGCATCTTTTGTTCGACACTTAAATTTTTGCAAATTTACGTGTCTATTAGATGCATGGGTAACTTATAACACACCAAAGACACAGAAAAGCACGTATTCGCGCCATATGACCCCTTTAAACCATATTTAGTGATAACCTAAATCGGGGAAGCAAAAACTCTACACATCATTTAATCTAAATATGAAACCAAAATATTTAATTTTGATAGTAAACATTGTTTAAAAGTTCCTTTCTGTTCACTTAACATTTATATTCTTTCAAGCATGTCAGGCCCCAATTTGCAAAATATTCATGAAAACTGCCAAAGCCTGCTTGACATCTTGTGACAAGTTTAATTCATTTGAGCATCATTGAAAGTTTGTTCTTCATAGTGTCAACAATCACAACAAGCCTCAAGCATTGCATATTATTTAGCACCTTCTGTTTCAATTATCCAACTTCTTTCGAACAAACACTCCCCTTTTCTCTCCCCTTCATCTCACACACTCCAAAATAACAAAACTAAAAAACGTTAAATTTTAACTTGTGACTCCCCAAAATGATAACAGCTGTAAAAGTCTTCCTACAACACACATTTCTCATTTCCAAGTCGTTTCAAAGGCTTACATGATCATGTGCAGCCTGTAATGTGCACCACATCATACTGTAAGCCCAAAGACATTTTGCTGCGCAGAAGGTGTGGATTTTAATTTCCTAACTGAAGTAGGGCAGCGGTCTATCATTAGCATAATAGTGTCTAACTTGTACCAGTGATTTCTCTGAATATAGACCATGATGAGAAGCCTTTTCTGTCCAGATTAAAGCCTATAATGATTGAGGGTGAAAAAATGTATGAACTTACAACCACAGCTTTAAAGAGTTAGTTTACCCAAAAATGAAAATTATGTCATGAATTACTCACCCTCACGTTGTTCCAAACCTATGTAGATGTCTTTGTTCGTTTAAACACAAAGAAAGATATTTGGAATCAGCATCTGACATTTCTGTGACATCATTGACTACTATAGTAGAAAAAACTATTTACAGTCAATGGATGTAAAATATGGACAAACCCACACAGTTGTGTAAATAAAAAACATGTTAATATTTGACATTTTTTTCTGAAACAAGCGCAGCTACGTACAATTCCTTAGCTTAAAAAATAGAACCAATGAACTTTAATGTGACTAGCAGTAAGTAACGTCTCTAAAATAACTGAAAATTAGTAACACGCTGTTTTTGTGAAGGCCTGGCTATAATAAACATTTCATCTATCAATATCCAGTAGATTTTAAATTGAGGAATACTATTTTTGGTTCTATTTCACAAATACATATTTGTGGAGTTTAAAGTAATCAGTTTGCTCTTTGTTCATTTATAACCAACAGTTCTTTAAATGTACGGTCAGCCCTTGAACCGTCAAATAAAAAACACTTTGAGGCTTTATACGGTCCGCTTTAAACGTATGACTTTCCAATCACTTTTCCCAACTGGAATTCTTAATTTTCAAACAGATGGCTACTTTAAAAAGCGTTCCTATGCAGATGAGTTTTTCTCCTAATTACCATGCATTAAATATGCCAGAGACTGTGTCAGTAAGCAAGATGTGTGTATTGGACTTCCACGAATCCTCAATGTCAATAAGTACTCAATAAGTATTATTTTATTTATATTTTGATGCCTCCATGCCCCCCCACGAACTCCATGTTGTGTTGCATGAGGGTCAGTACTGTCAGTGTTATCAGATCATCCTCATTTATCCAGCTCTAATTGTGAGACTCACACCCTGTGGCGAAATTAAATCATTTCTCCCTTTCCAAACCTGCAGTAATTATGCACCTATGAATTATTTATAGGACAAGTATAGATATAATGATTTTTAATCAACTTTCAGCTGATGAGGGATGGACAGCAGAGTCTGTTGAGCATGTGTGTGTGCATGTGTGACAGCATGTGTTCATCTGTGTGCGAAAACCTGATGCTCCTGCATTCTCTCCTCACTTCCTGTGTGCCGCTGTCATGGCAATGTATGTGTGTCAACACGGAGCTTGACTTCCTATGACTAATTTTGCTAATTAACGGTGTGACTGTTGCACTGTGGGATGTGCGGCCTTGTGCATGCATCTCTCTAAGGACACATAATCCCAGGGCTAGCTTCTGTTCTATTACTGGCGGATACTTTGCTCCTATATCTCTCCTATATAAATCTTTCTATTATAGGAAAATGGTGTCTTTGTTTTTAGACTGTATAAGCAGAACAAAGGGAACTTGTATTATAAATGACAGAAAGAGTAATTTACTGTTAACTGTTTTACTGCTGCATAGTAAAATACTTTCAAATGTCAAAACAATTAACACTGCCATCTTTATAATTGGGCATTTTGTCACCACACTTTCTCAGACAACTTTACAAAAAAAATACAAATCAATGTGAATCTATTGTACACAGTAACACGTATACTTTTTTGCACTGCGTTATGTTGTGCTTTCAGTACAGCCAATAGTTGTTCATCATACATTGAGAGAACAAAGTAGAAGGCCAACAGCGCTTTAACCACAATAATAATACATTGTGTTATTCAAAGAGAGCGAGACATCGCATAAGTGCTTGTAAATGCTTTTTACTTTATATTTGTGAAAGCTGTTTAAAAAGTTCTTGTGCCTGAAATATCATATCATGAGATCTAAAAAAATAAGTACCTATATAAAGATGTATACAATCACACAAATTACAAAACATGGAAATAAAAAGTATTTTCTCAGTTACAGTTTATCACAGATAGCAACTTTGTCTATTTGAAAACCTGAACTAATGTTTGTCCGCAAAAACCCTGTTTTTAAAGTGTGCTATACAAGGCACAATTTCTACCCATGTTCCTCTCTGGGACACTGTCTCTGGGAACACATGAGAGGGTTGATAGTCTCCCTATGTGACACTTACATCTCTAGTACCATAACAGAGAGCTCTGTTTCTCCAGAACCCCTCTGTTCCTACCTCAACAATTCAGGAGTGTTGTCCCTTTTTCTGTAGTACAAGTCTTGCTTTCATCATTTTCACAATCAATTTGCCTCTCCGTTGCTTTGTTTAAAGTGCAAGCCAGTACAAGTCATAGTTTGCAGAAAATGTTAAAACCTCTGTTGATGAGAACTGTGGATCACTAATTCGTGTTTCTCGCATAACGTGTCTAAATAAAATAGCTTTGAATGTCTCAAATATGCTTTTTGGTATTTTATTGTTGGGAATGGAAGTGAGCATCCCTATGCTGAGCCCTTGAAGTGAACTGTTTGAAGGGTATAGGGCATTACTGTCTCTCATGTTCATGTTCGTTTGGAACTCCCTTTACAAAGAGAATGACTAGCCAAATGTTACCTTGACAACGCGGCACGTGCACTCTAAATCCAGCACTCAGTTGTTGAGAATAAATAATATATTTATTATTTCTTGTTGAATATTGTTTAATCGTGCCTAATTTTACCTTATTTATGCACTCCACTTGGTTGCTATTTATAAAAAAGGATATGATAAAGGAACAAGTGGCTATTAAACATACTTCCCTATAAATTAAATTATCTTTTACTTTATTTTACCACCTCAAATCATATTTTTCATATTTGCTTCAAAATACATCGCGAGAACTTGTAATCCAAGATCACAAACAGAACTCCCTTCCTTGAAGTGACCATGGCATGTACCCTTATTTAACGGACTTCTGAAAGGGCCCTTCATGAAGGGATTCAGGTTTACACTTTAATTTGGAACGCCCCCTACAAATGGCGTCCCTTTCTCGAAGGGCCTTCGATGGGCGCATATATGCCGTTTGGAAAATACCCTTTAGGTTGTAGTCAATGGCTGAAAGCCACGGCTTGCTGGTTAACATGGATGGTGTCATTGGTTTTGAGTGCAACCATTTTAGCATTTTAGCTAAGCCCAGTCATCATATTGACTGCTGCGCTCCAGCTCTTCACTTGGTCTCTTGGTCAGCATTTCTGTCTACATGCTCTCTGGAAGGATCACTCTGAAATTTCATCAAAAGACTCATTGGGCTTTTACCTTTGTGGCTGTTTCAACTGTCTAGGTCACCCTTATTACATCAGTATATTAGCTGCCTTGTGTGCTCATAGCTTTGGGGACATATTTTGAGTAGGGGGTGCTGTAATTTTTTGCCGAAAGCAAGGCTTAAATTTTTATGTTGTGTATAAACAAACATTGCTAGACGGGTAGGCAATATAATCTACTTAACAGTTAAAACGAAATACGTGTTTTTCTGTGTCTTTGGTTTGTTCTAAGTTGCCCATGCATGTATTAGACACATACATTTACAAAAATGCAAGTGTCGGAACAAAAGATGCATTCTATCTTAAAGCGAATGCGATCCCAGACCTGCCTGAAACGCCTCATGTAACCATACCCCCACGCATGGGTAATAAACCTGTAATAAACCATCAAATTGATGCTGGCCTCCATGCAAAATTCCAAATGTGGCCTTTCTTTAATAAATCTTTGGCGTTCGTAACGAATGCCTTGACGTCATGACACAATTGTGTCGACAATGTGGCTAACCTTTTACAGTGAAGCCATTAAAATTTTCTATAAATAGACAAATTTAATTTTAGTTCTTTTTTTATAATATTTTTTATTTCTTTATTTTTGAGACCGTTTAGGTTCTTCTTTCACTTTACACACCTCAAATACTTCCCACGGCTTTGGGTGGTCTGATAGTGTGGGGAACTTGCTCTGGATGTGACTGTGGTTCTAGATTAAAACGCATCCACAAAGGCCTGTGTTCCTCATGACTTCACCTTTCCTTCACTTGCCAGTTCACACACAATATTGATGTTTCTTCACAAAACCCCCATTGTGACTGATGCCTTCACGAGGATAAGAGCCATAGCGAATGGTGTAAAAGGCAGGAATGATTCTAAGGGCCAAACATTTTTTTTCATTTGATAATTATTTACAAATTCCTATCGCATTTGTTTTTGCATAATGTGCACATTCTACTTTGATGACAAGTCAAATTGAGGGTTTTTAAAAGCTGCCTGCTGCACACTGCCCTATTACCAGTCACTCTGTTTAGCTAATAAATCACACAGCAGTCTTTGAAATAGGGCAAAACTTACTCATCAATGTGGAAATGCCTAAGAAACATCTTCCATCCGCAAAATTTAAGGTGTCAGCGTCTTTGTAATTGCTCTGGTGCCATCTTCCAGAACACGCTTTATGGCCTACAAACAAAACTTCAGACTGTGCAAATGAAAACTTCTTGTATAGGGTTCTTCTCTAAACTTTGGAACCATTGTAAGCCGCTCATCACGTTAGGCTTGATCTTTCCACACATGCTAACAAATCATCTGCATGGCAGATCACCCCTGTTAGTCCATCTAAGAGCTGAGACATGCATCTCTGGAAGTGCTCTTGACCAAAGCTGATCCCAAAGGGCAAGACGTTAAAGAAGAATCGGCCGAATGGTGTGACAAATGTTCTCTACATTCTCTTGCCAGTGGTATCTGCCAGATGCTGGACCATGTATCTAAATTGGTAAAAATTGCTGCTCCGTTCGTGACTGCTCCACTGATGGTAATATATGCCTCTCTGCACACTGCTTCATTGAGATTAGTTAGATCAATTCTTATTTACCTTTTGGGCTTTACGGCACGCATGATTCCAGCACACAATTCCGTCGGTGGCTCAACCCTTTAGATTACTCCCATTTGTTCCATATGCTCCAATTCGCCCTTAACTTTGTTTTCCAATGGAAATTGGCAATTCCCGGGGGGTGTGAGTGTACTGTACAGCACTGGACAATTCAATAGTTTCTCTTTAACTGTCCTAGTCCAGCATTTTTAAGGAAGTGTTGGACTACAGTCTTCTTCTACAGGGCTCAACTAGTAAGCTCAATAGGGGTTTAAAAAGTGAATCTATTAAGAACAGCATTGACTGATTGTGCAATTTTGCTTTACCTGTACTGCCAATGGCAGCAGTTTATTGTTTGTTTCTTTGGGCCATCAAAAGCCCATTTCTCCTACAGTTACATAGCCTTGTGGGGATAGCTGTGACTCTAGCTTTTGTATCTATAGTGTACCCATTTAGTGTTATATTAGTGTTGCCCCCTGAGCTTACGCACCATGTTTCTTTATGGGAACGACATCATTCTTCTCCTCAGTCTTTAGAGAAGTGCCCTGCGACAGCTTCCTGTATTTTCACTCTGTTTCACTTGACGGATGACGCTGTTTAACATTAATTCCAGTTGGAGTTTTTCCTCAAAGTGACATATCTCTCGTGCCTACAACAGTCCAATCATGTACGCAGAGAGAGCGCCTGATGGTTTCATCACAACAAGGTGCAAAGTCGCTTTTCGTAACCCTCACTCTCTTTTCCTTTGTGATGGACCAAACTACAATTTTTTTTCAAATCTAAGATCATCATGACCTGAAGACACACCAGTGAAAGTACCCAACTTGATGTACATTTATACTTTTTACTACTCTACTGAAACTTGGTATTGCAAAGCTAAATCGCTTTGGCTAAAAGTATCTGTTAAAAACTAAAAACGTCTATTCACACTGAATTACAAAGTCTGACTCTTCAGACTCTTGATTAGGCATGTTTAATTTAAAACAAAAAAATATATATTTTCAATCACTACCATTTATTGAATATTTTGCTGTGCTTTTAGCAATGAAGCAATCAAAATGTCCTCCGCTTTTCTGTATTTTCCAGACAAAAGCTTCGCAACATTAACGGGAAGTGTGGTGTCATTTAAATGACAAGTATAAATTAGGATGTCAAAACTGACATGAAATAGTGACATAAAATGCTCAACCAACGCTGTCAAGTCATGACCAAAGTCATAGCTAAATTGTTATAGCATAGACAGTTCATGTGGGTCTGGTTTTCAACCAAGATGTCACCAGCTACATGCTACATCCTGCAATCTGACAAGGAAAAATCATAAAGGAGAATAAACTAAATCTCACAGCAGGCCTGCGGCTTAAAAAGCTTTTTACTCTTTCATGCATGCTTGGATTTTCCTACAGAAACCTGTGGGACTTATATAAAAGCTACAGTATCATTAAATTGATACATTTATCAAATTTATGCAGTAAGACTTTGACTGCTCTGTTAGTCCCTTAGAAATAAAAGCATGTACCAAATGTGTAAATGTGCAATGCAAATTGATTTCCTAGAAAGTTGTTACAAGTGCAGAATTTGTGCACTGTGTCTGCCTGAATTTTAGTTTCATTTACATACTGTAAGAGCTTATTGTTAAAAACACTTTAAGGTAAATATCATACTTCTAAATCACCTTTTTTTTCTGTTTCATTATTTCCTCCCACGTCTTCAAACTTTATTTCTTCAGTCAATTAATCAGATTTGTTCTTAACTACACTTCTATGTTCTATTAGTGCTTCTACTATGCGTGGTGCTAATGCTGAACATTATAAAGCTTTAGCTCTATTATGAAGGAAGCACAGACAATGCTGTTTTTGTGAAATGGACCGGAATCTGTCTATGTAGGCGTTTCATTCGCTGTAAACCATGACCAGAAGGACCTTCACAAGACAAAGCTAGGAGATTTTACTGAAAAATCACCTGTGACAGTCAGTGATATCAAAAGAGATCTTAAAAGTATGTATAACAGGAAAAGAGTGGGAGAGAGAGGGTGGATGGGGGAAAGAAGAGAGGAAGAGAGATATACAAACTAGATAATGAAGACTGTGTTAATTGAAATGGATACATCGGGGAGAAAAATGAAATAAAACTAGAAAATTTAAATGAGAATGTTGAGCGTTTAGATTTTAAATGAGGCCAGCAGCCCTAACCCAGCACAGCCATTGCTACTTAATGAGGACACAAGAAAATTATACACACAAAATGCTTTAAATTTGACACAAAAATACAGAGAAAGAACCTGTGTGTTTGTTTGCTCATAATCTATTGGCACAGATTGTGAAAACAGAATAAACTGTATTTAATCCAATAAACCATTTTGTTGAAAGCATAACCAAATCTATCTTCAATAGTTTGACTCTAGGATTTTGTCTGGGTAGACACATTTCACAACTAAATTTACGAATTTCCCAATTTCTTGTCACCAGCACGACAGGCTGTGTATATGTACATACATATATTTATAACCTGACATCAAAACAATTTGTGACTATTTTAGGAGTTAGCTAACCATAACCTTACCTACCTTGTAAAATAGGTATGAATTACCATCAGATTGCGTTGATATATATTTATACCTATGAAAGATATCGCATATTTAAATACTTTAGATTGAATGTCGTGCTGACTGACGAAAAAATGTGTTCGTTGGTGTCCATGAACGTGAATTAATAGATTACAGTTTGTGAGACTGTGTTGCATATCAGGGTCATAAAGCCATGTAAGAATAATGATTGCCTGAACATTTCCCTTAAAATCTATTTATGGATATACCATACAATTAAACACCAGATTGCAAATGATAGTCATGAACAGCTATGTTTATAAGGTCATCAGCATACAAATGCTGCAAACACTGCCATCTTGAAACACTTCTTTAAATCTAAAATGTGGAAATCACACTGTAAATAAATAAACACAACTAAAAAATGTATAACAAGGGAGTCGCTTTGACCCCACTTTATTATAATGGTGGAAGAATATCCAACCAGACCTGTGAATAAAGAAGAGGTCTTCGTTCCAGAGATTTCATTTCTCTTTAATGATAGCTACTGATTCTACTGCCCCTTCACTAAATTTAAGCTTTAAAGGCCTTTCGAGTTTTGGCAGTGGCACTTTTATCATGAAGATGCTGTGCCACACATTTCCTATGCAAGCTGAACTCTCGCCTCTAAAGAGAATATTTAGCAGCGAGACCGCGCACCGAGCATCCACACGGGACTTCTGAGGAACACGGCCAGACGCAAGACTATTTTAAATATGGACCTTATGCCTATTCGTGGGTGGGTTCTTGCCATATTCATTGTTAACCCTTTGTCTTGTGTCAATAATGAACAAACATAACAGCTTTGAGAAAATTAAAAGTTGAGTCCATCAATTAAACAGATTCAGGTTCACATTTGGCCAGATATGAACTGACTGTTTTTTAAGAATACATTAAGAGCAAAGACATAATAAATCTATGCACCCCTTTATTTGATTATATACAATTTCACTGTAATTTTTTATTGCAGTGGAAACATTAAAGGTGTTTGTGTTAATTGTTAACACTGCGCTGGTGTTGAAAGAAAGGTTTGTTTAACAACCTCACCAGCCTTTTTCATTAAAGGTGCATTTCACAACATTTTAATACAAGGTTCATTATGTTTAACATTAAAGTAATGTCAGTAGATGTGACCGGGCATTTCAGTAGTCTTTGTAGAAAATGGGTTTGTCGGTTAATGGAAAGGAAGGTTTGAATCAGCCCATGATATACAGAGAGAAAAATCTCAGCTTTTATTAAACTATCTGGCTTTGTTCTGTTCTGTTCTCTCTCTCTCTCGCAATTCTACATTTTCTCAATGATCTGTGATTTCATGGAAGTCTTATTATTGATTTTAGTAACTGTCATTGCTCAATAAACCATGGCAGGTTTAATAGTGGAATTCCTGGCAATGAGATATTTTTGTTTGTGTTGTTTCTTATTTGTTAATGCCTCTCTGACCAATTACAGAAATTCTATGCAATACTTTGAAATAAAAATGAATAGTTACAATGTGGATACTGCAAAGACTTACGAGGCCACATGCCATCAAAGCACTTTAAGGAGGATTCAGGTGGAACTGGGAACATTGTTTGTACAGTTGGTTAAATCTTACGTTTAACAGTGACCCTTTTCATGTCAAAACTCTCCTGACACTCAAGAGATTTTTACTGGGGGTTCTGATCCAACAGGGGCATCTTCAGCTGTTCCCACCACACTAAGATGGTTGTGGGTATAGCAAGTGAATCCGAGGAGGAAAATCACTTTCAACAAAACTTTAAAAAGATTGTGCTTTGAAGAATGTAGCTACTAGTTTTAAGCCTGCTGGTTATACTGTTATACCGCACATACCATAAGAATGGTTTACATTCCAGACGCTGTATGTGCTTTAGACCTGCATTTGAAATATAGAACAGAGAGAGATTGAAAACACGGTCTCCACTCAGATGCAAAAGCTCTTTGAAGAAGGATGCTCATCCACTTTACGCGTCTCTTCAAATCCCACTATCCTATTTTCTTTTATCAACCTATCTGTCTATTTCTGCAAATACCATTTGGATGCATTCCATGAAACATCTGACAGAAATTAACAGCATTTTACTATAATTCACCAGGCTGAAAACTACTTTGCCTCACATTTCTTCATCTTTTATGAGTTTATAATTTTCTGTTAATCTCGTGCTATATTCTGTTTGAACTAATGGTCCTTTTTCAGGGATCATTTATGACGTATTCCAACGCAGGCTGAGCCTTTGAAGCTTAGGCTATGATGCTTTGTACTGCCTCAGATAGTAAAAGCTGCCTGACTAACATGAAAAGTGATCAATCGCAGAAAGGTCATCACGTTTACCTGATATTAAGAGACACAAAAAGTTATTAGAATATGCATTATATTGGAATAAAAGAATGACAAAAATGGTCAACACTCAGTGAATGCTTGTACACAAACAGTAATATATCAGATACAAACAGTTCTTTTTTTTTAAGTGCATGCCCCTACTTGCAAAAAGTCCATCAATCAGATTAGATTGAGAAGGTTTTTTATGTTTGTGTGCAATATGCATCAATTCTATTTGGCTAAGACTATGACCTTGCAATGACTAGACATTCTCTTCTGCTGTTCTCTTTATAGTTTGCACTGTAAAACTGTAAAGGGAATTAGAGGCAAACAAGGCAAAGAAAACTTTTGCTGCTACTACACCTTCAAATCTGCTCAAAGCGGTGACGTCCCTTTTTGTTCTGTATAAAAAAAAGAAGAGGATCAGACGAAGCGTTTATGCTCATCTCGATGAGCACTCGTCAGGTAAACTTTCTGTTTTCTCTCAAGAACGAAGAAAGGGGCACGAAAAAAGAGACTAATTATTCTCAATGACCATAAAGGATCATTAAACCTGAAGACTTAAAGAACACTTCTGAGTTGTGTCTGAGAGGCGACAAAGCGGCCTTTTTCTTCTTTCCGAGACAAGCGTGTGTGTATTTCACTAGCAACACACACTAAGGAAGATGCACTCCTAGACATTTTATGTTAACCAATTATTGTTGCTCTCACAGGACACGCTGGTGCCCTCTGAGGAGATTAGCGTGCTACTGAAGAGGAGAAGGCCAGAGGCTAACAGCAATCTGAAGAGGTGAAGATGCTAAAAAAGAGAAAACGAACAAAAGGTGAAGGAAACAAATGAATGGCACAAACAGATGAAAAAGGAAAAGGAGATGCACTTCGCTTACAAAATTACGCTATACACCTTTCTTGGAGGCGTTGGTATTTAAAAAGAAGAATACGAGACCAGCAAAACCTGTGTAGCATTTTTAGCCTTCTAAAGCAGGGTGAACTGTTGTGACATTGACGTGCATCATATTTAAGAGCTTGAGGGAAAAGTCAGTCAGTAAAAGTGATGGATCAGTAAACTAGATTTTGTAAAGGAAATCCCTGTTAGTCGCAGAAGTTTAGACGTAGAAGTCTAGGTTGCCTTGCCCTTCCAGGTCATATAGTTTAATTAATTTGGTATGCAAATAAAATGTATAAAAGAAGACCAATTTAAATTCATATGCAAATATTGCAATGACGTCATCGCTGGTGGCATTTTGAATTGCTAACATTCTATTAACGCAAGTCAGTGAGGGATTTTGCGTTAAACAGCTCAAGCTTAATTAATTGCAAAATTGAATTAATTGCTGAAATAATTAAGCAAATTAATTTGTAGAGTAGAAAAATAAGAATAAAAAGACTATTAACGCAGCGCTTGCCTTGCTGGAACAGTAATTACATGCAAGCGGGATATATTTAAAAATGTTAAAATCTCAGCAAGTGAGATGAAAGTACAGTTCGCCCGAAAAAATTCTGTCATCATTTACTCTCCCTCAAGTTGTTCCAAAACTTTATTATTGCTTTGTTCTAATGAACACAGGTAAAGATACTTGGAAGAGTGCTTGTAACCAAACCGTTCTTGGCCACCATTGACCATAGCTGGTCAAATTACAATGCTAGTCAAAGGTGCCCCAGAACTGTTTGCTTTCAGACATTCTTCAAAATATCTTAAAATACATAAAGCAATTTTTCACAACTATGGTAGTAAATTGTGGCAAAGAACTGTTTGGTTACAAGCATTCTTTCAAATATCTTTCACTGTGTTCATCAAAACAAATTTATGCAGATTTGGAACAAAGGGGAGTAAACATGCATTGTGCCACTGAACAAAGCAAATTGGTCCGATTGATCCGAAGAAACTGATGCATTAACAATCACATAAAATAATAATAAAATGTATTAAAACACACTCAAGACTCTGTTACATCTTCCCCTTCTCTGTATCTCTCTCCTCCCTTATTAAACTCTCTCCTTTCTCCTCTTTCCTCCCATTAATCATATTTGTTCACATTACCGAAGAGAAGGTTGAGTAACAACGTTGATAGGAGTTTTAATTAGCAGAAACGATCTAACACACACCAAAACCTGTATGAAGATCAAACAGCCTATCTGCTTAGTGCTCAAATATCCCCGTCATTTAGCACAGAGCAAATTAGATTTTCCAGCATTTTGTACCTTTCCCTTTAATTGAATTGTGCACGTCATAACTAAACGTTATCTCCACAAACAGAGCGACACTACACAATGTTTAATCATCTTTTGTGACCATAGGCATTCAAGCGGTCTTGCATGTCTTTGAGGTGTGGACAGCATAAAGCCTTTAATGAACTTTATGTTTAGAGGGGACCAATTAATGCTTGGCTTTGTATGTGCGTGTATTTGTAGGCTAAAGGAAGTCAAGCTGAATTAGAGTTACTAACAGATACACAAATAACTCTGCAATCATGCCAGCCGTTTCAGCTATCCTAGATTATATGTCAGCTAAATGGCACAGTAAAATGATTTAAATAGCTCAAATTAATGTTGGATAAAATTAGCGAGGTCTATTTAAATCAATCCCATTTCAAGCTTATTTCTTCTTTTAGATCTCTCTCTTTCTCACTTTTTGTCAAAATCTCATTTTCCATCTCTGCCTGTGGTTTTTTAGTATCTCCATTCCTCACTTTTTCTTAACACTCGTTCTCGTTCAGTGCAATCTATCATAATTGAGAACATAAAGCCTCAGGAATTCAGCTGAGTTACATATTTCAGTGTCAGTGCACCGTACACATGCATACACAATCTGTATCCTTTCTTTCTCCGTATTGGAGTCTTGTTCTCCAATAAAGAAAACATCCGTAAAATACCATACAAGATATAAATGTAACATAACAAGAAATACATTTACTTGATAAAGAAAGAGTTTTGGCATGTTTCAGAGACATTTAAATACATTACGAGATATTTACATTAGCTCTTTCCCTGCCATTGACATGATTTTCCAACATTTATGACACAACAGTGTCCAGTTTTTATATTTTCCAGTTTCTCTTTTCATCACTGTTACACACTTGGTTGTAAATCATCTGAAAGAACACCCAATATTCAATCTGGATAAATTTGAGCTTTTTTAGTTCAAAATGTTGTATTTTTGAAGAACAACGTTGTTTTTTTGCTTGTTTAAAAGCAGAGGCTCGGTTCTGTCCTTTAATATTATGTCACTTTATATTAATGTTGTATGTTCAGTTTTGTTAAAATGATTAAAAATGCTAACGCTGGCTGGCATCTTCATTAAAAAACGCTTGCGGATAACCTAAAAAACTATAATGGCATAGTAAAAATAAACCAATTATCATAAACTAACTTTTCTATTTAAGCTTATTTGCTCGTTTTGAAGATGTTTAATTGTAGAAAACAAGATAAAAATACTGATGAAAAATGTAATCAAAGCTAGAATTAAGTATACACTCTCCATCCCAGGCAGACAGCAGGTGACCTGGCCTCATACACATCCCCTGAGACTAATTTACCTAACTCTAAATCAATCACTTAACCAATCAAATCAGCCTATCGCATTGTTTGTTGCTCATAGATGCTCATACTGGGAATGAGTTTTATTTCGCTCTGTTTATGAGGCGTAATAAAATGTTAAATGAACTGCCAGAGGGAATGAAGACAGAGAGAAGACTTGCAGCGAGGTTTACTCAGCGACGTTCACAAATTACGTTTACTACTGAGCAATATTGCAGAAACTGAATGCTGAACACACCCTCTAGCCAAATATCAAGTGAGTGTTTGCAGTAAATGCTGAAATATGTAAGCACGCAGAGCTGCAGAACTATTTTTGCCAATTCAACAAACCTTCACAGTATTGTACTAAGTAAAGTGAGAGAAGGAATTCGGGGTAGAAATCTAAAAGGTGTCAAAAGAAGTTGGCACCTTCAGACTCACAATCCTTATTAAGACTGAAATAGATGATTTCCCATTTTGTGGCTGCTAGGATACAAGCAATATTTATTTTCTTTGAACAGATTTTATTTTCTCTGACACTGCTTTCTGGCACTTGGCGGCAAAATTTCAAGGAGATAAAAAGTTGTAATGAATTTGTGCAGGTCTCACTTCCTAAAAAGGGGTGATTTAAACTTGATTCAATTTTGGTTGTTGACATTTTATTTGCGTCCACAAACCATAAATCCATGGACCTTTAAGTACTTTTTCGGTTAGATGTTTGATCCATTCTCATTTAAATGTGCTGTAATGCAGTTCATACATTTTCTAGAACTTTCCTGGTGCTTTTACCTATTTTTACGAGCGTGACGGGGCGGTCACTATCTACTTTTGACATATGAAAAGAGCTTTCTCTGTTTTGCACCGAAAAAAAAAAATCACACATTTGGAACGACGTGGGTGAGTAAATGATGTTACCACAGAGGTTTTATTTTAGGGTGAACTATTTCTTTAAATGTAGCACAATTTAATTTCTAATATAGAGTCAATACAAGTACACAAACAAGTGTATTGTTTCAATTTCTCTACATTTATGTCTATACTACCATCATGAGCACAAGCCCACATTTAATCTTGTTAAAAAAAACACAGCTATTTCTTTTAATCTACATATAATTATAAATCAACAACATTCGACCCGTTCCTACACCTCTACATCTGCTGCGCAAGATTAACCAATTGTCATTTCTTAGTCGTGAAAACCGCCTTGAAACACGAGTAGGTAAGAGTTTGTATTCTCATACTGACGGTCTCTTATAGGAGATTTACCTCTGATAATAAAAGTGTTACTCGCTTAACCTTGCCGTTCATCACTCCTTAAGAGCTTTTTACCCGTGTCGTCGGCACGAAGCTAGACGGCTCATAAAACATTGCTAATTAAATGCTACTTTAGAGCTTTGGCTGGCCAGGTTGTTGTCTCTTTTCTCAAAAGACCAGCAGCATACATGTAACAACGCGAACAGAGACGCCCAGAGCCCGAGAGAAATGTTTATAGTGTAAATTAGCTCACGCCGCTCCTCAGCATCCTGTAAACAGTCAGAGTTCTCCTCCCGAGCACTGCTCTTTATGATTATCTCTATTATGATTTCACTTCTTTCTCTTTCCTTCTTCCCAAGGCTTCGTCAGTTTAACTGGAAAGCGGCAATTAAACCCACTCAGGGGTTAAAGGCCGAGGAGACCGCCGCAATCACAAAGGAACGAAGAGAATGCGGCAAAAAAACAGAAAGAGAATGCGTTGTGCTCTAGCTGTTTTGTAAAAATCGCAATCTCAGGGACCCATCTCATCAGCGGGGTCACACTCCTTAGAGAATGAAAAGCTCATTTTCTTTTGATGAAGAGTTGGAGGAACACTCGCTCTTGGTCCCTCTACCCAGAGGAGCATTGACTGTTCATTCTGAGCAGGGGGCAGGGCAGGAGAAGCACTTCTTTCTGTCCACTTCAGCAGGGCCAAACCCAGAGAACATGTTAGGGTGGTCACCTCTCGTACATGACAGATGTTTCGTACTATAAGCAGCCCCGTGGACCTGCAGAGCAAAAGGTAGGAAGAGGAGGGGCAAGAAGTTGGAGAGAAATAAAAGACAGTGGCGATGAAGCTGGTTTTCACTGACCCTAGTAAACACGAACAACCGACAGTTGTTGATTTTGTTGGATAAGTTTGTTAACCCGGTTGGTGTTTGTTTTGACCGACTGAACATGTTTAATCTACATGTGTAGGGTCTTGGAATGTTTGAGCAGTCTGGTATGACTCTATAACAAACAAGCCATAAACGTAATCCGAGTTCATTACGAATCGTTGCCATGACAATGAGGCAAGCATCTCACCAACTGAATTGAAACAAATGTACTTACACAAAAAACCTTGACATTTCAAATCTGTAAAAATGTCGCAGCTATTCCCCTCTAAATGAATAGTCAGAATGAGCAAGAAACAAATTAAATAAATGCATCAACTATTGATGAAAAAAATGCTATTTAACATATTAACTATCACACTGCATCATGCCTCAAACACGTCTTCCAATGCATGTTGTTGTAAAGATGCAAAAGATGAAGGTTGTTGGAGGCGTGCAACCTTGTTTCCAACGTTCTAAACACAACAAACACTTGTTTGAAAGCGGAGTAAACCTTAAGAGACAAAGGTAGAAAGAATCAGCCAGCAGATTTAAAGGGATAAAATCAGACAGGTGGCACAAGAGTGCAATTTGAAGCAAACCAGCTCATGTTTTGATGGTCCTTCAAAGTGGTTTGCGGCTAGATGTGTTTGGCAGTATAGCAAATCTAGTGGAATATATTCAGAAGTGATTATATTGTCTGTAATCATTTGTAACTGTTGTACGGGTTGGCTTTCATCTATTGTCATGCATTGTGTCTAAATGTCACACATAGTGTGAGTTTGAATCGCGAGTTTTCAGAGACGATCAGATCGAGCAGTATCAAAAGATGCCAAACTGCGCATCAGAACAAAGAGTGACTCAAAGCAAAACAAGTCTATTTTCTCCCTCTCTCATACACATGTATGAACTCTCACATATGGCCAAATACGATAATCCGCTCTGTGCTGTCTCACAGTTATGATTCTATTTCAACATTCATTGTGCAAGGTTCAGTCTTTAAATAGAGTAAAAACTACCAAACCTATGATACAATATATGCCACAATATTATATCCACATGTTTAATCTAAGTAACATCATATGTATTTTCAGGAGTTTTAGAAGGAACTCAACAATGACATCAGTTATGCTCAAGATTTTCAGAAACTTGTATGTAAAAGGCAGACATTTCAAAAGTTTTTTCAACAAATTCTCCCAAAACCAAATTCTCTAGGTCATGTTGTCCACTTAAATGTTATAACCTGTATAACCTATAACACTGTATGTCTGTTTTTTTCCTCCCAAAATCTGATCAATGAAACATAAGAGGCTCCTGAAAGTGCAACCTGTGAGCAATGACAGGTCTAGCTAACTTGAGGGGACGTTTTTCAGCAATTTTCTCCCGAAAAGTATTGCTAGGACACACAAAGTCCATCACACTGGCATAGCAGCAGTCAGTGGGCACCATAAATGGGTAAATGGAGGTTGGACATTTTCCTATCTAGGTCCAGCATGCCATCCGTCTGCTCTCCAAAACACTGGGACTGAGAAGGCTGACATTTAAGAATGCCCATAATCCTGAATGGCGATAATAGCCAAACAGCTCAGTTTAGGAATTGAAGAAGCTTTATGGCCGGACTTCACTCACACCAATATACCCATAACCAAAACTCACTCAGATCCTTTATTCATCCTAAATAACGTCCTTTTCTCCCCTCACGTATATTTTAAACGCTGTCTTTACTGTCATGGCGGCTGGCACTGTTTTTGAGTTATCATTTGGTTTCATCAGCACCTTGAAATTTATCAAGAGATTCATAAAGAACACGATATAGACCCACAATGCCCCCTTGTGGTCACATATATAACTTTTTTGTTTGTTGCTCAGGAGAGAGACCCACTGAGGAGGGGAAATATTGTGGATGGATAACGCAATTTTGCAGTCAGACAGTATCATTCAGAGGCGTCCGTGGCATTTGGAGCCACATTCGGTATTGACCTTGATCATGCAATGTTTCGTTACAATGAATCACAGTTTACTGGTTTGACACACTATCTTAACATCCCATATTGTGGGAGTTGTGATTTAGCATTAAGCACGTTCGTGAATTGTTAAATCACCAGCCTTCTGATGGACAATCAGAACACAACAGAGCTTTCTTTGATCTCCCAGACAATGACCGCCTATTCCACAAAACAAACAGGTCTACCACTCTCTATATTTTGGGCTCGCAGGAAGCAATTTCATTTCCAGCAGTAACAGGACTGAATATAGCTTCGAAAGGTGAGTCTCTAGGCAATGCATGGCACCGTTCAAATCTTTAATAGATTTTACCACATGGTAAACAGGTAAGTGTGAGTCCTTACCTCTAATTCCTACAATAATGTGTCATGTTATATATCTCTGCCTACTTCACATACTGTTATTTGTGCCTTTCAAACTCCCACTTCTAAAAACAAATTTTGACCGGAATTTTTCAGTGTCTCAGTATATTTCTCCGTTCTCCTGTTTTGTTTTCATTACTTTTGCACCTTTTGTCAACACCAGGTAAGGAAAATGTCACGGCTATGCAAGAATACTTGCAAATGTCTGCGTGTGTGAGTGTGTGAGAGGGAGAGAGAGAGAGAGAGAGAGAGAGAGAGAGAGAAAGGATAGATGTGTGACTGAACATAAGCTTTGATGTTTCACACCTTCTGAAGTGGGCTTCTTCGGGCGTCTAAAGTGGAGAGGTCCTGGAACTGTAGGGAAAGACGGACATGTTCAAAGACTATGTTTCTTTCCCTCCATCTTCTGCGTTACCTTGGTATACCCATTGGCGCTTTTCCACTGCACAGTACTGCACGGTACGGCGCGGTACAACTCACTTTTGCAGGTTTTACACTGGGTACAGTACCTGATACTTTGGTTGAGGTTCCAAGCGTACTGTATCACCAAAATGTGATGTGTTTACACACAGATCACTCATTGGGCAGAGAGAATCTTTACCAGCGTCATTAGATATGCAACACATGAATACGCATTTTAATACGTAATATTGGCATTTCGTTATATGCTTTGTGACAGTAATATAGAGATTGAGACCCTAAACGCCATGCTAAATGCAACATTAGCTTGCCCTTCTACGCCATCGAGTAAACCAAATGTTTGTTGTCTGCTCTTTGCTGTAAGATTTCCCAAACTCTCTGGTGTTTTAGCAGTATTTTGTTTTGATGCCCTCTGCCATCGATAAACTCCATTACTCCGGTGTTCTGTGTGTGTTTATATCGTATTTACAATGATGCTACGGCAGTAGAGGCGCAAAACTATGACGATACATTTATAATCCACAGCCACTTTGAAGCGGTACTAAACTGCTTTGGAAAACTAAACTGAGCCGAAGTGAAGTGAGCAGTACCGAGTCGAGTCGTACTAAACCTGACGGTACCATGTAGTTGAAAAGCGCATTTCACATTTATATTACATTTAGTAATTTAGCAGAAAAAGTATCTCATCGGGAAAAGTATCATATTTGACTATTCACTGAAACCTATGGCACAAATGCACTGCACTGGTTTCGTTCTGGTAAGGTCACCATGAAACGGAATTTGCAATTGACTTCTTTTCCATATCGTGACGTATACCCGTGTGAAACGGCTTCTGAAATTAGAAAGAAATTTAGTGTGGTGCTTTATTTTGCCTTTCCCTTTTTGATTGGTTAGTGTGAGTTTGGCCTGGAGGGGAGAGCTAAAAATGTCTGGCCAATGGACAGTCAGTATAGTCCTATTCCTCTTTTTGTTGCTGACGTCATGGGGTGAGAGTTGTTGTTGAGAGGGGGAGATGAGCTTAACGTTTTTGATTAAAGATTACAAGTGCAAATGAATAAAAAAAAATGTGTGCACGGATAAATCCTTTATTATTATATATATTATATATTATTATATAGACAATTATTATTGGTCCACAAAAATTGAAGATGGCCTTTCACAGAAGAAAAAAGTTTGAGTTTTGTGATTACATTTGCTGCCTTTAATAATAAAAGTAATATAATTGTTCATAAATATAAACCGACACAATTGAGGGATAGTTAGTCTTTCACAATTTGTAACCGCTTTGGTAGTTTATGGCAGTGATGTCATGATGCTTTTTGGAGATTCTGGGAACAGTGATTGTGGTCTCATTCAAAACTAATGGCTGAAGACTCAGACAGTACTGAAACGTTGTCTGTGACCACAAAGCAAAACCCACACACAGTAACACAAATACACAGTTGGGAAAGCTTCACACAAAGTTCATTTCAACTAAATCACTTTTTCATACTTTTGAGTCTCCAGAGGTCTATTTTGTCTGTCAGTTTTTGTGGAAGGCGCCTTCTTAATGAAAATATTCTCTTGATTTCTCTCTGTCCTCTCATCATACAGACTCCGACACTGTAGTCACTCAGATGAAAGTTCAGCCGTTCATCTGGGACATTCTAAACCAGACAGCTTTTCGTTTAAACTTCAAGATTTCCTGCGCAATCTTCCGACACGGACAACGTCCCGTCAAATAACGTGTTCCCAATCCTTTACATCTCTGACAGAACATACATATACAAAGTGTCAAGCAGGTTATTAAAAGACCGGCGTAGATTTGCCTGGCAGAGACCTGTCTGATAGAGTTGAGACCAGAGATGAATGCACATAAACAGGATGGCAGTTTTTATATTTTTTAATAATTCATTTAATTTCATGTCCTGCCTGTAAATTAACCACAACAAGCCCAAACCTGTCTCACTCAAACACATCACAATAGGCTGTTGATACAGCAAAGCAGACTAAATGACTTATCTGTGTGTGCGCGCATGTGGGGGAGAGAACAAAGAGAGACAGATTAGATGCAGGTCTCTGTATATGACCTACAGCGCAGCAGGTTTTTGATTTTATGCCTGTCTGACTTATACATTTGCCACCTGTACATACACACCGTACATCCTTAAGTTTACACTCTTGCTTTTATCCTGAGCCAGTATATTCTATAGTCAATTGAGCTGCATTTGCAGACACAATAGTTTTGACAATGATGCATTGAGTAGAAATTCAGTGATGTATGTATGTGTATACGTGAGATGCGAAAGCGGAGATATCAGCCAATTCAATCTGCCAAGATGCATGGAAAATCTGCCAGGCTTGATTAAGCTCTCATATAAATTGCACAACAAGCAAAGCAGTCATGTTTGAGATCAATTAACCCCCGGAACACACGAGGAACTAATATAAACACAGAGAAGTACCAATACTGGCTGCTTGAAAAATTAGACTACATACACATTGACAAACAACAAATATAAGAGACCAGGGCAAGCTTAAAACTCTTCAAATGTGGATCTTTAAATAGTTTCCCAGAATGACAACTAGCCCCAGTGTCCTACACACATACAAGTTGTTTCATCATACTCACACTCGGCTTTCTCTGTAGTGTCACCGCTGTCGAACACCCCAGTACACCAATCATCTCAAAGAGAGCAAGTGGGAGAAAGAGAGAGAGAGAGAGAGAGAGAGAGAGAGAGGAGAACAACAGACAAGTGAAAACCAAATACAAGCATCATATTTAGAGGAAGAGGCAGAAGAGATGAGAAATGGGAGGATAGATTACATAGACAGAGAGATGGAGAACTTTTATCTCTACCTTAAGGGGACTGACATGGCAGGGGCCCCAATGAGACAGCTCCTCCACTGTAGTCCATTTGTCTCCCTGTTCTAGTCTCTCTCTTAGGAACAAAATCAATATATCTAACCTTTTCAGCAGCCGGAGGCTTGGCGCACACGTACACGCAATGACACACACTCTTCACCTCACCTTGCCACTGCTGAGTAAGATTTAGTAAATCACATATCACCTGCTGTTGTTCATCCAGGGCTAGATTGCACATATATTGCCAAACACACACACACACACATACAAACAGACACTACTTGAAATATGAATATGAAAAAATGCATAAAAATACAGAGGCACAGTGCCATCTGTAGGCCACTATGAGAAGTACAGCTTTTGGGTAGTGATAGCGTGACACAAATTTTAAGTCAAGTTTGTGTCAAAAAAAGAGCAAACTGGCTTTTGTCTTTATGATGTCTTTCTGTATCAGATATTTGATACACACTTGAGGCTGTGTGTCTATTAATCATTGATTCCTGATACATCTTTATGTGATTGCCACGGCAAACCGGACAGCTGACAAAATCAGCAAAATGCTTCATTGTAATTCTTCTCGGAGAGAATACTAGAGACCTCTCAGCCTGACTGCCTGTGCCTGCCAGGCTACAAGTACACTATAGGGGCAAAGAGTTGAACCTTGGGAATCAATCATAAGTCTTGACTCTAAAATGAGGCCAAAATCAGAACAAATTGGCCATGTTGCTTGGAGCCGTGGCCCCGCAGTTAGCAGTCATCACACATGCTCTCAATCATCGTTAAACATCTAGAAATGTCATAAGGACATCCCGTAAAGCTATTATGTGTACGTTAGGATCTATCTGTTTGAATCAAAAAGGATTTGAGGAGGAATAAAAGTGGGTGGGGCTTAAATAAAAAGGCTTTTTTATGTAAATTAATTATATCGACTGTTAAAAATGCATATAAAGTGTCACTGATGTACATTATTCTCCCTCCATATTCAAAAACATTAAAGGGGATAGCCCTCCCAAAATTGAAAATTCTGTCATTGACTTGCATTGTTTTTGTGTCCATATATAGAAGTGAACCGCCAAAATTTTAAATTTATCCCCTTAGATTGATTCTTTTGCTCTGTACCTTTATACAAAACTAAATGACAACCGTGTGACTTTAGTACTTATGTGTCAGGTTTTGTCTACATTGCAATCATCGGGACCGAATGTCCATAAGGACTGTAAATCCTAGAAAACCAGTTAACCCCACAAACGAAAAAGCTTCATAAACATTCATGACAACTTGTTTTTATTACACTCATTATTTGTGCTTTTCATTTGAGTTATTCAGGCATGATGAGCACATCCTTAATATGTGGATTGATTAACTATTAGTAAACTATGAACTTGAAGCAAAACACTGCCACGCATGACAGTTTTCCCTTGTTTTATCTTTGATATTATGTGCAGCTTTGCCTCCGCTGTCACTGAGGTAGCAGGTTTTTCAATATTAGTTCAGTGATAGCTCCCTGTAGCTATCCATTTTCATTCAATTCGGGGAGAAAAAAACACCTCCAGAGACATTAGCTATGGCTGAGTGAAATAATTCATCACAGCAAGCTCTTCAGATGCTCCGGCGTTTCGGCAAGCAACATTAATGTATTGTTCTCTTAACATGATACTCTCATTTCTCAAAGAGCAGAACGCTGCTGCTCTGGGATAAACCTCCACGCCCCAAAAACCTAATCTCGGGCAATATTAAAGAAATAGTTCTGCTCAACCAGGATCAGAAGAAACCGGGGGAGTAAGAGAGAGTTGCTGGCGTTTTCCTTGGGTGAGGAGACACATCTGAAGGATTGAAAGCAGGCCTATTTGACTTTTATGTAAGAGGTCGTGTAGGTTGAAACTTGAGACAGAGAATTAAAAACACTGCGACTTCATCAGTATTCTGCACGAAAACACATAGATACACACAAATCCATCCCAACAGAAACTATCGCTCTCAACACGCAAAACATTAGCATGCGCAAATAATTCCCGCCCTGTGGTGAACCTCTCCAGCGAGGGAAAATTGATGATCGAAATCATGGTTCCGTCACAATAACATCTGGCCCCCAAATGCGCTTTCAGATCTGTGTTTTTGAACCAAACCTCCTCACCTATGCCTCAAGGTGTCATTTAAAGAGGCAGAGTGTTAGTATATCCTGCACGTTTGGCTTGCGGCTCTCCACTAAAGAGCCGCCGGAGCGGAACATTCTGAATAAAGAAAGTCATTTAGTTGCATTTTGCTGCCGGACGGAGGAATAAGTGATTGCCCTGGGCTCCTCTCTGCTCGCTCTCAAAAACAAAGTCATAATTGAGGTCTTTGTAGGGGAGAACATTAGACTGTGAAACATTTATGCGCGTGTTCGCCTGCCGAATAATAATGCCGGCGGTGTTGTCTTTTTAATATAAAAAAACACAAACATTTGCACAAGTTTAACTTCCTTTATTACCAAATGCAATAATGACATGTATGCGCTCAGTGAGAGACTTCCGAAGAAGTATTTCATCTATCGCCAACGAGGTCAAATGTATAGGCGGCGTACTAGAATTTTAAGGGATAGCTCATCCAAAAATGAAAATTCTATAATCATTTATTCACGCTCATGTAAAAATTACTTTGTTCCGATGAACACGAAGAAAGATATTTGGAAGAATGTTAGTCATTTTGACTATCATAGTAGGAAAAATTAAATAGTATTCAAAGGTGCCTGAAAACACTTTCCTAAATTCTTCAAAATATCTCATTATGTTTTGAACAGAACAAAAATATATATATTCTTCCGGATATCTTTCTCTGTGTTCATTTGAACAAATAAATGCATATAGGTTTGAAACAACCTTTGGTGAGTAAATTATGACAGATTTTTCATTTTTTGATGAACTATCCCTTTAAGATACCGACTGTAAGTGTCGCTATTGATGGGGTAAATTAATGGACCAGAAACATCTACACATAAGTGAATGCATGTCACAGTGGGGTGTACAGTATGGAGTTGGAAATGCTATCGTCATGAAGAGAGAAACGCGCATACTGCTGTCATTTCTGCTTTATGTAAATATGGTAAAGAAAAGCTGTATTCTGCCTTCTCAGAATTAATACCTTAAACTAAGAAGTCAGTGATAAAATGGGGATGTTAAGATTTTTTTAACACATACAGGTTATACTGAGTGTCGAGAACCTTGTTTAAGGTTTATAAAAGGATAACAACAACAGTAGGGGAAAGCCTGCTGTGCTCTACTAAAACAGTCCTTTTGAACAGTGAAATACATACTTGATTACAAAAAGGAATTTTGGTGGTCCCACGGTACATGGCATCAGATGGAATGCCATTGTGTTTTACAATACACATTATATATGAAATTTTACTGAATTGATGATCCAAACATATATAAAAAAACATGAGGATACAAGTATTGGTTTTCGATTCAGTTAAACCAAATGTGCAGAAAACGACATTTAAGCAACTACGAAGCTCAAGAGAAGAGATCCACAACAATAGTTTGTGTGAATAGAGTTTGTGTGAATTTTAATCTCAATTTTAAACGTTTTTATCACAACCCTTGAAAACTTCACCATTTAAACATGGAAAAATAAACTCAGCTCAGAAATGCTAGAGTAGGATCTTTGTGCATAATCATTTATAGGGATAAAACCAAATAAAAGGTAAAAAGAATTGTCCAAGGTTAAAACCAGGAACAACAAAGAGACCAAATGCTAATCCCAAAAGAGATCAAAGGCAAAAACAGGCAAGAGCCGAATAACAAAGACCTACATTTCAGAATTACAATGAGATACTTCAGAAAGTAGCGCTGAACTGAGTGGGGTATTTATCCACAGACTAATGATATGAATAAGAAACAGGTGTGGCAGAAAACTGGAAAATAGGATAAAAGCAAGAGCGCCCTCTCATGGTTGGAGGTGGGAAACACCATTTCTGCCACATTGGCAGCTAATGCATTGATCCAAGAGAAAGCAATGTGACAATGTGTATTTGCAGTTACCAGAAGCATTTGAAGACTTTAGCTGTTTTGGTTATTTTCTTAAGATTAGCCACCTTGGTGGTGATATTATATGCTTCAGTCAGATGTAAAATTGCTTAAGTTTTGTCCTTATCTTATATTTTGGAAGGTTTGGTTGTCCTAAAATAGACATCTGGTGACATTGCATCCATAAGAAACAATGATGTTTTTAACTTGGTCGCTTGAAGTTTGCACCTACGAGTACGGTCAACGATGTGACTCAAATTATCCAATCACTACGTCATACATCGACCACTAAAAAAGAGAAGCGCTTCAGGCTATGTATTTCAAGCCCTGTTCAAATAAACTTTTACACTTACTCAAGGCTTGATCACAGAGGCACATAGCAATACTCAGCCCATAGCGCTGTGGGTTCACTGAAATTTGAACGTTATCGCTTGGAATTTGGTTACTTTGTGTACAAAGTATGCACAGGTTGCACAGGTTGCACAGGTTGCGCGTGGGTAATCCATTTCTTGCAGTAATTAGTTTAACCACCAGGTGAACTGTGTCCTGGGAACATTGATTCAAGGTGGTAGAAGAAAACCTGACCCCTTTATGCCCGGAGAGGTATTGACCTACAGTAAGTATACAATTACGAGTCGAAAGCAGTATGCTTTGCAAGGCTGTGCATTCGGCTGTATGCTCGAGTAAACTTAAAAAAAAGAAGTATGCCACAGGCTTTACTATAACACATGTCCAGCAAACTCCTGCTTCCGACTCCAACCGCACTCACCCAGAATCTGACCTTTTTTCAAACCTGGATCGTTGCAGTTCATAGCAGTCCTGCACGTTACATATGCCAGTTTTTGGTGTATTGCTCCCTAAAATCCCTGTAAGACGCTTTGGATAAAAGCGTCTGCTAAATGACTAATGTATAAAGGAGTATCTTCTACTTCAGTTTTTTATTTATTTTAATAAATTGCTAATCCCTGGTAAACAATCTTTGCCACTCTTGCAAACAATATAATTATTTGCCCAAAACAAAAGAAAAAAGAAATTTAGTTAATCGGATACAACATTTACACTGTAAGGTTTTGCACTTTTACTTTTTGAAAACTTAACTGCCTTAAAAGTCTCATATACTGTATCTTTCCTTCGGTATCATCTGCATATTGGCCAAATGAATAAAGTTCATTCTTTACAGGGGTGTGAAAGCCAAGAGAGACAGAGAGAGATTTCTTTCCTATATGAAATGTAATCTCCTGTATTGGTTTGTGAGTAATGGAGGCAGATTCAGTATTTCATTAACTTGGCTGAAGTGATGTATCATCCCGCTTCTCTCAGTAACATTGCATTAACTTATTAGCTTTACTTTCTCTCTCTTTCACTTCCTTTCTTTTTTCCCTCGTCTGTCATTGAAGCATAATCACCCTGTAAAACTAGAGATAATAAAAGCAGAGGGAATAAATGACCTTAAGAGAGAGAGATAGCCATAGAGAGAGAGAGAGAGAGAGAGAGAGAGATCCGAGAATTTTGTATTTTGTGTCTTAAAGTAGATAGACTGTGGGTTGTATATGTGGGTGTGAATGAAGCATTTGATACTTGTGCATGTGTGGGTATTTGCATGTGTATTAATGGCTCTCTGCATGAGTGGAGACAGTTCATTAGTGAAGCTGTCCTCCAACCAATGATAAAGCCTTTTTAATTATCCTTCATGAAACAATATTAAAGATTATTGGGGTGTGCCTAATTTTTCCAGACAGTGCCACTCCTCTCTGGGACAGCTGCCACCGCGGGACGGATGCAAATGACTGGCGGTGGAGCGCAGGTCTGAGACACGACAGGACGTCGACTAAGAAAATAACAGCTGACTCAGCTCTCTTGACTGTTTAAATGAGGAACAAGGTTTACAGGCAATTTAATCTCAGCAAATACCTCTAGCTAGAAGTAGAATGGATAGAAAATATCCTTGTAGGTGCACTTTTGTCAAATACCAGATGGTAGCCTACCTTATGGTCAGGAATGGATGGAATCTGTGCTGTGCGCAGACAAAACTGCATATTTCATCAGAATTTGAATACCAATCATTCACAAAGTTCTGCACTTCATGTGGCCCCTGTGTGGTCATTTATGAAATGTTCGAGCAGGCCAATTTGAAAGGGAATTTCCATTCCTAGGTTTAGTTACATATTTTGCGTCAACAAATGAATGATTGTTTTCAATATGATTTCTCTGCATTCCTCTGCATCCATAAATGACACTTTTCAACTTAAAATGGAACATTGATAATCTATCATCCTTATTTTGCTTATATTAAGTTTTTCAAGTGAAAAAAGAAAATGTCAAGGCAAGCTTTCTTCCAAACAACACAAATAAAGGGTGATGGCTGCCAAGTGCTGTTGTAGTTTTGATTGTTTATTATAATTATTGTGGCTATTTCTGTACAGTGTCTGGTAATTTCAGGAGTGACAAAGTCATCCAACAGCAATGTGAAAGACTGAAAGCATGACAATACACATGCAAACTGTGATAATAATCAAGGTTATTATCACATAAAAAAAAATAAGAACTTTCCTAAATAAATGTACAAATATAACTGTTGTATTGCTTAAAAGTGAATATGTATTTATTTTCTTTGCAGTATTTGAGGTCTGAAAATATAGAGCATCTTTTCTGTTATTTTGATCCCGTTTCTCCAGCTTTTATTTTCTGGAAAAAAATGCAAATAGAAACTTTTTTTTTGTTGAAATTTTAAACAAAAAATATTATTTTACCTGAACACATACTTATAAATAGTACATTCAGAAAACTGAATAAATTGAAATGGTAAAACACTGTTATTGTCTAAAAAAAAAGAACTAATAATCTGTGCCCTTGGCTTACACTGCCAAATACAGTACATTGTTTAATCAGTCTCCAGATTCCACATCGGCAAATCAATGGTGAATTGATAGTCTAACACTTTCCTCTTTCCTGATCACGATAAAATTCTCTCTTTCTGTGTATTTGTTTGTGTGTGTGTGTTTTCATTGTTCTGTCCAAATGCCTTGAGTATTCTTAACTGACTAATTAACTGCAAATAAACAGTTGATTAAAGAAGATCTACTCAAATAATGCATCCCAATGAGAATTGTCAGAAAATATCAAACAATTAAATAAATTAGGTTGATTATTAAAATAATGAATCAGTTTAGAGCAAACTCCATTATCTAATTAAAGGTGTTGGTACGTAATTAGCCTTTTTAAAGAGATAAGGTCCCCAAGCACTCCGAGAGGCTGAACATGTGTGTGTGGGACGCTGTGAATCCTGGCAGCAACAAGTGAAGATGGGAGGAATTGTTCAGACTTAATACATTAATTACCTTTTTTCATCCTTCCTCCCTCAGTTTAATTTTGAAAATGTGATTGTCTTGGACTTATTTCAAAACCTGAATTTTTCAAAGATTAGTCAACGTGAGCTCACACCGCGCGCGCACACGCTCGCAAGCAATGGCAGCAGCACAAAGCCACGCTCCCCTCTGATGCACTGATACATTTAATCAGAGGGGCATTTTTTAGTGAAGGGAAAGTAATCATTTTTTCACAATAAGGCTCGTCTGAAACGTCCACTCATATTTGTGTGGTGGCAGCTTGCAGCCCCGTGGATGCATTATGTATTCCAGTGATAGATTAGACTCATAGTATTTGTGTTGCCCTCATCGTGCAGAATGTCAACTTCTTTAATCATTCTTTCCCAAACAAACAACTCGAGTCTGCTCTTTTCCAAATTTCAGGCCCAAACTGAAGAGAAACCCCTCCGCAAGGAGTGCTGTGCCATTTAGAGAAGGAATTGCAATCATATGGGAAGTAGAGATAGATTCGAGTCAAAGAGCTTCCTGGGACCATTGAAATAAAGGTCTTTTACGTTTTATTATAATATCACAGGAAACAAGTGAACTGGGGATTAGGTAAAGTGTACGTAATCATGCTAAATTTAAAATGCCCACGACAGCAGGGATAATTAAAACGCTTAATAAATGTAACATCAGTAATGGCTTACTGCATAATCCACTCACTGTATGAGCACATACAATTCAATACTCTGTCAACTGAGTAACCAGGGACGTGCACAGACATTTTGAGGAGCAGGGGCTCAAGGGAAAAAAGGCCACTTCTCATAATTGTTTTACTTTAACTCCTAAACAAAATGTGAAATATATTAATCCCTCACACTCACCCAAATGTTTAATGTTGTTTCATTTTTCAACAATGTCTACAAAATAATAAGTTCACATTCCCATTATCTTCTTTACAATTCGCTAACTTATCACAAGAACAGGCAACAACATAGGAAACTAAGTCACAATATTTATATTCTATACTAGAGCTTCTGCATAAGTTTCTATAAATGACTGCACAAAGGAAAAGGACATATTTTCATTAATAATTTGCTTATTTCGCATAAGCCAATAAACTGTTTTAATAATTTTGGTTTTATTGGGACACAAACAATGACCTTCGCACTAAACTGAAAAAGGCAGTTGTTGCATTTTTTATATTTTACAGGACAACAACCTGTTACATCATGTAGCGAGCCCTAACGTTTGATCCATGCCCCTCAGGTATGATTATAATAAATCTTAATATTAAACTGGTAACGTACAGAGAACTAAACGTATTGTAGTAAATCGACTGTAGTAAATGTATCTGATAAAATGTCACTCTTTTGCAGAATAACAAGCAAATAGGCATGCACAATATGTTACCTTTAAGACTGACCACTGTCAAAGCCGCTCGTCTCAAATAAGTCGCGAAGCAACATAAACAGCTGTGCACATTAAACCAGAATTAATTAAGGCACGGTGGCCCTAAAGTTAAATCATAAATTACTTACAATTTGATGATCAAAAAATGTCTTCCTCCTATTGTTTTGGACAAAGTTTATCATCTTTTCTATTTTCTTTCCGACACATGACAAAGTTCATCCACGTGCTGTTTTGAATGACGTTTTCCCGCATTTCTTCTTCTTTTGCAGTTAATTGGCGGTTGGTGAACCAACTTCGCGTGTTTCGTCCGCTTTACGGGACTTTTGGAAAACAACTCCCCATATGGCGGAAAGTTAGCATAAAACAATTAACAAATGATATGTTTGGTCAGTTTAATTGTCATTCAAAATTAATATCTCCCATTGATTAACTGTAGTGCCAGACAGCGGTATGCTACTAGAAGGCGCCTCAACCCCGTGTAAGTAAACGTACAACTTTTTGGAGCATGTGCAGGCTGCGCAGCTGAGCCGACAGCGCATGACATTGCAGAACTGCAATCATATTAACTAATAACGAGTGAAATGCTTTAGTTATTTTGTGTATCCTTTTAATATGCAGTGCCTGACAAATGTATGCCAATTAGCACCTTTTAATTACTTAACGCCTGATTTGCATATCAATGAGGTGAATCCGATGACGTCATACATTTTTCTGAATGTTTTTTTTTATCTAGTAATTTTATAAGACCTTTCTGTTTATTGCTGGGGATACAGTTCTATTTTTTTTATTTTAAGTTTTTAAAAATAACATCTAGCCCAATATTCAGTTTTAAATAGTTTTAATAATGACCAACAGATAATTAAAAAAAAATTAAGGTCCTCATTTTTATTAATTTTCGTTTTATTTATGTCTTCATTGTTTTTATATTTCAAATGAAACGTAAGCACCTCATTTGTTTGCAACGTTTAATTTATTAACATACACTTTGCAGTTTGTCCACTAGAGAGAAGCATTGGGCACAGTACATATTTTAAAAGATGTTTTATCAAGACCTTCTATCATATATGAATGATCAATTATCTATTTTGAGAAAAAATGCACTTACCATTGCACATCTAAGTTTGTTTCATATATTATGTAGACCTTTATCTTTTCTTTTTCGTTTATCTTATCAAGCTAACCAGTATATTTAATGTCTCAGCTCATAAATCAACATTTAGAGACGTAATAAAATAAGGAGAAGCAGGAGAAGTCTTTATGCTCATTATATCCAAAGGATCTCAAGACACTTGAAATTTCTCAGGATGAAAATATCTTTCTTTCCCCTTTGGATTTAAAACTTGGCACAAAAAGATATCTAGAGAGCCATCCCCACATCTCTCATTCTGGGGATGTTTACAAATTTCCTTAAATGTCCTTTCAGCCACTGTCACTTGTTTGCTCCCAGAATATCTAAAGATCAATTGAAGCGGATGTTACTTTGCTCCCATAAGCATGTTGTACACAGATCAGGAACATCATGTAAACCACGGCGGTCCTTCTCACAAGATCCCATTTCTCTGAGAGTGATGAATAATCTGTGAAATAACTTAAGCTGTAGCACTTACAGTTTATTTGAAATAAAATATGTGTTTACTTATAACACATGCTTGTCAAACAAATGTCAAGGCAGTAGGGATCAACAGACCAACTCATCTTGATGCAATAGCTATTGCAGGCAACTTGGAAATTTACAAATCACTTATGACAACTAATGAAAAAAAAGTATTGCGCAGCCTCATGCACACAGGAAGTCCTAAACAACCTTGTTTGCACTACTGCTCCCCGAGGAGTTGGAGTATGTTCTTACATTGAGATGTTCAACAAGTGTCCAATGTGCTCTTTGTCCTTAGCTTTGAAGATAAAAAACTAGACTCACTTCACTGACATAAGTCTTTTTATTGGATTGGATTCAATTTATTGTCATTACACATATAACAAGTACAGTGTAACGAAATGGATTCGATTATCCAAATCAAATTGATCCAAAGCTTTTAAAATTCAACATATATTAAATGTAAACAATATGGGAAAGACCAGGGGTGGAGCCAGATGTTGGGGGATTATAAATGGGTAAAAATCTCCCTGCGGGACCATGTCCATAGATTTGGGCTAATCCCCCAACATCTGGCTCCACCCCTGGTCTTTCCCATATTGTTTACATTTAACATCTAAGTGTTCTATGTATTATGATTTTGAAATGAAAAAAATGCTAAATACCTCACAGATGCCCTTAGTAAAATGAAAAATCAAACGGTATAAAAATTATTTAATTTTTTTGAATTGTATATCATGTTGTAACTATGTCATAATATAATTTACATTCTGTCTTTGTTTATTTTATTTTATGTTGTGCTTTATGAATTGTTTCTGTGAATAGTATGGATCACTAATGTGTAAAGCCTTACATAACAGATTATTTTTCATTGTATAAATATTGATGCCATTTTGTTGTATTAAGATATTGTACTCAATAAAAAAATATGCTAAATATGTCTCCCTTACACCTGTAACGAAGTTACATGAAAAGGCAGATTAGGAATTTGAAATAAACAGCATAACTAATCTTGGGCCTTTTAAGAAGTTTGCATCTTTGAAGTTTACCATTTAACATTTTTACTGTAAACTGTTGGCTTTGTATGTTTGCCCAAACAGTCAGTCATCTCCGTGCAGGAATTCACGCAAGGTTTCTGTTAACCGCCCGCCTGCCGTTTGGCTGATAGTTCGGTCTTCTTCAGTCTGATTGGCTGACGTTCTGCTTGGTCTCTGTATTTGACTGGCTGGAATTCCGTAAACCCTGTCTTTTCTCATTTGATTGGTCAACCTTTTGACATTGACGAGCGCTATCCGCTGTTACCTCAGCTGCACACAGTAGGGCGCAGAAATCAGAGAACAACTCGGAACAAGTGGCCGAAAACGTATTACTGTTGTCATTATTTCATTGTATCGTGTTATTAGTATTCATCGTGTTAACATTATCCATTAACCTATAATATAGGCATCGGTATGCACATCAAAGAACTTAATAATTTCACAGTAATAACAAAGCTACTATAATAATGACCGATTTGAAAAGCGTGTTTACTGTCAGAAGATTCAGCATTTTAATTTGCACACATTTAATATACCTTTGTTTTAATCCGAATGACTTCCTCGGTTAGTTTAACAATACTGGAGTGGAGGACTACACCCAACCCCTGCCTGCTCCGCCCCTGATAAAGTAAAGACACTTGAGAGGGGGAATCTCAGCGTGTGAGAGATAAAGGATATCACAATAACATCCCCCATTAGGATAACAGCTCAAAGACTGGATTACTACGTCAGCCACAACACACATAGTTAGCACCATATGTTTCATATTGAGCGTTCACAATGCGAGCTTTGTGTTTCGCACTGCTTCCTGTTTAAGGCCTCTTACTGTGTTAGGACTTAAGGAGTAGGATGCTTTACTTTGACCTCTCTGATTCCCCTCAAGGTCCTGTTTGTTTGAGGTCATACAAACAATATAATGCTTTGATTTGCTGAATGGTCCATGCCAGGAGTTTTCAAACAACTGGATGCCATTGACCCTAAATATCATGATCTGTCATGATCCTGCCTCTCTTTGTCTTGGTTTTCGAGTCTTGGGGCAGATCATGTCAGACCTATGTGTTTTATGTGGAGAAAGTGCATTGCATTGATTTGGTTTTGCAATGTCAAGCTCTCTCTCCGGTGTTGCGTCTTTAGCTCCGTCCCTTGTTCTCCGTTAGCGTCCCATAAGTGTTCATCCCTCTCACTTGTCCCGTGTCATCTTCCCGCTAGTTCCTTTTAGTGTTTAATTCTCGTCACCTGTTCTTCACCATCCCTGTACATTTTCCCTGCTTATGTTTTCACTATATATTGTCTCAGTTTCCTTTGTTGCTCGTCGGTGAATTGTGCTTTGTACATGTGTTTGCCCTCCCATTGTCCGTGGAATACCTGGTTCCTGTACGATATTCGTGTTTAGACTTAGTTATCCTGAACCTTGTTTGCTTTGTTCCCCTCGTGGAAGTTATTGATTCTTGTTTTGTTAGTTGTGTCTTCCCCATTGTGGGTTTTTGTTAGTTTAAAGTTTTGTTAACCCTTTACTGTCTGCATCTGGGTTATGTCTCCTTTGCACTGTTAAAAATCGTATAAAATTTTTAAAAATCTTTTGGTGTGGCCCCAGCATAAGTGGACAAACTGCTCTAAAGGGCGCGTTTTGTAAATATGTTATCATCCTCGGCAAGAAAGTGAAAACGTGACGACATCTTAGTTCTTTATCAGCCACCGTAGTGCTTCAAAAGGGAGGGGCGAATGGTGGGGTGAGCCGTTCGTTGCAATTTTTACCCTCACTAGCTCATTTCATACACTGGACCTATAAGAATAGACATAAGACATAAAATTACAAAGGTGACGCTTTCGAAGTTTGATTTTTGAAAATTGAAATTTTCCACAAACCTCCTGTGGAATCCCCTGGTCTATGCCAAACCATTTTCCTACACCAGGGGCTATGCTGCACAAACAGTATCCAAAAGACCCAAAGTTACACCCATTTATTCTCCCAGAATGCTCTGTTGTTCTCCCGTCTTTACTCTCAGCTCAGACCGACTGTAATTCAAACAAGCACAGCTGACTTTAAGACCAGGAGGTCATGTTGCCTGCGACTCCAACTCCAGGTGTAAAAGAGATTTGTGTCTCATGAGATCCACATCATGCCTGTAACCAAAAGGTGCAATACAAACATTGTGGCCTAGGATTAATGTGTTGAAACATGCCGCCTTTTGCCTATGAAACACAAGGAACTTGAAAGAACTACACTTCAGCAAGACACATAATTTTAAGAGAAATGCCACAGACAAGCTTTTATTACACGCCCCTAGCCATTTTATTTTTACACCGAGGGAATTTTTAAACGACAAGCTTTATATTGGATAGAGTTATGTGAAGTCTTTGTGTGAAATCTGCATAACGTTCCTGGCACGGAGATTTTATATCGGAAAGTGTAGGCTAATTTATATTTACTGCACTTCAGCTTCCGATAGTTCGAGCAAGATAAATCAAATACATTTTAATAAATATCAACGTGTACAATTTTATTGTGGCTTGGGGGTCATAACTGCAGTGACTGTGCCTGCTTCTGAAGCACTAAAGTGCATCTTGTAGTCAAAACCTCAAAATGTGGTAAAAAAATAATACACTGAGGAAAGAATGTGATCTTAAACCCACACGTAACCCAGGTATCTGAATCAAAGTCCCCGAATAAAATGTAATCTTGAAACAAGACTAAGAAGAGAAGAAAAAAGTTTAACATCATGTGAAATTTTAAGTATCCATGCTGATAAGGCAGACATGCTTATATCTGTGTGATCCAGAGGTATGGGCACATTCTCAGATCCGGTACTTTCCACAGGCTGCAGAGAAGGTGACAGAGGTCTTGGTTCCCACAGTCGTGTGTTTTGGGTATGATTAAGTCCCCAGTGTCATTAAAAACTCACTTCTCATCCTCACTTGAGATTGAGATTCAACTTATGCCCTACATACTCGTATATCGGAGGAAAAATTAAAAAATAGCTGATTTGTTGTAAACAAGAAACTCAGTGGTTCCCAAACATGGGATATAGCAAGTGGTACATTTTTGCTAATAAATTAAAGATTAAAATAACATCCAAACAGGATTTCTCACTGGCACTAATTGAAGGGATAGTTCACCGAAAAATGAAAATTCTGTCATCATTTACCCTCACAAAAGAACCCAAAAGAAGACATTTTGGTAACAGAACACCCTTGGCCCTCATTCACAAGCGAATAGGGGTCAATCAACAACATTCTTCAAAATATCTTCTTTAGTGTTCTGCAGAAGAAAAACAGTCATACATGTTTGTGATGACAAGAGCGGCAGCAAATGTTGACAGAATTTTCATTATTGTGTTCATGCTCTAGTGCGGGTTGGATGTTCGCGAACACCTGGTGGAGTTGCAGGTAGTTCGAGAGTTGGTACACTGCATGTCTATCCGTGTATTAAGTTGCTTTGAAAAATGCAAAGAAATGTTACAGGTTTAACATAATTACCTTTATGTAAAAATGACTCAAGTCCACAAGTGTGGACACATATTTTAGCATGATTTAAATACAAACCCACTGGACCAATGTTCATCAGCATTCTTGAATATGCTTGCACAATAACTTTAAGTGCAATTGACCACTAAGTGGCATCAGTGTGTTTAAAACCATACAAACACGTTCAGATTCTTTATTAAACCATCTGCAGAACTATAAACCCCTTTAGTGAGTGGTTGATAAACACTAATGGCTCCAGCGGTGTAGTTAATACTGTCTGTGCTGCTTTTTCCCCCCGAGCTTTTAAGTTAATTTATTTCCATTTTAAGACACTCAATTCCACCTGAATGCTGTAAAAGACTGTGTTATTTGAACAATGTTTTGAAAAATTATTTATTTTAGAGCTATCTCAGAGCACCGTCTTAAATGGAAGGATTTGTGTTCTTATACTAGATGCCACGGGTTTGATTAATAACCAGAGAGGTCAGGAGGTCACAATGTTCCACTGCCAAACAAAACGCCTTCCAGGTGCACGGACCGACAGAGAAATGGTTTATCTGAATATCTCCCCTGCAAAAGAACACTGTTAAAATTGAAAAATATGGAAATCACTTGCCATGGACAATCCTTCGTAAAAAGCATTAAAGATGATAGTATTTGATTGTACAGTAATTGAATAAAAAGTACAGAGCATCTGGAGAGAGATTCCCTGCAGCTTCCCTTGAAACGCAGCTCTAATCACAACTCAAGATGTTCACCGTACAATGAAACCTCTTATCAGAATAAAAGCAGTTTGACACGAGTAACAACGGGAGCTTAATTAATGTCTATGGGCAAGATTCCTGGAATAAAATTAACCCCCAGCATGAACCAAATTACACTGTCAAAAGAGATTCTACACTGGCAACACCTTAACGTGAATGAATCTGTGAAAGAAACAGCATGTGTTTTATTCATCACTATCTCTCTCTCTCTCTTTCTCTCTTATTTCTAAATTTTGTTTATAAATACTGTGTTTTACATTTTCATGCGGTTACATCTGTTATGTGGTTTTGTTAAGACACAGATCTGTGCCGCTTCCATACCAGCCTGTGACATCATAGTGCATTCTTCACCAAATGTTCTTGAAAAAAAGATTCTGTGATGATTTGTTTATGCTTAAAGCATAAGCACTTTATAATTATTCATCTTTAGCTCTCTACAATGTGATGCACAATAAATATTTCAGGTATCACCTTTCATAATTTGGACACATTTCTATTTTCAACAGACAAGTTAATTTGTATCTATTCTGTATCAGATTTGTGGAGTTTACCTCGCTTGCTTTGAGAAAGTCTAGGGCCAAAAACACACAGGAGGTGATTATTTATGTTGATAACAGACAGCTTATGCTAAAATGAAAAATAAAGAATTCTCTACCTCCCTACAATCGTTTCTACAGTTTTACTGCATCTTTGGCAACTAAAAAAATGTGCACTTAGCGTTCGGACTGAAGGAGGGATGGGCGGTATTAACGCCTCACCCCTGTGACTGAGACTCTTAATTTCACATTACATGCCAGAGCTCTTCAGACATGACAACTGTTTGCATCAATAGCTAATGCTTTTTAAATATTACTCATTTATCATTCACTAAATCAAAAAGTCTATCTACGTGTAAGAAATGGAGAATATTTTTCGCAATGATGAAACGACAAAATGAAGATGAAGACTGGGAAAGCAGTTTCTTGGATGCCCGTGAATGGTCACCGGTGTTTTACAACTATTCCAACGCATCAGAGTTAAATGGCACAGGGCACGATTTTCTTGACCTGTCTCGTGCTATTCCACTCGGTTTGGTTCTGGGAACTTTTATAATCTTCGCTGTGGCTGGAAACATCTTGGTGATACTCTCAGTGGTGTGTTACAGGCACTTAAGAAGTCCAACAAATTATTTAATCGTCAATCTTGCGATCGCCGACCTGCTCCTGGGCACCATCGTGTTACCCGTATCAGCCACATTGGAGATTTTAGGCTACTGGGTCTTTGGAAGGATTTTCTGTGATGTCTGGGCAGCCGTTGATGTGTTGTGCTGCACCGCTTCCATAATGAGCCTGTGCGTAATCTCCATAGACCGTTATATCGGAGTGAGCCATCCTCTGCAGTACCCCAATATCGTAACGGGACGCAGAGCTATCCTGGCCATGCTGGGGATTTGGATCCTGTCTCTTGTGATCTCCATTGGACCCCTGCTGGGATGGAAGGAGCCCCCGTCACCGGACCACAGAGTGTGCGCAATAACCGAGGAACCCTTTTACGCACTGTTCTCATCACTAGGTTCCTTCTACATTCCTTTAATTGTTATTCTGGTCATGTACTGTCGTGTTTACGTAGTGGCCAAACGCACGACCAGAAATTTGGAGGCCGGTGTGAAGACAGAGGCGATGAATTCAGGTGAAATAATGTTAAGGATTCACAGGGGTTCGCAGCAGCATGAGGACACCGGTTGCTCATCCAGGGGTCGCGCGCATCAGGGGCGGAATTCTCTGACTGTGAAACTTTTGAAGTTTTCGAGGGAGAAGAAGGCAGCTAAAACCTTGGGGGTCGTGGTTGGCATGTTTACGCTGTGCTGGTTACCATTCTTCCTCACATTACCCATCGGTAGGTCTATTTACGCATGGTGCGCAGTGGTTGGGGATTAAGTAAATTTCTCTTGAACATAACTTGCTGTCTTGTCTACAAAAAGCACAACTTTCCCTATATATACATGGAAACATGCCATTAAATATATTATTATTACCCCACATTATTTCAGTAATAACAGTTAAAAAATTCAGCAAAATAATTACAACTAATATTAAGTAATAGTTTCATAAATTACTTTATTTTGGATAAACATCCTGTTTGGACTGATGCCTAAAACATATCTTCGGCTTGTAAATATTTATTTTCATTTAACTAAGATCTGTGTAAGGTTAGCTGTCGTGATCCTGTCTGTGTTTTCCAAATTACCATGGAAAACACAGACAGGATCGTGACATTAGCACACAGTCATTAAAATAAACAATATTCACAGGGAACGATTATTATTACTTTTTTGTTTAATGTTTAACAAACAATGAAAGACGAGAGTCAATTATTAAAGTGATTATCATTTGTATTAATGTTTCATAAGTTTGGCCAGAGAGGTACAACTTACTTGTCTGCTATAAAATGTAAACGCAATTTGAAAAAAACCCCACACAAACTCAGTTATTCATCTGAATGGCCTTTAGACGATGTGAAAAACCACTTGGTAATTTGTCTCATAAGCCTTCTGCTGCTGGAAGGCTGCGGTCAGTGGGAAGACTACAGACATGGGGTTAAGAGAAGAGTAAATCTTTTTGCACTTTATTTCCTACTCCCTCTCATGGGGGCCAGTGTGGGGTCCGCTTCATCTGTCGCTTAACCGCCACAACTGGGAGTATGAGAAAGAGGCCTGGATCGGTATTATTAATGAATAAGCTTTGTAGGCATTCCTATCACAGACAGGGTTATCTGAGCAGGGCAGAAGAAAGTTTCTGGAAAATTTGGAAATTTAGCTTGCTTGGTCCCTAATTAGGCAAATGGTTTGAAAACCTAAAAACAGTAGCATGTTTATTTAGGTCTTTAGGCCATAATTTAATGTGGCTGTCGAGGTCAGCTTCACTTAGATTTATTACAGTATGTGGTTGCGTTCTATTTAAAAGTTTAGTTAGATAATGGAAGTGTGTTTACACAATAAACAGAAGCTGGGGCTTTGGTTCTGGTATAGGAACTGGCGTGTGTGGAAAGAATAGTAATGTGTGTTGTTGTCATGGTTATAGAGAACATTAATAAACTGTAAAGGAACACATTAGAAGTTGTTTTAGCGTAATTACTTTATGTGATATTTGTGTTAAAGATAAGGATAAAAGTTTGAGTATGTTTGAACTGCTATACCTACACACATAAAGAAGACCATGATTTTAACCCATGTATTGTTGAGGAAATAGACACATAAGATACATTTGCTAACAATCCACGTGTCTTGTTACATAAATCACTAATATGTTTCCAAACCTGTCAAATTAGACAATGGCATAAAAGTCAGTAAGCCACTTGGATTGTAGACCAGGGGAAAACAGGATGCAAGGATATGGACAGTACGTCTTATACTTGTTTGCTTCCTTTTGGAATCTTACACTCAAGAAGAGTTCATTTCTAGAAAAATCTAACCACTTAAAATAAATGAGCTGGTGGATCAGAATGAAACATGTTTGGATAAGTGAGCTGCTTTGGTGTTGTTGGAATAAACCAAAGCCTGTGTAAGATCTATTTATGCGTGCTTTTAGATAAATCTTCGTCACTTATTTAGTCACTTGGCCCTTCACTCATGCATTCCATTTTGTGGCCAAGTCTCATGGTTCCCGTGCTTTGAATGTGGTGATTCGATGCAACAGGGCATTGAGGTGCCTCCCAGATGATGGATCCCAGTCTACAGAAAATCTGAAGGCACAGATCCAGAGACTTGTCATTGAAATTTAATTAATAGGGGGGTAAATGAAACAACGCACCAATATTTAAAACCCATGCCATTTTAATCAGGCTTTTACATATCCAACCGCATTAACAGACTCTGTATATCGACTTTACATTTACATTTATGCATTTGGCAGACGCTTTAATCCAAAACAATTTACATTGCATTATCCTATACATTTATACATAGGTATACATATGGAATCCCCTGGAATTGAACCCACAACCTTGCGTTTGTAATACATATTTAAGTTTTAAGTTTCATATTTTAGCTTGGCAGAAGGCCTGTGTTATATGTGGGACTTAAATGATGATGATGAATGTGGCTGTCTCTCGTTTATTTAGTCAGATAATCACTTAGACACTAAACTCAACAGGTTAGTGTTAGACTTTAACACGTAGCTAAGAGAAAGAAACAGGACCAGAAAATAAATGATGGTTGTATTATAGATTTACTGCAAATTGACATATTTCAGTGTCGCATTTGAAAAAAAAGCTTATTTGGATACACCAAAAGCACTATAGGTTGTTTTGAAGTATAAATGGTGCATTATATGGTGTATGTGTATTATATCGTAAAGCTCTCTGCAAGCTTTTTATCCAGGCTATATCTTTTAAACCACCCATGATTTTTCTTTCATATATTTTTTATTTCAGCACTGTCTAATCCTTTTTCCATTAAATGTTTCTAATTCCCATCCTGTTGTAAACACAACCCCTGACTGATGTGTTTCGAAAGGCCACGGCGGTCATAAAGAGCTACAGTCAAAACACTCTATTATCCAATAGGAATTATTTTTCGAAGCTCAGGGTTGAGACTACATCTCTAAAAGTCTCTTTCCACAATAAATATATCTATTTAAAATTGTATTTTAAGTTGAACTGTTTTCACTTGAATGTGCATTAACAGAAACGTAATCTTCACTCCCACCTGGGGGTGATTGAAGCGAATAGCATGCATTCGTCTTCAGAACAGCAATAGTTTTGCCGACAGAGGGCACAATTATGTAGCAGTGTTGCAGTTGTACAATAATCTTTTCATGGAGGTTACTTGTTAAAAATGGTTAAAAGACAGAAAAAAATGTACTTCATGTGTCCCTATTATTTTGCCAAGTATAATGTTATCAGTGTTGTTTCTGGAAGAACCTTTATACCAACATTATTTCTACCAACCAATCAGATTGCAGGAATAGTTCAATTTAAGATTTAGGTATGGCTACACTTACTTGGATCAGGGTTGGGTTTATTTAGGTACATTTGTATTTATTTAATTGGTTAGTTATTAGGTTTATTACTCCAACAGGATTGATGTAAAGACAAACACCATCAACCCATAAAAACAGAACATTATTAGATATTTTAAATATTAAATTACAATTAAAACCGGAAGGGGGACTTTTGTCCCCACATTTAAAACACGTTATGCATTTGGTCCTTGTACATTTCTGACCATGCTGTACTATTTCTTTGCAGTCTCATTCAATGTCAGTCTGCGGCCTCCTGACACCATCTTCAAAATCATTTTCTGGCTCGGTTACTTCAACAGCTGCCTGAATCCTATCATCTATCCCTGCTACAGCCGAGAGTTCAAGAACGCTTTCGTCCTCATCCTCAAATGCAGATGTCACCGCAGGAGGCGACTGGGTTGGAGAGCTTATAACTACAAAGGCTCACACATCAGCTCCATCTATTCACGGCAAGACTCGAAGGACTCTGTGAGCTACGGCAGTTACCTAAATGGAAGCCAAAGGACCCTGTCTTCTGCCAGCCCTAGCCCCAGTTACCACTCAAAAGGTCTGTCACATTTCCAGGACGATGTACCTAGACACCCCCGGAGCAGGACACCTTCAGTGTTATCTGAGAGTATTTTGGATCATCATCTTGAGCCTGTTGAAGAAGACCCAAGCCAGTTCTTAGGTCACACAGATCAGCCAGATATAGGAGATTTCCCTCAAGTGCAGGAAAACAATAAGGGTGTGGACTTGGAGGGTGATATGTCGCTTTGAAAAAAGTTCTACTGACTTCTGCTTTATTGAGATGTTCCCCTCTTTAAAATCCCAGCTTATAAAAGCATCAAGGAATTTGAAAGTCAGCTAACCATCTAATGTTCAAAATGACAAAGCATTAAAATAAGCATGAAAAAACATAGGCCCACCCCTTGATGTTTTTCAGGTGGGTTTTCTCAGAGCAGTTAGTCCATCAGGTTTAAGGGACACTGTACGTGTGATGTTGAGAAAACACAATTTCTTTAATAGAATGGAATTTTTTAATTCAATCTTATATACAGCGTGTCACTAATGTACAGCACATTGTGAATATTGTGGCATTCTTAATGTCCAAGATTATAGCAATTTTGCCAGACCTTCTGATCTATTATTTTTCTCTCACTAAATACTTCAACATTTTTGAAAATTCTTACTGACGCATGAAAAACAGCAAATGTTTTTATATCACAGCAGTTATTTAGACTGACTGAAAGAACGGAGCAATTTTGAGCCAAGGCATGCTGAAAATTTTAGCTATTAGTCAAAATGAGAAAACGTTTACGTATAATTCCCAGATTTATTTTATCAACAGATGTATTTTCAGAGGTTATTCACTTGGTATAGACAACGCATTGTACATTTTATTTACAGTCAGTATTCATTCATCATTTTCATAAGCATCCATGTTCAAGACAGGAGTTTCTTTGTTTTTACTACTCAATGAAACCCCTTAGAAAAAATGCGGACCAGAGAAAAGTTGTTAATAATCACTTGAACACTTCACGTGTGGAAAGCAGAACAAGGCAGAAAATACACAGTCTTTGAACAGAAAAGAATCAAACTTTAACATTCCCAAGCAGCAATACAAAAATTGTGTGATAACAAATTTCATGATTGCATTTAATCTAAAGCAGGAAAGACTGAATAAAAAATAAAACGTAAGATTTAGTAACAATTACTAAACATAAAAAGGTAAACAATGCAACAAAAACAATTGTATATTGAATTGAATGCACGCCTCAATCCCCATCTCAGCAAAAGATCCATTAATAGTACACTGACATTTAAAAAAACGAACATGGTTCTGTATTTACACTGTACAATTTGAAAATACAATATTCCTCTGATCGTAATATACTCTCCGTCAAGGATTTTGAAGGTTTGTTTATTTTCTTTTCAACTGTTCAATAAGTCATCTTTTCATGTGAAATTATAGATTTGACAGATTCTGACTTTTGTTGCCGCATCTGCAAGTAAATAATAATAGGTGTTAAGATATAAAACATTGAAAAAAATGTTTACAACAAACAAAGGATGAATGTGACCCACTGTGCTTTGAAGGCTCCTTAAACAACAAACTTATTCTTGGTGGTGGATCCACTTTTGGTGGCTGTGTCTGCATGTGACTGATATCCAATGATGACCTTTTGTTGCACACCTAATCTTTCTTTATAAACACGCCTGTAAAAAAACGATTCACAAATATGTTAATATATATATTAACTTTATCATTTTATAAGATTACCTAGATGTTCCTATGGTCAAAATGATTTTATGACATTATTTACCCTATATGTACGACAGCCTCTTTGTTCTCATAGTCTGACGTCCATATCGCAATTTTGTCTCCTTTCGTTCGCACATTGACGACTGCACCGCAGACATCATCGCTGTGGTCATCAAATCCTTCCCCCACAAGGCACAGCAGCTAAAAAACGAATGTAGACATTTCAGACTTCAGGACCTACAGACACTATATAAATTCTTCGGTTAAAGCGGTAAAATTGGAGATTGTGGACCTACCGTCTCCAACCAGAAGCGGTCCAGATCTGCTCTACGCTGCTGTTTATTAAGGGTGATCAGCCAGCGACCGCCCCGTTTGTTTCTCTCATCCTCCCACATGGGCTCAATGCCATCCTGCTCCAAAAACAGTAAACAGATCAGCACGGAATGACAAATAACCCTATCAGCTCTAATGCCCAGGAAACTCTCTGCTTACATAACGTTGAAGAATATATAAAAACAATCACAGAAGAGTCTTATAGGATTATGATATATATTATGAGGTAAAATGCTAAAAATAGAACTCAAACATATATTTTAACATCACCTGCCTTACCTTGAAAAGGGAATAGTCACATCCTGACATTAGGTTACTTGATATTTGAATGTGATTGTACAACCTGGGAACATAAGGTTTTATAAAAACTGGTTAATTTAAACAGTGGTTTGTGATTCATGGACACAAGTTGTATAAATACTCACGCCCAGAAGTCTTCCACTGTATCAAACTTTGAGATGAGACGCAGATTAGCTTGCCATGTTTTGCTTTTGTCATTTTTAAAGAACCAAAGTGCCCATCTGCAAACAACAACAAAATCAAGATCACTCTGTCAGACATGTTGCTATTGCTTGGCTTCACTATGGAAATGTGGCCTGGGTGACTTTACCTATTCTGCAGAGGATGTTTGATATAATCTTCAAGACTCACAATGTCTTGCTTGTGGTCGTCGGTTTTCTCTTCTTCTGAAATTGATGGATTTGTTGAATTTTCCTACCGTGAAAAGAGAAAGAACAGCAAATATTTTTACGAAAACTCGTGACAGCTCATCTGTGACTTAAAAGCTCAACAAGTGATGCATTTCAGAGAAAACGACACAGTTTAAATCAGAAAAAGTCATACATTAGTCAATCTGCACGCACTGCAGTTTTACCCGTAATAACAAATTAAAAAAGATCATTCCAATATATACACGTCATAAATGTTTGTTTCCAAAAATAAATAGATATATGATAAATTTAACTTGAGCTCTGGTCAGAAGAAGTGAATTATATGGGGCTTGTCACTAACCCTGGTGCAAAATAAGCGTCGTGTAAAAATGATTTTGTTTACATGACATTCCTCATTTTAAGTGACACATCATCAAGCCATGGGTCTGGATTTTAGATAAACAAATCGCTTAACAACATGTCTAACTCTCAGAACAGATATTAAATAAGTTCACGCTTCTTCTTTTTTTTTTACAAAACCAGTGAACACTTTGATGGCTTCTAACAGTTTAATGTTATTCTTAACACGCATATGTGCGACAGAGCTAATAATAAAAACATCAGATCATTTGTCTGCTTTCTTTACACATCAATAAATCTACTCACTTAAGGCATCTTATCAAAACAGAATACATAAATCATATTTAACAGTCGAAACTGCCAGTAATGTCAATAAACATATTCACAATAATGTTTGTAGGAGCACTTATTTTGACTCACCGGTTCAGCAGTCGCCATCTTCTACAAATGTGAAGGGTCTTCCCGGTGCGTGAAAACCCATTTGATTGGCCGACCACGTGAGTGTGCTCGCAGCCCGCGCCCGGACAGCGCCCCCTAAAGGAGTGAAATTTGGACTCCACTCCCCATAATGACAAATGATCGCTGTTCATAATCAAAGACTATCGATATACAAGATGCCTCAATGGGAAAGCACAATCCTCAGAACGGCAGTTCTTGCGACGGAAGTCCCGCCTTCTTTTAATAAAAAGAGCCATACGCTAAAGGGGAAGCATTGTGGAATTTTGTTTAGTGCATTTCAAGCATGTAAAAACTATATTTATGGTACGGCTGATGACACATTTAATTGTTGAGCCGCAGTGTGTTGTTTTATTGTCATTTTAACAAGCAGTTTTAAAGGTATCGGTTTTTTCTCATTCAAGTAGACCTTGCTGCCAGGAGACGAAACAAATAAGGCTGCCGAGTGTGGCGACTTGTCTTAAAGGGACTTTGCTACATTGAAAATCGATTCCCATCGCTTGAGAAAAGATATTTATATTTTCGTTTAAATGAATAAATGTATGCATTCGCACTATACATTTATTTAATCGCGTGTAATACTACTGAATGACTAAGAGCAGACATGTTTATGGGGAAAACGCTTATTAAAACTATAACTCTTCCGTGACTTCACTTAATGAAGTTAATTTAACAGAATTGTATTATAGTCCAGAATATTTTATTAATGTTAATCTCATAGCGTCTTTGGAATTAAAGCAAGTAGAGTATGGATAAACAAGCAGGATTTATGACCGAACAGCAGATGTATATCCACATTATTACAGAGTTTGACTCAATGCAGTGCCATTCCCTTTGCAACAAACATCAAATGTAAAAAATCATAAAAGAAAGCACAGAGATTATATTTTGTAACCATATTTATTCAGCGTGTAACTGGAACTAGTCACCATTGGAAGTACCAAGTACCGACAAAGATTTGAAATGCTTTGTTTGTTATTTTCATGGCAAGACAGGAAACATAGGGCTCGTGTTAGTGACTCGTGGATCCTTATAACTGCAGTACTGTTCGGATACTGTGGGAGACACAGGAGAAAAGTCCATTTGGATTAGACGTTAATTGTTTTTCATATTGCATAAACAAAAATATTGCTAGTAAAAACATGCACGTACCTCTTCCCAGCATGCATCAGATCAAAGGCCTCATTGATCTGGGTAAAGGGCAAAGTGTGAGTGACAAACTCATCCACCATTAGCTTCTTGCTCATGTAGTCATTCACAAGTTTAGGAACACTTTCCACACTCTTCCAGCCTTAAAGACAAAAGAAAGCATTATTGCATGCAGTGGACTGTCTATATCAGGTAAATCAACATTATTATATACCAGGCTCTCAACGATTCTCTGATCAGAATGCAGATTTTGTTTCTTTAAATTAGAAAATAGAACTGGAAAAAATAAAACCACCTACCACCAAAAGCTGTGCCTTTCCACGTACGCCCTGTAACCAGCTGAAATGGGCGGGTTGAGATTTCTTGACCTGCTCCAGCTACACCAATGATGACACTGGTTCCCCAGCCTTTGTGGCAGGCCTCAAGAGCACTTCTCTGAAATTCAAGACAATGGTCAATAACGATGGTCATCCTTTTAAAGCCATGCTGTACTAAACAACAGGTCAATTACGTAGTCAAAGTGCACATTATTGAGTCACCATGGCAACAGAGATCTCCAATAGACCATTGCACAACTGAATTACACATATTGGCATTCATCTCAAACGATACAGATGCAGTTTCTATGGCCTACCATAATTCCAACGTTTCCGATGCATTCGAAGGAATAGTCAACTCCTCCATCTGTCATCTCCACCAGCACCTCCTGAATTGGCTTACTATGGTCCTTGGGATTCACAAACTCAGTGGCTCCAAACTTCTTGGCAATTTCAAACTTGTCTGGGTTGATGTCAATCCCAATAATCCGGGTGGCTCCGAGTGACTTGCAGCCCATAATGACAGCAAGCCCCACTGCTCCCAAACCGAAAACAGCACATGTAGAGCCAGCTTCCACCTAATAGGGTTTATATGAGTCAGTGAAGGATGGGACATTTTAAAGCACCTTATGCTCTAGTGATACAGAGAAAATGAACAGCAGGATCATACCTTAGCCGTATTGAGGGCAGCTCCATATCCAGTGGAGATCCCACAGCCCAAGAGACACACTTTGTCCATAGGAGCTTGATCATCTACTTTGGCCAGAGAGATGTCGGCCACTACGGTGTACTCGGAAAAGGTGCTGGTACCCATAAAGTGAAAGATCTGTTTGCCTTTGCAGGTGAACCTGGATGTCTTATCGGGCATCAGACCCTGACCCTGGGTCACCCTAAATGTGTAAAAAAACAAATTCATAAGACGGTCTGCAGAATACATTCAGGTAAAAATGTAAATATATACATGATAACCTGATTTTCTGGCACAGGTTGGTTTTGGGACTCTTACAAAACTTGCATTCTCCACACTGCGGTACATACAGTGGAACTACAACATCACCTTAATGAGAAATAAAACAATTTCAGGAATCCTGCTCGAGTCTTAACACTCCTCACATTTTGAAAAGCCTTCACAAGAGGCTTCACAGATCAAAGTATTTAAACTTGCCTGGTTTGAATTTGGTGACCCCTTCTCCAATACTCTCAACAGTGCCTGCTCCCTCATGTCCCAGGATGACAGGAAAGATCCCCTCAGGGTCACTTCCGCTCAGTGTATGTGCATCAGTATGGCACACGCCTGTCGCATGGATCTGAAGAGAAACACAGTTTGAGACGCAGTAATAAAAATATAATCCTTCTATAACTGTAGTGAAAGTAACAAAACATTTCAAATTTACACACAGTTCTGCATAAATATACTTAATACAAGATAGCTGGGTCAAAATTTAACCTCTGTTTACCTGTCAGATGTAAATCTGTCACAAAACATGTAACTTTGACAGGGTGCAGTTGCAAGCGGGTCTATTACAGCATAAGGAGAGGCCGTTGCAACTTTAATGTATAACACTTTGACTAAATCGACCAGGGATGATACATGATGATACTGAGATGATACAATCACAAAATATCTAATTCTTAATCTCAAAATCAAAGATCTCAATGGACACCAAATCTTAAGTGTGACACCCAGATGAAAGACAGAAACAGAGATGTATATCACTCTAAAAGGCAAATCTACAAGGGTCTGTTCATAGCACATTACCTTTTGTTTCTATAAAGAGGTAAAATGTTCAGATTAATGGTTTACCTTAACTCTAACTTCATGGGCCTTGGGTGGAGCAACCTCCACCTCCTCAATGGAAAGAGGCTTCCCAGCCTCCCAAGCCACAGCTGCCTTGCATTTAATCACCTTTAGAGGAATTGTAAAGCAATTAGTTCATTAATACATAAATATAAATGAAGATTATACAAGATTTTTATGTCAAACAACTAATCTCGTCTTGTGCATGCAGATGCATTCAGGCAGATCAAGATGCAGTTAGACGCCATACAAATTACAAACATTTGGAGATAAATAAACTCTTTGTAAATAGAAAACGAGCGACATATGGTAAAACTAATTTCTGTTTATATGCTGTCTGAAGTCTACGACGAAAAGTGGGCGAAAGGCAAAGCACAATTAATACATATGAATACACCGTAGCATATCAGAATACAGAAAACAAGAATAACGAGCAAAGGTCAAAGTAGCACAATGGATCTTTGTGCACCTAACAGTTAAATCTGGACTTCTGTTGTGCACAAGTGCTGCTAACGTTACATTGCAACCTTATTTTCGAAAGAAAGGCATTGAATGTTTTTACTCGACGATATGTAGAAATAGTGCAACTTTTTGCATATTAAAGGAACACCAACAACACGTCTTTGTTCACATATTGGGGGAAATTTTGTCTGTCAACTTACTTTCCCGGTTGTGTCCATGCTTCTCTTCCACCGCGACAGAAAGTGAAGAAGGGGTGTGGCAAACTGAAGAACGCTTTCAACAGCCAATCAGGGAGGCGGAACAGGCCACGCTTGAACAAAGTCCGTGGTTATTCTCAGCCGACGTCAGCGCTGTCGCTTGTCATTGGTCCGAGACTAAACGATTGATTATACTTAACCAAACGTCTCAATCGAAATAAAAGCATCGAAGACTTTCTGATACCTGACAGACAGTAAATTATTAGCAAAACGTTGGATTGATTAGGTATTTCGAGCTGAGGTCAGTCATCTCAAGAAGAGATTACTTTATGGATTCTGTTTGGATCAATTCATAAGGAGGGTCTGGAAAATCTCCTTCAAATACTTATCTTAACAGGTAATGTGAAGATATCACAAAACTAAAAATATATGTCATGTCATCTAATCAGACAAAAAACAGGCAAAACACAATCTACACTTGGATAAAAGCAGATTTGTATTTGCTCACAAACATGTCACCACACAGGAAAGTGCATCAGAACAGTCTGATGACATATCCCTTACTTACCAAACAAGCTTACAAAGTTTAATTTAAAACAGACACATGTTTGCAAACATACCATAGATTTTATTTTGCAAGTCCATGGAGACAGTGTGGAACTAACATGAATTACAATGTAGAAAATACTGACATCCTTTACAATTCTGCAATGAAGTTTTACATTATTGAGCTCAGATGAGCTGGCATTATTCTTACACTACACAGCAAGGATAGCTTGATGTTGGACAGACCGGTCCTGGTCCAGCTTTCAGCAACATGAAAACCAAACAGTTATAGTTGTGGGGGTCACTTGCCATCTTGTTCATAGACAAGTGCAACTAAAAACAATAACCCATTTAAATAAAAATACAAATGGTACAAAAGTAAAAAGTCCAGCTGTACAAGGGAGATATTAATAAACAGTCTAAAGACTGTACTAGTCCCCTAAAAGCTGCTTCTGTGTTCGCCCAGGAAGTTCCCTCTGCAGATAAAAAACAGGTCCCATGTCCTGAAAGACCTTCATCATCTCCCACCTGCAAAGCAAGAAGAATTTCTTTTTGAATGTGAAAGTATAACCTCACTTTTTATATTAACTTGAGATAAAGGCACAGTACTATCACTCCAAGTAAATAACAATAACAAAATTATTATACTTTTAAATTGGTTTTCCACAGGTGAAAGAAATTTTGCTTCGCTAAATATCTCTCAGCTCCAGATTCAGTACATTAAATATGATTTTATTATTAATTTTGAGTTTCAACAATTTTAACTCGCCTCTAAATCCACGTCCTCCTCCTCTAAACCCTCCACTTCCACCTCCTCGTCCACCAAAACCTCCGCCTCCTCGTCCACCAAAACCTCCCCCTCCTCGTCCACCAAAACCTCCACCACGACCACCGAATCCTCCTCCACGACCTCCACGGAATCCACCTGCAAGTATTTCACTCACTTTAGAATTGTCATTCAGATATCAAAGCTGCAAATCAGAGATACTTAAGCAACTGGATAACCAGTATTGCATGTAGTTTTGAGGGCTTAAACTTAAAAATGGTCTTACCTCCTCTCCCACCTCTACCTCCTCGAGGAGGACCCTTCTCACCTGGAGGCCTGGGGAGGAACCTCTGAAGGGGTAGAAGCTTCATGGGGTCGATATAGAACTGAAAATGGATTTAAAATAATGTAACAGTACTATTAGACACATCAACATAGCTAATAATGAAAGCAAAAAATAAAAAGGATGAGAAAGCACACCATGATCCCATGTTTCTTAATCACTATATTAAAACATCAACACAATTTCAAATATTTATGCTTTTAAAAAGTAATATCACACCAGTAAAACAATGAGAATGGACACATTTTGTAAAAACTATCAACAAAGAGGAAAAGTTAAAATAACAAATAAGGTTAAAAACTGCATAGCTATTATAATTGATAGCTTACCTTCTGTAACTTCTTGAACGAGGATGCCTTCATATTTTGAGAAAGTTTGACGGAAAAATACTGTGGATTTCATTAAGGACGTTCATATATTTATGGAGGGATGGGGATCTTAGCGGATCAGACAGTCTCAACTGTAACAAAAATGTTATGTGGCCAATTTTTTTTATTCCTTGTAGATCTCTGCAAAGACTTAATAAAGTCTCTGTAGAGTAGGTTATTATATGAAATTTTCTAAAAACTAAAATATTAACATAAATTAAATATAATATAAATGGTTATATTACACAGACCATTAAATAAATATCACTTGCAGTAACTTTTAAGGATACAAATTCACGAAGTTGTCCAAAGATCTCGTCAACCTTTCCAATCTGTTCTTTGTTTTCCAGATAAACAGGAGCATTGAAGTAAGGGACTTTGTTTTCCTCCGTCACGCATTTACAGACAATGTCATCCTCACAGGGGTGCATGAACTCTCCTACGGCTGAAACATTAGGTTTATCAATACAAGGGTTTAAGGTCACTTTCTCATTTTAGAATCAAAAATACAAAATCACTATTTGTAAATAAAAAAAAGAATTTGCTCTTGGTATTTTATCATCAACCACCTTCTTGAGGTATTAACCTGACATGCATTTAGACATAAACACTCCAATTCAAAGGTGTTTTAAAGATCATAGGAAACATTTAAGTTAAATGAGTATATACTTTAAATCTTTTGTATGGACACAAGTATATGAAACAGACAAGCAATAAATCGGCCTTACCAACAACATATTCCGGTGGACCATAGTCCTGCTGCCTGTTAAATCCACCTCGTCCACCTCCAAACCCGCCACCTCTACCACCTCCTCTACCGCCACCAAATCCGCCTCCTCTACCACCACCAAATCCGCCACCTCTATTAAAACTGCCGCCACGACTCCCTCCTCGACCACCACCTCCGCGGAACGACATGGTGAAAACCCTGTGTGATGTGAACACATGGAAGATAAAAGTTAACACAAACCAGCAAAACCGATCTACGAGTAATATAACTAAAGTTTCCAGACAAATCACAGAAAAACGAATTACAGGTTTGGTGTAATTTAGATAAAACATCTTATCACAGCAATATACTCTCCGCTATGGTAAGTTAATGTTACAGGAATGCAGCTACAACGAAAGCAGAGATCAGTTCACAGAATATAGAACAGTTCCAAGTACAGAAGTCAGACAATTGCTGTCAACAGATTACCATAAATCACAAATGTTTTTAAAAAACTATGCACCGACATGTGAAGTCAAATTACCTTTAAAGATAATCGGTCGGTCTAAGAAAATGCACGCCGTCGTTGACTCTGGCAACACATGTGCCTTCACTGTCTGCCGTAAACGAATTCTCCTGCCTGGTTTGCAGACTGTCGTAAACACGGAAGTAATTATTTGGGCGCTAGGGGCGCACGACTCATGTAAAAAAAGGCATTCTTTGTTCTCATTTTCTGTTGCATAACGGACAAAACACTTTCCCAGGGTAGAGATGCAGTACCGTTTTTCCTAATAAAAATAAATCAAAGCTATATTTTAAAAAAAGTAGCAGAATTAAGTGAGCTCGGATGTAACCGATCTTTTCTCGGTTTAGTTACAAAATCATATCTAAGTAGACATCTTTCTTGGTTTTGTTTTCATTATATCCACACCCCAAATCTTTAATGTCTTTTATAATACTATGTACATTTATTTTTACCTATCACAATAATACAAAATAACATGACATTCTGTGTGGAGGCAGACACTAAGTGTACCAGCAGAGGTCACTCTTGACACATGATAAACTGAGCTTTAGATCACAGGATCTCTGAATGGGCTGAGATAGTGGTGAAGGACCAGAACATTTGGATTCTGATCAGGGACAGCTGGCTCTCCTGGGTCTTCACAGGAGAAGGCGATATCTGTAAATAGAAGTCAGTTTCCCCCGAATCTCTCTACCTCATTTTTGCCTCAAATGCCCCAGGCAACTGTCAGCATCCAGCATGGGAACTTGAGTAGTGTGCTGAGAAAGAGGGAGAGAGCGATAGACAGCCTTATAGAGAGAGAGTGTGTGTACCCTACATCAAACACATCGCTGCACTTTATGTGAAGCTTATTACAACCTTTTGTTGTATATGTTTTATCACAAATACCTTTACACCCAACCTGAACCCTTTTAGAAAATAAATCCTGTTTATATATCTAAAAGACCTCAAACCCTACAGCGCCTAGAATTTTAACTCCGCTGGAAATTTAAGAGACTCCTGCATCTGTATGTCAATATTTGATGTTCAGGCTAGTACACACATTCTAGCTCAGAAGCTGTGCTGCTTTTCACAACACCAGAGATGAAAACCACACCCGGACCATATTTTTGTTTGTAAAACAAATGTGTATTTGATGCATTTTTAGAACATAAAAATATAAATTCTTTCATATTTTGTTCATCATACATTGTATTTTCATTTTACGTCTACACCGTGGTACTAACATTTAGTTGCAGGGAGATTGCACTCGATGAAACCTTGTGTACTGTGTCTGAAATGTCTCAATATTGACTAATCCATCATCTTTAGGAGAGCCCAAGTATTTTGTTCCGTCAAGGAGAGCAGCATTCAAACCGCTAGTACAGTATTTTTTAATGCTTTCTTGTTCTTACATTTGCTAATACAGTTCAAGACCTTGATCGGTGTTCATTTCTGTTACTGTATGGTTGCAGATGTTGCAAATACCCATGCATTTCAGGACACAAACCATGTGATTTAATTGCACAGTGGGAGTGTTTCGTATCCCGTTGTATCGATTTCATGGTTCGGTAATCTGTGATAGTCACAATGGTCAGTCAGATTACGGGGTAAAGGAGGCAATGTGGCCTTTTAGGCATTAATGGGGGGAAAGACTGTTAATTGCCCCAGACGGTTCAAAGTAAATTAATTATTGATCGACTTTGCCACTCTTTTTCTGAACTTACATAGCTTTACAAATCCTTTTATCTCCCTTTGGTGTAAGTACATTTCCGCTCTGGCATAATTACATACTAAGGAAAGCCCATGGGCCAGTAAGCACCTCATTAAATCCCCAAAGTTGTTTGTTTTGGATTTGTCTATGTGTGATGTTTGTCCTTATATTGACACTTCTTACGAGACTCTTTTAGTTCATTCTCTCACCGTAATAGTACCCTCTCCTCCTGCCTAACCCCGCAACGTACGATTAGCGTGTCATTACCTGTGGACATTACAGAGGAAAGGAGAGATAGGCTGTAACTAATTGAGATCACTTGTGTGGGCTGTGGCCTTGCAAGACGGCTTGCATCCAATCTCTGTTCAGGATGACACTAAATACAAAGCGCAGATCCAAGCCAACCGAAGCCTGCATCATTATTCTGCACATTGATTTTCCACCGGGCCTCCAAAGACAGGCTGCTCTTTGAAATGAAATATAAACAAAGTACCAGCATGATATAACAGCATTTTTATTCTGCTTCAGGAGACAGCTAGCCCCATGGATTAGAGGTTTCAGTCAAAGAAACGCAAATGGTGCATAAGTGTGTGTCCATTTCAAATGGTGCACTGTTCTCTCTGCTGTTTAAATAACGCTCGCTCTCTGATCGGGTTGAGTCAGTTCATTCTGAGTGGGTGAGGAATATAAGGTGGACTGAGCCTACAGGGACATCTGAAGACGGGTCATCTGATACTAAGAGTCAGCCTGTGATGCATTCCGAGATGGTATTTCACCACACAAGATAAGAGCCGGCATTATGTTAGGTTTTAATGCTTTGACAGGCCGGGTCTGATTTAAGGAAACTGAGTGAAGGGTTTAGATCCGGGCTTGGAAGAAGAGCCGTGATAAAGGTCAAATCTGTTAGGATCCCAGAGTTATTTTTCAGGTTTTTTGAGGATGTGTTTGCCGAGAGTACCGTGGGTGATAGTTAAAAAAAAGAAAAAGAAAATGTATCTTTTTTGAAAAAATGTATTATGAAATGCTGTGTCTATACATACACTCCAGTGTTGGACATTTGGATGACACCCACGTTACATTCAACAGGTGGACTCTTTGATCACATAAAAAAATATCACCATAATGTTATGGCTACAAATAATTATGATAATAATAAGAAACAAGTAAAAAACACCATGCCACCAGGTCAGATAATTGTTAGTTGTAAGAAAATCTCTCTTTTTTGTACTTTGATGTTGGTAAATCAAATACGTTAATGGATTGTAATTGGTTCCCTTTGATATCGGCCAGTTTTTACACCTTCCGTCTTCCATTCAGTGTCGCAATGATGGCCAAGATTATACCCTGAAAGCACCTATACATACAAATAGCAGTGTCATTAGAGCAGAGAGGCTTTTCCATGCTCTCGCTGCCCTTAATGTTCATCCACACAATCCTTTCAACAAAATCAGAGAAGATAATGTGTATTATTAGCTTTCTCGTTCTCTAATAAGTGATGGATGAGTGCTAGCTCCTCCATGCATTTGTTTCCAGGTGGAACCGGTCTGAAAGGCATTATCTGGTGGCATCCTTAGATGACTCTGGCTCTAGAGGAACAGTTGTCCTGTTTACTTTCATGTGATTCCAAGCCTGTATCATTGAATTATGTTATTGTCAGCATTGCTCAAATATAATAAACATTGTAGTATAGTCAATTGAAACTTTAGGAGTGCTTTTTTGAGATTTCATTTTCTATTTAGACTGTCTAAGCTTTCCTGTAGATCAGTGGTATGAGCATTGTGTCAACGACGCAAGGCTGTGGGTTCAATCCCAGGGGATTGCAGTATAAAAATATATGTACGATTTTGGTTAAGAATATCAAAAAATCAATAGCACAGTGCTATTTTTCATTCACAATACATCAAATGTTTCCAACGGGGTTTTAAATTGCCGTTTAAAACAGTGTAACGTTCTTTTTTAGTTTTAGTTGTAGTTTAGTTTTTACTTATTTTCAGTGCATTTCAGTGACATACAGGAGCAATGTGGAGATTTTAGCTGCATCTGAATGAAGGGTTATGTTTTTCTTTACTGTGAATGAGCTATTTCTATTCACAAACAGCGCGGGTCTGCTTGCATGGATTGTTGTTGCTATGTCCCATGTTGTTTCTACAGTATTCCTAAATGGACGAACTGCTCTAAAGAACGTGTTTCATAAATACATTATCTCATTCGGGGAAAGAAGCGAAATTGTGTCGACATTTTAGTATTCTCTCAGCCTCCGTAGTGCTTTAAAAGTGAGGGGTGGAGTGAGCCTTTGGTTGCAACTCGCAACCTAACCAATAGATGCCGCTAAAATACACAATGGTCCTTTACATTTTTTTCCACTATCTTATCGATATTTGATTTGATTTGAATTAACAGAAATGTTTCAAATTGTTTCAGATTGCGTAGTGAATTTTTAAATATATAAATAGTAAGTCAGCCTTTTGACAAATGCTGTGGTTACTCGCAAATGTGAAGAAAACAAAAAGGTTTTATCTGAACTCAAATGGAATGCAAAAACTTTGGAGCCCATTATCTCAAAACTGCTCAGAATGCTGGTGAAACCTTATAATTGCAAGGCAACAAAATGTGAGTAGTAGAATTACACATTATGTAACCTGCAGCTAATTTATTAGAATTACATGAAACATGATCGAACATCATGGTTATAAAACTTCAGTTATGTAATTTGTGAACATTTGTGAGTCTTACTACGTACCCCATTTCGTCATCCTATGCTCCTTTACCTCATCATCAAGGAATGTCTCTGTTATTGTTTTGAATATTTGACCTCTAGTTGTGATAATTACATACTGTGGCTATAAGACCAACACTGTTTGCAGGAATAATCACAGATATGGGTGTGAACTGGAGAGCTGATCTTTCGATCACCTCTGAGCCGTTGAGCAAGGCACTCTATCTGTAATTAGTCTAGGATAATCCACCATGGATAGATGCATCCTTTAAATGTCGAGGAACTATGTATCATGATTGGATATATATTTAAGGTCACTAACATTTGGAGAGACAGTTAATTACCAGGATTCCTTGCTTAGTCTTGTAAGTCTACAGCGGGGGTTCTGAATCTCACTCTGTTTGGTCCAGTTTCCTGCAGAGTTTGGTTCCGACCCGCTCTAAACACCTGGATATACTGTCATTTTCAAGTAAACCCAAAGACCTTGATTAGCTGATTCAGGTGTTTGATTAATGCTGGAAATGCTGGGTGAATTCCAAATGATGTTGTTGTGCCCTTGAAAGGCACTGCGGGAAGGGGATGGTACTCGTCGAGTCCTTTCAAAAAAGAATGAGAAACTAAACCCTGTCATGGATTTTTATGTTATCAAGGTAACATTCAAATATAAAGTTGCAGTGTCATGTGTAGAAAATATGCATGAGGTAGACAGTGATTTTCTGGACTCTTCATTTTAAGCAGGTCGCTTATCTCTCCATTCTAAAATCTTGGTTATTGAATTGGGCGTTGTGAGTCCTCATGGGCCTATATGGAAGAGATATCCTTTTCTTCAATAAGTCTTCCTCACTGCTCCATTATACGTCACATCAATGTTTCAATAGTCCCTGTGTTTGTGCCAAAGATGGTCCTATTTATATTTAATATCGGCTTTATCCAAAATATTCTGCTGACTAGCAGTGCTGAGTCATGCACATTTTCAAGAGCAGAACCCCGCAGAAACAGCAAGACTTGATGTTTCCTTCAATCTCCTGATGGGGTTTCGTTTCTCGACCATTGAGAGTGTTCTATAAAGAAGATACTTTCAAGTTAAGTATTTCAAAGTCATGCCACATAGAAAAATTCCAAACAGAGTTGTCTACATCTGGCCTCTGTTTGGGCGTAAAAATCAGTATAGACATACAATTGACATTTCAGTTCAAGAAGTGAGCTGTGCATGAATTAATTCATTATTAAAGGCTCCTTCAGTTTAATTTATTAAATTATTAATGACCAACTTTGAATCTTATACAACTGCATTAAAAATTCCTCGTTTGTAAGTTGCTTTGGATACAAGTTTCTGTTACATCTAAATGTAAATGGCATGTAATGATGTGTCACATGTCACCTTTGGAGTTTGCTTGATTTCTCTTTGCACATTGGTAGAGCTTGGTTGGTACGCTCTGAGGCAGAAAATGTCACAACCTCACACTCCTAAGTAAAACAAACCCCACTCTGCACTCTTTGACCTTTATTCATCATAAGACACCACACATTCCGCTGTGTCATGCCATGGACACATTAAACATATATATCTTCTTTATATCAAAAATCAAATGTTTCTTCTAAAACCACGCCTTCCATATCCGTCTGAAATGCGTGCATTGATGGGTTGGGTTAACTTGTGTAAGAGGAAGAAAATGAGGTGGGGCTGAACAGTGAGGAAGACGACATTTAAGCACTGACACTTCCACCCACACTCATACTGCAGCCAGCTCGTCTCATCTGCAGTAGTTCCATGTTAAACGCTATCATCCTCTCTCTCTCTCTCTCTCTCTCTCTCTCTCTCTCTCTCTCTCTCTCTCACACACACACACACACACTCACTCACTTGTGTGCTCTGCTGTTTTTTTATTGCAGTGCTCCTCATCTGCCTGCTCATGTGTCTCATCTCTGCCCCATTCTCATGTTTGTTTCTGCTTCCTTATTTAGACGGGACACCCATTTTAAAGGCAATGACGTAAATAAACATTTATGTTCCTGGGTTTCATCTCATTATTTTAAGCAATATCACATTGTATGTATTTGATAATTTTATATTATAAGCAAACTAAGGGCAATATTCGGTTAGGTTTATGCAAAATGTACAGTAATTGTGAATAGTTAATAGTTTATATGTGAATGCTTAAAAAGCAATTTACTGTTCATTTGCAGATTTTTATCGTGCACAGTATGCACCTTCTCTAGGTCCATTCTTTCACAAAATTATAGAACATAATAAAACTTTTAACTACTCAGCCATGGTTTTATTGAGTTTGATTAGTGGTGTTTAGTGTAAATTTATGTTGTTTAAAGCTGATCATTATAGTCATTGTTCTGTGCCAGAATAATTAAATGTTCTGTGAATTTGTACAATGTGAATCATTGTGTAAGTCAATGTGAATTATTAGAAAAATGCAATACTGAACCTCTCCCCAAACTCCACCACTAAATCTAACATAACTGGCAGAAAAGCAAATCGTACTTAAAAGCACAAATAAGATCGTACGGATTCATATGAAGTAAAGGCGTGGTCACACTAGAATTTTGCTCCATTGACTTCCATTCATACGCATGCGAATGCGATAGACTGGTAACGCAGGCTTCTGCAGAAAAGTTTTGTATTTTGATACGTTCCAAAGTTCAAGTTTTGTGAACTGACCCGCGTATTTGTATCACGTGATGACGCGTGACCAACAGTAGATGGATACGCCTCGGCTTGACCTTTTCAGTTGGAGGAAATGCTAATATAACAAAATCCAATTCTGTACAACACATTTTTAAAACAACGAAAACAAAACTGCAAATACGTCAGAATCCACACTGTGTAAATAAAATATACCCAACGTTTTTTATTCATGGGTTTTCTGGATGCTATGGTTGCTACCCGTACACGCAGGGTTCTGCATAGAGATTAGCATACTGAAATTCTTGTGTGACCTTAGCCACCTCGTAAAATAGTTACGAATTCCCACGTGATTGTGTTAGTTGTACTCTTCTTGAACTACTACAACTCATGAGCAGCTTGTAACTTCAAAGCTACAATTTCAAAGCTCAACACTTATCTAAAACATACCGTACATGTTTAAACAGAGAAACACATGCTTCAATTGCTATCCACTGCTATCTATACGCTGAGCACTTGGGTATCTTCTCCTTTTTCCCCTCTTCCTATCATGTTTTTTTCTCTCATCTGTGCCATATTCTTGCATTATTCATCTTTTTTATCGACATACAAGGGGCTCTCGTCACAACCATCTAATTTTAGCATGGGACAAGAGAAAGCTTCGTGATAAAGTGAAAAGCCGCAAAGTATATGTAGATATGTGTGTGTGTGTTTGAGGGCTAAGAACTGTTTTCTCTAGACATCCAAAACCGCTTTTAAATGGCGGGGTTTATCTCTGCCTCGCTTTCCTCATTCCGTTCTCTCCTCTTTCACGCGTTTCCTTTAAATCTTTCACTTTTTGGTTTCTAATAATATTTCAATTCATCGATGCTCATTCGAGCTGGCATGTACTGCTTTATTGGGTCGGCTTTACAGTGACAGGCATGTCAGAGCAAAACAGCAGGGGTCTTGTTTCTTTGTCTTGCCAATTATGCTCTGGCTGGCTGTCTGCTCCTCTACTGCAGTTAGCTGTACGGCGTCATATCGAAAGGTATGTTTTATTAATTGGAACGTCTGCGAAATATTGACCCCGGTATTTGTCCAACCTAATCGCGTTAACGTGTCTCCCAGCTGCATGTAAATAATCCCAAATCAGCTTTAATGAGTTAGGAGAGAGTTTGAACTGCCTGTGAGCATGAAGTGTGGATGATTTGAGTCTTCGGGCCGCGGTTTCTATCGCATTAGCTCCGTTGGTTTACGTTTTGAATTTGTAAAAGAAGGGGCAGTGGTGGAGGCAGATGAAAAGAAGGACAAGAACAAGATGCAGCCCGCTTGTGTGCGCATGTTCTTGTGTGGGTGTGCGTTTTGTGAGCGAGAGAAAGAAAGCACTGCTCTGTGCGCATTGAAGTGTTTGATGACTAACTCATTTGCTCTATGATGTGATCATTAACATTGATATTCTAATTGATTTGGTCAGCCCATTGAAGAAGAGAATATAAGAGAGACAATGTATCCGTGTGGGAGTGCACACATAGTTGTGCGATTCTGGAAATACATGCAAATTAGCGGTCATAACTAGGTGCGAACATCTTGAAGAATACTCAAAGGTTAACTCTAGCGGTTCCCAGAAAAGTGATGTCATTTGTGCAAGAACATGTTGTAGACCATTTAAAGGTTAATTCTCATTCTCAGAGAAGTGGAGTCATTTTCACATTTCCACATTTTTGTGGAAACTGACATTTTCAGCCAGAACTCGGACAGATCAGTGCATTCTCTTTTTTGTTTCCTCTCACGTTCTCCTGACAGATGCCTCAAGCACACGCCAGTGACATACACTATAACATTATATTATACTTAATGATCTGGATGATGGTAGGAATAGATTTATCGTTCATCTCACCCGGTGACAGCTTTTTAATTTTACGTTTGCGTTCTAAACACGGACTCAGCGAATCTATGAATATAAGATTCATGAGCACATTAGAGCGATCACTTATGTGTGGGATGATAAAAGAAAGCGAGGGGAGGTGTACTGGCATTTAAAATGTAATTTGAAATATACTGCATCCTTTAAAAGTGCGCTAACAGTAATTGCGCTGGACTACTGAAAGCTTGCGGCGTGGATGGCGCATCGTGCAAAAGCTAAAGTTTGTGGTTACTGAGGCCATTGCATAAGTGCATCTAGGTATTCCATTAGTGAATGTGTCGAACATCATAGGCCAACAAAAGACGTTTGACTGTAAGCTATGCAGGTCGGAGTTTAACATTGAAATACCATGTATGCTGTTCTTAAAGCGCAAGCTCAACCAAAAATGAAAATTCTATCATCATGTATTCACCCTCATGTCATTTCAAACCTTTATGACTTTCATTCTTCAACAGAACACAAAAGAAGATATTTTGAAGAATGTTGGTAACCAAACAATATTAGTACCTATTGAGATGCATTGGTTTTGTGTCCATACACTAGAAGTGAATGGGTACCGCCGTTGTTCGGTCAAATATGTAACATCAACATGACAAGTTTTCATCAGACCACAAAAAAATGCACTAAAAGATATTCATTGGGAATCAAAAGTGGTCATTCTATACCAAAAACGCCACACGCCAAACGACAAACCAGATGAGAATTATTCAGCTAAATAAATTTAACGATGCCTTGTTTCCGTACCTCAAAAACCAGAGAACCAGTACATAATTCAGTGTATTGAAACTGGCGTTTTTGCTGTGTGCCATGTGACCTACAAAGCGACCTCTGACCCTACATTTCCCTCTCTTTCATCTCAAAATAAAGCCCTGACCCCATCTGCGACCAAAACTGTCACTTATTATAGTCCTCCACGAGGGAAACAACCCTCCGCTATCTCTCAGAGAAACACAGACCCGAGGTTGCGAGGCCTCACTTCAGTCTGTCATTGCCGCGACCCGTATGTGAGTGTGTTTATAAGTGGTGAGTGTATTAGCGGGAAATGCGGATTTGAGAGATGACTGTATTTTAAACAGCTCTGCGGACGTGGTATGCATGTGAGCTGCGGGGTTACAACAAACACTATTCAAGCAATTTGGAACTATATTAAGTGTGTTTAAGGGGTACCTGAAAAGCACCTGCAGTCTAATGGAAAGTGGTGTGCGGTGTAGTGATGTAGTACACTGAAGCAGCCGGTGGCGTTCACCTTCAGATAGGGTCACGCTCAGCCTTCATACAGAGTCCGTAATAACTGGTTCTCCGAGCCTGAGCCGACTGGTAAAAAAACGCTTGCACAAAACAAGCTTTGCGGGGCTAAAACAGAAAAACTCACGTCATATACAGCTGGAGTCTCTTTGTGTTTGTGAAGAAAAGCACCCATTGAACGGATTTTAATTGGTTTCTGGTTTTCCCCTACAGCTTTTGTGAGGAAAGATTCGGGCAGATGTCAATTAGTCTGCGGTAAGCTGGCACAAAGTGGGCAAGTGTGACTTTTTCTGGAAATGATACCCTCTTCACCTCTCTAGGAACAGCTGGCCATTGTCAAAAACCTCATTAGGCAAGTGGCGTGATGCAGAGATGTTCCGGCTAGGTCAATGTGACACAAACATGCCCATACACACAATATTCACACTACTTACTGCTTCAGCACACATCTCACTGACTGATCCCTTCTGATCTTTAGTAAACAAGCTCGAATGAACCGTATTGTCAGGCTAAACAACACATTCTTTATTTAAAGGCGTAATTGATCCCCGAAATTAAAATTCAGTAAATGATGACCGCATTTTGGATAAACTATTCCTTTGACTGGTAAAATCTTTTTAATGCCTGTTCAAGTGCAAGAATTAAAAGCAAAGCAGTCGGAGAGGATGGAATGCTGAACGTTAATCTCACCGCAGAACTTGCCTCTGGCCTCTTCCCTATCTGGCCAATACAAAGCACCCTGAATTCCATTGGGCATACTAACCCAAACAACTTTTCATTTCAGTGCAGATCGGGCAGAGTTTTGTAGTTCCTTGAATGTTATGTGTTTACTTTTTACCAGAAAGAGCTGTGTTCATACTACGGTACAGCAATTATTTATTATGGTATGCATGTTATAGTTCAATACATTTTTTTAAATTCCATTGAAATATCATAGTAGGCCTGAAAAAAAGTAGCACTATGGTACTTTCTGCAACTCTTTTGTATTTCACATTTCCTAAAACAGTCATCATTTATGCACCCTTATGACATTCAAAACTTGTATTTGACTCTTTCTTCTGTGGAACACAAAAGAAGATATTTTAAGAAATGGTTTTGTGTCAACACAATGGAATCAATAGGGGCCAATGTTGTTTGTTTACCAACATAGTTAAAAATATCTTCTTCTGTGTTCTGCAGAAGAAAGAAAGTATGAACTGACTTGATAATGGGATGGGATAAAATAATGAAATAATTTATTAAAAGAATCAAAAAACTATCCCTTAAAGGCGGGATGTCCCATTTCCCATGGCCGTTGTTGATGTTCAAATCACCAAAATAGACACACCCCTACCGCCATCTTTCATCAGAGCTCAGCTCGACTAATGTCCATCCTGTGCACTGTGCACCTTACTACTGATTGGCTACAAGATTGTTTTGGTACTCGGCCCGACTTTGTCTAAACAAGCTTAATTCGGAAATCGTTCACCCCGCCTTTATGTGCGTACACATTATAGCCACTTTATTGCCTATAATGAAAATGCATTATATTAAGTTCTATACTGTTTATCAATATTATTAATGTGTCTATTATTACAATCGTACAAAATACAAAATGTATTTTATTCTTCTTTTAAAGAGAAACATGAGTTTGTTTCTCTTTCACAGGTTTTGACAGTTCAAGTGCAATCCCATCTTTCACTGCATTACTGCGAAGAAGCGAATAGAGCTAGAGATCCATGTGGTATGTCATTTCAATCAATTGACCGCGCTTTTTAATCTAGTCATCATTTCTTTTATGGATTTAATCAAAGCGACATCAAAATCCTTCCCAGTAGCCCTGGTTGGGAAACACTGGACTACACCAAGGATGCCCCAGCGCTGGCCTTCGCTTCATCAAAACTCCTACTGCGTCCGGCTTGCTACCTTTGTAGTGAAAGTGCCCGTCAAGAACAAAGCCACCGTATTGGCATATTTAGCATCGTGGATAGGGTAAGCGGCCAGAACGACATTTCAATGTCACTCCGCTGGAACAACTTTCAAAGATGCCTCTGGTCCCTTGAGTGAGACCCTCATGTCTCTGAGGTTTGGCTCATGTCCAGATGTATCGCCGCTCACACTTTTATGTCATCCCGGGTTCATACGTCGGCCATCCATATAAATTCCTTTAGCTATTTGGTATGCATCAACCATCTATGCGTTTGCGAGGTTTAATCTTTTTACTCTGCACATACTTGAAGCCAGAGAAATAACTTAATGCGATAGGTTCAATCGGAGGAATCCTGCTGTCCAGAGTTGCCCAATGAACGTGAGTATTACTTCCACATCTGAGCTTGAGAGCCTTGAAATGGCTTCCCTTTTACCTTCCAGCTTCACAATCAAACATTTCAGCAGGTCCTGGAACACTGTCCTGTGGAGTGATGCAACTCACGGTGCATACATCACAGAGAAAAACAGACGGAATCAACAAGCCCCCGGGCCCCTCGGGGCCAAATGTAGGCCTGATTGCATTGTAGAGAGACTCCACTGTCACCTCGCTGCTCCTCTCCATTGCAGGAGTGTGTGAAGTGTGTCATGATGATCCACTGGTTGGCTTCTATTAAATCCTACTGCCTTACAGATTTAGCCAAGTTGTCATTATACATGACACTACCCCCTGCGGGTGAACGGCACGGAAGCTCAACAATCCTCAACAAAGCTGCCGTAACTGGAAAAGTGTATCTTGTAGGCCATCGTTTAGAAACTGGCTTTTATTAGCATTTTTAACTACATCATAAAATAGTTTTGACAATTAACATGCATAGTTTTTCCTTTCATAAACGCAACATTTGAAAGTCAAGCAGTGATGTCGACAGACTGTAGCCATAATTGTAGCGATTCTATATTATGGCAATTAAATTTTTGGGTGAACTATCCCTCTAAGTGCACTCCACATGCTCTGCCTTCTAAAAGATATGTATACAGTACACAAACAGCATCAATACGATTTCTAACGCCTGAAACATGTCAAACTGAGGCCACACAATTTTCCTTAATAAGATTTGATAGAAAACAAATCGGACTCTTTGTCAGATTCGTCGCTTCTCCTCAGATTCATCACATTAGTCCTCAGCCGTGACGCAATGCAATAGGATTCTCATAGGAAAGAAGATTCTCCGGCACTTTTGACAACATCTTCAGCGTTTGATGCAGCATGTAGGAAACAGCGGGTGTGAAATCAGGACATCTAAATGAGGAGGGGGAACATAAAAGGACTGTAAATGGGGAAGAAATCGCTTGCCAGCACAGAGCGGTACTTCTCATGGTAGTCTACTGGAACATAATGGCTACCTGAGAGGAACATAAGATTGAAACGGTTTGGGGTATTAACACCATCAAAAGCTTTTCGAAAAGAGTGAGTTCTGACAAGACATGCGGCAAAGCTAATGTTTAGCGCTAACAAGAAAGCTTTACAGGCTTGGAGTCATCGTATTGTTGCCGACAATATTAACATAGCCCCCTGCAGTTTTCCAAACTAAAGGATGTTACAACGCTGTTCATTTTTCAGGCTAATTAATCTCACCACCTGGCAGAAATAAAAGCATTGTATTTTATTGACCCATTTTATTTTCTTGAGTCAGGAGAGACGAGGCGCTGTGATTTGTAAACGTACAGCAATTCTGTATAAGTCTTTAGTTTTTGTTTACAAAGAAACAGCGCATTGCCCGCTTTAAAAATGTGTGATGATTCTGAAATAACATTCTTATCAATAAATACATTTTTTTAATATGTTTAGTAGACAGCTTTTTTAACAGGAAACAGTCATTAAATCTACTTTTTTAATCGTACAGGAATTCAGTGGACATCAAACCTATGACCTTGGTGTTGTCAAGGTCGTACTCTACCAGAAGGAGGACAAAGGTTAATACGTAGGGTTAAGGTATGTTTAAATACCTAATCCTCTGACCAACAGTAATAGCAATACTTGCTTTGCAAGCAGAGATACTAAATCCTCTCCTCGTGTTCCTGAAATGATTCCCCTTGTCTTTAAGTTTCTCTTAAGCCTGGTCTACCTATCACATAAACATCCACTGTGCACCTAACTATTGCAATGTCATCATTCTAGCTTTTTGAAATGACATAATCCTCCTCTAGGCTGGGAAATCAATTTGTCGGGCCATAGTATCTCTACCCCCTTACCTCCATTTCCCATCTTTCTCCCAGAAGTCCATGCCTCATCCTCCTACATGGACCTGCTAGTTGTGGATAATGAGCTGGGATTTATACAGAACTTTGCTGGAGTTTAAATTCTCATGCCTGCAAGCTTCCGTGTCTCTATCAGTCTCTCCTTTTACTCCATGTTGCCTTGACTACTGCTTTAGAATCATTGTCAGTGTGGGAGAATTAAATGAAAAAGTTCTTTGTTCAAAATCAGCCGTTTCCAATCCTGGAGACTTGTACAGAAGGATCAAAAGCGAGCAGACGGTTTCACTGCTAAAGCAACTGAAAAGGGAAATGTTTTCGTTATAGATTGCAAGCTAATTCACTGTACAGTAGAGAATGATGCGGACGCAGGAGACGATGCTGCAACACAATGCATCATTACCAGAGCGAATCAACCGGCATTTTTGTGCATGCTAAAATTGCGCATGATTAAGAACGATTAATCTGCTTTAAACATAACACGTTGATTTTTATTGTCATTTAAATCTCACAATATCTTCACTAAAGACTTCCTAGTCTTCTCATGTTTATTGAGTGTCTTTTTATGGGCCTATAATGGTATTACCAATGGCAATGGTACAAGGCCATTCTCACTGCAACGTTAATCTGCTACGTGCGGAAACTCCAGCATTGCGAAAATCACTTTACATGAAGTATGTGGATCAATTTTAAATGTTGTCTTCTCTGTTTGACCTCACTACATACAAGGAATAACCTTTATGGCACTCACATTTCACCCCGGGCAAAACACCAGTGCCTTTTCTAATAACGGCTCCCAGTCCCCCTGTATTATTTATTGTGCTCCTCATGACTGAATTGAACATGTTTTGTTCTTCACGTGGGGGGAATAGGGGTACAAGAAAGAACATGACATTTAAAGCACATCCCTTAAGTGGAAACATGGGAATCGTCTGGCTCCCTAATGGAAAAAAGAGCTGAGCAACACCTTCCTTCATGGGGAGCGGTTTTAGGCCATTTGAACAGTTTGAGCTTTTTTACTCTCCTTCTCTCTCTCTCTCTGGATAAAATGTACAATTTCACTAGAACATGTCAGAACTGGTAAAAAAGTGGCAAAAATGTAAATGGTTTCCAACAGTGACTTGCCGTCAGACCATATCATTTAGATATCCAAAATTTACAGTATAAATATGTGTAGTATAAGCAGCATGATAGGAAGATAAGAGTCAGGGAGAAATTATAATGACAGAATAAATTCTTGATAATATTCTCCTGCTACTTTTATCAAAATAATTATAATATTTTAAAAGTTTCTTTGCATTAAATTACTTAAGGAATTTTCATGACGCAAACTAGGACTCTTACAATATCTTAATTTTACTACTGGGTTATCATGACCAACCAATTCACCATTATGATATGATCACAATATCAATTAAAACATTTTTTTAATACAGCAAATAAATAATGCTATCAGTCTAATTTTGTTTTGTGTTTTATTCTGTGGCCAAAGAAAAGCCTCAAAATAAACAAAATAAGAGTTTAAGAAGGCAAAGGGAGACTTAACTGTGACCATTGTGGCTACAATCTTACGATATGTGTTGGCTTAACATGATATCAATGAAAAAAATGTATATTACGGTTAATGTCAATAGAGTTATTTTGTGACACCCCTAAACCAACCTAATAATGTTTAATATTAAAGTGCCACACACATTTAAGATCACACCTATTATTCTCCTCAATTAAACACATCAGACCAAAAACGGCACCGACAACTGATTCCTACAAAAGTGCAAAACAACAAAGCATCAGATAGATGCCAGCAGCAGGAAGAAGTCAAAATGACACAGCAGCAGATGGTCTTCTACCCCTCAGGGCCCAGTTCTGAAGTCATAGGCACAATGTCATAAACCAAATCCTTTAGGGAGAAAGATGAGTGAAGAAAAAAAAGATCACTCCTTATTCTGTCGTCCTGATCTGCAGGGATGAGTAAAGCCACGTGGGTGTTAGATGGTATTGAAGAATCATTGTACATGTGCTCTTGTCGACTTGACCTTGGCTTTGTTTACATTTAATATAAGGATCCAACTCAGGTAATCCGAGGTCAGGTCTCAGGTGAGATGCTGTACTTTGGAAAGCATCACCTTTGAGCACTTGTGAATGATGTTTGAGTTGTCAAATCTCAACATGATTAAGAATTTGTGACCAGATTCCTCAAAATGGACTTTAATTCCAAGTAATAAGGTGAAAATGACATTACTGCGGGGAGTTGTTTTGAAAGGATGAAATTTCTTCATCATTATCTCACCATGATGTCATTCTAAAGCTGTATAACACAAACTAGGATATTTTTAAATATTTTGATGCCCCAACAACATCTTGTCCCATTGACACCCATGTGTCCACTGAGACATTTCTCACAATATCTCCTTTTGTGTTCAGCAGAAGTTGAATGACATGATGATGATGAATTATGATCATACTTCTGTTTTTGGGTGAACAATCACTTTAATATAGAAACGATTATTTCAAATCATAATGGGAGCAAATTACTGTGAATGAAAGAATAAACAAAAAGGTAAGAAGAGTTTGTTTGTTTTCATACACATAAAACAACACTAAAGTACTTTTCACTTAATTCTGATCTGTAGAACTAGAGATAACAAAAGCAATTTTCCACATACATCACTGGCATTCATATCTTATTTGTTTAATTTTCTTTATCTTCTGTTCAGTAACTCTGAGTGAAATACTTGATTTAGTTTAGTGACCGCTCATTTACGCTATCAGTGTTACCAGCTCAATAAGACATAAGCTCTTCATAGAATATGGGTTTCAGTAGGTGTTTATCCATTTCTAGCCAAAGCATTTGAGTGAATTGCTAACCAATGTAAAAATTTGATTGAATGAAATCACCTTAAAACACGTGGGAACATATATTAAAGCATTGCAAATGTCTTGCAAAGGCAGAGATAAACCAAATTCAATTGAAACTTCTACAGAACAGATTATTTTACTTTCATAACCAATCACAAAATGATCAGGTAGTCATGCATTTCAAAATAGCAGCTGCATAAGTTTAAAAAAATATATTTTGTATCCTGCTATATGTGGTGGGAAGTAGACTATACTTTTATAGTCATATGTTTTCAATTGTCTCCAATTTGTTTATATTGGTAAAATTCTGAACCAATGCAGCTTTTTGCTCAACTTCAGCTGTGAAAACTTAAAGCTATTGAAATTATGCAGACGGATTCCTACCATAATAAATCACGCTGTAAAGACACTGCCTTTCACGACTATATACCTTTGTGATTGTAATATTAATGCACTATAGAATGTTAAATGTACCATAGAAACATGTGATCTGTGAAAGCACTGTTTGCTAACTTTATGTTGCATGAAATTACATTTCTTAAGGGCCCTGAATTATTCTTAACTTAAATAGGTTGTGATATAGGTTTAACATGTTGATCATGTTTATTTTTAGGATAATAATAAAATAATACATTTTTGTAAATACATTTTTTAATAACAAATCATAAAAAAAATGTTACAACTACCGTATAATTGTGGAATCTACAATAGGTGCATCTGTTGTTATTGTTAAGAGGTGTTACTACTCACATTGCGCTGTTATTTTTTACATCTAAGGTGTTAAATTTAAGATTATGCAAGATTATGTATACATTGTGTTTTCTTTTAATCATGAACCTCCCCTGCAACAACAAACTGCCCCTGTTAAACCATTTCCCCTTTTCAACGTATTTTAATGACATAAATGAAGTTCTTTAAACTAATGTGTTAATTATTATGTTTGTTCATTTTTTTCCTCTCTTCGTTTACACGTCAGGTCCTGTGACATCTTTGTGCTAAATTTACATTTATTAATAAGAGGTGGGGATGATAAAGTCATTTTACAAGTGTCACAACTGCCATGTACTCCAGGAATGCATATGTTCAGGGGCATCAGTCTGGACCGTGTTACAATTATTGTTAGGGGTCAAGCCACGAAGTTGCGTAGACACATTTTGCTTCCGTTAGTGTTCTTATTAGGGGTCAAGCCACAAAGTGGCGTGGAGACCTAATGCTTCCGTCAGTTTTCTCATTATTCTCATTATACTTTTCCGAACTCCCCCTACAAAATTTGACATATTTGCACGAAATTTGGTTTGTAGCATCTGGAGACAGTACTTACAAAAAGAAATTGAAAGATTTTAGATTGACCATATAATTCTCATATACTGTGCCAACAAATTCATAGGCGAGCTGGTCAGACGGTCATGTGGCTGTATCTTCGCAACACTTTTATGTATTGACACAAAACTTGGTATGTATCATCACTGGCACATCTTGTAGCGTCATAAATGGTCAAAAGTTATAAGCAATTTATTCAGTTCAAACTGATTTTCCCTGTGTTTTAAACTTGGTTTACAAAATCTGATCATCTGACATATTTCCCTTTGGGCCATGGTTGGGCTTGATCCCGTAATTGCTGCTTGCAGCTATATTTGTATTTATAATTGTGAGGTATTGTGTAACACCAGCTTTTATGTTTTTAACAGACTTACAGTGAATATTTTTTTTACCTTGTTGACAATTTTTTTACGATGGCATTGTTGTTGCAAGGGTCCGGCTCTGCCAGTTGTACAGGAACTCATTAGGTTTAGCATTTTATTGCTATCAATGTATATTGCAACGCATCGTTGGACATCACTATTTGTTTGCAGTGGTGCATTAACTTTCAGAATCCAGAGTAAATGTTGTTGAATATGCTTAACTGACACAGACAATGTTCTGCAACTAGACTCATCAATTACCACATAAACAAACGTTGACAGGGCACACATTTATGCCGGCGTGTTTTCTTTCTGCACAACCTCTAACCGGCTTATTGTGAAAGCATACATAGACAAGCCCGGAAAACAAATTAAGATGTAAAAGTTAGCCACTCAGCTAATGACACAGCAAAACCCACACAATCCCTTTCAGATATTTTGCCTAATGAAATGATCCCCTCTACTGTTTAACTGCTAAAGTTTGAAGGTCTTTTAAGTGCATTGATAATGTGGTTATATTTGTATCATTCACATTGTCTGAATGATGAACATAGAATGAATATAATATAAATTGCCATTTCGTAAAACATTCTCATTAACAGGTTGGGTTTGGGACAGCATGAGATTCAATAAATGGTGATTATTTTATTCTTTACACAGTAGGGTCGGTCAACTACAAGTGTATCTGACTGAACATATGTTTTATACATATTTGACTGGGTTACATCTATACTGTTCGTCTCATGAGCACTTTCACAGCATTAATGGTACCTTGTAAACTGTTGTTGTAAGACTAATAACATCATCATTTAAACCGGTAGGCATGAAGTCATTCTCAGTGCCTTCTCTCATCCTTTTTGTCTTGATCTTCTGTCTCCAGAGCCGGGAAGTGCATCTGTTCTCCACCTTTATCTCAGACTGTGTCTTTCACCAGCTTCCTCTTGGCCACGCTGGGGCTGCACTAAACACATCTCAACGACACCGCTGCTCATCAGCTACAGAATTAAAGCAGGATGAAGGGTGGAGGAGGAATATGTCTCCTGAGGAGCTGCCAGGAATAATAGACATTTTGCTTTGCTGCAGTCCAAGAGCAGCTCACTATGGAAGAATAGATTTATTTCTTCAGGTAATAATTCAAAATGTTTTCTTGTTTTGTTGTTATGCAATGGTCAGAACTTTGCTGTGCAGTCACATATATGGAATGAAACAATGAAACAATATTCCTCTCATCTACAGCGTGGAGTTCTTGGTTATGTTGCTTGGGTATCATTTTTTGTCAGATGTTTCTTTATATTTTATATTGAGATATTAACAAAAAAACACAAGTGACTGTGAGACAATGCATAGTAGAACAAATAATCTGCATAGTATAGATCCGTACGTTTAAGATATTTCTTTCGAAATTCTAAAGAAAAACGTGATACTTGTGATGACATTTGAGGACTGTTTCACAAGGAAAAATCAGAGCTGGAAAGTAATAAATGTTGGTTTTTATTTTATTTTATAGCTCTTTATGAGAAACTGACTATTGGTGTAATGCCAGTATAGGTTTTATGCCATCAAATTTGGCTGTACTTCTGACAGCTGTTGAAGTTGAGATTGATGTTTAATGACATAAATTGCTGCCATGTCAATATCTCATATCAACAGTTTTTCACCATGTACAGTGACTTAAAAAAATATTCATTGTATGTCAGCCAAATGTATATACAATTGCCTTTTCCACAAAGTTAAATTTACAAAATCCACCAGCTGAGGTTAAAGTCATCACATCGCCAAACCCGGACCTCTTAATTCCAACAAAAAAACAGATGTTACTGTAAGTCTGCAAACTTTAGATGCACATGCCCAATTTTTAGGTGTCAGCTTTTAAAGTTGTATCCCATCAAAACCTTTATCTTTAAATTGAGACAAAAAGACATTCAGTGAGGGATTGCAAGAGAGTTTGATGTATTGTGTGAATAAACATCATCATTCTGATGTAACTGCATTATTTTCAATGTGCATTCTTTCTGACAGTTTATTAGGTTTGTTATTGAGTCCATGTGTCATTGTCGGTGGGTGTTCTTCAAGCTGAGCGTTACATCTGTCACTTCTGATTGCTGATGTAAGCTATGCTGGAAACAAATGCCTCAGTGATAGAGCATTTGTCTTTCTCTGCTGAGAACTTAGAACATAAGATGAAGAATAAGCTATAAAACCACAACAGTTTTGATATTGCAACCAGGATTGTGACATTGTCAACAAAATAAAATCAAATACATTTAATTGAAAAAAAAATCAAATCACATGTACTTTAATTTGAGATGCACCGATATATCGGTTAAAAATCTATATCGATCAATAAAATTGATGAAAATTGATGACTTTGAATTGACTTAAAATTGAATAACTATCAGGAAGTTAAGGAATATTAATTTCTTAATGGTAATCAGATATCACTGTAAATAACCGGCTACCGGTATCTGCAGAAAAAAAAATATCGGTGCATCTCTACTAAAAACACAAAACTTGTGATGTGATGTTTCCAAATAACCAGTTATGGACTTTTATATTTTAGATTAAAGGTAAAAGAAAAAGTTTTACAGCTGAAAATATTTTTGTCTGAATCAAATTTAAGATTGAATTATAAATTAATGTAATTAAATAATCAACAAAGAGGACACAAAGTCCCAGAATCTTATACTGTTTTGTCAAAATTGTCCATCAATGCTAAACTAAACATCAATTGAATAAAATTCCTTGAATGTGTCCCGGTTTGACCTTTCTGGTTAGCGATAACTCTTGTATTTCAGCATCTATTTTCTGAGATGGCCACATACAGTCAGAGTATCAATAATAGGTTTATGAAGCCATGGAACCAGGATGTGCAATGGCTGAGCCTAATCCTCCAAATCTTCCATTAAGCACATTTCAGAGCCCCAGTCCTCCATTTTTCCAGAAAATCTAGTCTAATACCACCACAATATCCACTCAACTTTAGACTTCCTGCTACTGTAGCAGGATTTATCCTGTAGTTTGGCACTCCCCTAATCTGAAGCATTTTCTCGTTTATGGCTAAAATGCTATATCTGCCTTACATATGTTAGTCTTTAGCTTTTCTGGCAACATTTCCAAAGTCACCTTAAAGCTCTCTACCTCCGTAAAACTGCTGTTGTACACACAATTAATACCCTGACCACAAACAAATTAACATATTAATTAAACCGTATTATCATAATTTAATTGATTTATTTTTGCATTTTATCTATAATTGCTGATAATTTAAATTAAATGATTCTCAGTCCCTTGAGTCATCTGCCCTGATGCTATCGCCTTACTATGCTCTAGTAGATATTGTTAACACATTTCTTTTCAGAAACTGCAAATGCCAATTCTCCAACTGAAATGTATTGGAGTGGTTTTACATGTATATTGTTTGCCTGAGAATACAAGCAGTGAAAAACTAAAAATAGGAAATCATTAAAAGAAACATTTCAGTGGATAGGTGAACAAACCAAATAAAGCTATAATTTGCCTCAGTCCATTTATATCAGTTTGCTTAAGGACATCTATTGAGTTTTGAATTAAGCTGATGTAACTTTGATTAATTAATTACAACCTTTATACAAGAACACTTCTTTAATGATGTGTATGGGGTGTACAGTATGTGTGTGTGTGATAGAAAGATAATAATAAAGTGTAGGCTAGTAATTTTGTGCTTGTGGGGACATTTTTTTTGCTTCCATGAGAAAAACAGCTTAACTCCAAATCAATGATGTTTATGTGAAAAAAAAGGTTTGTGTAAGGATTATGGGTATATAGGGTGTATAGAGAATTAACAGTTTGTACAGTATTAAAATCATTCTGTTTATGGAAAGTCCCCACAAAACATGGCAACCCTGTGTGTCTGTACATGCGTGCGTGTGTCCTTGTGTGTGTTTTGTGTGTGGTTGTGTTCCACTTTTCTCTCTTTTTCAGCAGTCACTGAAAAAATATTTCAGGTTTGTATCACAGAAGAGATATCTACTCTGGCCAGTTCTTGTTGGCCCTCTGTAATAATTCACTATTGATTTTTTTAGCTTTATAAGCTCTCAGTTCTATTCCACGACATTTTCAACAGAGAATGATTCTTAAAGAGGAAGCCTGGGGTGCACATTCATCAATAATCTCTTCTAAAGTGCCAATAAAAGACAGAGCATCATCTCTCTCTCTCTCTCTCTCTCCCCTCTGTCTTTCTTTTCAGGACCTTTTAATATCCCATCACATACAGTATATTTCTCAGAAAGTAAAAGCTGACCATGTCCACTCTACATTTGAACTTTTGTGCATATGAACTTGTGCTTGTTTAATAGAAAGTTATTTTATTGTTCATTGCAAATCATTTATTGACACTAGCCAATCTTGTGCTTTGTCCCATTTTACCTACTTGTATTATGCCCTATGGTATGTACTGTTATATGGGAATATAGTGTACGATTCACATTTTAGCTTTTTTTGTTACTTTTACTAAATAATTAAATGTATTACATTTTTAGTGAATCATCATCACTAGGTAGGCTATAATCCCCAACACTAGGTAAATGAAGACAGAAAAATCTGTGGGTTAAATCCAATCATTAAACAACATTATTTTATATATCAAAAATATATGCTAAAAATAACCGCAATTCCGCAAAACGACCAAGGGTCTTAAACTGGACGACCAAGGGTCTTAATAATCCGCCTGCTTTTTCGCATCGGTTCTATGTGGAGGATTGTTTCAGACCCCTGTTGCTTAACTACAGGTCTTGTGTGAAGCTGTGCTGTGTTGTCATGCTTGTAATGCCTACACCATTTCCTCTCTGTGTGTATTTGCGTGTACTGCGGGCGACTCTTTAGGTCTGCATGAGATTTTCTTTCCATTCTTGAAAATCTTACACTGTAGAGATGGCATCAGACTGGGAAACTTAAAATAGGATGTGTTGAATTGGCCAGCAGAGAAATCTTGACATCATCTTGTGAGTGATAAACTGCATGTAACAGAGACTACGGATTTAGCCGTCCAAAGGTTAGAGTTTGTTTCTTTGATTTTGTCTTTTTCTCCATTTGTCTTCTCACTAGCCACTTTCTCCTTGACCACTGGTTCAGGTCATTTAAAGTTTTTTTTATTCAATTTCCTATAGGTTCACAATTACCCTTATCAGAGGATTCTCCTCATGTAGACAACAACTTCATGTAAAACTTTATTTCTTCTAAATTAGTCTTGTTATCATTTACAACTAAACTTATTATTGAGAAAATGAATCATGTCAGGTGCAAATTCAGACATTGACTCATGATTAATACAAAGGTCAAGAACATTCCTACTATGTCTCCTGAAGATTTGTTCTTATTTTAGTATGCCCCACAACTGATGTTTTCCTTTCTGTGTACGGCAGAAAGACAAAATGACTTTGTCTCCTTCAAGGGCAGAGATGCCCTGCTCTCAGAAACCATGAGACTTAACATGTCTCTGAAGCATTTACATTCAGGTTTGGAAATATTTACTAATATATATATTTCTAAATGTGATTACAATTTTAGTGGAAGTAAATTAAAATGTTCTTATAATCTTCTTTCAGACTATTTAATTACATTTTTATGCTCTATTTAATTTATTTTTTAATCAAATCCAATCACGTTACATTAGGAATAATGTACAGGTAGCCGGTTGTTATCGGAGGCATAAGCCCCGGCATTTTGATCAGAACCCGATAATCACACGGCTACTTGCCCCATGTGAAAAGATTGGACATGAAATGTGAATTTGAAATATTTAAGTAGCTAACTTTTACCAAATGAAGACCTTCCGCAAAGAAAAAAGAAATGACGTTCAGAATAGGAGAATTTGGCAACTTTGTATAGTCATTTGTAAATATAATATCATATATGTTCTTAAAATATATATTTATATATAATTTGTCATAGGAATAACAAACCTGCAAATGTTGCGACTGCCCAATCAGAATCAAGCATTCCAACGAGTCTTGTAATTTATGTAACGTTACGTTACATTACCTGAAATAAATATGGTTGCTACATAAAATGTCTATATAATCCAACATAGTTCAATGATTCTGTAAACACACAAAGAATAGCAAATGTAAATAGTGTTAAAAAAGGAGGGAGCCAATAATGTATAAAAATTATACAAGCATCTACATTTTCTTGCCCCGTGTCTGTGTACAATATTCAGATCTATCCATCACTTCACATTTCCAACTTTGTTTTCAAACCCTGCTTATTGCCGAAGGCTACACATGCACTCCTCAACAAAGACAAGGTCTCAACGACAACACAGTTTAGTACCGCTGCAACCTACCCTGTGGCTTCCTCACACTGTAGGACTTTCAAAACAACTCAACGGCGTTTGGTCGGTGGATTTGTGACAGGCCCGGGCATCTTTGATTGTTCTCTCACAGCTCGGTGTGTCTGTGGCTAACTTTGTGCAGCTTCTTACAAAAGAAGTTCGGCTAGGTTTTTAAAATGTCAACCTTGTCTTGACTGTGCGCAGACACAACAATATAAGACATGACTCGGCAGGAAGGCCTGAGGTCTTTAAGTTCTGCCTAAACATAGAAATTCTGAGACAGATATACTGACAAGCGAGTGGTCGTGACAATAAATTCCCTCTCTTTCAATAGGCTACATGGCTTGTTAGAGAGGCATTCAACTGGATCACATGAAACACAAAGTCCGTTCTATTTTGGTGAGCCCTTTTCAAGTCGTGCTCGCCTCAGAAGGATTTATAATGCATTTTTTAGCTTTGAAACTCCATCGCGACCCATTAGGAACCAAAAACGAAATTTTGGCGTCGTGACAAATGTCTCTCACACATAAACTTACTACTGATTTTCATTGCTGTTTAGTGATGTCAGTCATCACAATTTTTCAAGCAGTTAGCAATTGCTCATTTTGCTAGCAAAATCACAGAAAAGCACCAGCTCAATATTATTACCGTTTCTTTAATAGATCTGCCGGACACCTTTTTTGAATATAAAAACAGAAGGAAGTGCTTTCTTTAAAGTATACCCCTGAAGACGTGAGAACATTTGCATTTGAGACCACCAACCTGTATCGGAAGCAGTGAATGAAACCGACCTAAATACAACTGGCACATGGAGGGGAATTTTAATGTTCTTAGCAAGACTCAAATCAGTATTCATGTCAATGTGTGTTATCAGGGCTGGGGAGGAGTTTGCACATTGATGTAAGTAATTGGCCGCAGCTTTTTTTTTATTCAAGAGAAACATAGGCAAATAGTCACATAAATTCTTTCCCTTGAGGGAGAAATTTTAGGCTTCCTCTTATCTCAAGGTAAGATTCATGCTCTTTCCCAGCATCTCACGGATCAAAAATCAGAAGGCAAAATACCCATGAAGCCGCTAATGGTGTTAGATCTAAAGCACGAGGAGCAGCTCTATGAAATCTGAGTAAAATTTCAGACACGCTGCCTGATGAGCGAAAGCAAGCTTGACTTCACTTTGGATTAAAACTCCATAATAATTGTGTTTCTGGCCCGAGGGCTTTTTCAGACTTTTCGGCGTGCATGTTTTCTATTTTTGACACAGTTGTATTGACACATTTTTCATTTCTTTCTCTCTCACAGCCACGCGTCCTTTCAAACAGCACATTCTCAATGCAGCGATAAACAGGTAGAGAGATCGAACGCTCAACATGGAAGTTTAAAGCACTTAGGACTTTTGTTATGTTGACACCATGCAGTTGTAAAAAAGCACTTTCAACTTGATGCTGGTTTTCATATTTCGCCAGTCCCTCATTGTTCAGTCTTTAGTCCAATCAGTCCGTAATAAGCATTATGCTCACTATGTGCTTCAAAGGTCGACTGAAGAGCCTGAACACATACTTTGAAGAGATAATGCAAGAGTGAGAGTGAATAAGCGTTAATGGGTCTGCGCTCCATGCAGCAGTCTTATCGCAGCTTTTATCATTGCAATAAACAGCCAAATAAACAATTGCGTTTGGAAAGGGCTGTTAATTCCTCTCCCTAGAACATTTCAGATATGGTCACGTGATTTCCCTTCATCGCTACATTGCAGAAATTGTGCATTAGAGGCACTTACTTCTTCTGGAGGCAGTTAACATTTAAATTGTGTGGTTTGAGCAAATGATATTAATAATAATAACAATAATAAAGTGTGAAATACAATGAAATGATCATCAAGTGAGGTAATGGTTTGAACATTTTGGAGTATTGAATCATTAAATCATTTTCGTAAAATATTCTAAAACACGTTTGGGAGAGTATTTGAATGCATTTCATAAATATGAGGAATCAATAATGTTTTATGGATTAACTTAATCTTTCTAAAACTTATGAAATGTTGAGTGTGTTTTATAGGGGGCACTCTATGAATTTTCTAAATAGATGTTATATTTGAAATATTAACAATTCATACCTTATTTTTATTTTAGAATAAAAAAGTTATTTGAAAAAAACATTTTTAAAAGGGGATATTAAAAAATGCAAATGTTATTGAATATGAATTCAATGCCATCCTTATTTCATACGTTCATTCATAAATATGGAAAGACAATTCATATCATTTTAATGTATCCAGTTCATGTCCTTGCAAGAGCCTGAAGGATACTGAAGTCACGTCAGATAAAGAGTGGTTGTATACTGTAGGACGTTTGTGCATTACACTGTTACCCTTGACACAGATGTTTTAAACATTAAATGTTATTATTGTCATGAATTTCGGATTATTTTACAACTGTTTCTGTGTTATTCGTTGCCAATTTATTAAATCATGACTGATATACTTTTCAACCGTTTTATGTTTTGTAGTCACAGAAACCATGATAGTTTTTCGCAACCGGTCCACTTACATAGGCCAATTATTTGGTTATGTAAAGTGGAGGTTTCATTACACAAGGTTTCTCAGAAGTACTTATGTATTTGAGAGGGTAATTTCTGCCTCAATATACTCCACTTATCAGCCGCTCCGTTGATGAATAATCAGTATTGCTTAAAGCACTTTGCAATTGTAATAATTGTGCGGTTGCATTTAGTATTTTAAATAACAACCAGCTGCCAAACAAACCATTCCAAAGTAGTTCTCATATTGTACAGTATTGTACAGTACATATTGTACAAGTTTGCATGTCAAGAAATGTGTGGGCACTCCATCCTGGTGGTTAATAGTTTTGACTTAGTCTTCAATTTCAGTGGAGACAAGTGTTAGTGCTGGCCATAAAATTTAACATTTAAATGCTTTCACTACAGATCCAGTGTATGAAATTTAGGGGCATCTAGTGGTGAGATAGTGAATTGCACCATCTCACTATATTCTATATATATTGTATATTCTATTCTATTATCTATATTCTACACTATATAGCTCACAGCTCAATATATTATGTAGCCTATATTTATTCAATGTGCACAACAAAGCAAACTATTCAAATTGTCCTGTTCTTCTATTAAGTGTTCATTTATATATATTTAGTTTATTATCATTTATAATTAATTTGGCAAATCATAATATCATAAAATCAATTAACATGTAAATATGTATCGTAGCCTATATGAGTGTGAGTGAATGTTTCTGTGTGTGAAGTGGGAGAGTAGCCACGACAAGTGTGTAACACGCCTGGACTATTAGTGTGTGACAGCACTCCTCCTTCTAGCTCTAGTCACTATCCATTTCTCCTGCCTGTCCAAAAAGCCTTCAGCCAATAACCGAGTAAGAGAAAATGGTGGGTATGATAGCAAGCGGTGACAGGAAGAGAATCCCTAGCATCTGGGTTGCACTTAAACAGATAAAACCGAAAAGAGGGTGGAAAGAAAAGTGTCCCTCAATATCATGATTCCCTCATGTTAAGATTCCTCTCACACCAACAGAGCAACACTCTCGGCTGGAGTATGAATGCAACCTGGGCAATCTGTCTCTGGGGAGTTACTTTCTGTTCCCCCCTTATCATTATACAACTGATTCTATTCTCTTTTTCCTCTTATCTCATCTCCCTTTTTTCTCCATCCACAGCCCCTGAGGAGGACAGTAATTGGAGATTCACATCTCTTCGGTTCCTAGGCTAAAGCATCAAGCAAAGCACCACTGTGAAGATGTGTGTCTGGTTCATCTGAATCTGGATTATGCCTTCGTACGACCTGTGCGTGTAATGATGCTTTACCGGAATGGATAGATGTCTGTTTCAAACCGCATGCGCAATTGTAGCTCATTCTCAGATGAGGGCATTCGCACTGTTGGCTTAAGCAGGCAACAGTCTGTATATAGTATGCAGAAGTTGATGTAAGTTAGATAAGATAACATGATATACTAGGAATGTAACAATATAATCAATATTGTGTTTTCGCAATAGAAAAATTGTCTCAATATTATCGTGGCCTTACAGAGAATGTTAGAAAAAATATAGATGTTACCTTTGGCAAGATCCATCTTGTTTAATTTTTTTCATTTATAAAATGATTTTTTTTCCAAGTCATCATTTGTCCCCTTAAATACCGCAGTATACATCATGCCATGGGTGTTATACCGAGGTAATACCCTACAGTGAGATTTTGATATTGTTATATTCTCTTACTTTTCTAAATTATTTTATTGAAGTCACTATTGATTGCTAATTTGAATTTTAGATTGGAAATTAAAATTCGCTCTGAGTGTTTTTCTTATTTTTGTGTTTGGCCAATTGTGGCACACTTAAAGGAACAATTCAGGGTTTTAGGAGGATCTATCGACAGAAATGCAATATAATATACAATATTTCTTCAGAGGTGTATTAAGACTTCACATAATGAACCGTTATGTTTCTAATACCTTAGAATAACCTGTTCATATATACATATAAAAACAACAACATATCTAAGTTCTAACAAACCTGAAAACCAATGTTACTCGCATACTTATCCGTTTTAAAGCAGCCTCCTTGGGGGTGAATTTAAGACGATCTTTCTATCCAACGTCTCTCTGCTGGAAAGTATCTCCAAAGATATCTATGAGTAACTCTGCTAAAAGCCTTAGTACTTAAACCTAAAGGGCTTAAACCTAGACCCAGACCATCTTAAAATATATCATAGGAATTGTTTTGGCTTAAGATGCACACAGTAATGTTTTTTTTTTCTTTCGTAATGTACTGTATGTTTTAACAAACGTCTTTAATATCATTATTTAACTTAGGCCTTGTCCTGGTTTAAGCTAATCCGTCTTTTAGGAAACGACAGCTTAAAACCACATTTTTGGGTTGGTTTCCCAAGTAAAAAATATATTGTAAACATTCACATCACAAAGTTGATCAGTTCAAGCTGCATATCCACATATACTGTAGATTGCTAAATAAAGCAACAGTTACATTTAAACTGCTTTAGAGCATGAATAAATTCATTTCACCCAACAAAATGTTAAATATGCAATTCGATGATCAAAAATGAGTTATAAAAAATGTGCAACCACATAATGGTTCTTGTGTCACATTAGCCAACTGTCATTATGTTATTTCCCTCCAACCCTCTCATTAAAAAAAAGGAAAGTTGATTTACCTGAATTTAAACAATAACAACCAAATATCATCTAATTGATTTTTGTGGGGCAAGATGATATAATTTTTATTTTTTCCAAATGTCCTGGTACCAGGCTTATTAAAGTTTACTTAAACTAATATATTTCTGTGTTTTGAAAACACTTGTTTCGATAAATATGAATTGAAAAATCTACCTTAAGGCGGTAAAATTATTGACTGAGAAGGAATGAATAGTAGAATAAATTACTGACAAAATTAATTTGTCAATGAATTTATCTTTACAACATTAAAATAAACAAATAAATAATGGTATGACAAAAGTACATAGCAAAATTGCTATGAAATTTAATTAAAATGAACATAAACACAAAAATATAGTTCAAAATATTAATAAACTACCATAAATCTGAAAACAAAACTTCTTATTCTGTTGGGTACGGTTTACTTAGCCTTTTGTAATCATATACTTTAAAGTTGATAAAAAGAATCAATAACCATTTTTTTCTCCCCATGCGTACTGCACAACGTTCTTAGCTAGAGAGATAGAGGGAATAAAGACTGGAATGATGAAAGGAATCTCAGATGTTTGCAATGAACCGCAACATCCTGCAGCCAGTGGAGCTGGACGCATGTGTGTAGGAGTTCCCTCAAAACGCAGATTCTGAACATCTCTGCAGTGATTAGCCTGCACAAGCCTCATAAATCATAAACCTCACTCGGACAGAACACATTCAGCGGCCGTGTGCCGTCAGGGCTCCTGTGGGCGGTTCGGCCCAGCGCAGATAAAAGCGTAAATCTGCTGGGAATGGCCAAAATTCAGGGCTGGATATTTGCCCTGTCTGTGAGTGGAGCGACATGGTTATAATTAATATCATGCTAGTTAAACCTTTGACAAGTCCTCCCCTACCACTCGCTCCAACTTACTGTTATCAGTTAACTGCATATACCACTGAGAGAAACCACAGGAAGCACCTGCGCTTCTTATTCCTCCAAATAGGAAAAGATGGAAACCAAGAAGGCAGGAAAGAGATTTCTAGCTTTTGTCACAGCTGCAGTATTGCACTGTCTTGGCTTATTAGTAGGCTAATGCAAGTGTCTGTTTTAATACAGCCCAGCAGTTTTTGTGTTTTTTTCCGCCTCTCTCATTCTATGTCCTGCTCGCTGTAATCTCAGCTGCTCTGCCAAATGATAAGACAGCTCATCCGTTTCCCACCCTGACTGGCTCTTGTTAAACTTCACGCCTGCTTCTTTAGCTATTCAACAGCCCTTTCAAGAACTTCAAGCAGCGGGGAAAGTTTGAAACACATGGGGAATGTTTTTTTTGCCTTTGTTGTTTAATGTGCTATTCCCGAATCTTTTCGTAGAGGTGATATTGAGTATTTTTCGCGCTCCTCAAAAGCTTAAAGACAGAGGTAGTAAAGCTCCTTTGTTTTACTTGCAGACAGAAAGCCAGGTCTTAGCATCTTTGAAGTGCACAAAGCATCCGGGCTTAGCTCCATCCTGGTGTAGAGAGAAGGTCTGATGTCTGGGATGAATTCAAACCTCCGAATTAGATGCTTGCATTAGGCTCTATCTGCACTTCTGTTTGGCTTAGTGAGTCTGGACCATGCATACAAATATACTGCGAGTCTTCATTGTGCAGCGTATATGGATCTTAGAAAGGCCTGGCAAAAGTGTGAATGGATTGTGTCACACTATCTAAAAATAAATAATTCTACAAATTTATTTGCATGAATTTACAGAGTTTGCAATACCATTCATTTTCATCAAAGCATACAGGTATAAACACAATTGACAAAAATGCAATATAATATACATAACTACGTCTTCAGATGTGTATAAAGACCTTATACGATGAAGCGTTATGTTTTTATTACCTTAAAATCAATATTGGGTGTAACTTATTACTAAGTTATAAGTTACTGTACTTTGAAAAAGTAAAGTAAGGGATTACTCTTATTTCTACTGTAGTTTCACTACAGTTTCTTTTGATGTAATTAAACTAAATACTTTGTTCAAGACATGCATGTGCAATAGTGTAATTGACTAATTGATAGTCAAAATTCGAAGTCTAACTTTAAAATCTGTGCTTTAATGTATAATTCTCACATTTGTAATACTTTGGTCGGTTAATAATATTATTTATTTGAATAATTAAATAAGCCCCTTCATGTCTATCCTTGAATTACTTCTCTAATCAAGGTTGATGTAGGATATAGAAAGTAATTAGTAATGAGTTACTATATACTTTTTGGGCAGAGTCATTTGTACAGTAATCTAAATACACTATTGAATATGTAATGAGTAACTAGTAATTAATTACTTTTTCAAACTAACTTACCCAACACTTCTTAGAATGAGCTTTTTCTATCTGCATACACCGCTGGTCCCCTTGCATGGAATTCGCCATGCTGTTTTTACAGTAGCTCTATACAGACAAACTGCTCTAGTTTTAGTCTAGCGAGTAAATACATTATCTCCTTTGGAAAATATGTTGACATTTCTAGTATTCATAAAGAACAGTCTTTTCCCCTTATAATGCTTCTGGCAATATGAGGCAATGCCAAACGCTTGATGTCATTACGTTATTTAAGCCTTTAAAAAATGTCTCACACATTAACATATATAGGTCTCCTTCAACCAGTTACGCAAGCTACTCAGATGTAAGACATAGTTGAACCTGCGATGGAGTAGGCAGATACTGAAATTGAAGAAATAGGCATGCATGAGTGAATTATGTATTGCCTCTACTGTCATACCTTTGGGAGTCTTGTCACTAATGTTGCTCTTGGCTCCAAGTCATTCAGTGAAATTGACTCAGTGGCAATAAACCAGAAAACGAGGGTATAGAATAACCGACGTCTTTTGAATTATAGAGAGGGTTGAAGTCATTAATTTATTGTCACAGGGGCTGCTGCTCATATTTTAATTATTCAATGTGAATTTATTTCATTTTTAGCCTGTAATTTAAAAGCTTTGGCTGAGCATGTTCTAATATCACGTATGCAAATAAGACAATTTTGCTATTTTAGTGTCTTACAAAAACATGAATTGACAGTAAACTATTAGAGTGTGTTTATCTTAACAAGCCCAAAGCTTTCATTTTTCATTGAACATCTGGTTGGCATCACGGGATATCCTATCTTACTTTCCGATTTAGCTGGGCGAGACATTGGGAGGTGGGCCAGTGTTGGTTTTTAAAGGCTCACTAACTCTTGGGCTCCTTTGTGCACTTTAGATTGTTAGCCAGCAGTGTTTTATCATCTTACCAAGTCAAGAGAGAAGAGAAAATGTGCAGCAAACCAGCCATAAATGCTCCTCAAAGCCATATGGAACAAATTAGGTTTGTGTTGATTCAATTCACCTCATGTAGTTGTAATGAGAGGGAATGAGGCCGTAAGCTCTATGCAGCCAACACCCCGCGTAGCTAACAGAACTTTGGAGGCCGTGAACATGTTGATGCAAGCATAGGGCAATCCTCTGATGTGGTTTTGAAATTTGTATTTGGACGACCTGAGTATGGAGAACCAAATGTATTATAAGAGCCTTTCTAACCTCCAATTAAACCCTTCAGGCATTTAAAGTCGCTGATGTACATTTCTGAAATAACAGTATCTCATGTTCAGTGTGTCGAAATCTCTGTATGTCATCGCAATGGCTGACATAAAAAGATGAGAGTGTCCCTCATTGGTCAAAAGGGGCCTTCCTCTCTTATTTAATGGTATGTTTGGGCTATTATTTAGAAACTATAAAAAATCATTTTAAATCTATTTTAATGTGGTGCACAATCTGAAATCACTCTTGATCTAAGAGAAGAGAAACACTGATGTCTGTCAAAACTGATAAAAAAGCTGAAATTGTGCCTTGAAAACAGCATAAACATGGTCTGGATTTTTGTATGTAATGTGATCTAACAACAGATTCTGTTTCATAAATTCTCAGCTTCTGTCCTGATCCATAATTCAAGTGAAACAACAGGAGGTAGTGAAATTCCCCAGTTATTCTGTAATGATTTCAGAACACATAAGCCGAATAAAACTAAAACAAGGAACTACAACAGAAGTAGAGAAGCATGGCTACCCTTTTTTATTCGTTTTGGAATTTGATTAATTTTCAATTTATGTAAATTATATTTGATTTAATATCTATCTTAATGGCGAAATGTAATGTGAATGATCTCATTTTTAAAAATTCCAGAGGTTCACCATGCAAGTGCAAAGAAAAGTGCAACATCAATTCCAGAAATATTGTGGCTGTCTGCTGCATTGGTTGTAGATCCCCCCCGGGGAGGAAATGAGATTAACATTATACAGCAGTGAACGGTTAAAAGAGAGAGCATTGTAACACAATCACAAAATCTGGAGAGGATCATTTACTTTTCCCATGTTAGTTTATCCAAAAATGAGAATTCTATCGAGATTTACTCACCATCTTGTCATTTCAACCCTGAGAAGATATTTTAAAGGATGTTAATAACCGAACAACATGGAAACCATTTTGTATCCATAGAAGTGAATTTCTACCGACGTTTTAAAATTTTATTCTGTGGATTCCCTAGGTTCTGTTTTACATGTTGTCCTAAACTGTCGCTTCTCAACCTCGCAACACGTTATAAAAGGTATGTTTTCTGTCTTATTTAAAGTCCCAGTTAAATAAAAAAATATTGTTGTGTTTATTGTACATAGTTTATAAATGTGGGTCATTCTCGATTAAGAGTTAATAAATAACAAATCAAGTGTCATTATTATTTTTTATTCTTAATAATAATTAAGTAGATGAACGGTACCTGTGGACAATGGGTTAAAATTACTCACTTTTATTAAGTAATCAGTTGTGTAATAAATTAGTTGTTTAGGTAGACTTTACCCAATTTATTTACCTGTGTTATAGCTCATAAATGTATATACTCTTAGCTAGTACTCTTAACAAAGTGAGTGCAAATTGTTGCCTCAATTTTATTGAGTAGGGGAACTTAAGCTTAAGGCTAAGCAGTAACGATGACCTGAAACACAATATGCATGGCACAGTGTTACTTGTTTTATGTTGAAGGGAATACATTTACTTTAAAGGTTTGATGGTCCTGTTCAGGACATCTAGAGGCTCTTAAATGTCCTGATTGCTTTCCATATAGTCTAGTTTCCCTCATATGTTACTGCCTCTCTGGTACTTAGAGAATGCATCTATACACAAAAGTGCAATTCTAAGCCATAAAAATGGAGAAATAAAAGGGCAGATTTTCCATCTAAATGTGAATTACCATGAAGGAACAGTTGGTGCCCCTCCAGACTCCTTAACTATAGCTTAACCAGTCTAAATTGGTCTTTTCAGCACTGCTAATGCACTTCTGAAGGCCAAACCCTCTCATGCATTTTATTTCAGATTGTAAGCCTCATCCGTCCTTCTAAGCAGAGCTCTTTGTGTTTTTGCCTGCTTTCATCCATCGCAGCTCTTCAGCTTATGCTGCCCACCGAGTCATGAACCCATGTGTATTTTCCTGCTTACACTCTCTCCCAAACACCAGTTCAAAGCATACAGGTAAAAGCACAATCAGCAGTCAGACAACAAGAGGGCACCCCTTCACCCACCTCAGCGTACTCTGTCTGTGTGATGTCCAGCTTTTAGCTCTGCCGGGTTAATAGTTGGAGACCTCGATAGGCAGAAAGGGGATTCTCATAGAATAACAGCCCCGCTCTCTTTTCGGTCACTAAAATGGACACATATCAACAGAAACATAGGTCTCGTGGCTCTTCTAGAATCGGAAAAGCATTCATGCAGAATGCTCAAGTATAGCAGCGAATCTTTCTGATTTGTTCAAAGGTAAGAAAAAAGAGAACAAGGTTGTCTGTTTGCATTTTATGGCGCTGGACAAAAAGAACATGGCATCTTGTTGCGACGGAGGACGGAGTGAAAAGAAACATGAACACGCTTGGAGGGAAACAGAGCCTATTTCGGATTTGCACGTGTGTGTGAGAGAATAAAATTTGCATTTATTAATACAAAGGTCTACACATTTTACTTTTACGATAAAATGTAAACTGAAAAGAAAATGTTCAGAATAAATAAAACATGGCCCAACAAGTTAATCACAGGAGTGAATCTTTTGGATAATTGCATTGCAGCCAAAGAAAAGGGACGATTTGAAATAACTATTTCACATTTGAGTTGCTGATTGTAAGGCAGATTTAGCATATTAAATTTCCAGCACTAAAATGAATCTGACATCTCAGGCTGCTGATCACCTTGTAGTGCTTAATTATAATGCACAATTCGGAGAAGTCTGTTGTTTCAGGACACAAATTTGAATCTCATATGCAGAATTGAAAGTACATTCACGTTTACTGCAGCATAAATCAATTTCCACCTCTTCTCCCAAACTTTGGCATCTCTCATCACCTGTAGCTTTTTCTTTTTACAGCTATGGAAAATGAAAGCAGGAGACACATGTGGTAGCCAAAAGTGTTCAAATCAATTTGTATTAGAAAGACTTGCTGATGCTCCAATGCGGAGAGAGATGAAGGTCTGTAAAGGATATTACTACATTACTTATCCCACAAATCAAATTTTAATGGCACGAGAACAATTACATTGGCCTCTGCTGCTATAAGGGGTGGCCGTACATATATACAATATGCCCACAGAAGAACCCCCGGAGCTGAAAGTTGGCTAGAAACACATTAGATGGCCATTAGGGAGCTCCAGTCCAATAGCACTCATCATTCACTTTCTTCGTCAGTGGCCCTTTCAATGGTGAGTGTTTGTATGGATCATTATACATGGAAGACAAAGTGTATTTCTTGGTAGTGGGTGGGGTGTTTTGGGGCTCATCTTCATATAAACATCTTTAATGTGATCTCTCTGGGATTAACTAACAATATGCATATGCACTGGCAAGGGTTTATTGCGTATTCTGTCGCATGCAGATTAATTGTAACGCTTTAACATCTATACATGTATTTCATGTAACTATAGTGAATAATTCATGACGTGCCTGTGGCATTAAATGAATCCGTGTGGACTTGAATGGAGTTGCTTTCGACAAAAGCAAGGAAAAAGCGTTTCTTTTGTTTATTTCAATGTGTCATTTTCTTTTGAAACTGCATCTCAGTTTTACTTGTAACGTTAGAATTTGTTTTTCCTGAATGGCAGTTAGACACAAATATTGATTGAAAGTTTATTCAAAACTTGAAAAACTTCAAAACCAGAGTCAAATTGACACATTTATTTAATAAACAATGATAAAAAGGTGCAACATAGCATACTCTGAAAATAATAATAGGATGAAATAGGCACATAACCAAGAACATATTGTAGCCTATAATATTTAATAACTTGTCAGAATCTTCCAGAATTAAATGGCAAATTCACATTTTCATGACATGACTGAAAACATATGAGGTATAACAGGGAGAATTACACCCTTAGGCCAATATAAGTGTTAGATATTAAGGGAAGTTGTTTTTTTATTACAAAATAGTGGACTCTTCCATTTTATGTGGACCAACTTGTTTTTAAATCTTTATAGGGGAGACATATATACAGTTGTTTTTGTGGTTTAAAAATCAATGCTAATTGAACAAAGTTGAAATACTGGTGGCCCGAGAGAAAACAACAAAAAGAGAGGCAAAGCAAAAAATATCGATCAATCAATGGAAAAAGTTTAGGAACAGAGTCAGAGATGGTGCAGTTACATAAACAACCAGCAGGTGCTATCTTGGCCATGCTAACCGGCGAAACCTTGACACACCCTCTCAAAATGATTATTTATATACCAATTTAGAACATTGACATATTCAAACGTTAAAATAAAACATACACCATCACTTTCATAAGTATTACAAATCATTTATGAAAAAATGGGATAACACTTTACTGACTGCCAATAGTGTTTACCTTTTACACAGGAAGTAACGTTAGTTTGTGACCAACATGGTGATGAATAAAATATTTCAATGAGAACATTAAACCCCCATCAGTGGGCTCTAGTGTGTTTTAGTCTAAGGAAATATATTTTGTTATCGTAATTCTTTTGTTGCGGATCTTATGCGGTTTTATGTGCATTTATACGTTTTTGAAGTTTGGTAAGTTTTGATTGTTATGGTTCACGCCTTGTACTTATATGTAACATTAGCATGTAAACTCTGGTTTACATAACGTTTAAGTTGTTGTTATTTTATTGGGGGATGATATGTAGTGTAGTGTTACGAACAACCCGTGCTTGCTTGAATGATTGATAATGTTTTTATGTCTAACTTAGTACAACCACAGTAATCACAATTTTACCATAGTCTCACTATAGTAACGCTTACTAGTTTAACTGTAGAATTTTAATATTCAGACTTTTGTTATAATGAATATGCTTGTCTTAGTAAATGCTTTATTGATTTGGTATACTTTGTGTCACTGTAGTTGGTATATGTAAGAGAGAGAGATTTAGCAGAAGGATGTTGATTATAGGGTTCTGGGATGTTTGGGAATCTGTTTTAGTAGAAACATTGTCTTTTGATAAGGTTATGTTAGTGGTGCAACTTCTGTATATTACATTCTCCATGTAGACAAGCAATCAATTCTCAGTTTTTTTTTAAAGTGTGTGCATGTTTAGACTGTGGACCATTTTTGACGTGTAGTTGAGATCGAGAATAGTTTAAATATAAACTGTTTAAAAGATAGTGTCACTTGATTGAAATGTTTTACGATGATCCTAAAATCTTAAAAGTCGCATTCATTTTTTGGTCAAAAATATAATTGAAAAATTGAAAAAATATAAAAAGTGTTAACAGACTCATTTCTTTCTTTACGAATGTAAAAAAAACCACATGACTTAATAATGCATCCAATAAGAGTTTAGCATGGATGGGTACCCATTGCTTTAAAAGTATCTCCCAGGGTGAGACATGAAGAGGTTGGTTGACAAAATGCCAGACAAATAATATGTCAACCAATTCTCGGGCGGATATGATTAGGAACTATACTCCCATTCCTTTGTAATAATCAAGAAAGTTTGCTGCCATAACATGGCTGCAGTAGGCGCAGTGATATCACGCAGCACATGTGGAAATAGGCTTACTTCCGTCAGCATATCCATAGTCACCAACTGCTTGCACAAGGAGCGTGATATCACTGCGCCTGCTGCGGCCATGTTATGGCTGCAAACTTCCTTGATTATTACAAAGGAATGGGACTATAGTTCCTAACCATATTGGCTCAGAAAATCACAACTTTTCATTTTCCGCCAGTTATTTTTGAAGGCTATAATACTGGTCTAATTGGATTCAATTATGTATGCTTAGCTATGCTAAAAGTGCTATCGCCACACACAGAGATTGGCTGAATAATCTCCAAAACTGTTAAACTCAATTTATTACCTCTGGGGGAGTTGTAGAATGAGCCTTTACCAAAAAAGTGTAGTGTTCCTTTAACTGCTTTATAGCAGTTTGATATGTTTTATAAGGTATCTGTATGTGTACTAAAAAAAACACCCAGTCAGTTACACATTTCAATCCTGTTGCTCTTCAGCATGTAGAAAGCTAAAGTACAGACATGGCTCCTGAGCCGATAAGGTAGGAGCAGCGAAATCGCAGCAAAGCTAATTAGCCAACAAAGATTGGGCGGTAGTCCATATCGCCCAGCTCCAGAGAAGCCAATCTCTCCAAGCCCCAAGGGCACAAACTTCCTGCCTGACATGGGTTGCCATTGATAGCTAAAAGAGTTCAAGTGATTTTGAAGCAAAATAAAAAGGCATAGGCACAAAAATGTCTTGTACTCTTTTTCCTGCTAGAGTAATGCGCAATGTAATGCGCAATGCTTTTCATTTCATGCATAAAGATTGACTGTGTACTCAGATCCACGTTGAGAGTGAACAGGGCAAATCAGAGTGTGGCAGTCACTAACTATATGGAACATACTCGGATGACCTGGAATATATTGCAGGCTAAAGAAAAATATACACAATTAGATGGATCTTATGTCTATGCATGCCTTCTCACGCTTTTGAAGATCAAAGATCTTTGGTTGGTTGGTTACTGTAATGATCTGTACCCTCGTCTCCTTCATCTCTCACCCTAACAACACTATTTGAAAAGGCAGAAAAGTACTGTTTCTGTGTTGAAGTTTGAAGCGGCCTGCAACGATGTGTCATTCATTTTGATTTCTTTAGCATGTTAAACGTGCTGTCTTCTCATGCTTAACATTGTCAACTTGTCAAAAAACGAGTTGGGCGTATTACGTAGTATCTCTGTGCTCGATACACTCCCCCAGCAATCATACAGGTTTCAGATTTTTTTTCAAACATATAAAACTGTTTTTTAATAACTTGTCCCTTATTGGACAATTCTCCCGGAAAAGCACACGGCACGGCCACAGGAGAAGGAGCATGGGGAGACGTAACTTTCACTTGTAAGTAGGAGAGAGAGAATACGTTCGCAAAGTTCAGTTGTTTGATTGTTTACCGCATTTGGGTGATGGATGTTAAATAAACTGAGGATATAACGCTGGATTTGGAGATCGTTTTAAACGGATATATGGAGCTGTCCCAGCTCTTCAAGATGCCGGATATGAACCACATGTGGTGAGTGAAACTGATGTCTGTGTTTTGTTTACAATGGGCGTGAATGTGCTTTGGTTCAGCCTACCCCTCTCCCCCGCACGAGCCGTATGTGTTCGAAACAGTTGTAAAGCTGTATCTTTCTTTTATAAATGTGATCAAACTAAATACTCTTCGAAGATACGATGTATGCAATACTACTCTATAGGTACCCAAGATTAATATTAAAAAGAAGATACCCCGTGTGTTATACCCGCTTTAGATAAAAATTGACCATAAGACAAATTAAAATACCTTATTACTTTTCAATCTTTTTTTACACATACAGTTGCTGCGTCCCAATTCGCATACTATCTGTCCTGGTAGAATAGTATTCGAAAATATAATTAGTATGTTCCAAATCATAGTATGTTGAAAAGAGTAATGCAAAGATTCCCGGCTGGTCTACTACTTCCGATAGAATTTGTCATTGCAGTATGCTGCACACTCTAACGGCTAACATTATCCACAACTCACCGCAAGTGGGCTCCACTGCATTAATAAAATAAAAACTCATATGTCACAAAATTAATAAATATAAGCACAGAGTTAACATTGCATATGAAACAGTGAATGAATAAATACTTAAATGGAATGAAGAGCTGTATTTGATGTGTGTGACAGTTAATGGCCACAATGTTGTCTAGGCAACAACTGCCACTTCCGTTTCCTGTCCAGTGTTTGCATATTGTTTTTCTACACACTAAATTATATACTTTTCCATACATACATTAAGGCAAATTGGGACGCACCAAGTGTCTCGTAAAGTTTGGCTTGTCATTAATTCTGAATATGTACATACTTCATTATTTGACATGCTACAGCAGATATTCAGATTCCCCAGCTCAAAAATATCATATGTTGTCTTTTTTGAACGGACTAATTTTATTTATACTCTGATGGCAAGCCTAATCAAGACAAAGACAGGAAAGATAAAGATCGCCAATGTCAATGTCATTTGTGATAACCTTCTGTCACTCTGTATGTTCATGTTGTAGATACCAAGAGTGTAATTTCATGGATATTTATTCAGTTATGCCAGCAAAACACATCATCTTACCTTCTGATGTAGCTTATCAGATGCATAGTATCAAGGCCCACTGTCTGATTTTAAGCAGTGGATTCCAATTATAGGAAAGTCACATTGAAAATATACAGATGAAACATAATCTTAGATTAGCCGGTGTAGATGATGCGCAGCAGAGAGAGTTGGGATTTGAAGAATGATGAGCTAGAACCAGAATAATTGGATTGTGACAAGCTTGCAGGCATGATGCCAATAATTTTTAAAGCTGCTCTTCATTATTTTAATTTCATCTTAATTTTTTTTTGATTAAGACTTGTATTTTTCATTTGCCAGTGGAAGCTTTGGAATATTTTTATTGTTGATCCAAAATCAATAATCTCCCTTCTGAAGATAGCATAAAAATAAAGCTGACCGATTAAAGTCTACTGACGGTAAGACAGGAACGTGTGAGGTATGGCTGTATTGTTTAGGAGAGGTCTAGTGTTATGTCACAACTAATGCTTTTATTTATGACTGATGCTTAACTCTTTGTTGCATAGAGCAAAAAGGAGAATCAGGAAAAACCAAACAAAATAAAACTCAGACAAATTGTGTATTGACATACTTTTGATTCTTTTTTTCATTATGCACAAATGTGAATGCCCTTACGAAAATTAACCATGTTTTTTTGTGGGAAAAGTGTAGCAACCATGTTTTTTTGGTGCATTGACTACTATTGGCAAAACCATTGTTTTACTGTATATATTGTATAACCCTATAATGTGTGTGTATATATACATTCACCTAAAGGATTATTAGGAACACCTGTTCAATTTCTCATTAATGCAATTATGGTGGTGGTGTAATGGTGTGGGGGATGTTTTCTTGGCACACTTTAGGCACCTTAGTGCCAATTGGGCATCGTTTAAGTGTCACAGCCTACCTGAGCATTGTTTCTGACCATGTCCATCCCTTTATGACCCCTATGTTCCTATCCTCTGATGGCTACTTCCAGCAGTATAATGCACCATGTCACAGAGCTCGAATCATTTCAAATTGGTTTCTTGAACATGACAATGAGTTCACTGTACTAAAACGGCCCCCACAGTCACCAGATCTCAACCCAATAGAGCATCTTTGGGATGTGGTGGAACGGGAGCTTCGTGCATCCCACAAATCTCCATCAACTGCAAGATGCTATCCTATCAATATGGGCCAACATTTCTAAAGAATGCTTTCAGCACCTTGTTGAATCAATGCCACGTAGAATCAAGGCAGTTCTGAAGGCGAAAGGGGGTCAAACACAGTATAAGTATGGTGTTCCTAATAATCCTTTAGGTGAGTGTATATACATATATATATATACATAAACATATGTTTTGGGCTTGACACTCATACATGACTATTAAATTATTATCCAACATAAGATCCCTTAGGAATAATTCCCAGATAAGGGCACATTGCAGCGGTAACACGCATAGACAGCCGTGCTCATATTACCTATTGGGCCATGTATATTTCAATACAGAAGAGAATATAAAGTGGCAGGAGTGAATGCGGTTAGTTCCAATCCACCTGGGTGCAGTTACACCAGGACACGCGTAACTTCACCGCGGTGTTAACTCTCGTGTCAGGGGAGCATCTCTTTGTGTACACACTTTGGATAGCAAACACAAAAGACTCAAAAGGGAGGCTTTCTTTCTGCTTCATTTCCTGCCATTTCCACGGGAATTTACTCTTACCTTATAGAGCGTGTGAGCGATCCCGCCTCAGACACACTCTCTTTGTTTCTCGTCTTCCCTTTATAAATTTTTCAACCAGCTCGACAATGTTGGAAAAGCTCGTCCTACCATAAAAGCATAGGATAATGCTCTTGAGAACTTAAGAGAACCTTGTGAGGAAATTGAAGAATAATCGCCCTGATAGCCTGCTCCCCTCTACTTACTAAATTATAAATAAAGTGAAATAAACCAACATATTATTACCTTTTAATTATACCAACTGTAATATTACGATTCCCACAATTATACTAAACCTGTTTCTGTAATATTATGCTTCTTTTGCTCACTAGTGATGCAGACATAGCCAGATGGTTTCTGCTCTGTTTATACCCTCAAACTACCGCTTTCTTTGGCGTATTTTGTTGGACACAGGGGGTTGTCAGAAGTGTTTATAGCACGCATCCAGCCAACATGAAGTCATGGCAAAGGGAGACATCTTAAGAGATTCATAGCAATGGGCTCCTAGCAGCTGTGTCAAGTCAGGTGGGAGAGAACTATGATGATGAAATTTAAAGATGCTGGGTATGAAATTATAAAAATGATACGAAACATGCTCTGTAGAGCAGTTTGTCCGTTTAGTGCAACTGTAGAAACAAAATCCATTCAAGGGACGTCGTGGTGTATGCAGAATAGCTCATTATAGAGTAATAAAAACATATTTCATCGTTATGTGAGGTCTTTATACACCTCTGAAGATATAACTATGTATATAATGCATTTCTGTCAATATATCTTCCAAAATTACACAATGAATCGTTTAAGGATTTTTTTGGCATTTTAATTGCATTTTAAATATTCTTAATTAAATGTATTGTAAATGGAAACCTATTTGTTAACTTTATGACAGCCTTTTACATTTAAACCCGCTGTGTACCGACTCCAGTGTTCACGCTCTAATTACTCCTGCGGTTCACACTTTGATCGAAAAGTACAACGACTGAATAATCAATCAATCCCGAATCGCCCTTCCTCCTCTGGCATCAGCTACCTCAGTCTGCCAGTCCACATGATTAAGGAAGTGAAGTGTTCTCCCATTGTATCGATAGGGTTGTTGAGCTCTCGCCTTCCTCGGCCCACTTGTTCAATCACAGAGTTGGTCAAGGAAAACGGTATTGTAGGTTATCTAAAGCTCGCTAAAAAACCTTGATAGATAGTTACCAATTAATCATTTGTGGCACAGGCTCAGCTAGGGCTTGTTTCAATCCAAAGGAAATTAAGCATGGTCTTGTCTCGCTATTTCTCATTTAGGTCCTAATTACAGTCTCATGGGTCCCCATTATGTTAATAGAAGAACACACATCCCTGGATGGCACCTTCCTCTCCTTTTAAATGTTAATAAATCAGGAGAGCTTCTATATAGTTTTGAGGGATGGCAGAAATTATAGGTAGGCCTAATGGTCTATTCTTGTGTGTTTTTCTAAATTGTTTAGCTTATTAGCACTGCTTGTTTGCTAAAGTGTGTAAAACTTAATTATAGTTCAAACTTAGGGTTTTCAAAACCCCTCAAGATGCTGTGACATTAGCGGTTTACCATTAAGATAACTATAGTGCCATCCGGCCCACCAAATGGATGATAATTCTAAGCTTGTGCACTGCCGTTTCACATTTTAAATCCCTTTAATTTAAATCTGTTTAATGTTTTATCATTCATCAGCTGAAAACAATCACTCTGAAGGTGATTACAACGATATTGTTCCTCTTCATTGTTGTTGTTATTATCTTAATAGTTATCGTTCTTGGTCTATAGGGCTTAAAACTTTACTATTACCTTAGAAACGCCCCTTTTGAAATCCCACAATTATCTTGGAGGCCGTGATAGCAAGAGATGAGCCAGTCTAATCTCACACCGAATTTGCTAAATATTTTACGATGTTGCTAATTAGAATGAATTCAAACAATGTGACACCTACGATTATTTGACACCAGACTGAAGCCCCTCCCTTTAACATATCCGTCAATGGCGATAAAGCGAATCGTACTAAAAAGTACAAGTGAGTTCGTACAAATGTATACTAAATAGACAACTCGTAAAATAGTGAAGAATTATTGTGAGAATGTGTTGGTCGAGCAGCAAGTCATTTCAATGTCAAATATTAGAAAAAAAAACACTACTGTGAACTCCTGAGTGAAATTATCATGGGCTGCTGTGAGCTCGCAAAATGAATTGACAGCCAGACGGCACCTCTGACGGCATTCTGATTGGCTAAATTATGAATCTGAAAGCGGACACATTTTCTTTCACAGTTTGCAGAGTCTGGGGCTGTCACGACAGGGACAAGAGCAAAATAATATTTCAGGACATCCATTTCAGTGATTTGTCAGGTAATAGAGATGTTTTCTGGATGCCGTTCCATGAAAAATTGCTTACAGCAACTTTAAGCCCAAGTATTAAACTTTAGCGTGTAACTCGTCTCGCGCCGTTTGTGCTGTGGACGTGAATGATTCCTTAAATCATTCGGCTGGTTGAGGAGAGCTGGGCTATTTATTTATGCTGTTAAAGAATCCGACTTCTGCGTTTTCTGCCTGCCTTCAACTTTAATAGACGCGTTGTGAAAAAGGTACAGAAATGGTTTCACAAGTTATTTATATTTACAGTTATTTGGGAAAGTTTTGCATTTTAAGCGTTCTTTATGTTTATGGTCGGAGTTTGTTTGCCACGTGTGAACAGAATTGCAGGGCCAGGGAAGCGTAATGATTGACATTTGCTGTTGATGTGTTGTCTGTCCTGCCCTGCTGCATCTGTCTCCCCTTTTCGCACATGTCACAGTCATACAAAGACCATCTGTGGCTCACTCATGCTGTGGAATGGAAAATGACAACCCTGCATCCTAATGTAAACCCGGCAGCGCTGTTCTGGCACCGTAGGCAACACGTAGGCTCTGGAGACCTGACAGACTTGTGTGCATGTTATTTATTGTTTAAATGTAAGTGTTCAGGCCGGCTCGGATTAGCCTTGCTCGACTTCATTAGCTAGAGAGTCCTTTAGAGCTTTTAGTTTTGATTGAGGATGATTGATGGATTATTATATTTGATTGAGTATGCTGTACTTTAAAACCATTATGGTATATAATGTGGTGTTATGGCATTACATTAGAAGTGTAGTGTTATTAATTTAATGACGTGCACCACCTTTGTTACATGCATTGGGTTACTTACAACGGGCAGTACATCCAAGTCAAATATTTATTAATAAACAAAACATTAAAACAACGTTGATACAACATTTCACTGTAACTGATTCAGTGTCTCAATGGTGGTGCCACAGAGGAGTATCTTTAGTGGTTGTTCCAATGCCTCCTGGCATCCCAAAACCCATTTTTTTGTAGGCATCTGGCCTGTTTTCCAGCAGAGCCTGTGACCTCTTTTGAAATTAGGAAGTGTGCGAGATCCATTTTCCTTATATAACCTCATAAACCTAAAGCCAATTCTATGTATTTATGACCAGAAGTGACAGACCAATTCTGCTCGCTCACATTAAAAAAGCATAGTCTGTCTTGTGAAAAAGAAATCAATAATTTCACCTGCTTTTCATTTCATATCGGCCGCAGATTGAGGTCATATCCCTGCAACTAGCAATATGTCAGAGATTTATTAGCTTTCTTTCTTTTAGTGACAGAACAGTGAGTAAAATATTAAATGGAAGGGGCATTACCAGGCTTTCCGTGATGTCAGCACAACTATCAAATCTTCTAGGACATGTCAGAAATTTGATTTAGATTTGGAAAGGAAGGAAAGGTAGCGGTAAGAAGCTGTAAATGAGAAGGTTCTCTTTACCTCGATTCAATGTTACCTTGAGAATGTGCATGTTGGCTTGGCACTGCCAGGAATGCTAACTACAGCCCTGAGTGCTAATTTATGCTGACAAACACGGGCTGTCTTTGTATTGCGCCAACAAAATTCTCTCACACTCCAACATAGTTTTGCAGGACCAGTGTGAATGTATTCTATATCATTGCATTTAAAAATAAAAAAAATGTCAATAGCAAGTATGCTTTTACTCTTCAAAGAATCTTTTATCTTCAAAAATTCTGTCATCATGTTTTCACGCACATCGTTCCAAACCCATGTGACTGTTTTTAACCCTTGTGTGGTGTTACGATAACGTTATGTAGTGCTGTACAGTGCAACGTGAGCCGCTTGGTTGTTGTGTAGTGCGTTTGTAGGTGTGCTTGTTCGTTTGTGAGGATAACTATTAGCTCTATTTTTTTCGTTTATATTTGTATAATATAAACTGTTCACTGTTTGAGTGAACCCACCGTAAAACACACCGAACCTCAGAATTGAAATTGCCACGACCCGACAAAATAAAAGTCAGTATAATTTGAACTAGATGAAAAAAAATGTACTTGTAGAAACTGTATTAACTGTAGTAAACACTATAGTTCACTTTAATATTTACTAAAGTAAGGTTAAACAACACTGCAGTACTCAAGATATTCACTATTAGGAAATAATTATTATATTATAAATATTATAGTATACAACAGTTTTTTATGGACAAATGTATTTACTATTGTATAGGAAAACTTTGAAAATACAGAACTCTTGGAAACTCTTAACAATTAAAAAAAAATGACATGGCTCTAATTTATCCATCTATATGTAACATTAATGTAATTTACCTGCCGATTTATGTTATGAACTGCACCTTTTATACTTGTGCTACAACTATTTTGCCTGTGCTACAAAACTTTAAGCATCTGTAACTGCGGTGCTAAGTTCCGTACATCCCTGTTATAAGATGATTCTAAGCTTGCGCAACGCAGTGCTACTTTTACACAAATGAATGTATAGCTAACCTAAATGTGGTGTATTAAGTGTTTCTCTTTACTAAGAAATTTGAAGTTATGACCGTTTTAGAGAGAGAGAGTAACTCCAGGCAGAACGCCGGTTGGCCGTGATCCTTCTTGTGAAAACGAAAGTAAAAGACCTCACGTAATGAACCATTATTTTTGAATTACCTTAGAATAAGCTATTTACATCTACATACAGAGCGGGCCTACATACATTGAATTCGTCCATGTTTTGCCGCCGTGTTTGTACAGTAACCCTACGGACAAACAGCTCTACAAAGCGCTTTTTATATTAATCTTCGATGTTACTCTACTACGTTTGTCGGACTGGTTAATTTGCCGGACAAAATGGTGGACAGTCAGATTGGAGTGTCTGTCAATCAAACTGTATGCGAAGGGTGAATTGGGTAAGAGGCTGTCTTAGTTTTTTATGTACCTGATCGTTGATTGATTTTTGTGCATTTATAACCAAAAAAATATACTGATAGCAGCTCTTGAAAAGGTTGAATAAAAGTGGATAGTGACTGCATTCAGCTTAACTTCTCCTTTTATTTTCTGAAGAAAAAATATGCCATAGGTTTGGTAGAGCATGATAGAAAATAATGACAGGTTTCATTTCAGGTGAACTGTCCCCTTCAGTGTAGTTGACAACCATCAGCAAAATCCTAAATGGCCTGCTGTAAAAGAAAGAAATGTTATAGCAAGCTATAAATTATATAACTACTGGAGGCCGAGAACATCCTAAACCTTAACAATATATATATATTTTTTTGGTTAATTGGCTTATAAATTATAAATGTATTATTTCTGCGGATCATTTAAGGTAACCTAAAGCATACTTGCATTGCTTGGTACTCATGGTCGCAGTCATGTTGATTCATGGCAATTGGTTGAACCTGCATACATTGGACTACACCATACTTTTTTCTCTACATGTCCCTGTTCTTATTCTTGAGATGAGCATACAACGTAGGTTTTATACGTTTTCAACAAAAGTATTCAAGAGGGAGGATGGTTATGCGCATCCGTCCTTTGACCTCCTGCATCAATCTACTGATCATCTTTTGTACAGTCGCCATTCTTTTCTTACCAGCTATATTTGTCAAGCATTTGAACAACCTCTCATAATTAGCTCTTTGCTTAACAAGGCTCATTACTTTTTGGGTTGTTCATTAGGGACTCTTTTGTGTTATTTAACGGCAAAGCCCGCAGCTCTCTTCCTTTTCTTAGTGTACGCTTTTACATTTTGCATTCCCTGACCTACCTAAAAATCTGCTTCTGTATCAGTTTAATGATACTGCTGGGAAGTGACTCAATTTGAAACTCATTGTTTTGAGACATGCTTGCATTTTTATCCCTTTATTTAGCGCTTTCATATCTCATGCGAGTTACCGCTCCAGATGTGCGAAATTGCCAGATAAATCACTGCAGACGGGGGAGGAGTGGAGATGCACCTGCCACCCAAACTACGCTTTTCCATCAAAGCTGAGATGCTAATGAAAATCGTCCCAAGGATGAAAAAGTCACCCTGTGTGTGTCCCCACTGTAAAATAAGCATTTCACTTTTAAACTCTGGTATGTTATTTGTGATTTTTCTGCCGCACTATAGTTTCTCAACAAACTTCTCTGTTCTGACAGGAGACGTAACAAAACTGGGCAGTGTGCCAGGTCAAATTCTGAGGTAATAAATGAGCCACAATGACAATGTCATTCTGCCCCTCATTCTAATAGAGACTTGAATTTCTACATCTCATTGCAAGGCTTGTTTCCTTGATCTCTTAGTAATATACTTGAAGTAAATACTTGAGAACTTATTCGACCCCTTTAAGATACAGGGACTCATTTTTTATGTGCTGTAATGAGGTGGCTAATATCCTGATCATGTGTGCCTAGAGTCAAGATGATTGATTTATCAATCTTCTTTTGGGTAAAAAAAGAGAGGTTTGCGTCAGAACTAGGCTCTTGTTTGTATTTTGTGTGAAGGAAAGCTTAAATGACTGACAGCTGACTTGACATAAAACATAATTTAAATTTTATGTTCATGTTTTTCTGTATTAGCTAAATCTTTTTATCATTCTTTAAAATAGATATAATAAAATAAAATGTTGTGCAATTATGGTCTGAAACTAATAGACGTTACTCTGTAATGAAAAAGTTTCATAATATCTTTATAAAATATTTTATTCCAAATTTAAAAAGATTCCTGCATTTATTGTAATTTTGCAATACACATGAGACAAGTATACAAATATATTTTCCTTTAGGCCAGATAGTTAGTTTTAAATCAGAAAATTCATGAACTGAAGAGTTTCAGATTTATTCTTTCACTGTTGTGATATTTTTCTCTCCAGGAGCAATGTAGTCTACACGAGAACACAACTAATACTTGCATTGAGAGTAAAGAGGACCATATACTGGTAACAATTAAACCTAAAGGGATGGTTGCCCAAAAATTCTGTCTGTCATCATTTATTCACCCTCTTGTCATTTCAAAGCTGCGTGACTTTCTTTCTTCCGGGTGCGGGTTGATGACATTCTTCAAAATATCTACTTTTATTTTCCGCTGAAGAAAGTCATACAGGTTTGAAGTTACAACATTTTTGGGTGCACTATCACTTTAACTGTGCATTTTTAGAGGTCCATTTGAAGGTTATTGTCCTCATTTGATTCAATTGCAAAATACATCTCAACTTTGTTAGAAATCTTTTCAAACAACAAAGACGAAGGCCATGCGAGGATTCACTTTAGTTTGATTCAATCCAATAGACTCTGTTAAGATACTTGCATATGACACATGTCACTTCAATCATTTCAAAAGCAAACCTGGGCTAGCGCAAATCATCTTTCTTTCGTAGTTGATTTTTCAAAAAACGAGAGTTCAAAATTGCATTTTCATTCTTTTATAAAAATAATACCGCAATTTGGTATCAGTCACTCCTGATGTGATGCTCCCAGAATTGCCTCTTGTAAATGGTGTATTAATTCTGCAAAGGGAACAGGTTAAAATGTCACTGACTTGATCTTCTTTCAAGCAAAAGGGATGTAAAATGACTAGATAATATGTCACACTGACCTGCTCTTTTCATAACACGAAGACTTAAAATACATTCAGTTTATTTTCAGGAAGGAAAACCGGATCTGTTTGAAGAAAGCATTACCATACAGGGTAAGATAATGCATGTACAATACAGCAATAACAAGATTCTGCCTTTGATAAAATACTTTGAATTCATATGTTGCCTCAGTAAAAGACATTTCCAATGCATAATAATGAGAGGATCTGTATAAGATGTTTGGCATTCTCGTGGTACACATCACTTTGAAATTAAGAAAAAAAGGGAATTGTAAAAAAGGAAAAATGCAAAACCCAGACACTGTCAGTCAGTTTTGTGTCTTTGGGCTTAAATTTCAGATGTAAAAGATTGTCTGTTTTCCTCACATATCTGTCATTTGACTTTAATATAGCAAACACATTTATTGACAGCTTTTCTTGATTCTTGTGAATGATTCATTTTTACTTTAACCATGGGGATAGAGGTGATGATTTGTATCGTGTGTCATTTGGATGTGGTGTGGACGAGAGATGTTGTGTCTCTCCAGTCTCCCGATCTTGAGGAAAGGAAGGAGGGATGCTCAGGGAGTGAAGGATTAGTGCTTTGATTCTGTGCAGCTCTGAAGCAATAGCTCTTAATCCACCTCAGCGTCATTACTCAGAGTTGAATATAATGAGAATAGCTGTCCATTTTATAGCCATAAGGCCAGTCAACAGGTTTGTGATCGTGAATGAAAAAGTCATTTGGAAGAACTCATCGGACAGTTAAACTGCTTTTGTTTCCTTAGTCAAATCAGTGGAAACTACTCAAACGTGTTGATGTAATGAAACTATTGTTTGGTGGAAAGCTTAAGATCATGAATATAGCAACATTATCTTTCCATCCATGCATTCATTGATCCATGTCATTCGTAAAATTTGTTCATTCATTTGTCCGTTTACCCACCCGTTCATCTTTCTGTCATTTATTCATTCATCTTATTTGTCTGTTTTTGTGTGAAATGGATGTCAGTTGAGTATGAAACAGCAATCCTTTTTTGCTCTAATAGATGGATGATGGATTTATGCATCACGCAAATTAGGGCTGGAAAAAATATAAAACTGAAAAAAAATGCACATGATTTATGCACAGCTTTTCAGTGAAGTTAGGCTAAAATGCTGCTGCATTCGAAAGCCAGAGGGCACTCTCATGCAGAAACTCCAATATGCTCTTCAGAAGAAGACCCTAACACACGTATGCCCCCCCTGCGTCTACAACTCGCCTACTTATACTATGCCCTTAAAGTATGCACTGTTTTTCTCATGTTAAAGTATATACATTTTAGTGCATAGCAAAACTGTATGCACGCCCTGGGACATACTAATGCGAAATGGAAGTTGCCATTGTTGCCTAGGCGACACTGTGATCCTTAACTGTCACCAACATCAAAATACAGTTCTTCCTTTCCTTTAAAGCAAGCGTAACACAGGGGGTTTCTTCCAATCTCATAATACTCTTGAGTACGTATAGAGTAGTATTGCACACTTCGTATCTTCGAAGAGTATTTAGTTTAATCACATTTTTAAAAGATAGATACAGCCTTTCGATTGTTTCCGAAACCATACTATGATTTTGGACATACTAATTATATTGTCGAATACTATTTAGGACAGATAGTATGCGAACTGGGATGCAGCACCTGTCCCAAATGGCATCCCCCCTAGTCCACACTTTGTGACCTCAAGAAGTGCATGTTTTGAATCAAAGGGTTACAGCTACCTCACCTCGGCATGCGCACTTCAATACCGCAAAATTTTTGTCACGCTGATAAAAGTTGATTCATATTTTTGGATTATTGTAAGGTTAGGTTAGCGTTGGGGGAGGTGTAGCTGTAGTCGTTAGCTATTGTAATTTATTGTAATTACATGGCTAGATTTTGCACCACTTAGCTGCTAGCAACAACCGTTAGTGAAGACCTATAAAGCACTAGGCACGAGTCCACAAGGGTACATGGGAGTCATCACGCCTGAAAGAGGAAGCAGTCCTTTCTAATGGCTCTCGCGTTACTTTGATGTCATACGCTAAACAGTCCATGTAGCGCCACATGAAGTCGACTAGACTGCTGTCCAATTGTTGTTATTTTATAGTTCTGTATTACATATGGTGATTATGCCACCAGAGCATTATGCAATACTTAGATTTGTAATGCAACTACTTATGTATATTTATTTAATTGTATACATAATACTTAATTTGCATAATTTGTTCTAAATATGCATATATGTTGTTATTTAACATTTCACTATATTACAGAAGCTGTGTTGTTCAGCTTTACTGAGCCAGAGACAACTATAAATCTACAACAAAACATGGCTTATTGCAATAAGAAAATGCACTGTATTAATTAACATTTTATATTTATGTATTTGGCGGATACTTTTATCCAAAGTGACTTACATTGCATTATATTATAGATTTGTATCAGAGTGCTTGCAATCCCTGGGATTGACCCCATGACTGAAATGAGACTGTCTAGCCATATGCAGGATTTCCAAGTTACTTGGAACAGTAGCAGCAAGTCACAACGTGGCTTGCTGCTACTGTCACTTTGTGACATTTGAGACATTTCTGACTTTTTTAAACAGACATGGAACCTTAAAATATGACGTGTTTTTGTAGATTAAAACAAAAGTATATAAATATATACAAATGAGCATCATTATAACATAAAAACATTAAGTATTGTGCAGATTACATACTTTTATTTAACTAAAGTTTTGAATTTATGATCATCAAATATGTAGCCGGTACATGCGCGCAATGAATCTTGGGATCGATTATATCTTAGCATGATTTGAGAAGGTTCCAAAGAGCATCTTGTGTGCTTTAATGGAAAGAGGGAAAATCTGACCTTTCAGATTCGGTCAATATCCCGTATTAGCTTTTTCAACGATTTTAGGAAAGAATTAATTTAAAATGTTTTTTTTGTTATAGTCTTAAATGCTATATAAAAATCCATTCAAATTTTTTTAATCAGCCTTACCTGACTTCAGTCGCGCTGCTGTGACCCAAATTGGGACACAGCTGTAGTTGTAGGACATGTCGTTGCACAGCTTTGTATCACTGTTCCTCAAGCTTCCTCAAGAATTTTCATGATTATAAAGTATCTTTATAATGATGATGTTTGAAGGGTGTTGCTTTTTCAAATGCACGTTGTAAGCGTCTTAAATTGCACTGCTTTTAGATCGAGCAGCCTGTTGTCCTGAAATATTCTATATATATATATATATATATATCCTACCCGTCAGATTCCCCTAGCATGAATGTTACGTCATTTTTTGAGCAAAATCATTCTACATGTTTATTCTATACTGCTACGACAATCTGATAGGATGTTTTTGTTGTTAAATCTTTCAACATATTTATTAAATACTGGATACAGAACATTCTGACAAAACAAGTGGCGCATACAAAAATAATTGCTGCCTTCGCATAATGCAGCGATTTAAAAACCGAACTAGCCAACTCGATTTAAGCAGGATTTAGTGGTAGTCTTGATAAATCGTGTACAGCCCTAACGAAAATTGTATTTCCACATTATTAAAGGTGGAATAAAGTTTTGGTTTCTAGAGACATGATAAATTAATTCACTGTTAAAAAATGTTGCAAAAGGTCCTACATTTAGAATCTTTAACTTGCACAAAAGAGTTACATAAAGGTTGTTTGTTGTGGAACAGGGCTGTACAGTAAGTTTATTAATCTTGGAAAGTTCTTTTGAGGCAAATTTTCTAGGGTATAGAGAATGTGTTGCAGTGGTGTCGCCATCTTTGGAGGATAATACTCGATTGCTATTATTGTTTTGATATGTACCGTTACTTGTTTTGTTTGATTTATGGAAAAATCAAAAGTGAAAGAACCATGGGCTTCTTCCTGAAAGACCTAATGCATTTGCAGTTTTTAACACAGCAAGACCCACCTTCCATAGTTATATTTCCTAATCAAACAAGAAAAACAAAACACCGAACGCACTAGCAGCCATCCTCCCAAGATGGCGCAACATTCAACGCAACGTAACTAGATCTATAAATGTAAAAAAGGCTTCAAACTAAGGACTGCCCAATGGCCCTGCTGAGGAACCCTTTATACAACTTTATTGTTTTAAATTGTACATATTGAGACATAGAGACAGACAGATGAAGACATGCTGATAAAATAGTGCAAATGCGAAATTTAAGATGTTATGAGTTTTGGCATTGAATGTGCACTTGACTGAGACTGAGATGGAGATGAAATACAGGCAATTTAAGGGCTGAAGATATTGAGTGATGACTTAATCAGAAGTGTGTCATGTAAGCTTATATGTGTCCACACGCCTATTTTCACATCCGCTTCACTTTCTCCAGACAAGGATGAAGACATTTCCTCAGTGTCTAAGAATCTGCATTGATTGCGTCTGATTAAAGTCAAAGCGGCCGTCAATCAACCTTTTCACAGTCAAGTGGTTGAGATTGACCCTCAAAATCATATACTTAGCAGTTGTCCTTTTACAGACTGGTTTTGACATTTACAGAATCAAAATGGATTTCAAAAGCACATTTGCTCACCCTATGGTCTTGGCTCTTTGCTAACTTATTCGCTGGCAAGTATTTGACTTAGTGGGCATTATTTTTTCTAAATTTAGCTTTTTCAATTGTTTATTTTTTGAGTCGACAGAAACTGCTTCTGTTTTACATTTTTCTAATTAATAAAACTTTTGCCCCCTTGCAAATTATTTATTCAGCAAAACAGCCCAAGTGGAGTGTAATCTAAACATTAGCATAGTTAGCAAACATTAGCATAAAATATGTCATGGCCTGATGGTAAGAGAGTCAGACTCATGACCGGAAGGTTGCTGGTTCGATTCTCAGGGCCGGTATTGACTGAGGTGCCGTTGAGCAAGGCACCTTCCCCATTACTTGCTACCCCGGGTGCTGCCGTGATAGCCACCCACTGCTCTGGGTGTAACTTGCTTTGAGAGTGTTCACTACTCTCTGGATGGGTTACATGCAGGGTTCACATTTTTGGAATGGGTCACCGTATCTGAGTAATAGGTCACTTTCACTTTAATTACCATAACACATGATGACATCAGGCAACATGGACTGATGATCAATGATATCTCAGCATGATTTGAGAAGGTTCCAAAGAGCATCTTGTGTGCTTTAATGGAAACAGGAAAATCTGACCTTTAAGATGCGGTTAATGTCACTTATTAGCTTTTTTAAAGATTTTGTTTTAAAATGTTTTTTATTTTTTAAAGTCTTAAATGCTTTTTAAAAACCCACTTAATTGTTTTTACTTTTATATTTTTTTATTTAGATACAATTCATATATTTTGCCTCTATGTCACCATCCCTGTTTGTAACATAAAATTGCAGTTTACTATACAAACCTGCACTTTTATGAAATTAAAGTCAAGTTACATTTCTCGCAAAATCTGACCGGACAGCTCAAATTATATTTCATATTATATTATATCATTCATAATAGCTTAGTACAAGATGCAATTTTTTAATATAGTACATTATTTTACTCAATAGGTTATTTTGAATTTTTAGTGAGCTTTAAAGATGTAAGTTAAATTTTCATTCTTAGATTTTGTATAACCAAATGTATAACCACCTGCACATATTACATTTCGAAAATTCTTGAAGATAGATTTCGTTTAGATATGTAGCCAATGTTCTTTATACCGTTTAAAAGACTTCAAACATTCTTACAGGCACTGTAATTCTGGAATAGATGGTGATCATAAAGACTCCTCCGTTTCATCACCACCCTCGAAACATCATGCACACATTAGGAACGTATTGTGAAGTCTGTAGTGCAGGGACCGAGGGAGCAGATTGCCTCTGACTCACACAAAACAACCATTAGCATCCAGTAGCGCCTGGCCTATCAGAAAGCTGTTTTTTGGCCTCTCACCTAGCGGCTCGGTTCACCAATAGCATGTCAACGATTGGCAGGTAGCCATATCTCTCTGTCTCTCCTCTCATCTCCGCTCCTCTGAATTGAGCAGCCCCTTCCCAGTGCCTTCATTAGCCAGAACCAGCTCTTGATAAAAAAAGCCAAATAACAATATCTTCTTGACTGTCATTATGCTGATGCTTGTTAATTCAAAATCCCCAAAACATCCATTAGGAGTGTCAAAATGACATCGAAGGTTCTTCAAACACGCTTTGGACCAGAAGAGAGTTTTGTTTTTTTCCTGCTGAATGATGGTTGCCAGATCCCCGCAGAGTTTCTGATGATCTAGATCAAAGTGTGACCTGGCAGACTATGTGCCAGTCCACAATAGATAGGGGAGAGAGAAAAAGAGAAAGCCCTATTGTGTTGCAGGATTTTGGATATAATAAAATTGCTGGAGAGGTGCATTGTTCAAAACAAATAGTTGAGAAATTCAACATTTTTGAAGAAATAGCCCAGAGCTTTGAACCATAGGAGAAAAAGAGCCAGCGCAGACATTAGAGAATGTTACTAGTGCTCCCTAAATTTTGAAGGAAAACTAAACCCTTTTAACTAAAAGTGGAGTTATGCGTAGGTTGAGGCTTGCAGAAAGATAATGCAAGTATTTAATAACAGCGATCAAAGGTGAATTTCTGCTAGGGGAATTTGTTGTATAGTATTTCAAGCAAACAAATGCAATAAACACACTGCCGTTGGTAACTGTCAATAAGCTACATTTTAATATATTGTATACTTTTTTGAAGGATGTTCCCAAAATTATGGATTCCATGGAGAGTAAAAACAGATTATAACATTTTGGAGGTTAACTGGATCAATCTCAAATAAACTTTCTTTATTTCTATGCAAACAATTATTCAAGGCTGCTTATTACACATTACACAAACCTTTGGCGCTACATGTATTTGGTTATGTTTGAATTCATCACTTTGCAAATGAAAACGAAAAAGCATTTCAGTTATATTAAACTGAAATTGGAAAATGTCAGTTAGAAATTAATAGCTGGATCATCCCCGGCTTAGTACTGAAAAATGAGACCGTTGAACAATCCATCAATTCCTGTTCGAAAAAAGCTAACATGGACGCTCGCTGCAGCTGACATAAAGGGTAAATGTCAGATCCACAGAAGGGTCTCTCTTTAACTCTCTGTAATTTTTAAACAGAAATGTCAGTGTTTTGATATTACTAAAGATTTCTATAAAAGTCTATATTTAAGAAATATGCTCTGTTCAAACTCAGTGGTTGCAATACAGTCTGTATAGGTTAAAGGGATAGTTCACTATGAAATGAAACGAACGTTGGTAACCGAACAACGGCTGTACTCATTGACTTGCGTTGGTTTTGTGTCCATACAATAGAATTAAATTGGCACCTCAATTGTTCGACTACCAACTTTCTTCAAAATATCATTTTTTTGTGTTCTGCAGAAATGATATTTTTGGGTGAACTATCACTTTAAGAAATCACTTACTGAAGATAAAGGCGTATTTTCCTAAAGGGAGGCTAAAATCAGTATATTACACAAATGAACGATATTGTTCGGATCCATTTCAGACCATCTTTTTTTAGCTGATGAATGACAAACCATTGACAGCCAAACAAAACCCATTCATATTTTACAGAGCATTAGAAAACCGTACAGTATGTTATAATATCACATACTCGTGATTCATAAGAACCTGATAATTTTATTAAATTTATACCTAAAACAAAGGTAGTGCGTTGTTACATTTTACACTATGGAAAAGCTTCATATAAAAATAGGAATGACCCATACACAAAACCCTGAGTGACAGCTATTCCATTCTAACTGAGTTCATTAGCGTGATTCTCTAACACAGTAGAATTGACGCCGGAAGGAACACTATCACCTGACAAATATTGTTTGAGTCAGAGCATTGAATAGCACCCTCTAAAAATAGGTAAATTATATGGAATTAAGCTAGGAGTCTACATTACCCTCATACAGTGATGCCCAATGTAGGTGTCCTAAAGACCAACCAGCCGTCTGGTTTCTGAATTGCCGAACATCTTCATTCTGTCCACATGCCTGTGAAAGGTGGGAAGAGCAGGGGAGGAGGAAAAGGTCACATCGTGTTGAAAGCAGAAGAATTTAGCATGCAGTATGCTCTCTCTAAACTCTGATCTAATATGCTGTTTCTATCTGTTGAACCTTCCACCCTCACTGGTCATTCTCTCCATGCTTTCCAGCAAATCTCTCCTCACCACCGGAACCTGATCCTCATTTCTGCCTTCCATCACATTCGACTTCATGAGCAGACAGTCTAATGCCCCAAGCCTCAATTTGCGGCGCCGTTGAGGGATACCTATCTACTCTGCTGCCCGCAAGCACCTGTCTGGAGTCTTCTCCTTGGTTATTGGTCTAGTTCTGGGTTATTTTGTATCGTCCATGGGCCTTTGTTTTGTTTGAAGTTCATTATTTGGGTGTGACGTTTGTTGCCATCTCAATTTATGTAAAAACATATGAGGGTCCAGATTTTATGTCGAATTGTGGTGTTGAACAGGCGATGACAAAAATAAGAATGAGATTTTACTTGCATAGAAAGGCTCAGATTCTTAGAAATTTCTCCAACAGTTTTTATTAATCTGTAAGAGTGTCAGCTTTCAAAATCTTGTTAATATTTCATTGTCTGGTTTCTGTAAATGTTCTGGTTTGAATAGTAGTTTGTGGTCTGAGTGTCACTCATCTTCATTTACTTTTTGAGAGCTGACAGCTTTTCAAATATTCATATGCGAATAAAATGCAGGTATAATATTTGAAGGCAATAATACACGAAAACTACAGTTTCCACATTTTACACTGTCATTTCAAGAAATTATGTCAATTGCATATGTAGCTGCTATTACATTTCGGAACACTAACAGGTGTACTTCACTTGTGTCAGACGGAGCATATAATCATGATGTGTCTGGAAAATAGACCAAAGATACATTGAAACCAGTTAAAGTGAATAAAATGATTTTTGCATCACATTTGACTTACATTATGTGATGTAGTTCCGAGATGAAAAGGCTGTCGAACAGTAAAACATTTAGGATGGTGCTTGTTTTTTACCAATAGAATTTGATTAGATTGCGTAAATGTTTTTTTATGAATGGAAAGTAGTTTCCTACAGCTTTCCTGTAGCTCAGTGGTAAGAGCATTGCGCTAACAACGCAAGGTTGTGGGTTCGATCACAGTGGATTGCAAATACCTATGTAACATGTATAGGATAAAGCAATGTAAGTCGCTTTGGATAGAAGTGTCTGCCAAATGCCTAAATGTAAATGTAGAAGGGTATGGTTTTAAAAATATTTGGTGACAGCATTTGAAAAACATTTTCTGAACACAAAATCATTTTTTTGAATTTGTACCTGAACTGTTCACAATAAACCAAATAAACATTTAATCCTAGGGTCAATTATTTGATTTTAAACATCTTTTGAATGCAAATCATCTCATAACTCGCATTACATGTGTGATACTGTTACAAATCACTTTAATCCATTATATACAACGATCATTTGTGGACTTTTGACAATAGACAAAGAAACACTTCTTGTCACGGCACTCAAAATACTAACAGTATTTGATTCATACAGAGTGCTGTAGATTCAAATATACCACCATAGAAGCCAGAAAATGATTTTTCACCGTGTGGTACCAGAGGCACAGTTTTAAAATGGACTATCAAATTAACAACCATTAGGAGCCCTGCCCATGAAGAAATAGCAATGTAAAATAAAAGGATGTTTACAGGGGTTGATCGAAGACTGATAAAGAAAAAAAGTAAAACAAACTCTCATAAAAGCCCAGTCGGGCATAAGGGATGTTCATTTGTTAACGGCATTTCCAGGTATTTATATATAGAAGGCAGCATGCTGTTCCAGCCCATACCCACTTGACAGAGCACTCTAGACAAAGATGTAGTTTCAATGTTTAGAGAAAAGCCATGAATTATTATCTGTGGGGAAGTTGGTTGTTCCTTTGATTTGTTGCCAGTTATTGGAAATAAAACAAAACAATTACATATCAGAATCAATGGATTTATCTATATTGCTATATCTTATTTGAGTCTTGAATTTACGTTTCTTACAAAATATGCAGCCTATAAAACATTTTTAAGAGGGGGTCGTTGTGTCTGACAGATGTTCTGGATATTGACATGAGTGATTCTACAAGTCTGTTGTAGGTTTGCAGTCGTAATGTGACAGGCATAAAGTGGCAGCACATGTTTATTTATAGAAACAAGGTAAGATGCTGTATGAAACGCTGTCTCATAGCTGTAGAACACAATATATTTAAAGTCCCAGTGAAACGCCTTGGAACGCGCAGCATTATTTGATCATGTAATTTCAATTTAAAAGCAAGACATATTGAGTGGCCACACCCCCTTTTAAAATAACCAATAGCGTTTTGTTAACGGCACAATCAGCTGGGCAAAGCTGCATTAAACAGCGTGATGGCCACAGCGGTGTAAAACTTAATTGAAAAGAATAGAAAGCTCAGTGATGTGTCATTTGAAGCTTGTTATTTACGTTGGTGAGTGACACTGGCGTTTGTCTTCTCCTCATCAAGGCAGCGATGTAACATACAATAATCTGTGTAGCCTTGAAACGATCCAGATACATTTTGTTTTCTCAGCGGACTTGCGTGTATAATCGAACGGATATGATCAGTTCTGTGCTATTGTGTCTCTGAACTGGAGGACCGCTTGTGTGACACTAACATGAAATTAAGAATTTAATATTTATACGGTCTGGATCATCCCTAATCTCTGATGACGTCACACGCTAATTAGTATATTTGTGACGTCATCACGTGTTTGCATTTCGTCTAGTTTTGACACTTGAAATCTGTTTCGCTTCTACTCTCTGATCACATTAAATTGTATTTTAACTAGTTGTGGGCCGTTATCGGCGTTAACGTGCTGCGTTAACGCGATAAAAAAATGTCGCCGTTAATCTATTCTCAAAGTTGGGTTGGGAGCTGGGTCTATACTACGCAAGCTATGATGACTTTCACCTTGATATTTTAGCGCGGATGTAAACCTAGCTTAATTGCTGTAGGGGGCGAGAACGAGATTTTTAAACTCGCGTGATTCGCGTCATTCGCGCCGCCTCATCATCTCATAACCAGGGCTTCATTCGCGCGATTCGCGCAGCAAGTCTATCGCGTCTTGCACTGACTTAAGATGTAAATCACACACGCTTGACGCGCCATTCGCGTTTGGTCTGAACACAACATAACGTTACTGTGAAATTACCTCATCAAACGTGACGTGCTAACATGGATGCAGCTATGAAGCCGCCGGGTTTGCTTCAGGGAAACTTTATTTTTAAGAAGCTTCCCAATGGAAACCTCGACAAGACTAAGGTTGTTTGCACCTTGTTCAATGAGGAATTGGTTTACTGTACGGAATTGGTTTACATACAGTTGGTTTAAAAAAAAAAAACCTTTTTCTCAACAGGTCTAGCTTTAGTTGAAACCAGTAACTCTGTATTGGCAACTAATATATTTTGGCTCCTGTATGACATATCGCTTGTTGCTCCCTGACTCTTATAAATCACGTTGGAGAAAAGTGTCTGCTAAATGACTAAATGTAAAAGTACTGTAGGAACCCTCTTCCAGTCTCAAGTACCACCTAAACGCAAAGCATCCCTTAGCTAAAGCGGAAGTAAACACAAGTACATCTTATTGAACAAAATTTAATTTTCATCACAAATGATCATAGTGGAACAGCTTTCTCAAGCAGTTTGTGATGCATTTTGGAAACAGGAGATGAGCCCCTGGTCTAATGACCCACCTGGCTTGAGAAACCCGTTCTCAAAGACTTACTTTTAGTCATTATTTGGGTAGCACACATATTCTGAATGTCTTCGGCAGAATTCAAATGAGCCATTTTAATCAGATTAATCTAGATTAAAAAAAATAATCTATGCCCACCACTAATTTTAACTCAACTAAATGCTTTTTCACATATTATCTACTCTGTTTTCAGACATTAAACGACTATAAAATAGTAGACATTAGCCTAATTGTTTGTAGCATGCAGCGAAGACCCTTTACTGCCGTTGCTCTTCTCTCATCAATTTGTTATTGCGCATTTTTTTATTTTAGACACTAGTGATAGTTTTATTGTAGGTCACGTATAGCGCAGACAATTCGGCACAAATTCAGAATCATGAGAGAATACACTGTTGCTGCTACACAGAGTTATAACTACAGACACACACGTGCACGTAAACCATATGGAGGGGAGAAAGGGTGTGTGGGAAAATCTGCTAACCTTTCTTTATATCATGATAAACTCGATCAGACGTCTTTTCTGGCGAAAACATCTGTGACTTTGAAAGGCAAATATACAGGGGAACGCATATTGAAAGCGCCGCCACGTTTCAATTCGTTCACTGTCATGTGAGAGATACGCTGTCGATGCGTTGCATGCAACCCGAGAGAGAGAGAAAGGTGCTGAGCGCTCGCACCTCTAAAATAATCAAGCTGTTTAATTTGTAAAATAAATATGTAAATGGAAATCATTTGAAGAGAGGCTGAAATGTGGCGTAATGTCATGGAGTTTCTAGATGTTTTTGAGCGCACATGCAAGACTGTCATTTCTGAAACACTTATATAATCTAAATGGAAATTTTGTCAGCGCATAGGAGCATATAAGTTTATTGAAGTCCTTAAAACAAACGTATTAAGGAAATTATTATTATACATATTAAAATAGATTTTTGACTGTAAGCCTAATTTAATTAAAAGATTTAGAATTTAGTACGATTTTCCTAAACATAAAACATAGTGACATATTTTGAATCCAGTCAAGCAACTGACAGGTCAAAGTGGTTACTCTGTAGTAAACAAATATTTTGAGACGGAAAATAAAATAAAGTATTAATGTTATTTTTCATGGAAATTACTTAAAAATTTGTAAATATTTCCTTTTTTTGTTAAATCTGTACAGAATTAGGAATAGTTTAAAGTGGCTTTTGTATTATTAAAACCAACTCTAGTAATATAATATTAGTAAAAAGGCACACATTTCAAGTTTGGTATCAACAACAGGGTACTTTAGTCTTTCTGATGGGCCTGTGGGGGTACATTACACAAAAAAGGGTTGGGAAACACAAATCTGGACTAATGGATGGTATTAATATATCAGTCTTTTATAATATTAGCATAGTTACAGTATGTGCTGAGAGAAGCACAATTGTGTCTCAGGTCGCACAGAGTCAAGACGCAGGCTGTTAAATATTCTTATTAGGTTCTCAAAACCACCCACGCCACATTGATTTCAACAAGAGATTTTTTAGGTTAGATATGTTGTAAGATGAACTTGTAATTTTACCTAAAAAGTGAAATTACACAGTCTGTGAAAGCCAAAAAGGTCTAGTATTTTCTCATTGTTTAGCATTGTGTTGTAATATTACAATATTATTATTTATACAATATTTTGTTACAATTGTACAGTAATAAAGGTGGCTCATCTAACCTTAAAATGTTTGAATTCAATGGACCACCCTAATGCTCCACATTTAATGTCAAAATAATACATGGGTGCTGCACTTGATAGTAGAACTTTGTTTTTGTAGTTTGTTTTTAGTTTAAAGGATAGAGTACTTGAAATTGATACATGATTACGTGTCACCACGCAAAAGAAATGAAACATTATTACTTGTTTTAGCAGGAAGGCAATAACCCATTTTGAAATTATGCTGTTCCGTATTTTGTCAGATAAGCTTTTTATAGGCGCTGTGTATTAAATTCAACAGTGCGGTCAAGTGCTGTCCGCTATCCCTTTGAGGAACAAAATGTAGGTTAGCATTGAGTCAGCCTGGTGAGTCCAGTTTGATTACCCGTTCAGAAAACCGAATGAGAAAAGATATGTTTACTCTAAAGATTAACATCAGATCCTAACATCACCGAAAAATTGTTTCTCTTTGGGGACAATGAAAGAAAGACATATTTTTGGAAAGTTCTCTGTGTTAACACTTCGTTTCTTCGTCTGAGATGATTCAAGGGCCTCAGTAACAATGCACTGAGCAAGAACAAGACATTAATTCATTGCCTGTTTCTCACTTCAACCACACCTCAGCTTTAATCTTCTTCACAAAATCCGTAACTAACGTCATTGCGGGGGAGACAGAGAAGCAAAATTGCCTCTGGATCTGGGGAACAACAAACATATTTCCCTCGATGTCTAAACATGTTACCGAGATGGTGTTTGTTCAACTTTGCACGGCTGGAACAACTGAGGCCTGTGGCTTTGAGTGCATGGTTGGCTATTATATATATATAAATAAACCTTTTATCTACCTTATTGGCTGAAGTTTCAAAAAAATATTTAGACACTTGAGTCTTGGTCTACCGTTTGAGACATTCATGTTTTTACATAATTTGAAAGATTAGTTAGGCCCAAAATTAAATTCTGTCATCACTAACTCGCCTTAACGTTTTTGTGAACCAGATTGACTCTTTCATCTGTTTAAGGACGGGTTTAAGGGATTGTCTTTCGCATTTCCAATTAATATTGGAAATGCGGTATACTGTAGACAAGGTGTTAGATTCAGCAATGCTACATATGTTTTGGTGTGCCTCCCTAACACACCCCTTATCTGGCCAACGCTATGAAACATTTCCTGGAGGCTTCACATGCTGGATGTACATGGCTGAAATTCTGGAACCGTAGACATGCACAGCACCCTGAAGGGCTTTGAGCGTCTCCGGGGCTTTTAAGCTTCCCCTTCCCCCTGGCTACATGGTAAAATGAACAGGCATTACATGCCCCGAGGCCCTAGTTGTCGTAATAGGCTAGGGAGCGGCTGGCCTTGGATTTTTAATGAAATGTAAAGATTGCCTGATGGCCTGGCAGAATAAGTTAGAAAGTTTGGGGATTTAAGAGAATGCTGTTGTCTAATCTCACAGGCAGAGACACAGAGAAGCATCCATGTGTGATTTACCCACACAGGAGGTGAACAATAGTTGCATTGGTGAAGTAGCGTTCTTTTCGCACGGCTGATGAATGGAACTAAGGGAATACATTGCAGGGTTGAAATTGGGAGACTTTGATTAAGGTACGCGAGCAGGTTTAATTAAACTACGGGTTCTCACCTTGTTTAAATTTTAATTACCCAGTAAGTGAGGACTTCCAGCATTCATTTGTAACTGCCGGCAGGAATAGATGCACACCTCTTGCCAAAAAAATCTAATTTCAGTGTCTGGAACGCAAAATCTGAATTAATGTTGGCGCAGTTAACCTGCTTCATACTTTTTGGTGCCCTCATTCAAACATTCTGATCTGGATACAGATGACCTGTATTACCTGATTAATTAGATTTACCATGGGTGGGCAACCGAAATATACATCTACTACAACTACAACTACATGTACATCTGTAGTTATACCGAGTACTGGAACATATTATTGGGTTGAAATTGTGAATGGCAGGACTTCAAATAGGCCTACTGTTGTTGAACAATGTGACTCTAATATAAAAAAGTCCTGAATGATTTCATTCTCTTCCTCATTTCTCGTTCTCTTTGTTTGTGTAATTATTAAAACATAGATTTCTACTTAAATATATAATGGCCTTATTTGTGGAGTAATCTTTTACATTTAATGTCAAATGATTCTTGTCTACAGCACAAGAAAAATTACACAACTGAACGATTCTGCACAAAACTGCCCAATAACCTTTCTTGCGGATTTTATCATTTTAATATTCATCAAGTAAATGAAAGAGCGCTTTCATCAAAGCTTTTAGAGTATTTAGTTCTGAAATCTGACGAGTGGGTAAAATAACTGTGATTTACTAGAGAAGCCATAAACTTCCTCAGAAATCTATTCATTTTAATACATCACGACTCCAATTTGTACCCATTCCTGCCGCTGCCATAAGAATGCCGTCACAATAACAAATGGTTGCAATCTAAGCAAATTTCCAATGCTTTATATGCGGTGTGGGTGGAGGCTATGGAACAGTGTGTTTTTATTTATTTATTTTTCGCTCACGAGATAAACAAAAATAAATGCGTTCCATAAAGATGACAGGCAATTTTAAAAACAACATTTTTCTGTCTCATATCTTTCAATGTCTCTTCATATTGAAAAATATAGCGAAATAAACATGGAAACTGGCTTGACTTGTTAAGCATTAAAATCACTCCATCTTATTCAAAAGTTAAACTCCTAACATTTTGAATATATTCTGATGAATCTCTCTTAACTGTTGACTTCACAAATGGAATTCACTGCTAATGCTTCACATCCAGCTCATAATTGAAAAAAGGAAGTTAGGCACAAGGTTGAAGTAATGCCAGGTTATATAGCCACTGTATTAAATTAATATGTAAAATATTGACACACTTGAAATATTCATAAGGCTCTTGTTTACGTTCTAAATCATTTTATGTACACTGAAATGAACTGCCGTTTATAAACCTTATCATGGAGCTGTTGGCTCTTGTTGGGCTTATAAAATTCTCAAGGACAGAAAACTACAGCTGTTTGAGAGTACAGTAAAAAAAATACGACCAGGGAGCGGGAATGTACAGTTTTATCTGTTTTGCAGTAAATCTCTTTAATTGGTGCAGGAAGACTCTATTAGTATACGGTATCTAAATGTTGATTGGTCAATAATCAAAATTAGGTCTGGGGAAGTTATTATCGTGTTAACAATTTTTTTTTTGTGTATTACACAAATTATACATAACAATTTTTTTAAGTATTATTTTATTTTGAAAGTCTGTTGCTCACTGGCTCTGAAACGTACAGACAGACAAACCATGTGTCACAGAAGGGGTGGGATGTTGATCGGTACTGGCTTGGGATGGGCGGCACCAAATTTCTCAACCAAAGAGAGCATTAGGGGTTGGCCTATGACTGCTTAGGCTGCACATGACATGAACCAGGATCGCAGATCCGAAAGGAGAAAGGTACTGAACTCTTACATGGACATTTCGTTTTAAATTTCTTCCAGGTGGCGGAGTTGATAGAACAAACCACTCCATTTTTTCTCCCCTCCTTCGGCCGAATTTCCCTGCTAACATACAAAACAGCAATGATAACGAATTCTGTTACATGTATTGTATGCAGTCAGTAGCGTTGTTAACCACCACGCAAATGCGTAGGGCCCCGCAAGCTTGGGGGTACCCTAGTGGCTACAATCGGTAAAATCATTTTACGTGTGATTTAGACACTCAGATATACGCAATGAACCCCACGTATCAAAGCAAAATAAAAATAAAATAATCTAATACTAATTTTACGAATATAGCAAAACAATGATATGAAAAGAAGCATGAAAAGAATAATCTTGCACCGTTTACTTTCTAATACTGTAGCTAAAAGCATTCTGTATTGTTCTGAATAAGACAAAGGACACCTTTTCATCCCAAATCTGAGGTTTATTTTTATAACAAACCGTGGAGAATTTTGGTTCATCATGAAATAAATCCAGTTTATATTTGTCTTTTACACACTGTTGCAGCGATTTTTTTAAGTTATTAATCCGTGTACACCATTTTTTTTTATTAATTTCCACTTTGCCTCTCAACAACAACACTTCAGCATATGATGTTAAGGACAAAAAGGAGGTAGGACTACAGTATACTGACTGTCCAATGGCGTTTAAGCCCTTTCCTGCAGGCCCAACCTGAGCAAAATAAAGCCCTGGACCCCATCCTACATTTTTTCAAATTTCAGAAGCCATTTCACTCGGATACTTGTCATGTCACGATAGGGAAAACAAGTAAATCGCAACTTACGTTTCATGGTGATTTTAAACATGCACGTCTAGAGAGTCAGAGCACAAACTACTAAACTTAGTTCTCTTTTTAATGTCTTCTTACTGTGAAATGGACAAATATACACAAAATTACATAAAATTCCCATATTAACAAGTGCCAATGAAAATGTAACCCGTTTTATGAACGTTAACAGCTGGGAAACAAAACAGATGTGCCACATTATATTAGTTCCGTGGTATATCTTTATAGAGCGCTCTTAAAGGGCCAGCAGCGTAATAAAGATCTCTGTTTATAATGTTCATCAAACAACAAAGGACGGGCCCAAAACACTCTCTCAAATTAAAGGAATTATGTTTTCCTTACATGAATTGTTAAAATTAAGATAAAGAAAAAGGAGCATACAAAAATGTATTTGTTAAAGATGTGCTTAAAATACACTTTAAAGACATTGCACTTTACACCTTGTGTTGAAAGGGAGTTTACTTATAGCAATAAAATCAATAACCATTGTAACTTGTTTTTCTATGTCGAACTAGACAAAATGTTAATGCCCTGGCAGTGGCAAATACCTTTGCATTTATATTTAATTTGACTATATTAATGTTTAAGTTGAGATTTACAAGAAATATCTTAAGTTTAAATTGTTAATGGTACTATGTAAAGGAAAAAAGCACTTAAAATATATTTTAATATATAGTACCTGGTACTCTTTACTATGACTACTTATATAGCACAGCCTCTTTGATCTCATTGCTTAATTATTAAATACGTAGTGAGGGAAATCTTCAGGTGAGAAAATGCAGGCCTAACAAAGTTTGATTTAAGTATTTCAGGTGTATAACATGGGTAACATACGATGTTTACAAACACTATGCATATGATTCATTTGGCTTTTTCCTAACAAACATCTGTTCTTGACTATGTTGTCAGCTTGATACAGTTCCATTGATTCCTGCCACATCCGACTGCCAAATCTATAACATCCAGTGGAGTGTGAAGGCCTGTCGCTTTTAGCTTTTCCAAATACCAGCAAACTCTTCTATAATTTATTCTCAGACACATTAACATATTAAAGAAAACAATTGGACAACAGGAAAACAATATCGTGCTTTGAGTGAGTTTCTGAAGGCGGACAAACAATATAATTATCCACAGAATGAATGACTGAGGCATTTATAAAGCGCTTTATTTTGTATTGCTGTAGAACCAAAGCATTTTCAATCATATGAGGGGGGTCTCTCCTCAACCACCACCAGTGTGCAGCATCCGTCTGATGCGACGGTAGCCACAGGACAACGGCGTCAGTGCGCTCACCACAAAACCAGCTATAGGTGGAATGGAGAGAGATGGTATATCACAGAACAAGGTGAAGAGCAAATCTATCACTTTTCTAAACCGTCTCAATACCCATATTAAATTGAACAAATGTAGCCACGAGCGCTGTATGTCATGCAAACCTACAGCTACATATCTCTGAAAATTACACCTTTCTGTAAGTGTACTGTATTTCTGATTGAAACCATTTTAAAATGCTATGCAATCCTTTTTCTTTGGTAAAGACACATCTCTGATCAGCTAGTTAAGCATCATACGATTCTTGTTACTTGTGTTGGGTGATGGCGTACAAAATCTTTAATTCTACTTTTCTCAAGCCATTTGTTTGGGCAATACAACTCGCAACAACAAATCCACTATTGTTTCGTTCATGGTTACGTATTTCCAATATACACAACCCCTCAATGATGTTTATTTTTGCAATTGAAAATGAAGCAAACCATTTGATAGGGTTTTGCCTTAGTCGCAATTGTGAACATAGAGAGTACGTTAAAAGCAAGAAAAACATCAAGGGAAGTGAGACTAATTGAAATTCAAGGATGACATCTTTCATATTTTCAGTAGCACTAAATCGACGTGCAAAATCTTGTGCGCTTTACTTACAAGGCAGTTAATCCGTAATAAGAAAGACAACATATACTTCAAATAATGTGGTGTTTTGAATATGGATTCCTATTAATTACATTTGCTTCAAAATAACTTATTTGAAATGTACAAATTCAAAGGATTAGTGATTTAATTTTTCTTTATGCAAGACTGCATGTTTATTCTTTCTCTGGTGGTTCTGCTTTTTCTAATGCACACCTACTGTACAAATACTGCTTTTGATCCCCAAATATTAAAGCTGTCAAGTGTCTCAACTCATTTCTCTTAAGTCAATTCACAGCCTGCGTCAGTCATTTTGTGTCTTTCCTCATACAAGAGAAAGTCAGGGAACCTCTGACAGAACTAAACCGTAAAACCCAGAAAAGAGCTAAATAACCTGAACGACAGTCACCTATATATCTTTCAAAATGAAAGCCCAAGGCCAGCCAATTCAAGTTCATTTTTTTGTGCAACCAAGTTATTCTGACTTCAATTTAAAGGAACTTTCTGTTAATTAAACAAGATATGAAAATAAAGATAACTAAATGCTAAAAAGGGCAAAGGTTTATTTTCTGCTTATATCGGTTTAGTTTGTGGCTCGCATTGAGCGTCTTGTGGAAAATTTAGGTTTAGAGAAACGTACATCAAACGCACAATTAATTTGATCTTTTCATGTCAAGGCTTTTATTCCACATACTTTTTTTAACCCCACTTATCACAGTTACTTAGGTAACACAGTTTATTAAGTTTATTTTGCTATGGATACTCACATTTCTATGCATGCAAACAAACCCTCCACTAGCTGGAATCTGCTCTCGCCATCTGTCTCAAACCGTTAAATTGACTAGTATGCTTTTAATTATAACTTGTTGTCAGTTCTAATAGCTTTAAATCAAACATGTCTTTGGCAACTTACAAAACAAACAGAGAGAATGTAGAAAAGAGGAAGCTCCGGGTTGAAAAAACACTAGTGAAAACTCATAATGTAACATCTCATTTTCATTGTTCTTATATTAGCATGCATGTATTCCTGATGTGTATATTTTTCCTGCGTGTTCATGCAAACAGGCTCTTGAAATCGTTCTTGAATTGCTGGGAAAGATAACAGAATATTGGTGTCAATCACAAAGAAAGCCCAAGAAATGTGTCAAGCACCTGTTGATACGAAATGCAATCTTTGAATAAAATGTTCCTCAGTCGCAGTCAACATGAAGGAAGGGACTCGAAAAATTTAAGCAATGATTGCATTTGTGCATGCTCGTGGAGTAAACATCTAATGTGTGTGTTTTGCCTCACGTAAAACCTACAAAATAACCTGCATTAATTCTCATGAGCTACTGGAGTTTTAGGGCACACGCGAGATGCTCTACGCATCGTTTTGTATTTGGCCCCATCAGTTTCGTTAGATTGTGTCCACAGTATGATGTTGTCCTCTTGAGAAAATCCCCTCGGAGGCTCATATGCATTTTTATTGCATGTTGTCTCCTGAATCTACAGAGATGCTTTTGGCAAATGCTGCCCGCGAGTGACAGTATCCAGATATAATCTATGAAGCTAATCAGTGTTTGATTTTATTTTGCTCTCATGTTGTTGTTATTTGTTTTTTAATAATGCTAGCTTGTAATTCTGCATGTCTTCCTATAGAAAGTATCTCAATATAATATAATTCACTATTAAATGTTGAATATTTAATTCAGACAGAGAATGTTAACATCTTGAACATCTCTGATTTGATATGAAAATATTATATAATTTAGCTCTTTTGTAAGCTTTTCATTTCATGTGTGTATAGGTTTTTAGGGATTCTTCAAAAACGTCAAATGGTTTAATATATAGAAGGTTTCAGCGGCAACAACATAATGCAAAGTTATTTGGCCCAAACATTAATTACGGTAGACCTCTGCAAATAATCTATAACAGTTTAGTATTTGTAATTTAATTAACTATTTAGATACAATAAAATTTTAATTTAAATTAATATTAATTCAATATATATAGTAACAAGATTCAAAGTAGGGAAGTAAGGAGTCGGGAAGCAGAAGACATTTTAAAACATTTAATAAATTAATATAACAGCCGGCGGCCCCTCACGGACGACCGCCGGCGAACAACAACACAGTAAAACATAAATACATCAATACAAACACTTCGGGCCCGGACCTCTCTCTTCGATGGTCCGGTCGCTCGTTTCTATATACGCTCCCAATTCTCCTACGTGATAAGAGGCCGGTGCGCGCACAACTGGTGCTCATTAACAATTACTCGCCAGCCTCGAACCACGATCTCGCCCCGCCTACTCCACTACAATAAAGTATTAAATAAAAATAAATGTTGTATGCTATTCAGAACATAGCCAGTCTTGCTTCTCTTGGACTTTGTCAATTTACGACAGTATTCTCTATTCCTTTAGTCTATAAAGATATTAATGAAGTTAAATTCAGCTTACATTGTTTTCCTAACCCGTGCCCTAAAGAATTAAGTGTAGGCAGCACCATGTGCAACAGATTTTATGATGTTTTACTCATTTATCATTATTGTGGCTTACCTAGGGATAAATCAGAGAAGGGTGATAGGAATATTGGTGTTAAGCAAGCAGAGGGAATATGTTCAAGGTCTCCTCCGTCTAGCTCCTGAAAGTAGGGTATATGTTACTCTCGGTCACAATTAAATTGCAGCTGTCAGCAATCGTGATATAAAACAAGCGAGCGCTCATCCCTCTTTACCGTGACCTTGGAAAAGAAGAGGATAACATTGGAAGGTGGAAAGGAGGAAGAGCGGTCATTTACTTTAATGCGTTAGATTTTCCCCTACACAACACAAACAGTGTGTTTACGCTGCTGATTCTCCTTGATAGAAATCCTAGTCAGCATTTTCTGATAGAATGTGCTGCACTTTAGCCGACACAATCTTTCTTGTTGACCAGTGGAAGGGATTGTTGCTTAGGCTAGTTTAAAGGCCTGGTGGAAATGCCAGGATCCAGAACACTTTTTTTCAAACAGGTTCACATTCGAAGCAAAAGAAAGACAGAAAGAAAAGCAAGAAATGATCATGTTGGTCATACTCAGGTATTGTTTCACAAGCACATAAAGGTACACAGGCGGAAGTCACAATGCACAAATGTCAACAGCTGTGAATGAACACTGTAGCAAATAAAAGGACAGGGCTCATGTGTCAACACATACTGGCACATTAGTACAATATCACCCCAACTGCAGAACGACAATAAATCTTTGAACCAATAAAAGGGCATGTCACTCACATTACAATTCCATAAGGCATCAGCGGACATATCAATCAGAAAATAAGAGTTATTAGGCAGTAGGATTGCGACCGCGAAAGAACCACAGGTGCCTGTATTATACATTAAATCATTATTATTATACTTATATTTTACGAATATTAAAATGTCTGGGTTTGATTCCCAGTGAACACACATAATGTTAATACAAATGTTGAGATTGAATGGACCGTAAGTCACTTTGGATCAAAGCATCTGCCAAATGCGGAAATAAAATGCACAGTCAAGGGGAAAGGTTGACCAAAATAAATAAAAGAAAATGATTCACCCTCATGTCATTCAGAACCTCTACATGACTATTTTTTCATGTGTAACACGAAAGAAGATATTTTGAGAAACATCAGTGTTTTTGTGTAGGTGCAATGGAAGTCAGTGGAGGCCAATGTGTTGCCAGCATTCTTCAAAATATCTTATTTTGTGTTTGCAGTCTTATGAAACTCATACAGCTATGAAGTAAATCCATTTCATGTTCTAGTAATGACATAAAGGAAAATATTTTTTTTCTCATACTAGAGGGTGGGCGGCTGCGGTTAAAATGAAACCTAGACCACAGAGTTTGACTTTAACATAATTTTATTCTTTATGTTCTGCCATTGCCTCTCGGGTAAATGGTGACTTTTTTGACCCTGTTTGTGTAAAACTCCTCAATCTATTTGCAAATATTCAAATTTCAAAGGTGGGCTTGCTTACCGTTCAGTCTTGAATTGTGCATATTTTAATACCAAAGGCTTTGGGAATTTGTTCTGCCCCAATAGCGGCAATGAAATTGCATAATGATAATTTACTTCCAACTTGATAATCGCTCACGGAAAGTTTCCTCTGTTTACAGGAAACGAGCCCTCATTCATTCAAGGCATCGACGTAACAGATTAACATATTAATCTCACTGAAAGTACCACCTGGATCCTGAAATATCTGCATTGAGTGCGCAGTAAAGTGCAGGTTCAGACGGGTATTTTTGCAAGGAAGGTTCCCGAGAGCGGCATCTCTCAGAGTCTGATTCAAAAGGCCCAGTGGCTTTGAAAAACTCAATTTTCCTAATCACTGGTGCAGGTTCAGCCTGACTGGCTCGAATCACAAAGAGCCGTTCAGCTCTCTCCACAAAGACAGCCAGCACACGGGCAGATTCTAAGCGCTGGAGAAACAAGCAGTCAAACCTGCTTCATATTTAGCAGAAATATCTGTTCGTGTTAGTGGGGGTTTTATCAATAAAAGTAAAGTTTGGGAGTTGTGTGACAGCTGAGGCTTTAATTAGATGCTTGTTATACGGCTGAACCTTGGTCTACATGTTCTCTGAAATGTGTCCATTTTTTGTCCCCCTCAATTTAAACTGAAATCAACATAAAAAGATATATATTTATATACTATACAGCAGTGCGAGCGGTTCTATCAATCTTATTTACTGAAGCTCATAAAAAGCAATGAAGAAGGGCCTTATTAACTGTGTAATGGAGTGCTTTTTATGATCTGGAATTATTTTCTGAATAAAACTCAAAATGGTTTTTTTTAAATGTTTTGTTTAGTTTGCCAGAAGCGCTAAAATGTGTCATCTTCTCCCCTGAAGTAAATCCTCTTGTTATTTTCTGCCATGTACTCTGTTCTTCGAGGAAAAAAGTGTCCTTGTTTGACCAAAGGAACCTGTTTTTTCTGAAAAGCTAAACTGTTTACTGTTCATTTGATGTATGCACACAATTATTTGAAGTAGTGTGCATTTCAGGCCATAGTTAAAAGTTCCCTGATGATAAAGCTAATGATCTGATTAAACAACCCATAAAATAAAAATGTCAAAAGAAAGATTTCTTCAAGATGAGATTGAGAACAAATGGAGATTTTAGAGTTTATAAAGACCACAACAATGTGTTAGCCAAAACATCACTGTAACAAGCTCTCCACTGCGGTCAGCCATGACCCCTCCATCGGCACCTTCTCCTGGATTCACCCATTCACTTTCCCCAGACTATTGACTTTCACGGACTTCATTTCCCATCATCCTTTGCCCCCGCCATAATTGCACCCTCACCTGAAACTCATCCCATAGACCCTGTATGTACCCTTGCTTGTGTTTGGTATGTTGTCAGATCTAGTTGTATTTTGTTACCGGTCCTAGTTTGGACCTTTTGTTCTCCTGTTGTTTCCTGTTTTTTTTCCTCTTATCGTTACTTTGTGGATGTTACCTGTTTGTCATGTGGATCACCTACCCTTGTCGTTTATACCTTTTTGATTAAACCTTCACCATCACAAAGTCTGCTGTGGCATCGTTCTTTTGTCCCAACTATAGTGTTACAATCACCAAATGAGGTCATCGATTTTTTTTTATAATGGCAAACATTTCTTAACAAATGTGTGAAAAAACAAATTCTGTGTGAAATGTTATCAACGGTATTTTATAGCACTACTTGTATTGTTTTTAAGAATTGATAAAAGCGTATGTCATGTATAAAGTATGGGATAATGTACAGGCAGCCAGTTGTTATCGTGAAATAAGCCCCGACGTTGTGATCTTATATCAGTGGCTTATTTCACGATAACAGCTGGCTGCTTGTACATTATTCCCCATATTACATAGCTTTTTGCCACATGAGCAAAAACCAGGATATGAAATGTGAATTAGAAATTTTGTATTGCTTCATTTTTCCTACTGCGAGGAAATCCCGCTAACTTTTCATTTTAAACGATGTTCAAATGTCACAAGCAGGCAATTCGGTTTAATCATTTGTAAATATAATGTCATATATGTTATTAAAAGACATTTATATTTAATTTGTCAAAAAACATGTCAAAACGATTTGCTTCATCTGGTTTACCATGTGTTATTAGTTTTGAGAGGTTGTTATCTGGCAATAACGAACCTGCGAATGTTGCGACTGGCCGATCAGACTCAAGCATTCCAACAAGCCGTGTAATAATGTTAAATGAAAAGCTCATCCAAAAATAAAAATTTGGTTATCATTTTTTACCCTTTTGTTGTTCAAAACCTGACTCTTTTTTTCTGTGGAACACACAAGAAGATTGATCAATGTCTTAGTGGTTTTTGTGTCTTTATCAGTCAATGGGGACCTTGTTTGGGTACTGACATTTTTCAAAATATCTTCTTTTGTGTTGTGCAGAATAAATAAAAATCATACATAAAAATCATACCTTTAAATGAAACATAACCGAGAACTCCACCAGCATTAACAGCCCAAAGTCTCGAAACAACGTTATACCACTGTATGAATATGTAATACATTATACAAACAGTACATGGGATTTTGTGCCTATGTAGGCAAATTCATGATATTTACTCTTGACTGACAACAGCCGGGGCGAGATTGTGGTCCACCCTTGTCTGCCTGAATTATTGAAAAATGTCAGCTGTGCCCTCAGGTTTGCATTTAGAGTGTATGAATGAGGCTCACTTGAAGCATGGCCAGTGGTGCAAGTTAAACTGACAAGATGGAGAACAACCAGAGACACAGAGTGACCATTTCCTGTGGGACGGTGTCACTAGAGCACATTTAACTGATGTAATGGATGACAAGTTACATGCATTATGTACAAGTGTTATTGTGTTTAATTTCAGTGTGTGCCATTTAACCATTTTAAGTTTTTTCCTAAACATATCGGCAAGCACAAGTTATGCTACTTTAAGCATTTTTGGGCCTTATCCCAGCTGTGCACTTTTGCAGTGACATGTCAAAGACAATGAAAAAACTTGGCTTGGATTTTTTCTAACTTTTAAGTAAAGTCGTTGGAGTATTATCTAACATTTTAGGATGTTATGTATATACGTGTTGATTAAATGTAGTTCCTTATAATGCTAGCCTATATGCAAGTACAGAACAAATGTTGACGTTTGATTTCATCAGATTTGTATTCAGCGGCACAATGTGAGGCAAATTTTCATGGAATTACATCTGGCGTTATGCGTTAAATGTATTTAGGAATTCCACCTGAGACTTAGACTGCTGCGTTTTTCAAGGAAGAAAGGTTGCACTATATAACCTTTACTTAACATGGTTATATGCACTGGCAGTTAGAGTATACGTATACTAAATTCAAGGTTATATAGTAAAACTTTTCTTCCTAGAAAAATGCAGTAGTTTCAGTCTCAGGTTTACTGAACATGGCATGACTAAATTCTTTCATAATATATTCACTTGATTTCTTTGTCAGATTTTACTTTTTCCTGAAATTAATGAAGTGGCGTATTATTTCCTGTAATAGCACGACAATTTCCACTCTTCTTTATCAATATCCCTTTAGTGATTAGCTTTGCCCTGCCTTTATGAAATTTTAATGATCTGAGGTCCATTGCCCTTCATAACAGTGAACATAACATTAAATTGTGATTAAAGGATCGATTGCACAAAAGAAAACTATCTCAGAACGGCCAGAAGCAGTTTACAGTAGTGTTCAAAGATCACTGTGAGACCAGGCGCTTCATGGTCTTCGCTCATTAGAAAGGGTGTACCAGACCTCGGCAATGCCCAGAACAAAATGTTCTTCTCTCGCTTCTCTCTAATGAAATTGTTTCATTTTCAACCCTATTATTTTTCATTCTGTCCATTTGTCACTTTTTGTCTCTCTCTTGCTTCTCTCTGATTCTGTAAACTTGTAGGTGGATTCTGCAGGATGGGTCTTTCTTGGTGTGAAACTGAATGATGGTGTCTGTTTTGAACCTGACCGTAAAAGTGAACTAGGGGTGGGAGGTTGGCAAATGTGCCAAGAGCCTTCTAGATTTCTAAGCCACATCAATCAGCTGACACGGATGTGTTGAGCGGGGACATCAGGTCGCTGACTTGTTGTGGCACACTGTTTGGTCAACACGCTCAATACTGAGGTGGTTTTAAAAAACAATGATGATGAGAGTTTATTGATTTTACCCAGTTAGGAAATTGATCTGGATTCCTGCATACCTTGTTGTTTACTCTCGATTCCATCAGGAGAACTTCTCGGTTTTGAACCAGATACATTATGATGTATAAAGACCACAAACTGTTCTTTTGAAGTAGTTTTAGCATTTCATGTACCTCGGGTAGTTTGAAGATCAGCAGCATAGATATAGATTGTTGAGGGGGGTGAATATAAAATTCACCTCAGGGCATGATTGTGTTTGTAATGTATGATTGAACAATAACTACATGATTGAAATTGGTTCTAGATAAAGTTGGGCCTTATAAATAAACCAAAATATGTTTATAGGTGTTATTCTGTACATATAAGTTTGTTTTGAAAGCATGAAATAAGTGCAAAGTAAAAAAATGTATGGCGATGGTTGACTGTTATTTTATCGAACAATTCATTCAAAACAAATATTTCAACAAATATTATATTAATACTTTGTCTCACTTCATCTGCTTTTTGCGATTTTGTTATTAGTACTGAAAAGAGAACAAGTAGGAACCACCAAAAAACATTAAAGGAACAGTTCAACTAAAAATGAAAATTCTGTTTTTGTTTACCCACTTCAAGTTGTTCCAAATCTGTATACATTTCTTTGTTCTGATGAACACAAAAGAAGAAATTTTGAAGAATGTAGGAGAGCAAACTGTTTTACTAAACACTTTTAACTGCCATTTTAATTTTTCCTACTATGGTTGTCAATGGTGACCAAGAACCATTTGTGACCCTGGATCACAAAACCAGTCTATAGTAGCACGGGAACAGTTTAAGTAAAAGATAAAAAATACATAGAATGGGTCAAAATTATTGATTTTTCTTTTATGCCAGGGAGATTAAGTCAATATCGTGTTCCATTAAGATATTTTGTAAATGTCCAACCTTAACTATATAAAAACTCTATTTTTGTGACTGGATGGCCTGGCACAGTGCCACGATGAACAACATTAAAGGCTATTTTCTCAATATTTAGATTTTCTTGGACTCTCAGATTCCAGAGTTTAAATGGTTGTATCTCAGCCAGATATTGTCATATTCTAACAACTCACACATCAATAGAAATCTTATTTATTCAGCTTTCTTATTATGTAAAAATCTCAATTTCCAAAAATTGACCCATAAGACTGGTTTTGTTGTCCAGGGTCACATTTGGTAACAAGCATTCTTCCAAACATCTATCTCGAGGGTGAGTAAATGATGACAGAATTTTATTTTTGGGTGAACAGTCTCTTTAAACCATTAAAACACAGACATATCTTCCATCAAACATACGTTTATTTTTATTTTTTCTTACAGAATAGCAGATTTAAGGTCCCAGTGAATGATCAGGGGATTGCTTTACTGGATTTTGGCATATGAGTCATACAAAATGTAATTTTTTCATTGTCTCTCTCTGCTGTTTAAGTGGGTCGCTCTGTCAATGAGGACCTCACATTTTTTCAGCTGTGTAAAGAATTCTGAAAAGGCTGTCACAGTGTGTGCTGTGTTGTGTGTATTGGTGGGCTGTGTTATACCATGCTGGGCTGTCTTGTGCGATGCTCTGGTGGTGTTGTGTGCTATGGTTATATATTGTGTTTTGGTTTGTAGGGCTATATTGTGGTATGTTGTGATGTGCTGTGGTCTGATGTGTAGTGGTATGCTATGCTGTCTGGCTGATGATTCAGATGGCTCAGTGCAAGTAAGTGCATGATTAGTGTGTGATGAGCCGCGAGGTCTCCTCCTTCACACTAAAACGGCTTCGGGCTCCCAGATAAAAGGTGCTGTATAAAAAGTAATCCATCATCAGCAGACTTTATTACCTGTGAAATGGTTCACTCGGCATTCTTATGGAGGCAACTTGCTTTTACGCTCATTCAGAATCAAGACAGTAAAGACAAAATGATCAGCTTGAGAATTTGTGTATTTGCACAGCTGGATGCAGCTTTAGAGGACGTGTACATAGAGCCTGAGCGCTTTGTGTAGACGTTACCGCTTGCCTTTCGTCAAGATATTATTTAAAGGGGACCTATCTTTAGATTGATGTACTACAGACGATTTCACTGACGCACGCGCCTGGTCCTAAGTTAACTTCAGGTCTGTGATTTTTTTTCGGTCTGGCTAGTGGCTAATATCACTTTATATATTTTATTTAATTTGTGAATGAAATATATAAATGAATATAAAATAATAATTATATTAAATAAACTTTTTATTGTAATTTTATTGTATATCATTTTTATTAAATTAACAATTTGTTGAATGGGTCATGTTACTTTGTCGCATTTAAAGTGATAAACTTTCTACAAAATACTTTCTTTTGTGTTCTGGAGAAGAAAGAAAGTCATAAAGATTTGAAATGACTAGAGGGTGAGTAAATGATAACCTCATTTTCATTTTTGGGTGAACTATCATCACTTCAAGTTTAGCCAAGAAACGGTTCTTCTGCTAAATCAAAATAATACTGGCTAGACATACTTTCTTACTAATGTAATTTACTTGTTATTTATTTTGCTTGTTATCAGAAATAATCTGCAGGGACTCTTTAGTTTGCGGAAGGGTGCCAAAGGTAAGAATGGTTAAAGTATTTATTGAAACTGAAAATAGTTGGAAAGTATCACTAACATTCTAAGTAGACCTCAAGAAAATTAATGCGTTTTGTCTCCTGTGATACATAGTCCTTTCTATTCAAACACAAAAGCTCTGCCAGGGGATCTAGAAAATGAAATCATTACATGAGCCAGTGGAATAGTCATATTAACATAGCGCTGCCATTAGTTTAACACTGTGACACCGAAATCCCTTATCATTAGAAACCTCTACCTTACAAATTTGGAGGTTTAAATGATGAAATGTTTTTACTTCTTTTGACATTTTCTGGAAAAATGTGCTATGGTAGAGCTTCCTTTCTACTAATTCTCAATTTGTTCCCCGTATGTGATTGAAGCACTTATTTTTGTTGCTAAACATCTCAAATCGGCAAGCATTCCTGTTGCTTTGAATGTGGCTCTATGAAAGAGATTTTTGAGTATCTATGAATACCGATATTCATAGAACTGCACCCAAATATTTCACAAGCAGAGCAGAATCAGGCTTTTCTTTCACCCTTTGCCTTTAGGGAGTGCTTTATACTGAAAATAATGAATGAATAAATCATCCCAGGTTTAAATGATAACTTTCCAAACCTCATCGCAGTACGGGAATCAAAAAGAAGTGCTGGCAAGTGTAGCGGGGACTGTCTTTCTGCACACGACCTGTAATAGAGGCAAAGAGTCTGGCTCTGCAGCTGTGCCTGTAAATATTGCTCCATAAACAACTGGTGGATATCAGCTCCCAGTGGATGCAACAGTCACAAAATTGGTTATGACTCTTTGGAAACGGGGGTTCTGTGTGATCCTGGCCGTGGAAATAACCAGAGCCGCTAGAATTTCAATCCATAATCTTGTCTCGATGGCCATTTTGTCATGTTGTATTTCAGCAGCGAGGCGATTGAAATGTGGCTAGGGTGGGATGCTGTTTTGGCAAGCCGTGAGTCCTGTTGACGTTTATTGTCTCAGCTCAGGGATAACAATTCAATTCACTTATCTTTGAAGCTAGATCCACAGCAGTCTTTGTCACGGTATGGAGCGAGAAGAACCCAAGCGCAGGCAGCAGTACGTAGAATAACATAAACTTTATTGCAAACAAAACAAAGACCCACAATGGGGTAAACGAGAACGCTACGAAATATAAACATAATCCAAAAAATCTTCCGTCGAGGGAGAAAAAGCAAGATAGGTCAATAAATAAAGTAACCGTTAGCCAAAACACACGAACAGGCAAAACAGGAACTAGACGACATGTAGGGGAATAATCCATACGTACCAATATACAAAGGGAACAGATCATACAGAGACGTATGATGATATGTGGACGTATGACTACCCGCACGGGACAGAGAATGCTAATGGCTTAAAAAGGGAACACTAACGAGGGGAAATTAACGATGGGCAGGTGCAGGTAATTAGACAACAGGCGGAAAGCTAAACGAGGAGGCGGGGCCAAAACACGAGACGGGAGGGCGCATGGTCATCGTAACCCAACAATGACCAAGTGCTGTAATACAGATCACTCGGGGTTGTCATGACCCTGCCACAAACCCAGAAACTCATGACAAAGAGTGTCAGGATCAATAGAGTCCTTGGGAGGCAGTCCAAGCGTGCTGGGATGGGGTGGGACAGTAATTAATTAAATAATTAAAATGAGATGTGCACCAAAGCATTATAATATTTTCAGTGATGAGTTATTTAATGGGTAATATTACTTTTCCCACAAATTTGTTACCAACAGCTCAACTAATAAAATGTTAACATAAACTTACTGTTATCGTAAATGAGAAACAGTTTTCTGTCAATTTGATGTATATAATGATAAAATTATGCAATCAACTCTTTACTTGTGTTTTTAAATCAAAAAAGCTTTAAAATAATTGTTTATATAAAATATATTTAGTTTTATGTTTTAGTTCATTACACCTTGCCCTGTTTTACTAATTTTGCAGGTTAGCTAAATTTAATATTGTACCTTTATATGAAATTATTTTATTATATTATAGTCTAATGTGTATTTTAAAGTGACAAAAATATTACTAACTACTAAATTTAAAGAAATGTTTAATGAAAAGACAAAAAGCCTCTATAAACATAATAATCTAACTTGTTGTGGTGGAAGACAGACCTGGCTAAAATCCCAGCACACCTGCTATTGACCTCAATCTTGACACAACAAACCCAATGTTAAAGTGTAAGCTTGATTATAGCACTTTAGTCCGATCCAATTTATTCTCCCGCACACAAGGAGAAAAAACACAGGGGATACGGTTAAAGAAGCTCAAAGTGGCTTTGAAAAGCACATCAAACAGACCCTATCACGAATTCCTAAAATACAATAAGAGGCTTGATTTGTTGGGGGCTTTGAAGTGTATTTCTTGCATGTTTCATGGAATTTTATCTCTTGTAATACAAACTATATACAGACAGCGATCAATTCCCGAATGTGACAGTAATTTTTATTTGTGGACTCAAAGCATCTCTGTTCTGTTCTCATCCTAGGAAATATTCAGTACGAACAGGTGGCAGCTGTGAATGAGAAGCTGGAATTAAAGGGCCAGCGAATTGCCATCTAATCATTATATTGCTGTTATGTATACTATTAAATCAACACTGCAGTCAGTTATCAGCAAACACATGCAGAAATGCTGATGAATGACATTTATATGCCTAATAGGTAATTGTGAGAGTTCAAACAGGAATCAGCAGCTCAGATTTAACGGAAGCTGAACTTGAGAAATTCCAAGAACTCTAAACAGTTTTCATGTGGTCAGAACAAAAAAATATTAGAGAATTGCAGACAACAATACAAACAAGTATAACAAAACAACAAAACAGAGGAAACCAGTGTCGAAGATTTTGGGGGGGGGGGGGGTTGATGAACTTTTGAAACCAGTCAAATGTGAAAACTGCATCATGCAAGTTTTGGATAAACATAATGTTATCATCTGTTGGTGTGGACGCTAATATGGTGATCGTCCTATTATCTTCATAGTTATTGACTTTGATGTAAACATGCTCTTACTCTAGAGATGGGTATTTTTTCTTAAATTATAACATTCAAATTTAATGTATTTACTGATGATCAATGCACCCCAAGATTTGAATGTCTAAATCAACCAATCATTTTTAGACGATCCACATTCTTTGGTTTGGAGAGAGAAAGCAAATCATATCTTCATTACGAAGTCATGAATTCTTAATCAGCTGTATAACAGAGGTGAGGATCCCTGCGTTGCCAATAAAATCCTGCCGGTGACCTTCGAAACAAAAGATTGATGACTGCTTCAGAGGCAGAGTGGCGTTCCCATCGCAAGGATTGTTTCATTTTATTCATGGCACAAACAATGGGCTGTTCTTTGCATTTGCATATATTCTCATTCATTCTGTTTCAACAGTTCACTGTCTAACTGAAGGGAGTATCAGTGATAACCGGTGTTTTAAGGTGTAGGCTGAAGGCAACTCTTGTTGCAGTTTTCAAACTTAAAAGATTTTAAGATGTTATTCAAAGTGATGCTATTTAATGACTCACAGCCTTCGTTTTACATTCACAACGGTTCGAATGCCTTCGACCTTCCAATTTACCTTTTGTTTAATGCCTTAAATTCCGACGGGATATTCAGAATATGTTTTCAACCCTCTCATAATGGTTCAAAAGCAAAAGATTGCAGTGGGTGCTAGCCCGAAAAATGCAACCAAGCATCGGATCCAATTACTATCATAACTCCTGTACATTAACAGCGATTCTTGTGGCACTGCAACTATTTCAACACGGTCTACAGGTCATTGGCTCTTTAATTGACGTCCCTCAGAAGAAGGAGAGAGAGAGCACACAGCTCCCAGCAGTAAAGCTGTTTATTGTTTCCTCCGGATTTCATTGCGGAGTCTGGCAGGTTCATTTCCGGATTACTCTCCGGAATGGCCTTGGGATATAGGGGGATAGCAGTGGAATAAAGCGTGAGGGAGGAAAGTGATTGAGCCATGGGGTTTCAGGTTTCCAGTGAAATAAAGATGGAGAATGGGGCCATCGAGGGCCACCTCTGTGCTTCAGGCACAGGCTGGAGAGTTCAGCATTGGGGTGGAAACTGCTGAAATGGCACAGTGACTACAAGTACGTGCTAATGGAAAGGGTTTGTATCGCCAGAGGCTGGGGACTCGGGATAAATCACTCCGCCCACCTTTTAGATCCGTACCAGACACAGGTGAGACAATGTTAGATTTTTTTTTTAAGTCGTAGTTCCCTCAACCTTTTGCCATCTGGTCTGTTCAGACAGAAGACAACGTTATTTCCCCAACCGTATTTCTGTTTGTGAGGTTTTTGGTTGGGTTCTTAATTTTGTTCTTTGCCAGCTGTCGTACACAGAGAGTTTTGCAAAGATGAGCACATTTAGGACTGGCTTTGTGGGGTGCACACCCATCTGTGCAGGGCCCCCAGGACAGACGGCAGATGGTTGATGTAAAAAAACAATGATGGAAGGGCAGAGAGACAGACGAGCAGAGTGATTTGCAGAGTTTGGATCAAAAAAGCTAACAATGCAAATGGCGTGACGGTATCAACACTGTCATGAAAAGGACAGCGGTGTTCTGCTGTTCAATTGGATGTTTAAAAGGATAAAGCAAACTTAGAGTCCATCGCTTGCCAGTGGACACCATTATAGTTTCCATTAAAACCAATACCCATCCCATTAAAAGCATTAAATCCATTACATTTTGGTCGGGGATTTGGGCTAGAAATATTTTCTGTACATTTTCTTTAAATCTAAAGAAAAAAAGTACTTTTTACTCCTTACAGTTTTACTTATACTCAAAAAGTACTGATTTTTGGAGTCTCTCTTTCCTCTATCTTCCCTTTCTACTAATGAACCAACTGAATTGCGCTGATAAACAGTTTAATTGAAATTGTATTTATTCAGCCAATGAGATTCGTTTAAACATTCGATGAAATTGGCCAGACATGTTCAGGGGTCCTTTTGGAGTGACATCATGTCACATCAATTAGCACAATGCACAGCCCCTTGCTTGACCCGGACCTAAGAGATATAATCAGTGAAAGAAAATGGCGGAACACTGTGCTAATACAGTTCTAAACCTGCCACACAATCAAGGGCACCCATTGCCTTCTTGTAGTGGAAGGAATAAGGATTTGTATAAGATGAAGTGTGTTCTTTGTCTCCCACTCACAAAGGAAATATCTGCCTGTCTTGATTCTGACAATTTTTTGAAACATCTTCTGGTAATGTTAAACCAGAGGCTTTACAACCTTGAGTAGGATGTTGCATATTAGAATAGGCATGTCTTGTAGTTTGATAAAACCGCAAGAGTTAAATACAATTAAATACAATCAGTTCTAAAGCAGGATTAAACATTGCATTTGGTTCATTCACTTCTTATTGTGAAAGATTAAATGCTTGAACAAGAATCTCTATAGTTTTATAGTCACATTTACTTTTAATCAAGTTTGAATGTGGTAATTTTTTACTTTTACTCAAGTATGTTTCTGGCCAGATTCTTTTACTTTCACTTGAGTAACATTTTCACTCAGTACTTGCACCTCCACAGTTTTGAATACTTTTTACACCTCTGCACCCTATACAAATAAATATTACTTGAATTCTTGTAGCTCAAATGGTAGAGTGCTCCATTTTTAGCACAAAGTCTGAGGGTTCGATCCCCAGGGAGCGCACATAATGATAAAAATGTATAGGTTGAACACACAAGGCGCTTGGCATAAAATACCAAATACCAAATGTGTAAATGTAAAGGTAACATATTTGTGTAATGGTCAACCAATCGCCCGAGTTTCCATCAGGAATGTCGTTCGTCGGCTGATTTATAAAATGTATTGATAGATGATTGATTTAAATTACATAGATGTCATCATTTTTTTACCAATGTTTAGATAGAGTACAATATAATATTTAATATCAGATTTCGATTTATAGAATTAAATGGATATAAAATCTTTCCCAAAGCAAAACCACCTAAGAGCTAGTGCTTTGGTCTGTGTGTGTGTGCAGGTGTAACACTAAACTGTTAAAACTCCACAAAAGCAAGGAAACCGATACAGCTCCTGCAAGCCTCTCAGGCTGACTTCCAGACTCATGTTTGTATTTGCAGTATTTATTTTGATTAAATCAACCATTAAGACTCAATCGCTACATATTTGTGAAGGTGACAGGACCCATAGGTTTAGATATCGCTTTACACAGCTGAGAGTACAGGTTTGTTTCTGATTACTATACATCCATGGTCACGATGACACAGACAGGCAACATACACACACGCACACACACACACACACACTTGAAAGCTTGCTAATACAGATGGTACAAAAGCAATGGCTGTGAGGTAACCTACGTAGAGTGGAGGTCTATTATAGTTCAAAGAGAATGATAAAGAATGGTTTATGAGGCTTGGCCTGGTGCCTTTTCCATTAGAGCGGATAGCATTGAGCTTATTAAAAAGTAGACATGTCATCTCAAGGTTTGGGGCTGTGTGTCACTCGGCGTTGGCGGTACAGCATGTTGCTGAGCCGAGTCCAATTTTCATAATTAGCTTAGAGCGGAGCCATTCACACTGGTCGAAAAGACACACTCGTCTTCATTTTAGAAGGTGATACAATACGTTCATGCTGATTTTGCCAAGTGGTTGATGTCCTCAGACTAACATTTAGCATGATGTCCCTAGAACAACAAGAGCCTAAGCCAGTCATTGCTTTTTGATGTCATCAATCGGAGCCCTTCTGCCGAATCCCATAAAATTGGGGAGGTTTTTAACGTAAAACTCTTTAACCAATCACAGTCTAGTTTTCCTGTGGCATCAGGCAGTTGGTCGCGCCAGTAATTGAATTTCAACTTTTAAGGTGCATCTTAGTAGGCGCAAGGTAAGTGCATTTTTCTCAAAGTGTTGCAATATAAATGTGCATCAATTGCATTTTCTTTACGAAATAATCACTGATGCTTACATTAGCTGTTCACTCATGGATAGATGCAACACATCATCTGGCAGGATTAGCTACTGTAACATTAAACATGAACAGATTGTATTGAACATGTACAATGTGAATTCAGGAAGGCTTCCCTGATAATGAACATCGTATGCAGGGGGGAGAGAAAATATAGATAAAAATGAAGACCGGAGGGAAAAAGAGAAATGGATATTATAGGAAAAAACACAGGAACAGGTCAAGGACAAACATCTAGGACAACAGTGTATCCCTGTGCTTGTGATAGCCTCATGCAGTCTGTGTCTAGTGTTGTGTATCCTAAGTTTTGAAATAAACTGGTCCATTCGTACCTTTCTTGTCAAGACTCGCCTATGGAGTCTGTCTTATTGAGCAACCAATCATAGTTTTTGTTTTTAAAGGAATAAACGGGGTGAAAGAAGTGGACAGTGATACACTTAAAGGGACAGTTCACCCAAAAATAAAATAAAATATTTGTCACCCTCAGTGGCCAAAAACTGTTTGCATGTAAGCATTCTTCACAAAATCTTTGTCTGTGTTCATCAAAACAAAGAAATTCATTCAGATTTGGAACATTAAATTTGGTGATTAAATAAAGACATTATTTTCATTTTTGGGTGATTTTTCCCCTTAAACGTCTTTAAAGTGCTATATTTTCATACACTAATTTAGTATTTAAAATACATTTTATTTTATTTTATTATAAATCAGTATTTCTTAAGATATACTTATACGTGTACTTTACAGTTTTTGAGACATCACGAATACAAGTAACTGAATTTTTGTAAAAAAAATCATGTGTGACGATAGAGCACTTTAAATACATAATGGAAGTGCACTTAAATAACATGATGTGCCATCACAGATGTATGTAAATTAAGAAAAAAGCATATTTGGAGTGGATACTAGAAATGTTTCAAATCACATAAATAGCCTGACAGGCTTGTAAAAAATGTTACGGCAAAACATTGAAAAACAGCTTTTCCATCGTACTGTAAGTTCTGTCTCTTAAAAAGTAATAAATAACAGTTATTTTACTGATGCAACTCTGAAATAAAGTAGAATGTACCATTCCGCTTGTAAATATCTTGTTTACTTGGTAATATGTGTCTCAAACAACATTCACCAAGCAAAACAAAGAGCTCTGTATTGTGTTGCTACCACCCCAAGTCATATCATTCCAACTGTATCACATTATACGCTGCTCGCATATTTCCCCCCGCTCAAACTTCTCTCTGTTGAAACAGAGACTCCTTGTTGAATGATTAACAAATGCTTGTTACTTTATCACCTAAATAGAAGTTGATGTAGAAAACAGAGGAAGAGCAGAAACTCCTCCACACGGAGTGCAGGAATATCTAAGGCTTTGAAACTCAAAGCAGATCACTCTCCATCAGGCCTTATCTGACTGAAGCGCAATGACTGGCTTGTCTTTTTTAAGAGAGCCAACAGGAAGAAGATCAATCCCTCTGCATTAGTCCATATGGTGTGGCATGGTAGGCTACTGAACGTTGTAACATTTTACATACTGTATGTATTAAACATGCTTTGTTTTGACCTACTGTAAAATCTTTTGAAACTAGCAGCAGTTTGCTAGTAACATAATGTAGATTTACATTTATGTAATTCAATGGCAAAAGTTTGTTCGAAGTCTTTGGGCCCTATTTTAACGATCTTAGTGCATGGTCTAAGCGCAGGTGCACTCAGGACGTGTCCGACTCCACTTTTACTAGTTTAACGACGGGAAAATGTAAGCGCGCCCGGGCGCATGGTCCAAACGGATTGTCCCGATTCTCTTAATGAGTAATGGGTGTTTTGGGTGTAACGTGCAGTAAACCAATCAGAGTGTCATCTCTCATTCCCTTTAAGAGCCAGATGCGCTCGCGGATCTGCTACATGGCAAAATTTGTATTTCTAATTTTATAGAATCTTAATCTGAAATGTGGCCATAAGTAAACATATATATTGTATTAGCACATTTTTTATTAATTCTTCGATGTAACAACATTAAAATTGTAGGCTATTTATGTGTATTGTGTCATGACTCTTGTGGCAGAGTCATGGCAATGCCTTAGGTTTTATGTGGAGAGAGGCGTTTTGAGCCAAACGGCCTTCCATGCTCTCTCTCCGTTCTCGTCTATGTCCCCGCCCTCTCGTTACCACGTTAATTATCTTGTTATGGTTTCATGCTCCTCACCTGTTCCCTGCTTGATTTAGTTCCTTATTTCATGGCCGTTATATTTTCTGTCCTGTGCTCGGTTGTTTTGTATTTCCCGCTGTGTGCTCGCCTGTGTGATTTGCCCCGCGAAGCTCTCATAAACACTCGTAAAGTGTGTTGCTCAAGTACACACTGGTGGTGGCTGCTGGGATCGAACCAGCAACCTTTTGATTTACCAGTTCAGTGATTTAACCCACTAGACCACCATCTCCATTATATAATTACAATTAAAAATATTCACTTTTCAAATTGTTATCAATTTTTTTTTTATCTTACATATGCAGTCAAATTGTAAAAATATTTGCTTTAACTTTTTGATTCAGTTACAAATCTTCCACTGGTTTTATTTTGATCAATTGTTGTGTTCAAGCCTTGAACCAGCTCTGATATTGTTTTCAGAAGTGGTCTACATAGTAGCTATAGGGCATGGATTTTCTTCCCTTATTTTATTGCACTTTTTCATAAAATGCCTGCAGGTCTTGATCAAGATCTGACCAAGCACAGATGGAGCATTTCAAAGGCCCAGAGTTCATTAATGCAGTGAAATTTATTCAAATTTATGAAAAATCAAATATTCAGAGGAGATAAACAAACCTATGGCAGGCTACCAATTGGCCAAAGACTTAATGATCTTGAACAGGGTGTAAACAGTGTGCATGCTTTTTCTTTACTATAAGACTTATAACCGGATGCGTATATTCAACAGCAAGTAACTAACCAAGGTAAATTCTTACAATGCCATCTGATACCCTACAGAATGTAAGGATAGTTCTTCAAGTAAATTGCTCCCGTGTTGGTGAAATGTTAAAGCTTGGTCCCTGAAATATAGGCATTCATCGAAAAGCTAATTTGCTTTGTCCCAAGAGAGTTAAAACATGATACCTTGACTATGGCAGTACAGCCAATGAGGATTGCGCATCTGCTCCCTCGTATTAAATCACCTCAGCGGTCTCTTTTAACCCAGGTGCAGAGATATTACCCTGCTGTATGAATACACATCTCCAACAACTCCTCAATATATTACACCACCACAAAGTGAAAGTTAAATTGGATCTCTGTAAGGCCTTTGTTTTGTGAAATGTATGAGTGTCATTATAAAAAACACTTGCCTGCTAAGATAAGTCCTGATTGAACAGGAGAAAATACTGCTTCGAGTGGTGGAATGAGCTAGCGGGAAACATGCATTTTATCTTCTGCCATGCAAATCAATGGAGCCCAGCGGGAAGCACACCAGTCATTGAAAACGTGAACCGGAGCAGTTCGCAGAGCCTTTATTTACTCCGCTAGCACAGTCACGAACGATCCAACTCCTTAATTTGGCATGTTAGCCCCGCCTAAACACGCCTAAACATTCGGCATGTTAGCCAGTTCACCCAAACAAAAAACTTCTGTCATCATTTACTACCATCTAGTTGTTCCAAATCTGTATACATTTCTTTGTTCTGATGAACACAGATATTTATATATATAATATATTTGAAAGAATGCTTGTAACCAAACAATACTGTTCATGACTATTGACTACCATATAGGAAAAATGACGGTGGTAATCAAAAGTGACCCAGAACTCTTTTTTTCTTTTCTGCATTCTACAAAATGTCTTCTTGTGTATTCCACAGTACAGTGAAATTTATAAAGCAATTTTTCTTACTATGGTAGACAACGGTGGCCAAGAACGGTTAAAAGCTTCTTCTTTTCTCTGTATTCATCAGAACAAACACATTATTACAGTAACGGGGTCATATGGCACGAATAAGTGTTCTTCTGTGTCTTTGGTGTGTTAAAAGTTGTCCGTTTATGTATTAGACAGGTAAAATTGCAAGAATGAAGTGTTGGAACAAAAGATGCATTCTATCTAAAACTCACCCAGATCTTCCTGAAATGCCTCGCGTGACCATAAGACCATCCAAATGTATACGCAAGTAAGGCGGGCGTACCTGTCAGTACAATTGGTTTGGAACTGATGTTCCAAATATGGTAAGAAACGTTACATTTCCGTCACACGCTTGCAGTATTCAACCAATCACTACACACTAATTGTTGGCCAATCCTAACAAACCTCGCTTTTCAGAGCGATGAGCCTTTGATAAAAAAATCTGCACGTTTCAGAGGGGTCGGGAAAAAAGGACATACAAACATGCACGGTATGTGGAAAATACTGCGCTTTTAACCTTAAATCCTGTATACACATTACATCTAAAACAAATGTTAATATCCGTTTTAGCCGTGTCATATGTCCCCTTTAACCAAATTGAGGGTGAGGAAATGAATCCAGAATTTACCCATTCTGGGTAAACTGTTCCTTTAATGGTTTTGAAAAAACAAACTTTTTATCGTGTTCAAAGGGTGTAATATGTTTATCATACAAAAACGTGCGATTATTGGAAAAAAGCAAGAATGAAGCCCACCCCTCAAGCTAAAAAAGCTGATTTATACAAATTATTTTGTAAAACAGTTATTGCCAGAAGAACGCCTTCGATTATAGCATAGTATATGAGAATGTTTATGGTTTAAACATTATTTCCAACTTAAGCTGAACACTGGCCCTCGCAGAAACGTCCTTACCTGATGCAGAGTTTCAAAATCGAAGGGGAACTGAGAGTAATACCGACTGAGGTTGATTAATTGGGTCAAAGTTTGCGCTATCGACTGAATTGGCCTATGCAGAGATGCAGAGAGTGCTCACCATTGCAGTGGTATTATTTCATTATACCTGCCAACTAAATAATTGATCTTTAATTATTTCCTTGAGAGAGCAGGTTCTAAGACACCCCGCAAAAACAAAGCGATCATCGGAATCAATGTAAGTGAGCTGGACAGACAATTAAACAAAAATTGCTTTTAGCTCAGCGACAGTTTTATGGCTCGCCTTTTTTTCTTATGTTTTTTTCTACTTCAATTATGCCATATGCAATCATTTCAGATGAATCAGCAAAGGCTTGTAATAGTGCGGTCATGTTGTGAACTAGCTGTGCCTTTTTTCTGACCTGTATCAGCAGCCATTGATTGCTCCGAAGCTCTATATAAATAGACTCGGAACGCTTTCAAATATATAATTTAGCTCAAGTCTGTTCGTTGTTCTGCCTTACTCATTGCATTAACCTTATGCATTCTTAGGCACTTACCTTTCCTATAAGAGTAGAAAACAGAAACTGGCAAATGATTAAAACCTTTAGAACCGCCATAAACATTTCCCCTTCACATGGTCACTTGAAAAAGGTACATACATTTTTGATGTTCTAAATAAATGCACATCAGCAATCGATTTGTGCCACATTACTGTATACAACCATATGGTGCGTTTGAGGAGGATAAAAGACAAACCCATTTCCCAGGAGTATGTGAGCGCACCTTATGTACCTTCTGCTACTTAATAGCTGTTTGTCAGGATGTTTGTAAAATGTAGGGCACGTATTCAGGTGCAGCTTGAAGGAACTGTTATATATTTTTACAGAGGTCCACTCCTCAGAGGGATGCGGAGACTGAAAAACAGCAAATCAGGGTTGTGCACCTTGTAGTGACATCCACTTTATGGAATTTCAAAGGAATTTCAAAGGTACTGGAGCTATGGTAAGGCTACCGGTGATCAGAAAGAGTCGACGAAGCACTTCTGAACATTTAAAGCGGTGCGCTTCACCGCTGTCAGCAGAAACCGCGAGCCTCAGTCAACACGGGTGACACTGTTTGAATAATTCCAATGCGTGTCTCTCTTATAAAAAGATCTGCGATTTAACCTGCTTAGGACAGTTCAGCCTCATGCCCTTTATGAACATAAGAATTATAAAAAGTGACGTGAATTATTTTTGTAATTCAACTATTTTGTGTGATAGCAATAAGGTATAGAATGCAAAAAAAAGAGTAAAAAGCAGAACAATAAAGGTACTGTATTATGAGAGATGATGGTCTGGTATGAGATTTTTTTTGGAGAACATTGTAGGAAGTTTTTGTTTTAATGTTAATACTTTTTATCAGAAGTTAATAGAGTGCTGCTGTGATGATGTATTGTTATATGGAAACCTGGAAGAAATTAGCAGTTTAGCAATTCCTCTTCCTTCGGACCCAAGTCAATGGTTTTTTGAATGTGTTAAATGGCTGAAGTCAGGTCTGTCTTCAACAAAAGCTCTAAATATTTTTATGTTTTAATCTATGACATACAACACACCAGTTATAACCCACTCTTGATTTTTTAAAGCTTTATTTAAAGCTTTAAAAAGTCTGACCTTTGGAGTCTGACCTTAGTTTCAGCAGTCATTTCAAAGCAATAAGCAAATCAGCGTACTACCATCTCAGAAATATAGCCAGAATCAGATGTTTTGTCTCAAGCCAAGATTTAGAGAAACAAGTCCATGCTTTCATCACCAGCAGGGTGGATTACTGTAATGGACTCCTAACAGGTCTTCCCAAATAGACCATCAGACAGCTGCAGCTCATACAGAACGCTGCCGCCAGGATTCTGACCAGAACCAAAAAATCTGAGCATATCACTCCAATCCTCAGGTCCTTACACTGGTTACCAGTTACTTTTAGAATCAACTTCAAAGTATTATTAATTGTCTATAAATCACTCAATGGTCTAGGACCTAAATACATCTCAGATATCCTCATTGAATATAAACCAATCAGACTTCTCAGATCATCAGTATCAAGTCAGTTAGAGATAACAAGGGTTCACTCAAAACAAGGCGAGTCAGCGTTTAGTCATTACGCCACCCATAGCTGGAATCTGCTTCCAGAAGACATCAGACCTTCACCAACAGTAGATACTTTTAAATCCAGATTAAAAACACACTTGTTAAGCTGTGCATTCACAACCTGAGCACTGTGCTGCTTTACATCAACTGCACATTTATTTCTAATTTATTTTTATTCTGCTCGTATTCTTTTTATATATTCACTCACATTTTTTATCAATTTTATTGCTGTTTTATTGTTTCTTAAAATCTAAAGTTTTTGTGATCTTAAATCATTTGCATTTTAAAGATACGTTTTATTTATTTCGTTTTTTTTTCTTTATTTCTTAAAACAGAATTATTAATTCAACAACTTACATATTAAATGTGTTCATTGTGTACCTCAATTGGTCTGTTCAGCTGCAACTCCATGCATTATAGCTTCGGGAACTATTGAGAGGCTACATGAGCCATCATTGCTTTGAAAAAAACTGTTCCATTGAGGTCAATGGAGTTGGCGCGACTGTGGGCACACCTACATTGATCCAACCAATTGTTTGCATGTTGGGGAAGGGGCTCTGTTTGTTTGACCAATCGAAGAAATAAGAGTACTCTAAAAATATTTTATGGTAATATTTCTTGCTGTTCTATTTTCTTTCACCAGAGACACAAAAAGTAAATACATCTTAGTGTTTTAGTGTCACTGGAAACTCTAAATTCACCTCCTTTAATTGCAAATCCAGCTCGTCTTTGGCAGACTGGATGCCAGATGAATCCTTGTCAGGCATCCAAGAGAGTTGCAAGACTTGGGCCTGTCATGTCATTTCTGGAAGTGGAAAAAGTAGATGTCTTTGGCATCAGTAACAGAAGCCACTGGTTTCTCTGTATGAATGTATAATTGAGGTCCCCTATGGAGTTTTATAGCCCTTTAGCGCGCGGCAGAAAATCTCTTATGAGCAGACTCTGGTCACACAAATGATAAAGAGAAACAGCAGGCGCATTGCTTATGGCAAGTCAGAAATCCGTGCCCACAAAATAATTAGCTTTCTCCGCCTATTAGTTTTTTATGTACATGCATTGAAGTTTGGTTAAACTTTTAGTCTTGTAAAAATGCATAATGTCAAATTTAAATGTGACTTGGGCGAACAATAGTATTCTCAAGAAACGTTTGTAATGTGTGTACACCATCACATATTACCTCGGAGGTCCTTTTAAGGTGATTTATCATTATTACTTCATTTGGCAACAGCTGATGGATGATTACATGCTGATATCTCCCATTTGCTCTGGTACAGATAGAGTGTTATTAATAACATTGAATGCAAGTTTAAGCTAAAATTTTGGGGTCTTGAGGTCTTGAGGTCTCAGTTTGTTTGTGAACATACTGTGCATGGAGAAATTTTTTATTGTTAGTGTGGCATTTTCGCTACTAGCATATGCAATGACAATTCCCAAGTATTGCCCTGAGAATGTATGTAATAATGTGTCTCTCTTTGGCTTGTCCGTATTAAAAATGTATGGAGTTCTGAAAATAGGTCACATACAGTAAGAGATGGTACCACATATGACTCTGAGACACACTTATCTTCATTCTTTTCCTTGTGAGTCATCTTTTGTACAAAGATGACTTTAGACACAAGGCATGAAGTGTGCTTTTATTTGTTTGCAATGGTTTAGCTTCTGTGTTTCTATTTTCTCATATTTGGCTATTTACTCACCTTTCCAGCCCTCAATTGACTCATACCTGGTCTTCATGTACAAAACAGGGAACACGGGTGGATGAACGCACAGTATACAGTCGGATTCTGGCAGTGTGTGGGTAGCCTTCTGCTTCTGTGGGTAGATCAAATATTTAAACAGTCGATGTAAATGTACATACATTCCGGGCATGGTGGAAACTTGAAGATGTTTCACATTAGTGGATCTAAAATACTGTTGCGTTTGAAATATTTATATGCTCGCTCCAGGTCTTGGAACGCTGTTTTGTGTACCCATGCATTTTCGATGTGTGTTCATTTTATAGTGTATTTGCTGCAAATGTCAACTTCCTTATCTCAAAACGTATGTGCAGAAGTTTTTTTAAGAAAAGGGAAACATGCTTTTCATGCATGTATGCTGTCCTTACTTGTCACTCACTGTCTGGCAGCATGCAGACAAAGTAAAATAAAATTCTTATTTGCCTCCCACCTTTGACAGTCAATTGCCTATGACCGGTGATTGACAGTTTGGAATATAATAATACAGCCTCACTTCTAAACCCTCAAGCAGCTTAACTGCCAAATTTGATCTGAACCTTCTCAAGCTTTATGCTTTGGTTTAAATGTACCCGGTAAGACTATGACCTTGACTGCTGGCTTAAAACATTTTAGAGTTTAAAAACAGCCGTAATAATCTGGTCTGAACAGTAAATGTCAAGGGTAGAGCGAAGCTTGAGCCGGACAAGTTAGACAATTTATTAGGAATTGGATGAGATCTTACGGACAGTGAATTGAATTTTGCTCATATCGAAAGTTTGAGCATTGTTCAATGTTTTTAAAGAGCAGTTCAACAAATGTTGATTTACTGGTCATCATGACATTACAAAACCACATTACTTTCAAGTGATAGTAAACCCAAAATGAAAATCCTGTCATCATTTAATCCCTCTCTTGTCATTTTAAACCTGTATGACTTACTTTCTTTTGGAGAACACAGAAGAAGATATTTTGAAAAAAGTTGATTTGTTCAATTTCTATTACATGGACAAAAAACCAATGCAAGTGAATTGGAATAAAATATCTCTTTTTGGGTTTTTTTAAATTTTGGGGTGAACTCTCACTTTAATTCTGTCATTGAACTTCTATTTGTTTTTCCTGTTATTTTATTGAATTCAGACTGAGACATTTACGCTTCAAAATGGAGTGTTTTGGTGCTGTTGGCTTTAATACCTTGACCTCAGCCCAATCCAATATATTTTCACAAAATACACTTGTAATAATGTTATGTGGGTTTTTGATGCCATGATGGTGACTAGATAACAACATTCTTTTTTTTTGGTGAACTGTCCCTTTAAGACCTTATGTCTACTTGCATGGGCTGTGAGAGCCCAGTTCTGTCCAGTTGACATCTTGGCTGTTAATGATCCCTCTCACCAGCAACTGTGGAAATAAATAAAAAAGTAAATGTAGTGTTTACTCCGGCTTAGGTATCCCTTTTGACATTATCTCCAAATTGGACTTGTCTTTTTAGTCCCAGACAGACTCAGACAAATCAAAGTGGCTTCTGGGGTTCAAATATCTGATTTCCAGGAAGCAGCTTACCCTGCATGACTTTTAATAAGGAATATGTCAAGATGGTTGATACATTGAATGGATTATTTAGAGTAACATAGTACAGTAATCTTTCTCCACTACGTGCACAGAGATGCTCGGATTCCGAAGTCCTCAAGAGGTAGGGGGTAATTTTAATTGCCCTCTGCCTCAATAAAAGCTTTAAAGACATAAGAGTTATTAGAATCATAATCATTTCTTAATGAAGAAACCACTGCTAGTGGGCCCAGCGGGAAGCTAGACCTCTCTATTTGTTTAAATGACCGGCGGCTTGAAGAAAATTAATGAGGAGAGGCTCTTAAAATGTGAAGGTATCCACCTGTCAGCGACTGAGAAGCGCAAAATCAAGGTTGGCTGCCTGTGCCAGAAACCACACGTGAGTCCCAGGAAGCTTTGAAATATTGCTTATGCTACAAATTCTCGTGGGATGATCCTAATAAATTGATTCCTGTAAATTACATTAATCCGGGCACTCTTATCCAAAGCGACTTAGGTCAAGGCCTATACATTTGATCAATTCATGAAATCCCAACCTGTGACCTTGATAGTGACTTTGCATATACCAGACATTTTGGATAAAAGCGTCAAGTGCTATATAAAGTAAAATATGATTCACAATGTATATATGCAACAAATCGTGTTATTTTCCATTTCAATGCCTATTTATTGTCCAGAATCAGCACCTTTATTTTAGGGCTGTGTATTGGCAAGTGCCTCCCGATACGATAGATATCACAATAGATGGGTCACGATACAATCTATTGCTATGTATTTTGATAGGATACACATTTGCGATATATTGCAATACTTTAAATAGAAAATGTTAAAAGTAATGCTAGTAATACAACATGCTGTGCATCACCTGGGGGTTTCTGTAAGGATAAGTGTTGAAACATCCATTACCTCTACAGAGTGGCAATGATGTGCGATGCATGGACATGTAGTTTAGAGGTTTGGGTTCCCAAACTGTGGATTGCGCCCCTCAATTGGGTAGCACAGGGGAATAAGGTGAGTCGTGCAAGTCACTTGGCTGTTGTGGTGCATTACAGTTAAAACAATGAACATGCGTAGTATAAAACCTCTGGTTCATTCATGCTGTAAATGCGCTGGTGTCACATCCATGAAAGCACGATAAATGTCATTGTTACTTTTCGGAATAAACTTTTTGTCTAATGTACTGCAGAAGCCAAGTGACTTGCTGGGTCATGACTTACAAACAGCATTTATTTTATATAACTCATTACTCCATGACTTATTTTTATAACCAAAGTACACCCACACATCAGCTCTGAGAGCTCGAAGCGTTCTTATATTTTTCGCTATGCTCGCTTCCACTTACTTTTGGCCGTATGTACAGTAAATGACACGATTTAAAAAAAAAAATTGCGATAGTTACATGTATCGATATTTTTGCTCAACTCTACTTTATTTTAAGTACAGAGTTTTTCATAATAAGAGTAGTTATCTGGCAGGGTCATTCCACACACACGTGGGACAAATTCATTGTCGATCAATGGCAGTCATTAATTTCTGTCTGTATTCTCCGAGGTCTGGTTTCCAGCTACCCAAAGTTCCCCGCTGGGCCGTAAGAGCTCCATTGATGATTCCAGCTATAGATCCAACCTTGAAATGGATTTCAGGGATATTTAAAGGAACATTTAACATGAAGAGAGCTATATTAGATGAGGGCAAATCCCTTGTAACATGAATTCTTTGATTATGATGCAGGAGAAAATCTTTTTAAGAGTAATTCAGCGATCCGGAAATTATTGTTTCAAACTCATTTTTGTGAAGAACAGATCAAGTTAAGAAGCTTAAGTTCATCTCAATGTTTTATTTGTTTGTGTTTGCTAAAATGAAAGTATTATTTATAATTTATGCCTCTTTATATAATTAATGATAAATTATATCAATAAACTAATATAAAGTAATACTTATTTTAATAACTGTAGCTATGTTAAATTAATATGGTTTATGGATTTGGCCAAATCTTTTATTCAAAGTGCTATAAAGAACATTAAGTATAAGTATCGTTTGTGCATTCAGTTGATACTCCTTTGGAAAACATGGTACAACACAAGAATGACAAGAAAGATGAATGGTTTTCTTTAGTTTGTTATGGCATTTTTTCGTTCATTTTCAGCAGTAATGCTTTTGCTGATGGTTGTTGTTATTGCTCTTATTTTGTCTGGCTCTTTAATGCGACTCAGAATTTGCCCTTTACAAAATAATCCACTGTGCAGTTTTACAATTAGCTGCTATTTTAGAAAACCTCAGACATGTCTCAAAATGCAGTTGGAGGGATGCTGCTGGATAAATCCTTACAAGTTTCATCTGCTGCAAACTTAGATAGCGCTGACTTCCTGTAGCTGGCAGAACATATCCACACCAAGGTCATCGGTCTGATTCTAAGGCAGAGTGTGCGCTGATAATGTGTACCCTTAAAGTTGCTTTAGATAAAAGCATCTGCTAAATGCATAAATGTAAATATGATTGACCTACTAAGCCATGCTCTTTATCACTAAAGACAATTTAACATTGCCCTAAAATCTGATGTGCTTTTAATAAGATCAAAAGACTGTCCTTTGATGTCCCGAACCCGTATAATCTTTGTTTATCCATGAACACAAAGGGCAGAAGGGACAACTCCAGTTCCCTGTTATTATTTTTCCATACAGTGAAAGCAAATGGTGACCGACGCCTAATCACGAATTCTTCAAGTGTCATTTATATGATCACAGCAAATGTACCGATAAGTGTTATAGATCACGAAGACCCTCAAACCTCCTGCCCGCGCTCCCCACAACGTAGCCGCGCCTTTAAACCCCTCCGCTCTGACCTTTCTTGTTTGTATTGAAAGACAGCTAACAAATAAAGATGCTCCCACACAAAGGTCATGTTTTTCTGCCTCCAAAGGATATCACAGAGACAGATCTGACAGTGGTCATAGACTGAGCGACTGGGGGCCACCGCTGCAATGAGAAAACTCTTCTCTGCGTTTGCTGCACCACTGGGTAAAGATAAACACATTTCCAAGCCCTGCTTGGCTCTCACAAAGGACAGATGCGTGAATGGTTGAGAGCCAGCGTGATCGGAATCAAGCAAATCGAATATGGATTTTCAGTCTGATGGTCTTATGGCTGACGCTACAGTGCGTTCGATGATAAGAGTCGGCTGTCATTATGACCAAATGATTAACATACATGTGAGCGATGTATGTGAGTACATTTGACTAGCTAGAATAACGGAACAAAAGCGTAATGTAAAAAAAGAGACAAAACCAGATGGTAACTGTGATTCTGCCTCCCTTCAAAGATAGTGTGAGTGAAATTAATTGGCCTTTGTCTTTTGCTTATTGGAGTCCGCTTGGCAGCCGCTATTGGGTAATTTTTTAGTGTGATGGACAAGGTCTTGACTCCAGGGGTTAGTCGAGCCAATGGGGCTCTGACATTCTTACTGATTGGACTTATCTACCGTCCAAGGTTGTGCGAGAGTCAAGAACCTGTCTTGTCAGCTTTTCTCGTGAGCTCCTCCCAATCGCCCTCTTCTGTATGCCTGCGTTTACCAGCAGTGTAAGAGGGTGAATGTCTCTCTGTCTATAAAAACATTAATTATATCTACTCTTATATTTATAAAAGATTTTACCTGGATGCTGCTGCAGTTTGTTTTCATTAATCCTACGAAGCCTATATCAATTCATGTTGTCTTTTTTACAGTGTTTCAGCAGAAAGGAAAGCATGATATTGATAATGCATTTACAGCTGGAACCACGAATCGATCTTTATCCGATTTCCTCAACAGACATGATGCGACATCGTAACACATTAGAAAAGGTATCATTTCCATGTTATTTATAGTTTTGGTCCTTACCAGCCATACAGCTGGAATTAATTCTAAACAAGAAACATTTAGTTGTGTTTTGTCTGTCGCATTGTTCACAATAGATGGAATCCAGCACCGCTACTTTTTACAACAACAAAAAATGCTGTGCATTGCTGTCCTTCTGAAACGCCATAATATGGGGGTTTCAGAAGGACAGCAGCGATATTATTTTGATTATATGTTCATTATATGTTCATTTTTCCACAAATTTTAAATACATTTTAAAAACGTTTAAAAAATGTTTTTGTATCGTTTTCATATTATGTATAGTTTTGGAACTAACCAGCCACACAAGGGGATACATAGCAAGCAGCAATTGATTCTTTTTTTGCTCCTTGTCTGTTGCAGTGTACACAATGCATTACATGCAATGCAGCACTGCTCCTATTTTACTTACAAAAATAATATTATGCATATAGTACTGTGATTATATTTTAATAATTATTTTTATTTGCTTCAACATGCTTTATTTGTTTTCAATTGTTTTTAAAAAAATATTTAAATGTTTTTTTATTACTATTATTTTATTTTTTATTTTATTTAATTCTATCATAACTTCAATTAGTTTTTCACGTTCACTTTTCACATTTAACAATTTGATGCTCGTATTGTACCTTGATACTGTAGTGACTGGATCAGTGTGAGAAAAGCCATTCAACCTCTCATTCCCTTTTGTGTCGGTCTCAAGATAACATGTTCAAAGAACAAAGCAAACCTGGCTCCATAGGGTCTGGTTTTGCATTTTGAACTCGCACCGATAGTGTGATAACCATTTGGTTCCTCTGTAGGACATTTACGACTCCTTAGCTTCAAAGCCTTGGTGATGATTATCTGTATCATCTCTAAGGCAACATCTGAGGCTAACCAGAGAAACTTCTCTGACAATAGGAACATATGTGCTTAAACTGTCCTTTTTGTATAAATGTAACTAAATGTCTGGTTATATGTTGGCAATCATGCCATCTTAAATAGTCTGTAACTCTTAGATATTCAACTTTAATTCAGGCGTGGTTTGTATTAATACATCCGAAAGAATCATAACTTGATACGCTTCAAACCTGTCCATTTTTGATATCCAAATGTTTCTCTTTACAATTCCTCATTGTTGATACATATTGTGTGACCATAGAACACATTACAATCATTATGTTATAATTTGGATTTGTATCTTGTAAAGTTACCTACAGGTCATAAGATGGAAATTAGCTGTTGAGTGAACAACGAATCTCTTTCCCCACTCAATTTTGATTGGCCGACTCAAACTCTGAGGGCATGCCCTTCATGAAGTTAAATGTCGACCAGGACACAGTTTCTTCTCTTTTTCTCCTTGGCTCTTCTCCTTGGGTCTTCTCCTTGGCTCTTCCTGAATCGTTGGACCTTGCCTCTCACCTCCCCCTTCCGGGGGGGTGAGGTAATTCTTCCCTAACTGGAGAAGGAACAATGGACTCTGCTGCCACGCACACCTCGACGAGCCATGCGGCCGGTCATGAGGGCCGAGGCCCGCAACTTTCAACAAGGACGCAACTTCCAGAGGCCCGCAACTTTCAACGAGGCCCGCAACTTTCAGCAGGACCGCATTCTGAAATCATCTGAACATTTCCATCACTCCAAGCGCATACGAGTACATCCAGCACAGAGCTTTGCAAGTATTCCGTTTCTATAGAATAGCTGCGTTAAGTCTGTGCCTCTTTGTTAAAGATGATTTTAATGATGTTCAGAAATCGTTGCCATGCTCTCTCTCTCTCTCTCTCTCTCTGCGCTTCCTAGCGCAATTGTGTTTTATGTTTTTGTTTGTTCTCATTTTTGTTTACCATGTAGAGTAGAGTTTAATAAAAACCCATAAAGGCATTTGTGATGGGTTCTCTTTGTTCACGCTCACAAACTTGGTCACTTAAACTGTGTTTCGATCTATGCTACCTCTGCTCTTAATTCTGTTTGGTAAAGTCACGTTACTTATAGTCATGAGATAACGTTAGTGTATAAAATCATTGATGTATTTGCTGGACTAATACATATGGGATTTGTATCACTATACTGCTAATCAGAATTGTAAATATGTATGTATAATGACGATTATTATACATATTTGCCTTTGAGCTAAACTAATTCCTTGACTGAAATTGATGTTTTAAATAACTCATTTCATATATGTTTGATCTTGATAGATCTGGTGGAGAATCATTTGGTGAGTTAAACTCATCCTTATTTTAACATGCAGCTAAAATCGCTACATAAATTGGTGGAGGGAATGCGGGCACAGTTTTAAACCTTGTTTTGTGAGCAGAACTCAGTGACTATTCATGTGTGTTTTTACGTGTGTTTATTGAAACCGAATACTCTTTTAAATGGCACTTTGATATGTATGAATGAAGGTGTGGACCCGCCCACCTATCCTTGGAAGACTCTTGAGCTTCTCACAGAGAAAACCTCAGCGTCTGTCAAAGATTTAGTGACAATATAAAGACGAAGAAATCTCTTTATAACGCACTATATTATTATTTTACCGCCTACATTGAGCGAAGAAATCCTCTTTTAGCGCGAAGAAGACAGAGCGAGCGATGTTCCTCCCTCGTCTTACCTAAAGGCCTTATTGTTAATGCATAGCTAGGTGTTACTGATGTGTATTCCAGTGCTAATGAACTAAGCTATTGCGCTCCCTGGGGTGAACAATCAGTGTAGCTGACTGATAATGTTTCTCCCATTCGCTTAACCCAGCGGATTTTATTAGTAAATAACTCCGGGTCAGTTTTACTATTTAAAGGGGGGTTTAACAAAATTCTTGATCAAGTGTGTTTTTGTTTTTACGGTCGACGAAGAATTCCGACCAAGTACACAAATAACTTTCAGGACGGCGAAGAAATCCCGTTAGTCAGTTAAAGTGTAGTATTATGTGTTTTTGTTTTATGTTACGGTCGACGAGGAATCCCGACCAAGTACACAAATAACTTTCAGGACGGCGAAGAAATCCCGTTAGTCAGTTATTGTGTAGTACTGTGTGTTTATTGTTTGTGTAGGTTGGAAAGCCACGTACCCGTGTTCAGTAAACTGACACGAGCCGTTAGACACGCGATTAAATTACACTCGTCGCCATAGAAATTGTGCGTAAACGCAAGTGTAATTCCACACAGAATTGTGGAACCGGAAGTCCGGCAGAAGACGCATTACCTTCTACTAACACTAGGGTCAGTTTGTCTTAAAGTGTCCTAACACTTCTCCTGTCTCATCTCTGCCTGACTATTACCTTTTGTTTGGGCAACGCTAGGTGTGAAGTCTCAGCCAGTCTCTTCTTTTGTTTGATTTTATGATTTCATTTATTCTGCTATTTTACGGTTTACTGTATTTGAGAATATTTATTATTTGTTATTATATACAAACTATAATAATAATTAATATTATTCCGCTTTGGTTTGATGATTTGATTTTTCTTTATTTGAATCAGGGTTTCTTACATTCTCTCCCTGCAGATAGAATTGTATTTGATAATACTTGAATTTTAATTAAACCAATTTGATTGAATTTAAACTGTGATCAAAACAATCAGATTGCACTCTTTATGGTGTTTGGGATTAACTCCCAATTGCCTTATTGTTTTATTTCAGTTTTTCATTTAATGATTTTACTGACTTTACTATGACTCCATAGCGCCCCCTAACTACGGGCCCTGTCATAGACCTCAGTGTGGAGCAAGTTCACCCCTGTACCAGAAAGAAATAACCCTCCTTCTCTATCCTAACCTCTCTTTCTCTCAACTCATCTGACTTTTGTTTTTCTTATCAGAGACTGAACCTGTCTGAACATCAGTAAAATTCTTGGTAAATATGTTGATGAATCGAATAGCCTAAGTCACAGAATGACCCCATAGGTAAAACTCTTCAGCAACATTATTCATAATTTTCCTGTATTCACCCACACAATTGTCCGCCCCCGCCTTCACGGGTAGGATAATAAGCGCTAAGTTTGCGTCACTAACTGACCAACTCAGTTAAGCATTCAACACATAGCCCACATATTTAGCTCAGTAGATCTGTACGGACTTGCATCTTGCTGTTTGTGTCTCTCTCTCTCCCCTGTGTCTCAATATGTCCAGACCATCCAATCCTGTCACCTGCCAGTCCAGCTAGAGACCAGGCAAAGCGCTGCGATGGACTCCTGCCTGGGACCAACATCCGGACACGGCAACTGCGCTGAGAGCAGTTGGTCGGACGACCTAATCCGGCGAATGGACCACGATCTGAACCAGAGCTACAACTACAGATAGCCAAAGAACTCATCTGAAGTGCACAGCCATGATCATCGTCGACCACGCCCTTGACCACATCGTCCTACTAGAGCCAGAAGCACGTGCAGAACCGCTCAGACCAGCTGGACCTGCAGACGACAGAGGATGAAGAGGACCAGGAGCTACAGGAGGAGATGAAAAGCTACAAGAGTCCTTTGCAACACAGACTGAGCAAAGAGAGCTATTGGAGCAGACGCCAGAGAGGAGCTGGTAGGAAAACTCCAAGATGCAGAAGCTCTCTATAATGGCCCGGCATACAGCAACACAATGCCATGGCCATGGCCTATTAAGGCCCTCTGCAAGCAGTCCATGCTGAAGTCCAAGCCATGACTCAGCAATGGAATGAAAATGAACTGAATTTAGCTTGCAGACTACAGTGTGAACAGACAGGAGAATGCAACAGATTCTCTCCTGTCGAGTCCCCCAGCTAAAAGCCCAAAGCTGCGAAAGGGGGAAGGGTGAAACCCCACTGTTCACACCTTTCTAGCCAGAAACATGACAGCTGTCACCATTAAATGCTGTCACCCTGAACACTGCAGGAGGCCACAACAAATGCCTTCCTGCAAAACATTGACTGTCAGGCATTAACACTGCCCATTGTGACCACAAGAGACAGATCACCTGCTTAGGATCACCTCCAGCCAAGAGGACCACAGCATCCTATGCCAGCAGTCAGATACTGTCAAAGCGGATTCCAGCAGCTACAACACATCTGCTACAGCCAGCATCTGAGCCTACATCAGACAACAGAACAGGCCGAAAGGAAAGAAGACTTCAAAGCAAAACTCTTCTCCCTCAGAAATCCGCATCACACTTTGAGTCATAACTTAAGCGCTACAGCCTTCTTCCGCCACGATCTCCTGATATCTGTGGAACTACAGAGAACATAGCGCCGCCTCCATAAAGACTGTGTAAATCCTGCCTATCTCTGCACATCACAAAGAACTGACTATGGAGGGTGCACCACAGTAGCAGATCTTCAGCAGAGACTCAGCAGATGTTACAGCCTGCCGGGAACAGCCAAGCACCAGACAGGATGCCCTGAGACAACACAGTGTCACCACTTTCGTCGAACTCGAAAGACGGCGCTCCGTGGAAACCCAGCTGGCAACCTAGGAGCCACTGACCCGTTCCGGCCCAACAGTCATCGAGGAATTCATCTCAACACCATGGATGACACCTCTCCAGAGAGCAAAAGAACAGTGCAACTACGTCTGAGACAGCAGAGATCCTGGGGACATCAAAGGAGCTGATTCCACAGGAAAGGAGGATTTAAAGTCCAAATCAGACTCTTTTTGACCACGAGTGGTATGTGAAACAAACAACCCTCTTGAATGCCCTCCATCTGAGAAAAATGTCCAGATCTCTGTAACCTGCTGGTCGACCACAGAGACATTCTACTACAAGATGAGCATATATGGGCAGATATCTCAGACATCAGCTTTACACTGTTCACACGCTCTCCACAACAACACCAGCTTCAGACATTTCTTCTTCCCTCAAGTGCGCACAGTATCCATTGGACTCATGCCTGTCAACCACAGCAACGACCTAGGACACCTGTGCTCTGAACTTGAAAGGGAATAACCAATGCTGAACATGCTACTTCCTGGTTCTCGCAAATCTCACAGCCCCATGGGGGGCCCTCTCAAGTGCGAGAACCTTCTACTAGACCTACAAGAACAGCCCAGAGCTTTGACCTCTGGTAAATAAATGAGACTGTTGTAACTGCATTCACCAAAAGGGGTCACTGTTCAGCTCAACACACAGTGTGACCAAGCCTTCAACCACACATATTCAATGGAATACGTGGAGCATGGCCCACTCTGGAAGCCACACCCCCTTTTTACCGAATAAGTCATCTTTTTGCAGCGTGCATACTGTACAAGTGAGTACACTTTCCAAAGATTTTGAACAATGTCTTTATGAAGAGCATGACAGCGGATTACCACTCCAAGGAGATGGACCACGCCCTGCCATCAACTGCCAGTGCTAGAGCTGCTCGTCACAAAAGACAATGATGCAGAACTAATGTCAACTATGTGGCCCCCATCACAGAACCACATGACATTACATCCCAAGCTAGCTGCATCCTGGGCTACACAGGACACAACCTACAAGGTTCGTGAAATGTTAAAAGAACTGCCCACTCATGTAAATGAGCGCTCAAGACGGTGCCATGTACACACCAAATGGCACCTGCGCTTCACCACATGCCTGATTTACCCTTGCTGAACGGAGTTCCATCTGAAAGCTGGACTTGCCAAACACTGCCTTAACACTGGTCTACACTGACAGCGTGACCAGAACGAAAGGGGGGTAAACCAAGCACCAGCAGAACATGGCTCTTACCACAGCCTGAGTTCAGACGGCACCACCACAACATCGCCAGGGCCAGCAATGAGACCCCAACCTTGTCCTACACCGCTCACCAGTACTTCAATGAAAGACACCGGAGTGTGCCACCTGCCTTTGCCCGGCAGTCCCTGCTGAACATGTGAAGGCCAGAGAGCATGCGGCACCCGGCAAGATTCACAAGAGGAAAGTGATGTGAGTAACAAGATTTGGTATCATAACTTTGCCCAGCTACGTGAGACGTGGGGGGGGGTAGTTAGACAACACCCCTCCTCATGACACAGGACTACAGGCATTTGCATGGAAGCCAATCATGCCATCCCACCTGCTGTTTCATCAAGGACTGCTGCTGTGCATCTCCGTGGAGACAGGAAACACCCTAACCAACCTGTTGCAAGAACCAGCAAACAGGTGCAGGGGTGCTCTCCCTTGATGTCTAAGCAGGATCGAAAAGATGAAAGGTACCCAATTAAAGACAATGCCTGACCACTCGGGAGCATTCTCTGCCTGTATGTCGAGATCCTGTGGACCAATAGGAACCTCCAGTGATCCCGCCATCATGATCCAACTATCCATCGTCAGCTGAAGTTTACATTCGCACTTCGTCTTCCGAAAGGGGGGATATGTAGTGACTGGATCAGTGTGAGAAAAGCCATTCAACCTCTCATTCCCTTTTGTGTCGGTCTCAAGATAACATGTTCAAAGAACAAAGCAAACCTGGCTCCATAGGGTCTGGTTTTGCATTTTGAACTCGCACCGATAGTGTGATAACCATTTGGTTCCTCTGTAGGACATTTACGACTCCTTAGCTTCAAAGCCTTGGTGATGATTATCTGTATCATCTCTAAGGCAACATCTGAGGCTAACCAGAGAAACTTCTCTGACAATAGGAACATATGTGCTTAAACTGTCCTTTTTGTATAAATGTAACTAAATGTCTGGTTATATGTTGGCAATCATGCCATCTTAAATAGTCTGTAACTCTTAGATATTCAACTTTAATTCAGGCGTGGTTTGTATTAATACATCCGAAAGAATCATAACTTGATACGCTTCAAACCTGTCCATTTTTGATATCCAAATGTTTCTCTTTACAATTCCTCATTGTTGATACATATTGTGTGACCATAGAACACATTACAATCATTATGTTATAATTTGGATTTGTATCTTGTAAAGTTACCTACAGGTCATAAGATGGAAATTAGCTGTTGAGTGAACAACGAATCTCTTTCCCCACTCAATTTTGATTGGCCGACTCAAACTCTGAGGGCATGCCCTTCATGAAGTTAAATGTCGACCAGGACACAGTTTCTTCTCTTTTTCTCCTTGGCTCTTCTCCTTGGGTCTTCTCCTTGGCTCTTCCTGAATCGTTGGACCTTGCCTCTCACCTCCCCCTTCCGGGGGGGTGAGGTAATTCTTCCCTAACTGGAGAAGGAACAATGGACTCTGCTGCCACGCACACCTCGACGAGCCATGCGGCCGGTCATGAGGGCCGAGGCCCGCAACTTTCAACAAGGACGCAACTTCCAGAGGCCCGCAACTTTCAACGAGGCCCGCAACTTTCAGCAGGACCGCATTCTGAAATCATCTGAACATTTCCATCACTCCAAGCGCATACGAGTACATCCAGCACAGAGCTTTGCAAGTATTCCGTTTCTATAGAATAGCTGCGTTAAGTCTGTGCCTCTTTGTTAAAGATGATTTTAATGATGTTCAGAAATCGTTGCCATGCTCTCTCTCTCTCTCTCTCTCTCTGCGCTTCCTAGCGCAATTGTGTTTTATGTTTTTGTTTGTTCTCATTTTTGTTTACCATGTAGAGTAGAGTTTAATAAAAACCCATAAAGGCATTTGTGATGGGTTCTCTTTGTTCACGCTCACAAACTTGGTCACTTAAACTGTGTTTCGATCTATGCTACCTCTGCTCTTAATTCTGTTTGGTAAAGTCACGTTACTTATAGTCATGAGATAACGTTAGTGTATAAAATCATTGATGTATTTGCTGGACTAATACATATGGGATTTGTATCACTATACTGCTAATCAGAATTGTAAATATGTATGTATAATGACGATTATTATACATATTTGCCTTTGAGCTAAACTAATTCCTTGACTGAAATTGATGTTTTAAATAACTCATTTCATATATGTTTGATCTTGATAGATCTGGTGGAGAATCATTTGGTGAGTTAAACTCATCCTTATTTTAACATGCAGCTAAAATCGCTACAATACTTTTTGTGATTTTTTTTCTTGGCAAAATAGTTTTTCTTATATAGAATAAATTACAGCTTGCCAAGCATTGCCTGTGTGGCTGGTTAGAATAACACGATACCTTCTCGAATATGTTTCAATGTTGTGTAACATCTGTCGAGATAACTGTATATAGAACGATGCGTTTTTCTAGCCCTCAAAAATAAGCTACCTCTTAAAAGCATTGTGCCGCAGAACATTTATGCTAATATATCGCCTTTCTTTCTTCAAGGTTTCCCAAAGAAAGAGGGTCAAAGCACATCAAAAGGTTTCCGATAACACCTAAAAACTCTCTGAGATCAGATGTGTAGTAGTCTCACCTTTCAGCTATCACACAACCTATAAAAGGCTCTTTGTTGATATTAATTACCAGTTATGCAAAGTGATTAAAAAGCAGCTTCAGAGGTCATTTTAATATGTAGGTCTTCTGTAAAAAAACTCTTTTGAACATTTAATTAGTTCATCTCTAATTGAACAGAGCCACTGACAGAGTCCCTGAAATTCCTGGATGCTGTAACATCTTCAGAAAGGGTCGGCAAGAAATGCTGGCTTTATTTTTGCTTGAGAGAAATTGTGCTTTTAAAGACAGAATAGTTGAGAAAGAGAGAGAGCGACAGGGGTAGTCTCTGTAGTGATAAATGATGAATTGCACTCCTCTCTTTCTCTCATTACTTGCTGTTACCCATAACCTTGTCAGGCTGTTTTGTGCTTTCTTCATCTTTTATTATCTTTTTTCTCATCTAAACCTGATATGCGAGCGCGTGTATGCGTGTGGGTGAGAAAGAAACGGAAATATTGTCTGTGTATAAGGCGAGCAGAATTAAATAAATCAGCGAACAGCCAGGCTTTCATTTCTCGTGCAACTGTTTAATTTCTCTCCCTAAAATGTGTGCTTGTGTATCTGTCCGGACAGACAAGAGGAAACTGACTTATTATATAAACACAGGGAGTCCTCAGGGTTAATCAACCAATTATTCATCTCGCAGCCGATGAAAACGACACAACATCCCACAAAGCACAGGGGAAAGGCAAACACTTCTGATTGGCTGTCACAAATGATTCATAGTTGGTGTGTTGGCTTATGAGACCACAGAGACACTTGTTTTCTAGGGCCTTTGATGTATTATTATTTCAATTGGATCCAAAGCTCTAAACCTAGGTTCCAAAAGTACAACCCCTTAACTCGGTTGGCACAAAACGATTGGCCAAAACCCCCTCGTTCAGTGACCCCCTTATTCACAATGGCATCTTATCAAGTCCTTTGCAATTATACTTTGTTTAGGGACATGGAAGAGCAGTTTCAAGCGCACAGTCCTTCATAAAGTCAGGGCCCTGAGCCCCCAGCTACCATAACAAAAGAGACAACAACATTGCCGCCTCGAAGGTTGATAAGAAGCTTTGCTTCGATAATTTGTCAACAACATGTGTCTCAAGTTCTTATTGCGGGAGTGCCAGTGACTGAGGGGACCGAGCACATTACCGTGTTGCATCTCGGGGCCGTTCAGAAAGTTGGTAGAGTGCCCCCTAATGGTCACGTGAATAAAACAAACCCGCTTTGTGGGAGAATGAGAAATGAGGAGTGGAAAAATGAAATGGAGAAGTTTGTGGGCAGGCATGCAGAGACAAGAGGCGGCAAGCTCGCAGACACAAACCTGGCAGGGGATGTGAGGAAGGCAGGCCCGCTCTCCACCCGCACACCAGTCAGCGTGTGAACAGCAGCCAGGCTTTTCTGCTCTGACACAGAGCGTCTGCATCGCAGCTATGGTTTTATTTACGGATTCAGATTGTTAGTCACACGAGTGCATTTTCACTTATGTGTAAAATGTGCCTGGAGCAAGATCCCTTCCTAGAAGGTGCATAGACCCCAAGTAAAATGAATTAATGATCATTTTGGTACATTGTTTTTATTCTGAATTCCTATGTAGTGTTTGTCATGGGCATCTGAACATTGCATTATTTTGCTGTGTTCATAAATCGCGATTGATCTCATTCAGAAAAAAAATTATATTTACATAATAAATGTCTGTGTACTGTGCATATTAAATTTTGTATTTACTGCATAAACACAAAAACATACATGTGTATATATATTTAGGAAATGTTTAGTATTTATTTATTAGCACCAGTGAATGAAATTAAATATAAAATACTTGAAATTATTGTAAACTTTTTATGTGTTTATAATTACAAAGTAAATATGCCAGATAATAATACACAGACAAATGTGTGAACAAACTTTTATTCTGGATGTGAATAGTCAGGATTAATCTTGACAGCCCTAGTGGTAATTGCATAGGCTTTTGATTCCCATTAGAGATCAGTCCAGTTCACATTCCCCTTTCTTCCGTCTCTTTTTGGTTCTCCATCATTTCTTCTCTTTCTCTTTAAAAATAAAAAGTGGCAAAAATGTATTATTATTGTAATAAGAAATCACGAAAGCGTTCACTTTGGTCATTTTAAAGTTGGCATGATTTTCAGTCCAATTCATCAACTCATCTTTCTCTCTGCTTCGCTTACAAGAAATGATTTAATTTCCAATCAATTTCCCTACGCTTTCCAGAATCACAAGTTACTGGACGGATTATTCAGCGGCTGCTCTTCAAGGACACAATGGAAAGTTAATTTTGACAACCACACCGAGACCTCCGATAATGGTCCCTCTCTTTGTTTCCTAATGGATAAGATGAGATTTTCTCATACAGGATACATGTGTGCCTCATTCCCAGACTGCTGATTTGCATTCAATTTGTGTCTGATGTCCGTCTGAATCCAAAACATGCATATTTAGCATTTCATTCTCGTACTATCACCACAGCTCACTAAATATCACCATGCTGTCCCCACCTGCTGAGTCCATCAGCGTCGCCAATGAGAAATTAATGAGACGTACCCAGCCTGCAGCCCGCGGCGAGCATTGTCCTCCAACGGTAGCAGATCCGCCGAACACGCAAGCCACCTTTAGCATCAATGGGAAACACCTTATCAATGGTTGTAGTTCAAAGACAAACCTGTTCTTTTCTGCACCGCGTGGCTAACTTAGCAGGGGAACATGAGAGGAGCCGTGGGTAATTGAATGTCATTACGTACTCCAGACGTTACACGGAGCGCTGTTCTAAAAAATGTCAAAGCATTTGATTTTAGGCGGGCTCTCGGCTCTGAGGCTGTCGCATTGCCTTTTGGAGCTCATGAATAACATCAAACGGACCGTGGAGTAGTCTACACAGAAATGGGAAAATGTGATAACTTCAGGAGGTGATGTCTGAAGCACTTCACGTGGATGGGGTTGGGGAGAGACATGGACCTTGAGTGCTGAGGTTTGCGATTTCATTGTGCTGATTGGTGGGAGGATATGTGGAAGAACATACTAACTCTAATTAAAAGAGTGTGTGTGTGTGTGTGTGTCCTCCACATCAGTGATTCTCAGCCTGGGCTACTCAAGGGTGTACTCAACAGGTTTCATTGGGGTACTTGGAAAGATGGCGATATTGCTATGTTAAATCTATTAAACGGAATATAATTATAGACTAAGTGACTTTAATAGTATTAAATAAGTATTATCTTGTGTATGAATGAATTAAAAGGAGAACATTTCTAGTGCAATGTGGATAAAAGCTATGGCAATGGGGCTGTGGCTGTAAATAGACAATAAAAACATTTAGGCAACGCTGCTGTACTGTACGTAAATAGAAACATCCGTATTGTCTTAACAGCGTGGGTGTTTTGATGTGTAATCCTGCAAAAACACTACAACGCATAGCTGTGTAACAAGAGCAATGGGTTTTTGAATACGGAATGTGTTTTAATTTATGTCATTTTAATGCAACTGGCGGGAGCTGTTGTGTCTCGGATAACCTCAAATGGAAATTTCAGTTGTTAGTTACTGGGAATGATCGTCTTTCTGAGGATTGCTTTGAATCTCCTCAAAGGAACCGTACAGTGTGCGCATATGTGAATGTATGAGGGAGAATGCATTGTGATGCATCTGTGGTTAAAAAGCATGCTGGGCTGAAAAACACCCACTCGGCATCACAGCGGAGGCTTATAATAACCTGCGATTCTGCATCCACTCAGCTGGCTCATCAGAATTCTGCCCTGCTCGGGGACCAAGCACTTTAGATTTTCCATATAAGCAATCTAGACAGGTACCAATTCACTCAACAACCTTTGTCATTACGTCTGTAACATTAGGCTTATTCGAGCACAAATCTTGGGATCACAGTCCTTTACTTTTAGTGGGTCATCGGATCCATTTAACTGGCAAATGCAACTTATTTGATTTTTTTTCACATCTATATATAAGCCTTCTTTTATTGATGGAACCAAACTTGCATACACTGCAATATCTCTAAACCTGTTTTTTTCCAAAGCAAATATTGTTTTCCCTTGGAATAACTTTTTTGGATTGTCAACCAAACCCATGTAGTCAAAATCGCAGGGCCTAAGGCATCCAGGCATCCTCTCCTATACTTCAGCCAATTAAAACTTTCCTGAGGTTCGGGTCAGAGTAAATAAAAAGGAAGTTAATGTGGAATCCCTTTCAGTCGGCGCACCATCACTTCCCTCCATAGTCAACTCATCCGTATGCAAGCCTAATTCAAATCCAACACACTGAACGATCCAGAGCTCATCCGGCTACGCTCGGGATGTTGTACACGTCAGTAAAATAACATTGTACCTTCCTGCGAGTTCTCCGCTGTTTGGATGCAAAATTCATGAGATCATTGCAGCTGTTAAAAACACTCATGCACACAGCTGGTTAAAAAAGCACCCTGTTTGATTCCCCACCGTGAGATTAGTAACACCACGGGCCAATTAACAGGCATCTCATGCGATACTACATTCATATCGAATAGCCTAATAACTGTTTATTATATTTAGTCACTTGGCTATTGTGCCTCTGTTTCAATAATAAATGGGATGACACTCATTATTGGATTTGACTATTCTGCTTCACGCGCAGACAATGGGATTCGTCATGCTTTACTATTATCAGATTAAAAAAAAAACTGATTGGCTTGAATGGTCTGTCCATTTTCAGGTTATTACGGTAGCTATGCAACCCATTAGTGACACGGACACTAAAAGTCCCACCAAATGCAGGCGATTTCATTTTGAGCCTCCTTTCATTCGTCTCAGCTCCCCCATATCCGTTTTCGTGCGAAGTGCTTGTCATTTTTTGTGTAAGACTATTAAGCAGGTTTTATGTATGTGTTTTTACAAAGGCACATTGACATACATGTGAACTTTGGGCATAATTTGGTGCGACAATAATGGAGTCTGCTCAGAGTAGAAAATGTAAGTATTGATCACACATGAGTAAACTCAGTACATGTCAAAACTTCTTTAAATGCCCCGTGCAAGTTAACATAATAATACTGTATCGCAGGCTGTCTGAGGTTAAGATATCGAGGAGAGCTGGTTCACAATTTTTTTGATTAATAAGTAATTATTCATTTTTTTATTACTATGTTGTTTCTGTTATGATTCCACCTCTTCTTGTTAGGTAATTCTTGGTTTTGAGGTGGAATCATATAGGATCCTTTGTTACATGTGGGGAGATATGTTTTTGACCTTGTGGCCTTCCATACCCTCCCCGAGTCGCGTCATCGTTCCTAGACTCCTGTTTCCTAGTTTGTGTTAATTAACTTCCGCTGAGTGTTCATCCCCTGCACCTGTTCCCTCCTGTGTTTGATCCCTATATATTGACCTAGTGTCTCTTGTCTTGTGCGGGTTCATTGTTTGTGTCATGTGGGTGAGTGCCTGTCTTGTCAGTGAGTCTAGTTTATTTTGTAGTGATGTGTTACTAGTCTGGTCCTGTAGTTTAGTTAGTCTTTGTTCCTGTTACTGTTCTTGTTCCATGTTTGTTATGTTACCCCCTCTTGGGTGTTTGTTTTGTATTTTATTATTTATTAAAGTTGTTAACCCTTACCTCCCTGTCTGCACTTGGGTCCTGTCTCCATGTCCTCACCACCCTTAGTGTTTCATGACAGTTTCTTAAACTGTTGACATTGTGCATTGTTATCTTGATCAAAGCTCACTACAGGCATTCTTATTATTACCATGGTTCGCGGGAATTAACACGGGTTTAATTCCAGAAAATGTTGTTTTAAAATGAGTCTGTACTGGACTCAACTGCAAATTGGACTATTTCTGTGAACACAAACTAAACCGTCTCTCCTAAATCCATGGATTAGGAGAAGCTCTTTATTAACACTAAACCTATTAGCGTTATGTTGTAAGGAAACTTCTTTAGCTTATTTCAGATCTCTAATTACCACAGAATAGGAACTTTAAAAACAACTTTGGATCCTCTTTTACTTTTTCACCTTTTCATCAAGCTTTGTTTATGCTCTACTGTGTTTCATCCCTTTTAGAGGATTTTGCATGTGTCTCTACAATTTTTCATTATTATACGTAAGTTATGAATTAGGCTGGTCGAGTCATGATCTTAACTGTAGATTATGACTGTGCTCCACAATGGTGCATGAAATGGAGGCTGGCCAAATTTTTTGTTGCTGGGCAACAAGAAGAAACAAGAATTTCCCCCATATCTGCATGCAGAAACTTGAATTTTTTTGCAAGTCCTATAACAATAGGCTGAACGTTGATTTATGACAATACTATATGTGACAATATAATACTTGTTATAATGTTCTAACGATGTATATAAGCAAACTGTTGGAAAGTTCAACAGTTTTTTTTTAAAGAAATATAGCACTGAAATCAAAATGAGCGTTTTTTGCTAATATAAAAGTTAGCCTTAAGGACATCAATTAACTCATATGCTCCAAGGCGCCGACAAAATTTCCATTTTGAAGATAAATGCGTTCAAAAAATCGAATTCCGTGAAATCACGCTTCACCGCAGCCTCTCATCAAAGTTCTCGGCCAATCAAGTTTACCGCATAGTCCCGCCCCCTTCACTGTAGAGTTTATATTGGAAGTCACTTGTTCACACACATTTTTTATTTTTTTTTTATTTTTTATTATTATTATTATTGAACAAGTATAAGATCAAAAACTTAGTCACAATTAAGAGCAGAAATAAACAATAATAATTTGGAAGACAAAAAGCCAGTAAAAGGAAGTAAAATAAAAGCAAGTACAAATAAAAATAAAGAAATAGACAAATAAAAATAAATACAAATAAACTTGAGCCAGGGGTAAAAACAACTTAAAAAAATTCAAGAGACCCTTTTGGTTTTCATTATAAAAAAGCTGAAATATTATACATTGTGCACATTGTAACAGACTTTAATGCTTTGGCATTGTTAGAAGAAGAGATAGTACCCAAATAAGACTTAAGGTCTTTGCAAAAAATTATAAAAAGAGGTTTGACAGACAAAAACTTACACTTGTGTACAAAAAACTTGGCTAGAAAAATAAATAGATTTATAAGAAAATACTTGTCTTTTAGATTTTTGTCAGAATTATAAAATCCAAATAAGACATCCTTAAACATCAAGGAAAAGTTGACTAATAAAGAAGCACGTACAAACAGACAAAATTTCTCCCAAAAAATAGCTACATGAATACAGTCCCAAAAAAGATGAGGTACAGACTCGTCTTCCACTCCACAAAAGGAGCAAAGGGGATCCAACTCAGGAAACATTTTTTGGATAAAGACATTAACTGGATAAAATCGATGCAGCAACTTGAATGATACCTCTTTAACCTTATTAGTGATTAAATATTTATTGGAAAGAGACCACACTTTCTTCCAAGGAATATCATTAAAACAATTACTCCAATATGATATTATAGAAGGGACGGTTATAATATCACTCTGAAAAAGTTGTCTAATCTTTCTATTCCTAGAAGAGGGACAGGATAAAAAACAGATCTTCCCTATTGCAGTCTCGCATGGATGCGTTCACACATGTACTACCTGACATGGTGAATGACGCGTAATGCACTAGATGGGAGATGGGGGATGATTCAGACAGTGTACAGTACATTAAAGTCTAAATTTCGCGTTATTATTACGCAAGTTGTTGCACGTGGCATGCAGGTTCAGAGACATGCTAGCACAGAGCTGATCATTTCCGCTATAATATAACGCGCAAATCCGCTGAGAAAACAAAAAGCTTTGACCTGTTTCAAGTCCGCACAGAACGCTGTATGTTAAGGCTATGGAAGAGATCGGATACGCAGCCTTGATGAGTAAAAGAGAAGACAAACGCCAGTTGTCACTCACCAACGTAAATAACATCTGCTTCAAATGACAAATCATTGACAAATCAAATCAAATGACAAATCACATTATTTGTCCCGTTTATTATATCAGTTTTTAATAAAGAGAACAAAACAAATGTTTGCTTCGGATGCAAACTCAAAATCACAATGCAATGTTGGTAAAAAGTAGTGAACAAATGTAGGGAATGAGTTGTTTACTCAGAATTCGGACAACACTACAAAATGGCTGACATCTGATTCAGTGCATGATACAGGAGATAGTGGGCGAATACAAACACAGCTCAAGTCTAACGAGAGTCATCCAAGATAATTGAGCAGTCGCAGTTCTATGATGTCATACGCTGTCTGCGCAGCCTGCGCATGCTGCAAGAAGTCGAACGCGTGCTTGTCACGGGCCTTCAATGAGGCTCCTGATGACAGTACAACAGTAAATTACTGAGAGAGATTCATTTTGAGTGTCAGTAAAACTGACCAATCGTATCATCTTTCTAAACGCTTGTGCTCGGTTTTTGCTTACATTTCCGCCATCTGGGGGGTTGTCCACCATCTATCTCGTAAAGCGGATGAAGCCCCAGATGCTGGTTCGACAACGGCCAAACTTCCAAAGAAAAAGAAGAAATGCGATAAAACGTCATTCAAAACTGCATGTGGATGAACTTTCTTGTAAAGTTTCGGCGGGGAAAGAAAGAGAAACGGTTATAAACGTTGATCAATCAAAACAGTAGGAGAAATACTTTGTAATCAGTTGATTTGATCGTCAAATTGTAAGTTATTTATGATTTATTAGGCCTCCGTGCCTCAATTAATTCCGGTTGCTTATGCGTACACGAGTGCGAGTGCTTTTGACTGTTGTCAGTCTTAAATTGTTTATATTTGGCGTATTTGCTGTTATATAACAGTGACATTTTATCAGAGTAATGGTCAATTTACCACCGTCAGTTGATCCATACGTGTAGTTCACTCACTGTAGCGGTTTAACATTAATATTTATTATAATCATAGTCAATATACGCTGGTGAATCTCTGTTTACTGTGTGCTAGAGTAGTCAGAGGATTTCTTTGTGTACATTAGTCTGTCTTGGTTTTATGATCAGGCTGGGAGGCAGTGTCGGTCATGTGATCCATTATTCCGTTGAAGAGCACATCCACACGGCATGCCGATCATAATGCATAGCCTTTTTGTAATAATGATTTGTATTTGAATTGCGTCGTGTTATTTTGGTGATAACTCTTGCTGTGCTGTTCGGCTTGTTGCGTTTCAAGTCTGGAGTAGCATCGTACAAGATTCATTTGGTAAGTGTTAATGGTATAGTGATGTATGCGCACTTCCATATTTAATACAGTTAATTGTTTTCGAATATTTAAATAGTCAGATTCGCATTTATTGAATGCAGGTCAATCACTTGTCACTGTGCCATGTAGGGCTGTCAAACTCATAATCACAATTAAACCCGTCCAGAATAAGTTTGTGTTAACATAATATATGTCTGTTAAGTGTACTGTGCACATATATTTTCTATTCATAAACATATACAATATTTTCATGTTGCTATTTGTGTTTAGTTATAATTAAAATGATATATAAAAGTTTTGTAATTTTAAATCTTAAATATGTTCATGTGTACAAAATGAATATGCACAGTACACAGACATATGTTATATAAACACAAACTTGTATTCTGGATGCTATTAATCGTTGGCAAATTGCCAACGAAATAGAGAGTTACGACACCCGATCTCTCCGCCCTGTGTACACGTGGTTCACGAAGAGCTGTGTACAGTGGTCCTAACAAATCCGTCCTATCAACCTATTTGAATGGATTTTAGCGTGACACACAATAGCAACTATATTTGCACACATTTTGCGGAACATATAAGCATATTGTGTACACTGATAACTACAATGACTACGTTTATTGCAGCATTTTGTATGGGAAATAATATGAATGTAAAATCTATCAATATATGATATGTCTGCCAACTTGTTAAAATGTATAAACATGCCACACACCAACTAGTAACTGAGTATGTGAGTAACTGAAATGAATGGGCTTCAGAGCAGTGTTTGGAACTATTGGTTAATTTTAGGGCTGTCAAACGATTAAAATTTTTAATCTAATTAATCACAAGGTTCCTTGAATTAATTTCGATTAATCACAATACTAAATATGATTGAAAAATTAACGTTTTCTGTGTAGCCTACTGTTCTCAGAACAGAAAGATAAATGACAAGAAGCGGATATTACATTTGTCTCCTCTTTTTTATTATTGACAAATCCAAATAACTATTTTAATTCTAAACAATTTTGGAAATTTAGCCATTGCTCTTAGCAAAAAAAGTGAATGGAACTTTTTTGTGAACGTTTTTCTTTTCGAGAAATCTATTTTTTTCTTCAATTTTCCATTTGTGTGGCACGATTTGACTGTTGAGCACATACCTCTACAGAGTGACGCTCTTCTGATTTCATTAAGGTTAAAGCAAACGACATTAGTTTCCAGGTTTTAGTTATGTGATGCGCCGTCACACCAGATAATTGTTGTTACTAACGGAGCTCCAGTGGTCTCCTGTCAAAGCAACATTTTCCGCTGAATCCAAATCCTATTCCTTCGTTTTCTTTTCTGCGTCAGTTGATTTTTGTCATCATTGTGCTTCTCGGCGGTAGCTTGTAGAATGCGTCTAAAGTTGCCGCTTTCAAAAATTCTGCGAGGGCCGTGTCCTCGACAATATTAATCAGTTTACAGTTCTTGTCCATCCAGAGGGCCAACGGGTTCTTCCGACACCTCCAGCTCGCTCGTGTCACCCATGCTATTTACGCGACGAGGAATGAACGCGGCGGGGGTTGAATTGGGGGTATAACATGGCGGGAATGAGTTAATGCGTTAATAAAATTATAGCCGTTAATTCCAGAAATTAATCATCTCGCGTTAACGCGTTAATTTTGACAGCCCTAGTTAATTTATGACGCGAGTTACTTCCTCATTCCATTCTTACAATGGAGGTCTATGGCAGTGTCGTAACTCTGTATTTCAACAGCTCCAGTGCCTAGCACATTTGGTTAGTTGGCGGATCAAGAACTTTAATGTGGACAGACAGTATACGGTAGCGGGTTTAAACGTAAGCAAAGGATAAGTTTGTGACATGGAATGAAAAGAACGACAGACAGTGGACCTAAAGTTTATTACTACTTTGTTGGGGCTTTTTGAACGTAAATCCAATAAAATCAACCTTTTAGTTCAATATTCTGCAGACCTTGAGTAAGTTTTCGATATTGTACTTTTTATAGTCTAGCCAGACATATATTTCCATTGATAGAGCGACACTCTTGGTACACATTCTAATGTGAGGTGACATTAAATAAATGTTCATAAATACTCATTCAGTTCATGAATAAACATACCAGGCAAGATTACTTGTGCTTTCAGCAAAAAGAAACCTTGCTGTAGGATGCTACGTTCCGAGGCTATTCATCAAATGGATATTAATTGCTAGCTAATGGCTTTTGAGAGTTAGCAGGAGGAGTTTGTTTTTGTTGTTGCCAAACTGCTTTGACATCACTGTTATCTGGAGTAATTTATAGGCTTCTCTGAAACTCACTGCTGGCCACCAGATCCTCTCAATCACAGTCATTTATGGGGGGATGCGTGACGGTTTGGCACACTCTCACTTTGGCTTTTTTTTCTTAGAATAAGCATTGATTAGAATTACTAAACACTCTCTGTTTGTCATTGTTGATGTGCTTATTCTCAATCATTTGACATTGAGGGCCAAAACAACTTTCAAGAAGTGGATCTGGCAAATCTATTTTCTCATCCATTATCAGCACTGCAGGAGGGAAGGAAAATCAGGCCTTTGAGATTCTCCGGCTTGAGATGAAATGCTGGCGAGTTGATTGCGAAGGTTATCAATATAGCACAATTTACCAGTTCATTGATCCCAAAAGACAACAGCGCGCTCATCCCTCAGCTTGGCAGAAAAGTGTTTTAGTTCTCTTGACAAAGTGTGTTACAGTAGGAGAGATCAGGGAGTGCTGAAACAGCTTGTGTTTCATTGTTTGTAGATATTTATCTTAGACTGTTTGTATATTTCCACATTTAACTGTGCAAGGTGGTCAAAATCTACTGTATTGACTACATGTAGTGCAGTTGTCACAACCCGACCTACTAACAAAGCAGATTATAGCTAATTGAAAATAGGAATTTTGTATTGTATGAATAAAAAATCTAAATAATTAACATATCCATGATTTAATCTCTAAAAAAATATTTTGGATGACTGACAATTTAAACATGTGGAATGCTACAAAAGAGGAAATTCTTACTAATGAACCAAAACAAACATTCCACTTTTTATCATTCTGTATTACTGATGCCATTGTTACAGAAAATTGTAAGAACATCCCAACACCTCAAGACAGACAGACATAAATAAATATCATAAATACCAATAAATATCACAAAATTCTACGGATAAGACTAATTTCTATTTATTACATTTTAGAATGTTTGTAATGTTTGAATAAATAGGAAAACAAAGTGTTCTGTTCGTCAGATTCCACTAGCCACTAAATATTGTAGTGAATTCAATGAGGAACAGAATTATGTAAACACTATTCTTCATCAAATATGTAAGAATTATCATGAGCTTTGATCCCAATTATAAGTAATATTTTCTCCACCACCCTTTGTAAGGGAAACAAATATCAATCCAAATTGGGATGAATTTAATTAATAATGATCAATTATAATTATCTGGATCAAATTCATGATTTGGGGAAATCACTTAGCATTACGAGCAGGTAGCAAGAATCGGCATGTTTAGGGACTCCGGATTATGAGCATGAACTACAAACAACATCACGTGTGAAATAAAACAGGACTTTATTATCTAGACTAGACACATACTAATCTAACATACACACACATACAGTTAAGCATTAGAAGATGGTTGAAGTTGAAGCAGAGAAGAACAGAGCATGGATTATGGCAGTATATGATATTCAGAAGATCAATAGCCTGAACTAAACATCAGTTTCTTCTTGTAACGGACCTTTGTTAAAAGGATTAATGATGCCCTATGCATCCATTAATAAGACTAAGTTTGATACTTGCACGTCTTGCCCATCAAAGAAAGAAAGAGTCCTGATGCAGTTTGTTTGTTAAGGCTCCAGTTGATCTTGGCTGAAAGTGATCAGAGAGAACCAGTTTTATGCAGAGGATCTGTATCTGGAAAGACGAGGCCGCAGCCTGGCACAAACTTATGGGTTAAAGGTGAAGTCTTCTTCTAGTCCATCCTTTGGAGATGCAGAACGCAAAGAAAAGCACGACTAAGAGAAAAGGAAGCGCGAGGAAGAGAGAGAAAGAATCTTCTCGTGGTCTCTTTTAAACTGTGAGGATGTCACATCCTACAGACGTGACTGGTCCAATCAGGAGATGGCAACTTTGGAGGGAAAGTTAACTGTTTTTGTCTTTCAGATGGTGTTTTGCATGTGAAAGCTGATTGGATGTTCACTAGAAGACTACTAAGAGTTTGATAAAACTAATAAGAAAAGAGTTACCAAAACACAACAAACATCAACGCGAAGGACATCACACATGTAGCTCATAGACACCAAACATGATCTAAATATAATCTTGGTTAAATGAGTTACTACAAATCTAATAATTCCAGTAGTTAAACACACATTCATGGATACGTTGGATTAATGTTAAAACAGACATAACAACATGAACATTAATACATGGAAATGTTATAAATGAATGTGTACATTTCCATATAAATGCATTTATAATTGTAGGTCTATCCCCAAAGTGAGTAAAGAGAGTTCAGCTCCATACATTCCAATGGGTCGTAAAATACTCAATCTTGATGAATTGGTGTGAGTTGCTATGGTCACCAGAGATCTTGTCCTGCCCTTGGTGTAAGTTGCAGATTGGGGGTTGACCCCCAAGCGACTAGCGTGCTGGTGGGGTGAGGGGTGTTGTTGTAATATTTAAGAAATTTAAGTAGTTATGCGTGTCTGATCCGTCTCAGGTACTACATATCCCCCCTTTCGCACGTTTTTGTCTGACCTAATAGACAACAACGAGCGACAATTAAGATGTACATGATGATCAGACGTGTCCCGCACGCACTGCAGGTAGCTCGGGTGGACTCCTTGGCCATCGGTGCTTCCTGGAGAGGTGGGACAGCAGGTGTCAAGACATCATCAGATGTTGGGTGAGAGCTGTGTGAAGAGCTCTCTTACTAGTTTCAGCAGCTCCTGTGACTCAGGCGTAGGTAAGTCCGGCTCTCTTTGTGAGGACTCAGATCGGCACCTGTGTGTTGCATCGGATGATGCTGTCAGTGGCTGTTGGACAGCCAGTGGTGTTTCCAAAGAAGAATTTTGCCGTCTCCATGGTTTCTTCCAGTGGTTGGTCTGGTATCTGGGCCTATTACGATGGTGACGGTTTTGTCTTCTGGCTGGAAGCTTTCCTGGCATATCGTTGAAGGACATTGTGTTGTAGTGACAATGTCTGCCTTCTGGTGCAAACTTTTGAATGTTACAGTTCAGACTCAATGGTGCCGTAGAGGCCTTTCTTTCAGATGTGGCCTTATGTTTATTAAAGGCCTTCTGTGCCGGGTCCCGCAAATGATGAATGGTCATCGTATGAGGGCAGGCCATGATGCCTAAATGGTGGCTAACAATTGGATGTAGATTTCTGAGGAACAGGCTCTTGAAGCTGATATCCTCCTCCATCTCGGATTCATTGCGAGCTCCAAAATAAGCTTGTCTGAGTCTGTTAAGGTAAACTCGGGGAGTTTCCTGTCTTCCCTGTTTGAGGTCCAGGGCAGCGAACAGTCCATATTCTGTTTCTGGGTCTGAGAATTCTTGTATAAGAGCTTGTTTCAGCCGGTGGTAGTCGGATTTGACAGCGTCAGGCTGCCGTTCTAGAAAGCTCTTTACCTCTGTACCAGAAGTTATCCAAAGCAGGTGGAGTCTCTCCCGTGTGGTCATATTCGGCATAATATGCAGGTGAAAGTCTATATCCCGCAGGTAGGCATGGACATCGAGGTCTCCTGCAGAATTTGGAATGAAGCACTTGATGACTCTAGCCAGTTTGTTGAGGTCTTTAAGGGTCGCTCCATGTACCGTTTCAGGGATTATCTGGAGAAGTCCCTTCCCTTCTATGGCTTCAGATGTTTTTAGGATGCTGGCTGGTGAGGTGTTAATCAGAGAGGTCAGCCCCCCCCCTTTGTATCTTTGAACTGGGCTGAGGGAGTTTGCTCTGCTTACCTGCTGTGACAGTGGGGGATGTGTCTTCCACTGTGGTTCCCATTGCAGCTTGTATGAGTGTTCGAGTTCTCTTTGGACCCTGTCAAGCTTGTCTCTTGTGTTGTCCGGCTGCTGTGTCAGAGATTCAATTTTGGCATCTCTATCTGATAGTTCAAAATGGGCTGTTACTAATAATGACTTTGCATCAAACAGTTCTTTTTCCAGCTCTTCTTTGGCTGCTTTTTCCAGTAGTTTTCTTTGCTCAGCAGCTGAGAGAGCTATCTGAAGTCTGTTAACCTCCTCCTGTTGTTCCATCTTACCAGACTTATTTCGTGTGGTCTGGGTCTCACCTTCCAGTTGGGCTATGCGACTTTGAGCATGCTTAAGTTCCTCTTGGGACTCTGTTGCATGCAGCTTTAGGTCGTTCACCTCATTTCTCAGGTCTGTGAGGTTGTGGGCTAAGGAGAGGATGATGCTGGTCAGCTCCTTGTGGTCATAACTCTGGCTTGGACCATGTGTCATTTGTCTTCTTCCCTCTTTGTCCAGTTGCACCTGTCTCTGGTGAGGAAGGTCATCAGCAGTTCTAGGTGGTAGGGCGTCCATCACCATGCCTTGCCAGGCCATTAGATCTTCCATCTGAGACATTGGGGCAAACTTGTTCTGAGAGTTAGGGCAAGAGACTAATGCAAGACCATATAAAAGATTTAGAAATAAAGCTAGGTGTATATTGTGCAGCTAGGTTTTACCACGTGTGGTTAACTGCTTTAGGTAGCTAGTGAAGTGTGTACACTATTATTATCTTAACTGCCTATGGCAGGAAGCCAAGATTTGTATGCAACCAGAGATTTAACAATGATGTAAGACTAGTCTAAATCATTTAATTAAAACTCAAAACATACTGATGGTTCTTAACAGGTTTGATCTCTGAATATTGAAGAACAGGAAGTAGAGAGAGAGAAGAGAGCCTTCCCGATTCTGATTATGTCAATTAGTGGTGCTCAGAATTATACTTATGCCTTATTAATCATCTAGATTGTGTAGCAATAGGAGTCATATTTCTGGAGCACATATTTAAAATAAGCAAAATCAAGAAAAAGAGATTGGACATAGATAAATAAAATAAAAAAATAGATGACTGCTAATAGTAAAATTAACCAGTAAAAAATAAAATAGAAGGGAAGTGATCTAGTACTGGGAATAATTAATAGTACTGACATTTAACCATATAGGTCAGTGTTGGGCATCACTCCATTGTTGGCTAAGGCTGCTGCGTGTTCAGCTCCCATGCCTATGCCATTACATGTGTGTGCACTTTAGGGTCAATGTTCTATTCAAAATCCCCAATACCTATAAGAATTATTCTCTGAGTAGGCAGTTAAAATTTAATTAAGTTCAATTAAATGAGTAACTGAGCAACAATGTTCAGGAAGGAATGCACCTGAAGTTAGTTAAAGTGAGTCTGAGAAGAATTAAGGAAAGAGAGTGGAAATCAGAAAATAGAGATTTTGTTAAGAGGGAATAGTTTAAATCACTTTACACTGCAATACACGCAAGGACTACTTAATGACTTCAATTACATATGCTATGCTAACCACTAACTATTGAAGTTAGGTATTAGTAAGCTCGTCTAAGGCCGCTAGGTCATGTTAGCTTAGCTTAGCGAACAAATATCGATTGTCAACAAAATGGCACCAGCCAATGACACCTATGTTAGGTGGAGTCAAACTGGTTGACAAGTCGTTGTCATGGGAACCAGTGCACCCCAGGGCACTTTAGTTCTCAAAGAGTGCCTGCACCGTTCAAACAATCTCAAATAATAAAAGCGGTACACAGTTGGTTACAACATGGCCCTTACAATTAAATCAATTCAACGCTTTTCTTTAGCAAGCCTAAATGCAAATATAGATGCATTCACTAATTCTTATTATGTATGCTTTCGCTTCTCTGTAAACAAGTACTTTAAACAGGTTTCCTGTCCTTCTTTAAGGAGTACTTACACATTCACTGTAGGTTTACACTCATTTACATACAGACAGCTGTTTGTGGCTTACACACAAATACTGAAGAATTGAGAAACACACTATTTTCATTCGGCAATTGTAACACAGTACTGATCACCATTTAGCTAAACTTTTATATGCAGAGTCAAAGTTTAGATGACTGGCATAGTTCTGACTATAATTTAAAGGTCCTTACAACGCAGAAAGAGGAGCATCACTCAAATCTACCTTTACATAACACTGTACTGAGATTCCTTCGTCAGAAAACAGGTTAAACAATATTGCAATTGGGATTTCTTCGCCAAAGCATATTGATTCTGGAACAGTTTCACATGCAGCTTATCTGAGATTCCTTCGTCAGAATAGACTTATGCATTGATTAAATACTGAAATTGGGATTTCTTCGCCAAATCAGATTTACCTTACACTGATACCATTTAATCTATGTTAAGACTTTTCTAATTCATAGCAGAACTACCAAATCAATCTATCACTATCTACATTAAACAAGCCGCAAATAGCAACATACATGTGTATAGCATGTTGCATCATAACGTCTTGATTTAAAACACACTTAGGCTGACAGTAGTTTAAGCTCATAACTTTTGTTTAATCATGCCCGCGTTCTAACACCAATTATGTAGTGAATTCAATGAGGAACAGAATTATGTAAACACTATTCTTCATCAAATATGTAAGAATTATCATGAGCTTTGATCCCAATTATAAGTAATATTTTCTCCACCACCCTTTGTAAGGGAAACAAATATCAATCCAAATTGGGATGAATTTAATTAATAATGATCAATTATAATTATCTGGATCAAATTCATGATTTGGGGAAATCACTTAGCATTACGAGCAGGTAGCAAGAATCGGCATGTTTAGGGACTCCGGATTATGAGCATGAACTACAAACAACATCACGTGTGAAATAAAACAGGACTTTATTATCTAGACTAGACACATACTAATCTAACATACACACACATACAGTTAAGCATTAGAAGATGGTTGAAGTTGAAGCAGAGAAGAACAGAGCATGGATTATGGCAGTATATGATATTCAGAAGATCAATAGCCTGAACTAAACATCAGTTTCTTCTTGTAACGGACCTTTGTTAAAAGGATTAATGATGCCCTATGCATCCATTAATAAGACTAAGTTTGATACTTGCACGTCTTGCCCATCAAAGAAAGAAAGAGTCCTGATGCAGTTTGTTTGTTAAGGCTCCAGTTGATCTTGGCTGAAAGTGATCAGAGAGAACCAGTTTTATGCAGAGGATCTGTATCTGGAAAGACGAGGCCGCAGCCTGGCACAAACTTATGGGTTAAAGGTGAAGTCTTCTTCTAGTCCATCCTTTGGAGATGCAGAACGCAAAGAAAAGCACGACTAAGAGAAAAGGAAGCGCGAGGAAGAGAGAGAAAGAATCTTCTCGTGGTCTCTTTTAAACTGTGAGGATGTCACATCCTACAGACGTGACTGGTCCAATCAGGAGATGGCAACTTTGGAGGGAAAGTTAACTGTTTTTGTCTTTCAGATGGTGTTTTGCATGTGAAAGCTGATTGGATGTTCACTAGAAGACTACTAAGAGTTTGATAAAACTAATAAGAAAAGAGTTACCAAAACACAACAAACATCAACGCGAAGGACATCACACATGTAGCTCATAGACACCAAACATGATCTAAATATAATCTTGGTTAAATGAGTTACTACAAATCTAATAATTCCAGTAGTTAAACACACATTCATGGATACGTTGGATTAATGTTAAAACAGACATAACAACATGAACATTAATACATGGAAATGTTATAAATGAATGTGTACATTTCCATATAAATGCATTTATAATTGTAGGTCTATCCCCAAAGTGAGTAAAGAGAGTTCAGCTCCATACATTCCAATGGGTCGTAAAATACTCAATCTTGATGAATTGGTGTGAGTTGCTATGGTCACCAGAGATCTTGTCCTGCCCTTGGTGTAAGTTGCAGATTGGGGGTTGACCCCCAAGCGACTAGCGTGCTGGTGGGGTGAGGGGTGTTGTTGTAATATTTAAGAAATTTAAGTAGTTATGCGTGTCTGATCCGTCTCAGGTACTACAATATACTGGACTGTTTTACTTCTTCGCGGTTTTATTCTGTTGATACTTTTGAAAAAGTTTTTAACCAAGTTACTCCAAATGTACTTTTAGGTCACACTTTATTTTTAGGTCCAATTCTCTGTATTTATAAAGCATTAACTATGACTTTTGCCTCAGTAAACTACTAATTTGTTGCTTATTAATACTTAGTAGGTGGTTATTAGGTTTAGGTATTAGGAAGGATTAGGGAGGTAGAATATGGTCACTAAGTACTAATAAACAGTCAATATGCTAAAAATAGGCATCTAATAAGAAACTAGTTAATGGTGAGAATTGGTCCCTATATTAAAGTGTTAGCTACTTTTATAGTTTGTAGAGAACCGTTTTTCTTTAAATATTAAAGAATAATAATAATTTATGTAATAATTATTATAAAGAATGATAATTATTATAAACTCTTACCATGCACATAGCCATGGAAGCTGGTGTGGCTTTAGCAAAGGAAATAAAAAGGAATAAATCTATGAACCCTAAAAATTGTCCCTCATGTGTCCCTGATGTACAATTCCGATGTCTTTTTAATTAATCTGTTCTTCCGTGCTCGTGGCCTTTTTGTCAGTTATATGTCTACTGTCTGTTGTGCCAAGGACACAAATTAAAATGTTGATCCTCTGGCATTTTTTATGATGAACTCCATATAGAAACACAACAGTGGATGTTTCACTTCCCCTCTAGCAAGTCTTGCTTCTTTGATATTGGCCCATGTCTGGTGTCATGTAAGGTCTTCCTTATTTTGATAACCAAACAAATTAAAGCGATGTCATTTTATCTCCTCTGAGTGGTATCCATAAATCATGCTCATGCGAGTAAACATTAAACACAAAGCTCCCTGCCATATGCATCATTATGCTAAATGTGGATTCTTATGCGGAGTCTACAAGGGGATGGTTAATTATGAACCAAAATTTCAGCAAAGGCGGTATGTGATATGAAGATGAGACGAGTCAGCTTTACAGAGCCTGCAGTCTTGACAGAAGAGCGAGTCTGTCGCAGGTGAATCTGCTGACGCGCTGTAGAGAAGAGTAAATGGAGGGATTTCTGTCAGGTGGGGAGTCCATTGCTTCTGTCCCTTTAGGATATATGGGGAAAAATAGCAATTGCAGAAATGGACAGACACCCTTTGTGAAGAACAAAAATGATGTAATTTTTTAATCACCTATGTTTTTCGAAACCTATATGATTGTTTCAAATGAAGATATTTTGAGAAATGTCACAAAAGTGGTTTTGTGTCCATACAATGGAAGTCAATTGGGGCCAATATTGTTTGGTTACATTCTTCAAAATGTACTTCTAAGCTGACCCTGGTGCTTCATGCCATAGCGCTTGTGCTTAATTCCCATGAACTAAACTGTTGTTCCTGCAAACAGCTATTGCCGCTCAATCCAGCGCTAATTATTTTGTATATTTGCAATCATAAACCACATGTAATCAGCTTTCTCTATCAGACTCATTAAATATGCAGAGTGTATGCCAGTCTAGCGCAACAGCCACTAAGCAGGTGTGTATTTTCATTGAAGAATGAGGGTGGGTGAAAGAAAAGAGGGGAGGAGACCACAAACTCAGCTTCTCGCAAATGAGGCTTTTTCTCTGTTTTGTTCTCTCTTACATCCAGAACAATTTGCTATGCCTAATTTCCCCCACTTGCATAAAGAGGGGGGAATTTGCATAGCTGTCGGGTACCCTCCTATCGCATGAGGATTTAGCCAGGATCCTCAATGCTAAAACTGTTGAGATCATCTCTCGGGTTATTGTGAAGAGGTCTTCGGGGATGTTGTACAAGACAGTCAGTTAACACCTGGATGCAGGATGTGATGTTTCAATTTGTGTTTTGTTACAGCGCATTATAGCCAGCAGATTAGCCCTGTGTTTTCTCCCAATAATTGATTTGACTGCATGCTGTGTTGACCTGTGCAAGAATTATAACAGGGTACTCTTTTAATGACTGTGTAGAAGTTTGTTTTCTTAATGGTTTTTCTTCAGTTTTATAAATATTTAACTTCAATTCTGTCATCATTTACTTGCCCTCTTGACATTTCAAACTTTATGTCTTTTTTTCCCTGCAGGACACAAAAGAAGATATTTTGAAGAATGTTGGTAACCGCACAGTGGTGCTACCCATTGACTAGCAATGGTTTTATTTCCATTCAGTAGAAGTGAATTGTTCGGTTACCAACATTCTTCAAAATACCTTCAGTTGTGGTCTGCAGTAGAAAGAAAGTCACACATGTTCGAGGGTGAATAAATAAAAATAGAAATGTTATTTTTGGGTGAACTATCACTTTAACAGATCCAGCAAATATTAAACCAATATATCTTATAATTCTTAAATAATTTCCAAGTCCAAAGACCCCTGCATTGCATTCCAATGCAGCTGTTTTTTAAGACAACAAGCTTTTTTTCTGTGAATACCGCTTTATTCATTCTGTGCCTTCTGTTTAATAAGTATGGCTCCCTGAAGTAGCAGCTGGGAGTAGATTAATGTTGCCAGATCTTTGACTGTTGTTTATTGGCAGTTATTTTGGTCCAATTTCTGTAGACAGGAAGAGCTACCTGACTGACATGTAATGTTATAAAAAAGTTTGATTTATTTTTTACGAGGTTTTTCGCAGAGAATTTTGTCATTGGGAATTCTAGAGAAAAAAAGTATTAGGCAGACAACCATGCACACAATTGTATTTAGACTCTTAAAGGGATAGCTCGCATAGAAAAATCTATCCTACAGAACATAAAAGATATTTTGAAGAACGTTGGCCCCGATTGTATTGCCACAAAACCATTGGACATTTTTCAGATTATATTCAGTGGTGTTCCACAGAAAAAAGATTCAGATACGGGTTTTGAATGATTACAGAATTGTTATTTTTGTGTGAATAATGAATAATTACAGAACAAAAAAACAATTCGCAGACAAAACAGAAGACAAGCATAAAATGGAGTTCTTTTTTCTACTTCCTTCTAAGTGCCTTTAAACAAAACACTGAATATCTCGACATACGTTAATGTCAAAAGAAAAACTTGTGCAGCATCAAATTGACCGAAAGATACAATCAGAGATTCAAATCTTGCTCAATTTGGACATTTGAAAACAGGTTGATTCAGTGTTGATTGATGTTTTGCATTAGTTTTGATTGTGAAGCCCAAGTCACATACATTAAAGTCATTCCATTAGCACAGTCGACATCAATCAAGCACTGAGCTCGCTCCATGCTTATGCAGAAGCACTCATGTAAGTTTGCCTTCAAAGGAGATACATTGCCTATTCAATTAACCTCCCTGGCACAACATGTGTATCATTCTCAGGACTGTTATTTTAGGCTCATCTGAGATTGGGCTCTCGAGTACTCTCAGAATTCAACCATGTCTCAAGAGGGATTTCAGGTGAGAGAGAACTTAAGTTCTTCAAAAATGTAAAGTGAGTCAGAGACTTCATCACAAAACTGCTCTTGCAGGAGGTAATTGATAAAATTCACTTGAAAAAAAAGGTTACTTAAAGGTTATTTGTCGGGCTGGGTTGTTCCAAATAGAACCTTTAAAGGTCTAGGCCCAGATGCAAGAAACCCATTGAGTTAAGAGAACCCTTACTGACAATACTGTTACAATTAGAATGAAAGGTTTTCTTAACTTAATGGGTTTCTTGCAACTGGACCCTAATGTGTAATTTTCTGGAGGATCAATTGACGGAAATGCAATAAAATATACATAAAATTGTCTTCAGAGGTGGATGAAGACCTTACATAATGAAGCGTTATGTTTTTGTTACCTTAGAATAAGCTATTCCTATCTATTTACCCCCGCGGGTCCCTTCGCATGGAATTTGCCATGTTGTTTCTACAGTAGCCCTAAATGGACAATCTGCTCATTTAGGGTTGCACGGTGTACCGGTGCTATGCTAAACCTTCAAAATACCAACGATTCCTCTCTATTTTTGAAACGGTAGTATCGTAGTACCGTAGTTTATGTTGCATATGCGCATTAATATATTTATTTGAACACTTATATCTGCCTATTTGCTTTGTTTATCTCCAAAATGAATGTGTGTTTTGAAAGTCTCGGACGAGTTAATGATTCAAAATGGCGATTTGAACGAGTTGGTTGAATGATTCACTAACTCAGTGGAACATGAACACCACCAACTGGCCGTTTTAGTTCTGCATTTAAAGGAAGTCTAATATTTCCCTTTTTAATGACTGCTGTATCAATTAAATTTGTCCAACATGTGAATTAGTGAATTAGTTCCCACGTGAAAAATGATCTAGTGTACTTAAGTATTTACTTAATTAAACTACTAAAACTCATAGATACTAGTGTTTTTGAGTCTTATCATGGTAAATATTTAAGTATATTACAGTATTTGCTACAGTTTATCCAATTACTACAGTTAATGCAACAACATATTTTAGTGAAAAGTATAATACAGTTTACTAAAGTAAATACAAAATGTTTAATCTAAGTCTGTGTTTTTGTATAGAATGTAATTATAATGGCACAGCATCGTTATCCTATTTGGTATATTACTTCAGCTGGTATAGTATCGTAAGACATGTATGTGGTACCGTGACAACCCTACTACAGAGCGTGTTTCGTAAATACGTTATCTACTTCGGCAAAGAAGCAAAACGCGTCAACATCTAAGCCCTGTGTCAGCCACCAAGTACGTAGTGGAATGGGTGGAGTGAGTCGTTGGTTGCAATTCGCAACTTCAACACTAGATACCTCTAAATTTTATACTTCGGCCCTTTAATATCCTTAGAATGCTTTTGTTTGCAACTGTTCTTTATAGTTTTAAAGGGTTCTACAGTAACACGTAACTGTTCATAACTATTTTACGAGGTGACTAAACCATATAAATTCTTATAACGTAAATCGTAAAAACGTACGATTATTAGAAATACAAAAGCCTCTCCTCTAAACCCAACATCATTGGTATGAAAGCTAATCGTACTAAAATGTATGAGTGAGATCGTGATGATCCACCTTGTAAAATAGTTTGAAATTGTAAACAGTCATTGACTAAAATATATACCTTTATTTGTATAAGTGTAGGGGAAAGTTAATACAAATTTGCTAAATTTCGTCCTATTCTTTTTTTATTATTTAGAAATGATTACATTTTATGTTCCAGAAATCATTTATTTCCTTCAAATAAGGAAAGTTAAAAAAACAAATACCAATTTTGCAAAGCAGATTTTTAATTTGGGCTGAGAGCATCTCATTCTCCCTTGGGATATCTTTGTCCTTAGTGGTTTCTGCTTTGAAGAGTGCTTTGGAACTTCCTTGTGACAGTATTACAATATGAAGATAATGATACTTACAACCCTCCTTTCTTTATAGAGATTCATTACAGTATGTAAATGATCAAGCACACAGGCAGAGCCAGCTTTGGAAAGAAGGACTCTGATTCTCTTAGTCATCTCGCTGGTTAATTATGATAAAATAAGGTCCACGGTTTCAGTTGATCGCTGGACTCTTGGCCCCTCCCACTTCTTCACAGCGTGACTGATTTCTCACTCTCTTCAGCCGTCATATCATAATTAACAGTTACACAGTGTTCATTGGAATCTGTAAAGCAGTGTTTGTATGACATTTGTTTATCCGTAGCAATCAAGTGAATGTCACAGGTGTAAAACAGGAACAAGAGTCAGAAATACATTTATATACCGTATTTGGCAGATGCTTTCAGCCAAGGCGATTTACTGTTAAATTTGATCAGTTTGCATGTTGTCTGAAAATCTAACCCATGATCATTGTGTTTGTTCTAGCTCTGTCCCATTTTAAGTCATTATCTTGATGCATAGTCTATGCGGCATTTCCAATTACTCTGGGCCCGAAAGGGACTTGGACACGGAATGTGATAAATGTTGTAGCCTAGTACTGGTCACAGTGAAGCACTCGGGTGTTCAGAGAAGGAAGAAAAAGAAAGATGGGGCCAGTGGGTGGCTGGAATTCACATTATATTGATTTAAAGATTAAGGCTTTATGTATCTGTAGTGTTGAAGTAGCTTGGCTTGGTCATTTTATTGGTGAGTGTCAGTCGATTGTGTTCTTTTCCTACAGGTAACCTTTAAGATATTTTCTCAAGTTAATAGTTGTCATTTAGGTTCAATGAAAGGTCAACATGATACAGATGATGACTTAATTTTGTTGACTTTTGTAGCGCTTTGTAATCGCTCAGATGTTATATGCTGCAGAGAGAGACCGTGCCGTGGCATTCAACGGATGCCAAGAACCGTGAAAGTGACAGGAGATTGATTAGAGTAATATCACCGGT